>JAECXO010000003.1:3600000-4200000 GCA_018152825.1 Scaptomyza hsui
TCATACCCGTTATATCCTCTACATCCATATCGACGGATGTTGTGTTTGCCGTCAGGTTGGAGCGTCTGCCGATTCCACTTCCACTGTTGTTGCGCCAGTTGCCGGCCACATCTTTCTTGCGCTGCTCACGCTCTCGCATTCGATTCTCCAGCTTCATTTCGTCAATGCGTTTTGTTTCCTGCTCTTTTTCGATCTCCTGCCACATTTGCTGCAGCTGCTCCTCTGTCGTTTCATCCGACTGCAGTGCCTCTATCTCGCGCTGCATCTTGCAAAACAGTTCCTGATCGCGACGCATCTGTGCTTTAATTTCCAGTAGTCGCTCCTCTGTCAGGCGGCGCAGCAGCAGCTCTGTCGGCGTCTCAACTGTCACAGTTGCTGGCGAGGACAAGCCACTGTTTTCATTTGTGCGCTTCTTACGCTTGGTTGTTTCTACGGTTTCCAGTAGGTGTCCATACTGCACCGCACAGTTCTTTTGCGAGTACCAATCCGCCGGTCGAGTGTTGCCATTGTTGCCGCAAACTGACTTTAGTGTGCGGCTTACTGTAATCCAATTCTGATCGCCACTGCACGAAACTGCTGAGGCCAGGCATAGTTGCTCGCGCTTGGACCAAGTGTCGAGAGGAATGCGGCTCATTTGATCAAATTTGTGTTTTTATTTGCCGCAAACAATTATTTCACCACCGTATTTGTATTCACGGTTAGAGATGAGCAACTGTGAAGTATTCGTTACTGAGGAACCGTTACAAATATTTTTAACTTGCCGGTTAGTTATTGTAGTAGAGCACAAGTAACGATTTTTTTAGTTTAACAAATTTTTAAATAAGATTATGATAAACGATATTACTACAAGAACTGAGTTCTGCACAAATTATTGCAAGTTTATGTTGCGATTCAGCAACATGCATGACCTACCTTTTCTGTATATTTGCGCCTGTAAGCTTTGGTCACACTGCCTATCAGCGACAACAATAAGAACAACAACCAGCTTACAGACGTTTTGTGTACTGCATTTTTGTAAAATTAAATAAAAAACTTAGTATGGAACCAATATCGCACCTAGTAAAAACAAGCTTGCCAAACTATTTGTCCAGCCTGCCGGTACCCGACAGTTTTGGAGGCTGGTTTAAATTATCTTGTAAGTTATCAAGCTTGCTCTTCGAACATTGGAATTGAACTTAATGGTGCCCTAAGTAAAGTTTTGGAATTGAATAATTTTTAATGACGTAGCCAAGATGCGTTGGCTAAACTCTTAAAGTTTGATTGGCTTATATGACGAGTTTATTAAGGTTCTCGAAACTTGATTAGTGCTCTATTTCCAGTCGCATTCTCAGTTTGCTCACCTAAGCAAACTTATTATGCAACATTTGTGTCCAAGTCGCGCCATTGTTAAAAAAACAATGTTGTTTGTGTAAAAAAGTGGGGCTCATATAATTGAAAAGCTTTGAACAGTTTTATCGGCTGTTGAGATAAACAAAAGCCAATTTGATAAGTAAAAGTTATGCATACTTATGCGTTTTATTATGTCTGCTCGACCTTGTGCCGGTTACAGTTCATTTCCAATGCAGACCGATCTTCTTAAAATATACACTGACTAGATATTTACCGGTTTAGCACGGGCCCAGAGTTGTATTTAGATGATCTTTTGATATGGCAACTTTTTTGACCATAAATGACCAGACCCAGAGCAAACTCTTTTGAATATTAAAAGATTGTTGTTAATCTATTTCAAATTCCACCCCGTTACAGTCAAGGATTGGTTGGCGCTCATTCCACCCACTGCTGTTGTTGCCGGCTTAGGGTATACCGCCTACTTGGCTTTCTGTCCCGTTGCTCAGGGCAGATGCAGTAACTCTAAAAATGGTCGCTGCAACAACCATGTACGCAAACACGAGGCTAAGGTTGTTGACATGATTGATGTGGAGGACATTGCGGAAAAGGCCGCATTCTGTCGCTGCTGGAAGACCAAGAATGTAAGTACACTAATGCATTTAATTAAACTTTTCGAACTGATGATTTCTCTTTTAGTGGCCCTATTGCGATGGCAGCCATGGCGAGCACAATAAGCAGACAGGCGACAATGTTGGACCTGTTGTGGTCAGCAAGAAGAAGTAATCACGATGCTGGCTCTCTTCCGATAGTGCAGACCGATGGTCAGATTCAGTTAGCATTTCCTTGTTGATATTCTCGTAGAGCTTCAAACTCGATTAAGTTAAAAGTCGCATATTTGCAAATTGTTTAAAATTCTTTAGATTTGTACTAACTATTCGTACATTAAGCTATAAAAAACATAAAAAATTAATGGAATTCAAATCAAGCCAATAAAAGATTGCCCAAATGAATGAAATTCATACAAACTGATAACTAGAAGCATTTATATAATGTAGTAGAAAACGCATATTTTTTATTATTTAATTCCGTATAAGTTATTTCCTGGCTGTGTATGTGTTTTAAACGCAATTACAAAACAAATTTAATTCAGTTACAAAAATGCAGAAGGCAACAACATAAAAATACCAAAATTTGTTGGTGTTGCTGAGCAAACCCGGACATATGTATTGTATATTAAAATGTTCACAGCACGACGTCTCCCGACTCGACTCTTAAATAATTATCAGTTGGTGGTACTTAGAAATAGGCATCGTGCTGCATTTGCTGCATTTTGAATCTCAGAAAATTGGGTGCTGTTTCTGCATTTGCTATTTACTTGAAAATCTTGCCCTCTTTGAACTTGCGGCCATCCTTATCGGTACCGAGCCAGGAGAAGTACTGAGTAACGAGCTTCTTGGTCTCCTCGCTCTTGGCATCCAGTTTCTTCCAGTCGTAGACCTCGTAGTCAATCTGCCAGTCGGGGGACAGAGTGAAGGCGAGATCCTGTCCGCGCCACACCCACACACCGGAGATGGAGCTGTTGTTGTCCTCGCCGAAGAGGCAGACGGAGGCGAACGCCTGTTTGCGCATCTTATCGAGACGCTGGAACATGCCACCGATGAGATTGCAGGACATGAACGTCTTGGTCAGTTCGTGGTTGTATTTGTATTCGCCGAACCAGATGGAATAGTTCTCGGCATCGAACTTCTCAAAGAAATAAGGAATGGACTTGGCCTCTTCCTCATTGGAGTAGACACGCTTGAAATCATCGAAGTTGAAGGTGCCCTTGGGCATGGCATCAAAAGGATCCTTGGACTTGGGCTCCAAAGCCAAAGCCTCATCGGCAGCATCGAGATCCTCAGGTTCGGCCTCGGCCTTCTTGGGTGCTTCCTTCTTGGGCTTCTTCTCTTCCTTAGGCTTGGGCGCCTGCTGGGGCTTGGCAGTGCCTGTCTTTGCCACGAACTCGGCATACTTCTTGGGGTCAAAGACGAGCGCCTTCTCACACAGCTTGAAGTCCTTGATGACAGCCTTAACCTGTGGCTGGTTCAGGATGGTGACGAACCAACGGTTCAGGTTGCCGTACGCACTGCGCACGCTGGGCTCCAGCACATGCTCATACACATGGAGCAGGGTGCAGAAAACAACAATGTCGGCCAGGGTGATGCGTTCACCGGCGAGGTAGGTGGCATCCAACAGCTTCTTGTTTAGCTGCTGCAGCACAACCTCAGCGTCCTGTTTGGCAGTCGAGTTCTTCTGCTGTGGCATAATGCCGAGCAGTGGGAACACCCAAGCGCAGGAGACAGGTGTGATTTCGTTATCAGCGAACGAGATCCATTGCTGTACCTGAGCCTGAACAAATGGACACTTGCCGCCACGCAGTTGCTCATTGGCCAAAAAGTAGGCGATGGCATTTGACTCGCTCAGGTATTTGCCATCAGCGGTCTCATAAGCTGGCACCTGTAAACAAAAAAAAAAGGAAAAAACAAATAACTATTAATATTCTGAAAAGCAAAATAAATAACAAAACCGGCAACAACGTACATTTTTAATTGAATACCTCGAATATCATGACATATTTGTCTTGATTCGCGTTACACACACTCTCAAAATTTTGGCAACGACGACATTTTTGCTGATGACGTTGCATTTGCCGGCTTTAGGTTCCACACCCAAAACCGATAATCAACGCAGCACAAATTTTTAGGATTTTGATCAAATTTTTCTTACCTTGCCGCCTGGGAACTTCTTTAGGAATTCCTCCGATTTGTTGGACTCGCCAAACGTAAAGTTATCGGCCACTTTCACCTTTGCGCCAGAGTACTGGGCCGCGATGAGGGCCTTGTACGCGCGGAAGTTCTCGGGATAAGTGTAAAGAGTCTGCAACAAAGCATTATATAGATAAGATATGATTATTAGCGTTTTCTTAAAATTATTGGCTACGCTTGTAGCTATAATTTGGCTTTTAATAATGCAGGATTGCACAATAATTTGCGAATTAAAATGCCGAAATTTTTTACTTACTCCAGTCGACATCGTGATTTCTGCCGGAGAGAAAGAAGAAGACACACAGTGTTGCCAAAGTCTTCCAAACGGTGCTGTTATGTGTGGAGTTGAATGCTGTTAAGAATTGTATCTGTTAAATGTGGAGTAAAAACTGTAATGTAAATCGAGTAGAAATTGAGCGAGTGTTGAAGTGGAAGGTCGCAACTATCGATTGCAAAATGATATATTAAAGATTAAAAAACCACAGATGAGCAAAGAATTTATATTTTCAGAAACAGAAATTGTATAGTACTGACTCTTTATCTGACTTTATCCTCGACGAGCGAATTTTAATAATTATAAAAAAAAACTAGTCGATTGTCAAAACAACAATAAAAACAATCTATACAATCGGTATAACCATCGATGGTTCTTAACTTTAGCGAGTGTACAACTGTCACCGAGAGCGGCCGTATGCTTACGGCGCATAAGTTTACTGAATTTCTGTGCATAAAAACACTTAACGCTCGAATTAAAATAACTTTTAATTTTAAAGAGCAGCAAAGCTGCCATGTCTCGATGTGCAGCAGTCAAACCATATATTTAAGCAGCTGCAAGAAACGTCGGGCAAGAAAACGACAAACCGCTGAAGTGAAAAAGTGAAAATTCGAGTGGTGCTCAGCTCAGCGAGTACATTGAAAGTATTTGTGTGTGTGCGTCTTACGTCTTGAGCTACGTTACGTTGCAAGTGAAATTTCTTCAACAAATGCCAACGGCAATAGAAATTGTTTATTTTTCTCTTAAATCAGCAGCAGCTTAACAGAACACAGCAACTGCCCGCAAATGTTGTTCCCGAAATATGTGAGTTTGCTTTGTATATTCGCGAGAAACCTTTAACAGCAACACACACACAACCACAGAATCTTAATACACACAAGTGAACGTCACAGCATCCAGCAAAAAAAAAAAAAAAAAGATTTACATTTTATATTATTGTTAAACTGCTTACTTTGCAGTTGTGTTTGTTGTTGTTCTCGACGTTTTACTGTTAACTCCTCTACGTGTAAAAGTGTAACCTTAACATTTATCATGCGCTCTTTTCGTCATTTCGTATTTGCAGCTTGCTTTGCGACATGTGACCTTCATTTCAGCAAACAAAATCAATAGCAATAGCAACATACAGTAGTTAACGTGAATATTCACGAACGTTTTCACTCTTTCGCATTTACATTTGTGTTTACTGATTTCTATGCTCTCGTGTCCGCCCATCAATGCTTATGGCCCTGGCCTACCTCACCAAAGCCACGCTTCACCCCCGATTTCCACCTGTCGCCCGTCATTGTTATCGCTAACAGCCGGCCCTGAATTTGATTTTACATAATTAGTCGTGCACAATTCTGTTTGCTTGTGCTTTCTATAAATACTGGGATATTGGAGAAAATATTAATGCCACCCCAGAGCACTCTAAGCATGTGACCAAACAAATGTTGTTGTTGACTCACAAGTGTGATTTCAATCTTGAGCAATTGGCTGAAAATAGTCAAGGCTTTAGGAGCTTACCACGCGCATTTCTCAGATTTATGTAAGCCCCCGTAGTACATATTGTTTAAATGAATCACACGCACCTGCCGGTGAGATTATTGGTCGAATATTATACAATTCCTTATCAGCTTATCAGACAACTGTTTTGGTTTTTTGTAGAACTCTTTCTGACGGACCAGCCAATCAACATACATATTTATGTACATACTTGCACAATATTGGGAATATATAAATATAGGGAAAGAATACTGAGAGAGATGCGTGTCAGCTCAGCTGATTTAGCTGCAAAAGCTTCAGAGATTTATTTTTGCGACATTGTGCAAAATAAATATTTTTTCTTCATATTTTAAAAGCAGTAGTAGTTGTAGTAAAACTTTCATTTCTTTTTAATTGAAAAAAAAAAGAAAATTGTTTCTCATAGTTTCAAATGATTTTAAAACATTCGCTTTTGTTCAGTAAAAACTGTGATTTAAATTATTTTAGGATCATGAAAGATGCACGAATATGACATAAAAGAGCTGAAAGAGGAACAAGCCAGTCTTCCGAGAAGCACCACCAGCAGCACAAGCAGCAATCGTCGTAACCAAAATCTAATCAAGCCACCAATTCATATTTCTCCGAAGAAAACAACTTTAAACCTGCCACAGGAAGCTTCCAAAAACTTATCAGCATCTGAGGACGAAGAGCCCACGGCTGTTGCTGTATATCCAGTAATTCACAAATTTTCCGATCAGGTCGTACAGCCGCCAACGTCCAAGGAAGTTGACGTCCCAGTAGTGTCCAAGCGCAAGCGACAGCGTCGCATTTATGTAGCAGAATTTGCACGTTGCGCCAGTCTACGTTCACGGCAAGCAGCGCCTATTGAAGTAATCTCTCTGCTGGAGATACCAATTACACCGCCCCCACCGGCATCGCCTACGCCCACAGAGGAGGATCACAACACAAGGTATATAAAGCCAGGTCAGTAAAGTGCAAACACTTAGCAATAATCACAAAGCTTAACAAATTGAAGTTTTACAGAGAATTTCAACAGCGAGTGCTGGAATCGCATTGAGGAGGAGCCAGAAGTAAAGCCAACAGGACGAAAGCGACGCGTCGCCGTCGGTTCCAGAAATCGCAAGCGTCGCAATCGGTACGAGCTCGATTCAGATTTCTCATCGGAGACAGCGGCAGCTATAGCGGCTGCTCAGTGTGAGCTCGATTCGCTTCCACGCACCTTCCGCAAACGCAAACGGAGTAGCACCAACATGTCGCTATACGATCGACGCTACCAGACGTCCAACGAGGAACAGCGCCGTGTGGCCAATGGCTATGCCACTGGTGGCAACGGTCTGCGTGCCGGCAATGCAGCTGGTGCCAGTGATATCGATGCACCTGAGTTGCCGGGCAGCCATCAGTATTATGTGCCTGGTGTCGGTGGCAGCAGCAGCTCAAGCGGCGCAACCACTGGCACTGGCACCGGTATCAATGGCAGCGGCGGTGTTGTTGTAACTGCACTCAATCATGTGCCAGCCATGGGCACACTGTGCAACATTGGTAACACATGCTATTTGAATTCGGTCGTGTATACGCTACGTTTTGCGCCGCACTTCTTGCATAATCTGCATCATTTGATCCACGATTTGAATGTGGTGCAGCAGATGATTGTGCGTCAGCATAACGCCAAGTCCGCATCGCTGGGACGCAACGTGAGCGGCACCGCTCAATTGGAGCATGCGCGCAGTTGGAGCAGCAAGGACTTGGCCACCACTGAGCCGTACAGCAGCTCCGGAGTTGTCAGCACCATTAATGGCAGCAACAGCAACAACAGCAGCAGCAGCAGCAGCAACAAGAAGTCTACTCATCAGTCGGTCAGCGAGATGCTGCATGAATTGTATAATAGCCTGCATAGCAACGAGATGGCCGATTCCAGTGAGCCGTATCATGCGGATACACTGCTGCATGCTATACAGGATGTGAATGCCACATTTGAGGGCAATCAGCAGCAGGATGCGCACGAGTTTCTCATGTGCCTCCTCAATTGTATACGCGAAACGAATCAGTCGCTGCTGAAGGCCATTTGCGACTATCCCGAAGTCATTGCAAATGGGTAAGTTCCTACTTCAAATTATACTTTAAGCGCTGCCAAACGCTTTGACAAACAAAATTAGTTTGGCAACTCTGACATTTAATTGACTTTAACAACAGTTACTAAATAAAAACTTCATCTTTTCAGATACATTGGCAATCCCGATGACACAGACACAGTCGATGCGATGGAACGTTCCGATGCAGGAGCAAATCATGCGATCATGGGAGCACCTGGCAACGGTTCGATAGCAACTAGTCAAACACAAAATACCACTACGACAAAAACCTCGTTTTTCTCACGCAAGTCAAAAAGAAAAGACGAAGTGAAATCGTCGAAGGGGACACGTTTGCAGTCACCGCTTAAGGACAACAGTCCCACAACAGCTAGTGGCATGCCACCAGCGCATGCTGCCGCCAATAGTCTCTTCTATTTGAATACAGTCGATCTCAGCGGCGCCAATGCCACAGCAGGCACAGCCACCACATCCACATCCACGGCTCCAGTGTCATCGAACGCACCTGCGCCAGCTAAATATTCCAGTGATGATGAAATGAGTTCAGCCACTCAGCTGAAGGATAAGATGCGTCTCGAGGAGCGCATACGTGAGCTGAATCTGAACTTTTTCAACAATGATTTCGAGGGCATTGTGGTGCTGACCACCAAATGTTTAAGCTGTGAAACAATTACACGTCAGAAGCAGGGTATGCTTGATATCTCAGTACCTGTGCCGATTTCCGGTTACGATAATGCCGAGCTGCAGGAAAAACCCAGCGCTTATATACAGGTAAGTTCGCTATCAGCATTATCAACAGCAATATCAGTCCACACTACTGACGTAGTTTTGGACTAGTATTGGTAGTTGAATGTTAAGTGTTGTCATTATTTAATTGATTCCATCTTCTTGCAGAACTCGTGCATAACCCGTGAATACTTTCGAGGCGATAACAAGTACAGCTGCAATCAGTGTACGGGCTACACTGAAGCCATCCGCTCAATATCGTACGAAGTGCTACCACGTCTGCTGGTCATCCAGTTGAATCGCTTCTCCGGCGGCATGGAGAAGGTTAGCACCTATGTGCCCACAACATTCACGTTGCCCTGCTTCTGTGCCAAGTGCTGTGAGCTAAGTGATGCCAACAAGCTTCACGTTTACAAGCTGTACAGCGTTATAACGCATGTGGGCGCCACGCTGACAGTGGGCCATTATATAGCATACACATGCATTTTGGATTTGGCCAGTGACTATATCAACTGTCCCAAGGATCGTCGCAACAATTCATCGTCGAGCGGACAGCAAGCACAGGCGACATCATCTGCCAATGAGAATACAGCGCCCAGCAACAATGGCAGCATCAGCATTGCCAGCACACCGGTCTCAGCGGCCGCCTCGGCGTTGGCCTCCTCGGGCACCAGCCTGATTAAGAAGATGAAATTTGGACGCAGCAAGGCGTCGAGCAGTGGCGACATGAGCAAAAATGTCAAACAACTTAATGGCTACAACAGCAAAACCATCACAAATGGCATAAGCAAACTAAGCTTAAATACCACATGCCATGGCGTCAACTGTTGTGCCATGCGTTTGAGTTGTAGCCATCAGGCGAGCGTCGCGGGCAGCAACAGTGCCAGCAGCAGTGATTTTAGCGAGGAATCGCTGCAGAATGGCAGCAACAGCAATCTCAGCTACGGCAGCTCGGTCAGCAACTGTGCACCATATCCCATGGGCTATGGCAGTACGGGACGCGGTGGCGTCAAGGCCAACTATACGCAGAATAGCAATGAACCCACTTGGTATATGTGCGATGATGACAAGATCAAGGCGATGTCACAGCGCGATTTTGAGGAGCTGCTGTCTCCCACGCGCAAAATAACCATTACACCCTACTTACTATTCTATGCACGGTTTGATCTACAGCCGGCTCAGGCGACGCCACCAAAGCCCTGTGCATCATCGTCAACGCCACCGCCAACTTCCACGTCGCAGCCACCACAAAGCTCTTGGTCAAATGACAATCTGCAGAGTGGCTTGCACAAAATGTGAGTGGCTTTTGCCACGTTGCGTTCGGCTATAAAAATAAAAAAAGCTTTGCCCAAGAGCAGCATGAAGTAAGCAAAAGCTATATGGTAGCATAGAAAGCAGCTACTGTATAGAAACTTACTTAAAACCATATAAATACATATTCATATACGTCTCTAGTTTAGGTCACACAAGTGAAGAAGAAGTCTGTTTGTTAAACAATGTACACGTTTAAGCTCTTATCGTTTATCTACATGCATAACACAAAAAAAAAAAAAAAAAAAAAAAAACATGAAACAAATCTACAATTTAATAACTACATATATACGAAAACTTGTTTAAATCTAATTAACCTTTTGACTGATAAAACCAGCAACAACAACCCCCAAAAAAATATGTTATGTAAAACTTGGCCAGCTAGATCACAACTTCTGGATTTTCTGGCTGGGTATGTGTGTAGGTTAGTTGTCCCAGTTGAATGCTAACGTTAACAAATTGAATTAGTTTGACACATGGCATTTAAAATGTATTTCAATAAAGTTGTATTTTTTTTATTTTCTTGCATACACAAATACTATTTGTTTGTTTATTTTGTCTTCTGATAATAGTACTTTCTAAGACACTATTGCATTTTATATTGTTTTTTGTCATTCGTTTGTTATACCAGTTGAAAAGAAATCGTACAGAATAACACATAAAATTGTAAACACGAATTTAACACGTTAAGAACGCTATTGAAATATTTGTTTTGCGTCTATTGCCTTAATATAAAACATACACACAGACAATTTTGTAAATTACCATAATCAAAGTAAAGCTCAATTCAATATGTATGTAAAGTATAAAAAGAAAACTTGTTCTAGATAAAGAATATTATTCATTAATTGTGCATGTTTCGATGAAAGCAAAAAGTAAAGTAAACAGACATCTCTAAGTAATAGCTAAATATTTTGTTCGATATCAATGCATTTACAATACAATTCATATATATACGTACATATTAAAATGGATATCAAATGCAACTGGATATATATATATATATATATGTAAATATATATGTGCAAGTGTTAAATAGTTGTTACAATTTAATGCATACCAATAAAACGCCTTTCTAATTGGCCCATCAAAAATAAGAACAAAAACCAAACACATTCACAAAATCAATCAGATAATTGTTATAAAAATTATTCAAATAGTTTATATTGATGTTTTTCATATGACAAAACAAAAAACCACTTCATGAATGTAATCAATTAAACAACACAAACACACATACGCTAACTGTAATAAATACATATAAAATAATAAACACTTTATGCAATCTGTTAGTTATTTTTTTTTTTTCAGGAGCGCTGCTTTAGTGATATTAACATTAATACATTTACAAACACACACACACACTCATACATAAACATATTTATTTAGATTGTAATTGTAACTTGTAACTTGTAATTAACAACAATTCCAATGAAAATCTGGAAGAAAAATCTTTGAAAAACAGTTGTGTTAAAGAAGCGCCGTTTAATTCCATGATTATTATATTATTATTATGATTGATTAGCATTATAGAACATGCTTAACTAAATATACGAAATATACAACATACTATATATACATGTGTGCATCTCAATAATATTCATTTTCAATCACTTTGGATGAGTCACTTTTGATGGGCATAAGTTAATCAGTTAAGCGATTCACTGAAATGATTTATTTTACTTGAAGCATGGGATTTGTTTCTATGTCTAAACGTGACGAAAATCGTTAAAATGATTTGTAATCTTGACAAGCTCAATCTGAATTTTAATGAGTTTTTAAGCCATTGGACTTTGAAACTATAACCCAAGGGTATTTATTCGATGAACTTATCGTATTAAAATCAAACAATCTTTTCACTAGTTTTCAAATAAGTATATAGTTTATTTAAATTTTTATTTTTTTTATTTTTTAAATATGAGCCATACTTAATACAAGAGACTTTAAGGAGCTGATGAGGACTTTTAAAACAATTATAATTTGTTTATTTTTAAGCATACACATAGTAATACTAAATGAAAAATTACTTCTGTTCAAGTAATCCTTCAATGGAACGGGAAACTTGTTTATAGTTGCGATCCTTCCATTGCACATTGGTCAGCATGGTCTCCAGGGTCTGTTGGATGGCCTGTTCCAGACCCTTCAACGAGGCCTTGTTGTTGCTCACAAAGCTCTTAAAGTCATCAAAGTCACTCTGCAGGAATGTCTGTTCCGAGAAGGGTGTCAACAGACGCGACATGTCCTTGGTAATGGGATGGTAGCTAAGGACGCAAAATTTAATTATTATATGCACTTTAGATATTCCAAAGTTGCACTTACAATTTGTAGATAAAGTCCACATTGGCCATAAAGTATTCTCTGGCTAAATGGAAGCCGATCTCATTGAAGGCCACAGCCTGGAAGGCCCACATGGAATCCTGCTTGCGTATGCCCTCCTTCGGTTCAAAGGATAATGCCAAATAACGTTGCAGCAACCAAACCTCCCGACTGCAACCCAACGAGGACAGAATCGTGCGCTTCTCGGCAGCCACATTGGAGTTCTTGTAGCGTGTCCACAGGAACTGCCAATCCGCATCGTTGCCATGTCGGATGGAAGTGCAGTAAACCGTTTGTCTTAGATTAATGGGCACTGGATTCTTCTTGTCGGGATCCGCCTCCTCACGCCAGGCGCGATAATAGGATTGAGCCTTTGGAATACAATCATCCACCTGATACTGACACGCCCAGTTGCCCACCATTGTCTTGAGCAGCACCTGATCCTGTTGCTCAATGCTGCTGAAGGTGTCATTCAGACCATTGAGATGTTCGTAAATGGGTGTTATTAATTTTTGCAGATAACGCTGTGAAGGGAAAAGGGAATTATTAATCGTCGTAGTCAAGGGATTTGAAGAGTTTAATGAAGTGCGTTCGGGCCACGTTTATACTAAAAAACTTACGAAAAAAAACAACTTTTTTGGATGGGCCGCATGGTGTGCAATTAATTATTGGGGTGGGCAAATAAAAATTAGTCAGGATGTTGGGCATGAAGCCAAACTCAACTAACCTTGAAGAACTCATAGTTGGGCGTCTGACGAATGATGTTCTTCATGCGCTTCAGGTTCTCAAAGGCCGATTTCCAGGGCAAATATTCGCGTTCCCTTCTTAAATAGTCCACTAGCTGCATGGCAATCTCATAATCCTGCTCACCGGTCCAGGCCAGATACAGAGCATCGTCAATGAGCTGAGCACGATTAATGACATGAATGCGCTCAAAGTCACCATTGGTCAGAGTCTCAATGAGCAGCCTCCAGTTGCGTTCATCGTAGTTCACTTTGTAGAGCGTTGAGAGCTGTGTATTGAAGATGATCCACTGATCCTTGCCGGGCAGTCCACTGATCGTCTTGGGCAACACATCACCCGTCGTCGCATCGCACTCCATCCAGGCTTTAGGAGCTGTGTTCTTAAAGTCCTGCTCAGCTTGAGTCGTATAACTGAGAGGAACCCACCAACAACCCAGACGATGACTGCGTGCAATTTGTGTATTGAGCAAATAACGCTCCTGGGTCAACTTGGCAATGCCGCCGGAATAGTCGCGAGTGATGTTTATGATGGGGTAACTGAGAAAGAGGTGGAATTATAAGTCAAGATTAGAGGAAACATAAAGGAAGGTCGTAGGAAAAAAAAAGAACCTTCATCTGCGGAAACTTAATGAAATTTGTATTTTTGCAATAGGTTCTGAAGCTAAAAGACAAGGTAAAGTAGGTTTTAAACCTTAAATACTGTTTTCTGGAGTAAAAGGGTTAATCCTCTATTTATATATATCTCGATTAATTAAGGAAAACCTCATTCAACATCTACTTATATCATAAGAAACTCATTAAACTCACCCCGTTTGCAGTGTCCATGAGTCCATAATGCGCTTGATGTCATAGTTCTTGGGTAGAGACTTATGTTTGTGGGCCGCCTCGGTGAGCGACTCCCAGAGATTGTCCTGCTCGGCATTGCCGTAGGAATACTTTCGGAGATAGTTCTGTATGCCTAGACGGAAGGGTTCCTCGCCCATAAACATGTGCATCATGCGCAACACTGTGGAGCCCTTTTGATACGAGATCTGATCAAAGCTCTCGGAGATCTCGCTGACAACCTCAATGGGTCGCGAGATGGGATGACTGCTCTCCAGTGCATCCTTGCGGAAAATGGTCAAGAGATTGCCCAGCGACTCCTGCTCCATGGAACGCCACTCGGGATTGATGTTCTCCACGCCCAAACTGGCCACATATGTGGCAAATCCTTCGTTCAACCAGAGATCCGTCCACCACTTCATCGTGACGAGATTGCCAAACCATTGATGGGCCAACTCATGGGCAATAATCGAAGCCACACGCTGCTTATCCGCCAGTGAGGAATGTGCCGAGGAATACAGCAATGCAATCTCCCTATAAGTGACCAAACCCCAATTCTCCATGGCACCCGCACTAAAGTCCGGTATGGCAATCTGATCCATCTTGGGCAACGGGAACTTGATGCCAAACAACTGTTCATAATACTGCAGCACCTTGGGTCCCACCTCGGCCGCATAATCACACTGATCGATGGCATTGGGCCTGGCCCAGGTGCGGAAGAGGGTGCTGTTCGGTAGGGTCGATGGCTTGTGTGCGAAATCATTCACGGAATAGGCAACCAAATAGGTTGACATCGGCACAGACTCCTCAAACTCGCACCAAATGTAATCCGCGATTTTATCACTGCACATTGTGGATGTAAGTTAGCAAGTATAACCGTTAGTTGACTAGTTTTGACTTACTTGGGCTTGATCTCCTTAACGGGCATGTTGCTCAGTCCGGTAAAGCGTTTGTGGTAGCCCAATGTGACCACAAATGGCGCCTTGAAATTGGGCTCATCAAAGCAGGGGAAGGCCACACGTGCTGAAGCCGGCTCAAATTGTGTAATTGACAGCCAACTAAATGGAGATTAAATATAAAATTAAGAAATTCTTATTGTGTGAGTTTTGAACCTATCAGGTTTTTGAGGATTTTTCACTTACTGTGTCTTATTGGTCGCCGTGTCAGTGTAGGAACTTCTGTAGTAGCCCTCCAGCTGGCGATTAAGCTCAGCGGCAAAGGGCATCGTCAGTTCGTAGACCTCTCCTTTGAGGAGTTCATTGCACGTGTTCATCACATAGAAATCGTGTACGGAATTCACCTCCGTGGAACTAATGCAATTCTTCTTATTCGCATTCGATGTATCCCTCAAGGTGATGAGGGATTGATCTATGGTAAGATTCTTTGCATGCAGCGTTATGTTCTTGGTGTCCTCCAGCACCTCAATAAGTATCTTCACCGTGCCCATAAAGTCCAGATGCTCGGTGTCCTCGAAGTGCGTCAGGATGCGCAAATTATATTTCTGCGGCCGCAGCGCAGTCGGCAAACGAAAATAATTATAGCTGGTATCGGCTATTGTGACGCCAAGCACAGCCCAGCTGGCCACCAGCAATAAAAGCAGCCTCATGTTGACCCTGCGGCAGCAACAAAAATAAAGTAAAAACGAATAAATATTGAAATCAGCGCATTAATGTGGAGCGGAATGAGGCAATTAACTAAATCACTTTGGCAAAATTAATGCCACAAATCAATTTATACAACGATCCAAACGGAACGCATTTGGCAGTTTTGTAGCTATTGACTGTTGTTATACTCTTTGTAGGGTAGGGTATTATAAATTTTATTATTCTTAGAAATCGCTACTTTTATCGAAGATGTCCACCATTCATTAATAAATGCAAGATAGACTTTTTAGTCAAGTTTCAAACCGTTAAAAATTAACTCAAACTTGTTAAAATTCACAGCCATATGTAAATAAATTAGCTAGCGTATTTCAACTTCGACTGTATGAAAATTGTATGTTATTCTTAGCTTTTTTTTGGGTAAAGTTAATGCATAAATGCTGTTAAGCATTTGTTTGTATTTCTTTAACATTTAGCTGCATGCCGAACACGTAATAAGGTCTGGGCCAATGAAACTTGAATTGAAAATGTTTTTTGTAGTGTTTTTTTGTGTTGTCTGCCATGACGAATGCCATTATTATTATTATGTTGTTAATGCGTACTATTATTATGCTTGTTGTGTTGTACTTAGTGGTGCACTTTCAAGCAGACATAATCAATTTACACATGAACTGTGTCACGTGCCTTGCATAGAGATTGCACTGATAAACTGAACTTCAATTTGCAAAGCAGTAGAGACTAGATCATCTCACAAAGAGAAGAGCAAGATTCTCTGAGATACAAGATGAAGAACACAATCAACAACTGGATTAACCAGATGCGAGTTTACAACTCGTTTTTTAAACTCAACAACGCCCGTTGTATGTAAATGTGGCATGTATTTTTATTCACACATACATTGTACATATATTTATGCGAAAGTTGTTGTTTGATGCGGTAGTTGAGTGCGTGGGTGCGGCCAATGAACTCTTTGGATTAACATTCTCAGACCAGATCCATTTGATACCTTTGTCTAATTGGTAATGGATTGAGAACATGTCGAAAGTAGATTCGAAAGTATTCAATTGAACAGTAAACTTGAATGATTGATATGGGTACTGTTTGTGTGTGCTTTAAAAAAGTAGGGTAAGCCAAATAATTGGGTATTAAACCGATGTAAACTGTCGCAATACATTTTAATACATTTTTTAATTTCAAACATTTCTTGAAGTATTCATAAAAACAGGTATTCTATACTTTAAACTTCCAAAAGCATTTTTCTTACAACCTTCTTCACTTTATTTTAATGCCTTCCTTAGATAAAATGTATTTTCTAAACTTGGAGGAAATTATAGAATTGTGTAAGATGTGCAAAATAAGTAAAAATAAGGCGAAATTATTTGCGCGAAATTAATTTAGAAAGAGGAATAAAGTAAGTTCTTGGCATGGGACTTAGTTGTTATCTTAATTTTATACATTTACGGTTTTTAAAGATTTTACAGATCATATAAATAGTCAACTAAAATACAAATCTCGTATTCACTGCACAGTACAAATGTTGTCTAAGTTTGCCAAGGTTTTTTTTCGTCCGCAAACTGCTTCAAATTGAAGAATCGTTGACGTTTCTAACTATTTTTGCAATGATTTCAACTAGTATTATTTATTTTAACACATGACATTGACATTTCAATTGAACTCAACTCTGCCTATGAATTATATTGTTCAAATTTTCACTCAATTGATTTGCACGACTTTCTACATAAAAGTTACCTACATACATTGTAAGAGCTAAAATGATGATGATATATGTGTGTTGGTTGAAATTGCAGTTCTATAGTTACTATTAGTATTATTATCTCGGATGCAATATCATATTTATTACTGGGCGTTTTTTTTGTTTGGCACATTGCAATTCTCTAAAGCCAAGTAAGTCCCCCGAGTTAATTGGAATTGTTCAATGCTGTTTTAAATAACCAATTTTTTTGTTTATGTTAAGTTAAAGTTAAAACAGATTTCAAATTATTTTTCAATTAATATTTTACAGTCACAAATAACACTTTTTACAGCATTCTGTTTAGACTTTTGGCAAGCGCACTTTAGGTAATTATTATTTTTGTTTGTTTGACACAAACGCAAAAACAACAAAAACACACAAACACTGTGGAAAAAAAGAAGCTTAAACTAACCGACAATCCAGAAAATCAAGATACAATGCGAATGCGAACCGTTCGCTGGTCGGCGACAATATAAAGATTTACAGAGCGCAGCGCTTTTATCTTATAGGCCCAGCGCTGCACGCACACAATCACAGCCTCACACACACACGCACACGTACACACATTCGCGTAGAGCGCGCAGAACTCGGAGCAACAGCAGGCGGCTTAAACGAGTGCGATTCGTGCTTCGGCGTCGGCGCAGTTTCAAGCTTTCTGAAGAACCTTTATCAAGAGCAACGAAAAAAAAGTATTTTACATACAAACACACACACGTACATGCAATCAGCGTGTGAGAACGAAACACACACATACGTACAACAGAGACGCAGTGGGCAGTCCAGCTATTATTGCCTGCAGTATCTAATGGGAGGGCTTACGCGTCGTATGCGCAATTTCTGAATTCTTAATGCACAATCATTAGAGATGAGCGTTATTGTCACTCCTGTGACTGTGACTTTTGACCATATGTGATCAATACTGTAACAATGCTTTAGATATGTTAATTTTGGGGAAAAAAATATAGTTTAGTTGGAAATAAACTAAGAAATTTTTTCCAATATAATAACAGTTTAAGTTTTATTTTAATGTAAAAATATTTAAACAAAAAAAATATTGTATATAATTTTTAAAATAAATTTTTATTTTGTCTACAAAAATTTTTTTATTTATTTAAAAAATAAATTTAAATTAATTTTCGTTCTTCTGCATTGGATATTATTAAATATCATCAATCAGTTTTTTGCACATTTCAATTTATATTTTCAATTATTTTTTCATAGCAGCATTATTAAGATTTTAAAAATCAGTATTCTAATAAAAATCTATTTTCTTAAAATAAGGCCTTAAAAAACTATATATTGCAACTTTTTTAATTAATACTAAAAGAGTGTACATTTTTTAAAATTTGTTTATTTTTACCTTTTATTTTTTGATTAGTCACAGCGAATTATTGTGCAACACTAAAACTAACTAACACACACAGAGAGCGCTTGAAGATGCCACATGGTGGCACGTTGTTGTTGACGCCAACGTGTCTTTGACCTTAATTGCGCTGATTAACCCGGTTTTTCGCAGCACTTCAACCAAACCACTTCAACACCCCAACCACTAAACCACCGAGCCATACAGATAAGTCTGTCTACAATAAAAACAACAACATCAGTGAGCACAGCGTGCAACATTATTTTTGTGGCACCCTGCAGCTGTAATTGTCAGAATGCGGGTAGAATCTTGTCATTGTATCTGTGCTTAAAGTGCTCTTTTAAAAATGAAAGGGTTGTTGACTTAGTTGAGGTAAGGTCACGGGTTTTGTGTTGTGGGTTAGGGGGCTGGGGGCGGGGTATGGTGGGAGGTGTTGCGGTTGATAAGTTAAGTCGGAAATAACTAAGCAGAACTAACGCTTTGCGGTAATTGCCACAAATACTAATTGCACAATTTAGCTATTATCGGTTTTCGAAGGCAATTAAGTTAATGGTCGACTTTCTCCTTATCTTTCTCATTCTCTCTCCCTCGCTTAAGTGCCAGCTTAGTGGTCACAAAATGACCTTCAAATAAACACCTCCTAATCTCCACCATTACCCCGTGCTCTTTGAGCTACTGTTGATGTAAGTAACTATAAATAAAACTGAACACCTGGACGTATACTTAATAAAGCAAGACCAATCCAATAAATAATCACCTTTAATATTAAAGTGCAACTAGAAAACTGATCAACTATAATAATACCAACAGTGAATAATATAAAAGATTTTATACCAATTTCAGCACTTTTAGTTTTTAGGCAAAGAAAAATATTTAAGGTTAATTCCTTTTAATAACTAACGTCCGTTGAAAGAGAGCCACCTGTTGTCAAATGGAATTTTCTTTGTGCAGCCAACTTCATGGCAGTAACAGATGCGTGCGCATTTTACGGAGCGCAGCTTAGACAGCAACCATTTGCAGTAAAGTCGCGCACCCAATAACAGAAACCTTCTCTGTTATCAAAGTAAGGGCAAGCACCAAAGTGGCGCCATCTATTGTTACATATGAAAACTAGCTTTTAAGTAGCAGTCTGGCAGCATCAATATGCAGTTGGCGCTAAGTTTAAGTTGACTGTTGCACTATTAATTTTTTTGTAAATAAATTAATTTGAATAAAATTCATAAAATTTCAGTTCGTGTTCGTGATTTATATTTAAAATTTATGTTTTTTGTTCAATAATATTGCCTTTTTTGATGCAAAAATAAGCTTTGCTTAAAATAATCATTACACACTAAAGTTTGGGAATTGGTTTTTAGGGGACAGTTTTTTTTTGTGGGGGGATAATTATATAAAAATAAACAAATAATAAGCGTAAATTGTACCTATCAGAAGTTTTTAACTTTCAACTCTTATACATAAAATGCCTAACATATAAATGTATGTAAGTGTGTGTGTGTTAATGATTGTGTGTTTTAGCCATTTGTTCTTGTTGTTACAGTTTAAAAACTAAGGGTGGGTTTTTTTTTTTTGTTTTTAAGGGTATTCGGTTTACGTTTACAATTTGGGGACATTTATACATTAAATTTTTTGTCATCGTTTAGATTATAATGCACATTTTTGTTACGTTAATAAAATTTGAACTAAAGCTCTAAATAATTGAACTAAATCAAACCAAATTTTCAATAGATAAACAATAATAAAAACTGATCAAGAAAAAATAAACTTACTTAAAAGTCTTTAAAAATGTACATATGTCTGTGTATGTGTGAGTGTTATGAGTGTGTGTGTGTTTTTGGGAAGTTTTACAATTAGGTCTTAGGGTCTACGAAATTAACAAACGAAAATCAACAAAATCAACTTAAAAATGTGTGTTTCTTTTTTAAAATGAAATAAATACCCAGCTTCTCTCTTATTTACAGTTCAATGCTCTACTTTTGGCGTTGCCACTAACTCATGATTTTAAATGCGTTGGCGTTGCCACCCCCTCCCAAGCATTTCATTTTCGTTTACAGCATAAGCCGCGAACGCGACTTCTTCAAGCGAGCCGTTGCCCCGCCGAGGCCATCGCCATTCCAGGACTTGGACTTGGCCCGGAAATGACGATACGCCTCATTGTAGGCGGGCTCCAACATGGGCCGGTACGCCTCCGGCTGGCAGAGCTCCGGCTGCGTTTCGTAGAACTCTTTGTAGCCATTGTGGAGGAGATAGATCTCCGGATAGTGGAGAGACGGATAGGCAGTCGTATTGCGTTCCCGATCCAGATTGCGCAGGAAACGGGACATTTTGGGGCCACGCTCCGAGGAGAACTCACAATGGAAGATAATAATGTTGCGCTTGCCGCCGGAAACGGCATTTTGCTGCTGCTGCAGCTCAGTCTGCGCGGCGCTGAGGAACTCCTCGAGGATCTGCTCGTGCGTATAGAGATTCTTGGCGCCACGTATGTGCCCGCCCTCGAACTCATACGGATAACGGCAGTCGATGATGCGATAGCTGGCCACCTCCTGCTCAAAATCACCGTTCAGTAGACCGGCAACCGTCTGGCTGGAGATGGACTTGAGATCCCTGTGGCGGCCCTCCATCAGCGGCAGGGCGTAAGTCTTGCTAAAGTCACCAATCAGTTCGGGTGCGTTGCGATTGTCGGAGCGGGCCAGTGCAGACATGATCTCTGCATCATTGAGCGACATACATTTGCGCAGCGGTGGGGCATGTGGCAGGTTGGGCGTGGGCATGGTCGTGGACGTGGGCAGGGGTACGTTGGCTAGGGGCGTGGGGCAGTTCTCCTTTTCGGTGACGCAACGGTGACGCTTGCTCTGAATGGGTGAGCAGCTGGCCGATGCGGGCGGTTCGGGACGCTTGAAGCAATCCCTGGCAGTCTCTGGCGTCTTTGGTTGTTGTTGTAGTTGTTGTTGTTGTGCTAGCTGATTGCTATTTGTCTCAGTCATGCTCAGGCATCGTCGCACCGACGGCCGACGCATCATCATGGTCAATGCATCCGGAGATTTGGGCGTCACCTTGATTTGCCCGCTAATCAGCGAGTTGAGACCGCTGGGCAGGTTAAGGGACGACGGCTGCTGTTGGATGCCGGCAAAGGACTCCATTTCGAACAGCTCCATGTAGTCATCATCCATGGCGGACTCCATGGAGGAGCCAGCCGAGGACAAACTATTGAAGATGCGAAAGCCACGAGCCGGAGTTGCAACTGCAGCTGCTGTCGTTGTTGCAGTTTGTTGGTGTTGCAACTTGGGCTGACGCACAATCTGGAAACGCTGCGGAGAACCCTCCGGCGAGAGCAAGCCCAGCAGCTCCGGGCTAACAGCACGCTGTTGCGGCAGAGCGAGCACATCATCATCATAGAATGACAGCTCCTCATCAGCATCCATGGCCAGAACATTGATGTTCGTGTTGGTGCAGGCCAAAGCGCGGCGAGCGCGGCGATTTGAACTGTTTTTGTTCAGGCTGCTGGAGTTGCTACAGAAAGAAAGAGAAAGAGAAAAAAAAGGTGGATTAGTCAGCTGTTTACATATGGTAGAAAAATACCAAAAAATACTAAAAATATCCTTTGCTTATATACTTAAAGTGCTGTTAAATTTATTTAATCTAACCTTATTTTTAAAACGCAAAAATTTAACATTCTATTCAGTCATCTCTCAATTCTTCCTGCCTAAACTGTGTGGGTCATTAAACCCGCAGCTAAAAATATGCGACGTCGGCGGCGGCGGTGGTGTAAACAACAACAACAACAACAACAACAACAACAATAACACAAGGAATATGTGGAGACAGAGCGCTGAGCGCTGAGGGGTTGCTTCGATCAATTCCAGTTCTCTTGCGCTCTCACTCACTCTCTCTTGTATTCGCTTGTAAGTTGTGTAAATTGGGAATTTGAAATTAGAAGTCTTCTTGTGCTTGCTGCATATGTAGTACATTTTGCCCTTTGCGGTACTTTAAGCGGAATTCCCCTTTTGCACGTTCTGCTCGAACTGTTTTCGTTTTCCGGGGCCAATTGCATCTGCACTCCTCCTCCTCCTCTTCCTCCTCGGACGACGACTTTTGGGTCACGCAACGCATAACAAGAAGAAGAAGAAGAACAGCAACAACAACAACAACAAAATACTGACTGACTGACAATACACAGTTGCAAGCTTCTTTTTCTTTTTGTTATTGCTTCGTATTTTGTTGGAGCTGCGCAAACTTCGCGGAAGCCGGTTTAATGAATGAAAAAAGCAGCAACAACAACATCAGCTGAGCGCCACACACAAAAAAAAAAAAACAAAACGTGTCGTTCGCTCGTGTGGAGCGTGCAAAAATAAAAAATAATGAACAACAACAAAAAATACTCTTACTTTTGTTCAACAGTAAAGCAAGCAGCGCAGTCGACGCCAAAGTGGCGGCCTCTTTGCTGCTTTGCTTCATTCCGTTGTTCACAATTGCCTTTGTGTTGTTGTTGTTGTAGTTGTTGTTGCTTTTGTTGCTGTTCAAGTTCAAGCGCAGAGCTTTGTTGTTGTTGGAAGTTTACTTGCACTTTTATTATAATTCCTATGCCGTGTCTTCCTACTTCTCATTTAACATGCTCTATTTAATACACTTTTCTATTTCGTCAGCTCGAAATAATTACCTGATATTGCAATCCATGCTGCAGTTGTTCTCTTCGGCAATTGTTTCCCACAACATTTTGTTGGTTTTTGTTTGATTCACACAAAAAGTTCCAAATAAACTATTTAGCTATGTTTGAGGATGTTTTTCACTCGTGATTGTTTTTTCTTTGTGTTAAGAAAATTGCTAAAACACAATTTTCACACGTTTCTTTAGCTGGCACATTTACAGTTAATTTTGTTAGTTCGATTTGTTTTCGTTTGTTGCGACTTTGCACTTTTTAGTCCTTCGTTGGGTTTGTGTTGCATTTATGATATATTTTCGTTAAAAACTAATATTGCATTTGTTGTTGCATATTTTTGGAGTCCGCTTTAACATTGTTGCTTGGTACTTTGTGAGTTCTTTGTGTGCTGTATTATGTTTTATATCCAATCGTTTTGAACACACACACACAAATTTACTGCACTACCGTACGAGAGAGTGAGAGCAGAGCTCGAGGCGCAGATGTTGACACGACGACGAACAGAATACAAATGTGCTGCTCGATCCGAGCGCAGCTGTTTTTAAAGAGCGCCGTCGACGTCGCCGTCGTCGCTGTCGGTGCAACCCCCGCTGCCGACGCTCTGCTGTCGACGTCGCTGCTCTTTTGTGTGAGCACTGAGCACCAAGTATATTGGCAGGAGCAGGAGTAGAAGCAGGAATTGAAGAAAAGCAGCAAGAGCGAGAGCCAGCTCAGGAGCGGGAGCAGGAGCTACATATGTATTGTACAATTTTCCTTTGCCCATATCCCGATTGCAATAACATAGACAAAAGTGGGATAGAAAAGATAGGAAAAATCTGTGCAGTTGGAGCGAGCAATGCAATGCAATGCAATGAGTGAGTGGCCAGTGCCACTGCAACAGGTAGATCTCAGTTAAAATTTCCCCTACCCGATGCGCGGCCGGAGCTCGATTGAAGGCGCAAATTTTGGCGCGCGAGCTTTTATAGCGCGAAGCGCGTCGTTCCAGCCGATGGTCGAGTGGAACCCGATTGGGGGGCCGAGTGGAGCCGAAGCGAACGAACAAGCAAAAACACATGTGATTTACGTTGCAACTGAATGGCTGGCTTGGGACCACAGAGAGCCTGCGACTTCGGGCATCGTGCAAAATCTTTAAGCAAAATTCAAGAGGCGGACGAAGTTGGAGACGAAGACGTCGATGGAATCGGCCGTGGCTGTGCGGCATCGATTGTGTCGTTCGCAGGTAATAATGTGAGATCCACGCATTCCGCGACGCCTTCCCCACCCGCTCGTACGCCCCCTGCTCTGGGCATCATCAGCAGGTAGTCGTAGTCGCAGTCATATGATCGACACTGCTCTTTTGGGGGAGGTGGAGTGGGGCGTGGTTCTTTTGTGTTTTGCAGACGTAGACGCCAATGTCGTTAAATGAGCAGCGCTCTGTATTTGTGAGTGTGTGTGGGCAGTCGCGGCAAAGTTAAAGCAAAAATCGAGTTACATATGGATATGTGCATGTGTGTGTGTGTGTGTTGTTGCAGGCCCTGCGGGAGTCGTGTCGTGCATGGCAGGGGGAGCAGAAGGGGCGGAGGGCACCCATGGGTATACCAGTGTAAAGACTTGGCGAATTCCTCAGCAGGCAAATTCAAGCACTGAAATGCACAACAGCACCAACAACAACAAGATAAAACAACTATATTTGGCGGCATCCACAATGCGACATCATTTATTTTCCACAATGCGAATCATATGGAAAAGCAAATGATTTCAGCTTACGTTGTCAGCCACAGCTGAATTCGCTCAAAGCTAAATGAGCTACGGTTTCATTCTCTTGAATTTGCTATTGGGCTTTTGTGCTGCTGCAGGAAGAGGATCATCTTTTTGAAAGAATAAACAACAAATAAAAAAGGACGCTGAAATCATAAAGTGGTTTTGAACAAGTTAAAAAACATGCAAAGGAAAAAAACTAAAACTCATTCATAGTGTTACACAGTGGACTGAAAGTACTCAACAATATAAATTAACAAAGCTTAAATATGTAAAACTTGTTAAAATAGTCTTATTTATTCAGATCAATATTTTCATTTAATTGATCGCTTGCAATAAGCATTCCCTAGAAATAATTCGCATACCACGGTGCGGCGACAAAGACGAAGACAGAACACAAAAAGGGCAAACTGAGAAATCAAAAATATATGCAAAAAAAAAAAAAAACTCACTCACACACAAACGCGCAACGAGTGAATTTGATTGTGAGCAAAGAATAGGCTGCACACCAATACAAGCATCGAGACTATGAAATTGCAGTATCAACGTGAATGGGAATGGAGCACAACAATAGCAGCGGGAGCAGCAGCATAAACTCCCAAAAAAAAAAGCGAAAAAAGGAATGAACAACGTGAAGAACTAAATTGTAAATCGAAATTCCAAGAAGTGAGGTCTGAGATTTGGCTGTGTGCTTTTTTTTAAGCGCCTGACGTCGACGGCAACGGCGACATAAAAAAGTGTGCAAAAAATTGTATAAAAAGCGTTTGAGATACTTTTACGCGCGCGCGCGAAAGCCAACAAGCTTCTTGGGCGTAGCGGGCTGAGGTTGTACGTGATTGTTTGTGTGTGTGTGTGTGCGGCACTTAGGGCGGTGTTGGGCAAGATGTGCATACAAAAGTTTGGCATGGCAACGTCGAAAAGACATGAGAGTGAGAGAGAGAGAGGAGAGACGTGCAATTAGTGTGCAATAAAACGGCGATAGAGGAATTTGATGGATAGGTAAATTATGAGCATTTAATACATTTGCATGCCGACAGCGCATATGTACATATGTTTGTATGTGTGTTTGTGTGTATCTAAACATGCACAGTGGAAACTAATAAACATAAGCTGTCTCAAAAAATCTAATTTGCGAAATGACTAATGTAATGTGTAATAAGAAGGCAACATTTGGAGCAGAAATGTAATTGTAAATGTAAGTACATTTTTATATATTTTATATGTATGCATTGTATAAACATGCTAGATAAGACCACTGTAAATTTGTTTGAGTGAATATTTGTTTGACGCCCCCATGGCAGCCAAAGCAATTGCAATTTGAATTGGAGATTGACAAAGGTGTTGAAGGTATTTGAACTTCGCTCAGAATTTCGGCTAATCCCAACTCCACGTGAGTGATCGATATGCAGGGGAAATCAAGGCATGTACAATTTGTACATAAGGAGCAGCGCAGACATAGACAAATGCTGATCAGAAAGAATGCTCACAAAAAAAGGAACGAAAAACAACAACAAACACACACACACACACAGGACAAACAGTTAGAAGAGGATAGGTGCGGGGAATGACCCTCGGTCCCGTTTCAGTTCTCAGGCTGTTCAATCCTGTTCTCCTTCTGCCTGCCTGCCTGCGCTCAATACATATGTTCAGTCAGCTGATTGCGCCGAGCACGAAGGACATGCACAGAGCGTAGCAAGAAATTAGTCCTGCTGTTCTTGTGGTATGTGTGTGTCACGAGCAGGAGAGGAACGGGAACGAGGACAACGTGCGCTCAAAATTCCTTAACACGAGCCCAACAACAAAAACAACTTAGGGCTTGCATGTGTGCGTGTGAGTGGAAGAGGGGGGGAAGAAGTCATAGCGGGCGCTGAGATTTCTTGCAGTCCAAGATGTGCATGGAGAAGAAGAAGTAGGTGAAGAGCATGAGAATGAGAGTGCAGAGAGGAAACGCGTTTTGATTTTTGCGCCAAAATAACGTTGTCGCTTTAGTATATGTGTGTCAGTGTGAAGGCATAATTTAAGTGTGTGTGTGCAGGACTCGAGTGCAGACAGCAGCAAGATATTTTTTTTTTCCATAATGTACATATGTATTTGTTTGTGTGTTTGTTGAGGTACATGTGTATTTGTGACTGGCTGTCTGCGAGCCTGTTTATCTTTGACTCGCTGCTGCTGCTGCTGCTGCAGTCGCTGCTGTGATTTCTTGCAGTCTTTGTCGCTCCTCTGATTATGTGCATTGTTGTTGCTGTTTTTGTTGTTATTCGCCGTTTGTCTTTTTGCCTTCGCTTTGGCCAGCGCCGCGTTTTGTTGTTGCTATTTTGTTGCCTTCGCCGAGCTCTTGATTCTCCTTGCGCGCCTTGTCTACAAACGGATTGTGAGAAATATTTTTTCGTTACTTGACTTTTTGCTGCGCTGCGTTGTGCGTGTTCCAACGTTCCCTCTGTTCCTTCGTCTGGTTGTCTGTCCGTCTATCTGTCTTTCCATTGGCGACCACCCGATTCCAGCACAGTCACAATTCTTGTTCCCCCTTTGCCCGCATTCATGATCCACTTCCACACACACACACACACACACACACGCACAGTCACTAATTGATTCTCTGCATAAATTTTATTTAAAGCTTTAATAAATGTCAAAATAAGCAATTCATTTCGATGTTAGAGAACGCATTCATTCACTCACACGACCATTCACAGAACATTCACCAAATGAAGCTTTCACTCTGGCAATCAATTGCCGGGTTCAGAGTTTAAATGTGCCGCTGTCGAAGCTGTGCTCCAAAAGGCAAAGCAATTTATATACTATATGCCATACTCTCTGCATCCAAAGATCAACTGTGTCACGTGACAAAGCCTGCACTTTCATTATAGGAGATGCATTCGATTTACATAGATTGTTGCTCAATTTGTCATTGTCAAGATAAGCTAAAATAACCAAACATTTCAATGACCAGAACAATCTGTAACATTTACCGTAAGCTTATCGTCATTCCAACACATTCCAGCTTTTGCTAGCACCGGAAACAACACCTGAAATTCTTCACTGCCTGCCTGCATATATATTTGCATTTCAGCCCCCATTAAAGCGTTACATTGCTCAAAAAAAAAAAGAGAAAGAAAGAAAGAAAGAAAGAAAAAGAAGCAGACCTGATGCCGTTCATTGTTATGATTCTGACTTCTAACGGCCACTGCTCGTGCCCAACAACTGATAAGCTGAGCTGCTCCCAAGCTCCCCTCTCTCTTTCCTGCTCTCTTTCTTGCAAGTTTCCAAACGACATTTCTTGCATTGTTGTGTTTGCGCAGCTCTAAACAAATAGGCGTATGGCAGTTATACGACTGGGTACATAGACTATGTATATACAAGAAGTTATGCATGTACATTTTGTGTGTGTGTGTGTGTTATTATGTAGAATGATATGGCAGCCTCAGGAGGAAGTACTAATCAACATTGCTCGACTCAGCAGCACAACAAAAGTTGGTATTGTATGTATGTATGAATGTGGGTAAATAGCAACAACAAACTATGGGTTAGTGATGCGGGGGCTTGGGGCAGATATAGTTTGTTGTTGTTGCTTTTTAATGAGCGAACAATGTTCTTGACATGCTTAGATATTTTTTTCCCTTGCAGGGAGTTTTTTTTTAAAGTGTGTCTTTGATTTGTAGGAAAAAAATTAAGATTTTTTTAAATGCAAATTTAGTTTTATTTCATAAATATATTTACAATTTTTTTAAATATCCTTTTAGTTTGAACAAGGGTATTCAAGCTTCGTCCCTTAAAAAATCAATTTTTCTATCTTGTTTTTTTTTATTAGCATTTTTATTATTGCTATTTTTATGAGTGGCGCGCTAATTTCGCGCGCATTTCAATTCCAATTCTCTGATATGGTTGGGGGGCATATTAGTGTCACATTTATTTGAGGTTAGTGGGCCATAGACTGGACATAAGGCTGATAAGGCTGCTTGCTGTTGACCTGCTTGACATTTGGCTCATCTGCTTGCCACATTGCATTCCAATTGCAATTGGGTTCTCGGAGTGTTTCCCAGGCTCCGCACCCACCCCCTACTGCTTGGCTATGTTGAAGTTGAAGTGTATTAACAATTAGTTTGTGTTTTGCTTGCAATTTTCTATTTAATTAGAATAGTGGCAGTCGATTCTGGCATTGTCCTGGCTCAAGTGGTTTGCCATTTTCTTGCCTTGTGCTCGGCACATTTTTGCCACTCGTTGTTTTGTTTTTGCAAACAATTTGGGTCACAATGTGCTGCAGAACAACAAGTGCCGACATTGAAACAATCTCATTTCGGGTACATTTCGTGGCAGGCAGTGCAAAATTGTTATTGTCACATGTTGCACAGCATTTTGGTTCCCACACAGCAGGCAATTTAATTTATTTTTTCCTTTTCTTTGCGTCTTATGTGCCTTTTGAGTTCTCAAGTGCCTGAATCTTATGATATTTTTCATAACGACTTTTTTTTTGTTTAAAGCAAGACCTTGATTCTTTAATAACTCTTCTTAAAATAGTTTGAATAACCTTTTACTAAAGTCAAAAAAAGACAAAAATGTGCCTAAAAAATGAATTTCCCAAAAAAGCTTTTAAACTGGAATTTTTGTATAACATTTTATTTTAATAATTTTTCTACAATTTTTTTTTATTAATCAACAGTTTTTAATTATTAATAATATTTTTACTTTTTAATTTACTTTTATCACAGAGAACGAACTATGTTATTTTAACATTATGTTAATCTTCTGAACAAGATCGATTACTTCTTTAGAAAAATGTTATTACACATGACGTAAATCTTTCGGACAAGATCAATGACTTCTGTCAGTTTTAGCATGGATGAGTTGAGGACACCTTTTTTGATTATGAACCCCTTCGCTTCTTTTATTCCCTTGACCAATGGTCAATGTTTGTGTTTATATTAATAAGGGACACGCGACTGACCCACGAACTGACCACTGGTCAGCTAATTCTAGTCTCTTCCTCTTGGGATCTATGCTGCTGCTAAGGCAACCACAATATAATAGTGCAGCCAATCTATAGATAGCCTTGGGATATAAGTTGAAATTAATCACAGAACCACAACCCTTGCCGGGCAATCCCCTTACCCCTTACCCCTTGTGTGTATACACAGCATGTAATTAATTGATTAACATTCTTAAGGATAGCATTTCCTTTCTTTACTCTTTTCGGTGGATTGATGTGCCGATCTTATCGCGTTACATTCGCGGAGCCTTCAACACATTCAGAGAGCAACCCTTTATTTGCCTGACCAGATCCGGGACAATGGATTGTGTCCGTAGACCGGGCATTATTTCATTCATGCATCTCTTTGAGGCTGATTTGTTTGCTCGTTGATTTCGATCTTCATCTTCATCTTGACTAACGCGCAGTTTTTTCTCTCTTAGAATATTCTTAGAATTCGGACAGTCGGGCCATATTTCATTGACGAAACAACGCAAATCATCTACGTAGATAAACCACATTCGGAGTGCATTTAAGTTGATGTCTCCTGGTCCAGCAATTTTTCAATGTCTTCAAGAATTACACAGCACATTAGATGGCATCGTTGCATAATCCAAGCACGCAAGTTGCCAGCTGCGAGAAGTTTTCGCACCCCTCGTTGCGTAAGTAGGCAAATTTTGCAGGATTCCCATTCTCAGACGGGATGAGACCTTAAGGGGCTAGATTCAGGATTCAGCAATTGCTTTGTTTTACTTAACAACATCAAAGTTATGACAAGATTTTGTCTATCACAGCTCAAGCTGTGCTCGTCCTTGTTCTCCCCGCTCCTTGTGTCACTTTTTTTCTTTTTTGTGGAGGGTTAGGGATGCAACCGACCGACCAAAGGATCGACCGACGTAGCAGTCGGACCGAGTTGACAGACTGACTGACAAGACAAAATGCATTACGATTGAATTTCAAAATTTAATCGCATATACAAATTTTATTTATGTGACATGGGTGCACATTTTGTAACCGTGGGATGGAAACTTTCTTGAGGATCACAAATGGTCCATGTCAATCCTTAATGCTTTCACTTCGGTTTCAATTTGCAATGAATATATTTGTGTTGGGAGTAGGGGGTAAGGTGAGGTAAGAAGAACAAGAATGTGTGAAAGTGTAATCAAGAGTTTCAGGATAATAAAGAATTATTATATAACCTTCAAGGATCAATAATTTCTTACTATAAAGCTAAGGTATACGAATCAGAATGTATGAAAATGTAACCAAGAACTTAAGAAAATTATTATTCCCCAACTAAAAGAGCAATTACTCTTAAATGAGTTATATGAAATAGGAAACGTATATCGCAAATCTTCAAAAGTAAGTGAGCAATCATATGCTTACTTAGAATTCCACTTGCACAAACTCATTAAGAGATTAGAGAAATAATCTTAGCTAGAAAATCAAGAATACTATATATTCTTTCCACTGTCTAAATGGCTAGCAAATTGCACATTCAACACATTGTGGCACAGACAAAAGACAAATGACGTATGTAGTTGAATTTCTAGTCGTAAGAACAATCAGCAAGTACAACGATCCATCATATATATATATACATATATATATATGTATATATACTGACCATATGTGTGCAATATTAATCTGCAAGCTGTTTCTGAACAAATGAAGTCATTGTTAGCAGTTGTCAACGCTGGCACGCCCGCACCGTGGGGGAGGGGAGGTGTGGGCGTAACGCCGATAAGCAACACTTTATATGTGTATAGAGGAAATATGAAAAAATTTTAAAACTAATTCCCAAATTACCGGTAAAAATGCCTAAAACAATGTACAAAAGAGATGTTGTTGGCCTCCAACCTGTGTGTGCGAGCAACGGCTTGGCTCAAAGGAGTGTACGTTGATCCAACCCGTAATTAACTATTCAAACAAAAGACACACACAAAAGGATCAAACACACACATACATTCAACATTATATTTCAAGTCACGTTTGCTGACACAAATCCTTCTTAGGAAAGGCAATATTTTCTAGTCATCACCACGATCTTCATCTTCATTCCCATCATCATCATCATCATCGCCTTCAGCCTTCGTCATCATTGGGCCAAGTCCGAGTTCATATTGACAGCCACTGTTAGCCCGTGCATACGAAAGCAGATTGCGCAGATTTTTCCAAAATGTTAGAAACGACAGCAACAACAACAACAACAACGATTATGAGTACGTGAGTTTATCTACCTATTGTTTGAGCTGAACTGAGCTGTGTGTGCAACCTGTTCTGTGCATCGTGTAAGGTGTTGCCTTTTTGCTTCTTCTTCCTCTCGGATCACACCTATTCCTACTGCCTCTGGACTCCCCGTTCCACGTTCTCAGCGTGTGTGTGTAGTTCAGTCCAACGTTAGCCTTGACAGCGCTCTGGCTCATAATTCACTCACTGCAGGTTTGAATTTCTTAAAAATAACTTCGTTTGCATGGCATTTCATTTCGTTTTAGTCGTTTTTTGTTCTTCTCTGTGTATCTCTCGGATACACAAGTTGTGGAATGCACAAAGAAGTGTGTTGTGTGTGTGTGTGTGTGTGTGTGTGCGGCTAGTTCAGCTCTGAGCCAGAAGTCTGAACTGTCAAAAGCCAACTGCTGAGTGAGCTCTTCGCTCTTGCTTAAGTGCTTCAAATCATAATTACGGTTTTCTGACAGAGCGCTCTATAAATTGGCTCAATCTGAGAGGGGATCTGTCCATAAAACAGAGCTAAAAAAGTTACTATACCAAAGTGGATAGAAGTATATATTTAAAGTAAGGTTGGAGTAAGCGAATTTGATTTTTAGTTGACCCTTTGTAATGCCTGAAGTGTGTGAGTGTAAAACCCCTTACTTACCAGAGGAAAAATTTATTTTATATACTACTTTTTTTGTCGCTACTTCCTTTCACCTTAAACTACTTTTAAAGAATAGGTTTCTGAGAAAAAACGGTTACGCCTTTTTATGATCGGTGGTCAATTCCAAAGAAGGTGTTGAATACTTTTTTGTCCAAGTAAGGTGAGGAAACATTCATAAACACATACGTGAACTGATTTTATCTAACGATTTTATTGTTTAATTTGGAAAAAGGATTTTCGTTGTGGAAAATTATCAGATAAAGGAAAAGAGGAAAAAGTAGAATTCACGATAATGAGATGATGAATGGAAGGAGAGGTTGTTGTCCTTCTGTGTCAACAGCTATTAAGGTGTCTGTAGGATTAGGACTTAGGACTTCTATTTTACCCTCATATAAAATTATGTAATACTACAACTTACTTTCATCATAGTATTCCTTGTTCAAATAGCTCCTTCAATCATATGCAAAAATAATGAAATACACCTTCACGCCCAACGAAAAAAAAAGGAAATATAATTGTAGCACATCCTAGATCCTTTCATGTGGCACGTGTGCCGGATATAATTTTCAACAGTTTTCCATACGAAAAGGAAAAACGAGCGGGGCACGTTCTACAAATAATACGGCGCCCGCATTCGCATTTGAAATATTTAGCCAAAAATTGTTAATACACATCGTTACAAAAGGACCTTTCACAATTGAAAGGATGCGATTGTATTTGCATTAACATTGGCATTGTTATGCCGGCATCAGGATATGTAGAGGGAGTGTGTTTGAGCAGATCCTTTTACAATCGAAATACGCGAAAGTGTGGCGCAGGCGCAGAGTCGCACGTGCGCTTAGAATCCTGCGCATTTATGAACAAGGGTGGTTGAGGGTTGAGAGCGCCCCTTTGAAGCGAAATGAAAACAAGTGGACGCCATTTCCGCAAATGGCTTAATTGCCAAACACTGATCCTTATGGTGGTGGTGGTGAACTGTGGCAAGTACAGTGCGCAACCAGACCAGCATTTGTCCTGCGCCCAGGATATATATTGTATTTGTGAGAATCTAACGGCTGCAAAGGATAGCCAAAAATCCAAAAAGCCAGAGGGTGGTGGCTGGTGTCTGGCCGTGTCTGGTGGTAGTATATAGTAGCTGGTGGTACGTTTTAGGGTGGTTCTGCTTACAACCCCCAGGATATATATGTCTGTGGCACGGGCCCCTGTAAGTTGTAACAGGCAGGTGCTGGTTCTCTCTACAACACTCAACACTCAACACTCGGCTCATGCTGGTGTACGATGATTTTGATTCGAGTTTTTGTCGTTGATGATACCGCTTCGGTGGTGTTCCTCTATAAGTGATGCTGCTCCTCGTTGTGTACGGGCTGCAGCTGGCTGTGGCACAGTCAATGACCCGCTAGCTTAATCAATGCACAATGTCCCTGATTACATGGGTGACATAAATCATAGAGAACGGGGCACGAGCTACAAAACAGCAGCTGCAAAAGCTTTGTTCCATAAGTTGTGTTGGCGTTAATTGTGGCTGCTTTTTTATTACAAGATTAAACATGTTGTTATCCTTAAAAAAAATTGAGCTAAATGTATGAAAAGTTTTATAGGGTTGAAGATATCTCCTAGGTTATTTTCTGATTGGGAAACCTACTTGAAAAAGGATTCCTTCCTTTTACTGCCAAAGGAATCAATGTCCAATCTATAAAATAATATTGTATTTCATAGTTTATTTTTTACAAATTTCTCTCTTCGCTCCTCTACCCAAGTCATGATAGGTTAATAGTGCGATAGGGTTAAGTATATATTTTAGTTATCAACTTAGGTCTACTTACTTGTTGGGTTTTTGTGTTAACCCTTCCTTTCTAATTGGAAAATGTACTTAAAACTTAGAAACGAACTCAAAGGATTTCTACCTCCTATTTTGCCTGTTCCCACAAAAAGTCCCTAGGAGAAAAAATCCTCAAGGGATCAATGTTCAATCTATAGAATAATATTTAATAATTTATTCTCTGCCCATTTCTCTCTCTCTCTCTCCGCAACCCAAGTCCAAACAAACTCCAAGCGCAGCTGTACTCCTCGATCAAATCATTATTCTCCAACATTTCGAAGAGTATTTGATGGCCAGCAGCAGGCGGCGACAATAGGCAAATTTGTGCAACAGAACGGCAAGCGATTGACCGCAGTGGCATTGTTGGACACACCGGGCCTGGGGCGGCACGAGACAACTAAAATGTCCCTGCAAAAATCATATAAATTACCGGGCCTGGACATTATCCAAGGAGCTGCAATCATTGCGCAATGTGTTCGTATGTGTGTGTGTGTGTGTGCAAAATTGTCGAAAGAACAAAATCAAGAAATCAACAATGCGCAACAACAATGAAAATCAGTGCAACACCGGGCCCCGTACTCAGTCCCGCTTCACGATCCTGCTGCTGCCAATGTTTATGCCATTATTCTTCCGGCGCACACACTCATTGTTTTTGCCAACACTTAGGGACTCCCTTCCTTGTTCCTTCTTCCGTTGTGTCCCTGCTCTGTCGCCAAATGCAATCATTGTAATCGATTTTGCACAATTTCCAATGCGCTACGAACTCAGCTCAAGACGTTGCTCCTTCTTAGGGGTTGTTGCTTGACGCCGCCGTCGCTGCCGTTGCTGCCACCTGGTATACATATATTTCATCCCCCTTTGTGCCACAGCTGATCATACCTTGGGCACTCATACATAGCTCGTGCCAAAGCGCGCGGGGTTTTTCTTTTTCTTTAAGAAAAACTGTAACAGCAAGCTAAATGCATCAAATAATGAGGCCAGCTCTTCGCTCTTCTTCTTGTCTAGGTCCAAGCAGCCGGCGCTATTGCCGCCACCACCACCACCGCCTCTGCCTCTGACTCTCGACACCTTCAACTTGGCTTGGCACAAGCCAAAAAGTAGAATACCTAGGCGAAGGCAAACAAACATCTGTCCCATATTTTGTGCCGTTTTAATGCGACACATTTGGCTGGCTTTGGCTTTGGCTTTGGAACGGGGACTGGGACTGGGACTGGGGCAACAATAACAAACCTTATCGCTGACTGACAAATTTGGTAAGTGCGCTAAATGCTAAGAAGGGGTTCCCAATGTCATTTTATTGCTTACCAATACTACTCGCCAAGTGCAGTGTTAGTTAATTAACTGACCTGGGTTAAGGGTTGCGAACTTATTTGTTTGTCATTGATCGCAAGTTTTGCATAATTGACTTTAATTTGAAAATATGTTTAGCTTCATTTCATAAATACTTAATGGGGCTCAAGGTGAAAATGCTCCAAGCTAATAACTTCCTCACATTTGGTATGTAAATTAACTTCCCGTAAGAATTGAAAACATCGATAAATATTATTAGTCAGAGGCAGTTGGTTTTGCTGAGTAAAGATGGAAGACCTTTAGTCCTAATTTTTAATCTTAGTAAGTTAATAATAATTACAGTACCTTCTTTTATTTACTGATTCGTTTTGAAGACCTTAAATCTAAGTATTCATCTCTTCATCATCCGAAGACGGTGGTTTTACAAAAACAATGTTCTTATTGCGCAACTTTTTCAAACGTTTCTCGATATCTGTGATCTGATCATCCAGTGAAGTATCACGATTTTCTATGCGCACATATCTGAGTGCATAAAGCAAATCTGACATGGGCAGATCATTTTCCTTGATGAACTTCAGAGCCCTTTCTGTCTCGGTATCCGAATAGGTCGCCTCAACCTCAGGTTCATACGAGTAGGACTCGTCGTCAGACATAGCGCTTATTTTTTAGTGCTTCTAATTTATTTTCTATGGGTTTTTGTTGCTTGTGATTTAAACTACTCAAAAGTAGCTTAAACTTTCCAAGCCTACTAAAGGAAGTTTTGAGAAATCCTATCAAGCTTTTCCTACTACTTAAGGGCTTCGATTTTTATTTTTTTTTTTTTTTTTTTTTTGAGTTTGGTGTATGAAATAGTTTCTTGTTTACATTTCGACATGTTAACTAATCCAGATATGTATATCTTGGTATCTACCCTTTTATTACCTTCTAGGAAATCCATATATGGCACATGCTAAGGAAGTTCAACGAACTGTTTTTTTGTGTGTTGTGTTTTTTTAGGTGTGTGCTCAAGATAGCAACAAAGATATCAACATATGTATAATTATATCTATGTGCCCCACATCTTATGCGTATGCATTTGATATGATAATGTGAGGAGCTATTTCTTCTTCCCCCTAACGGAACTCGTGTTTCAACAGCCATATTAATAACATTGGGGTCATTGTCACGTCCTATCCTACGACTTCTTCCTCCTCCGTTTATTTATATAGTACTGTCTGCTTCTTGCTTGCACTTGGGTGCTGGCAATGAAGAAGAAACCCCCTATGAATAATGCACTCCAATGTTGCATGTTGTTCTTGTTGTAGTAGTAGTCGATTGATCGGGTGGTTGTGGTGTTGCTGGTGGTGCTTTACTCTCTAGTACATATACGAATCGAATGCTTGAGCACAAAGTTGAACCCTCCTTTGGCCAGCCAAGGCAGCTGCTCAGACTTGGAGAGTTTTTCCTGCTCCTCGCCACGTTTCATTAAATTTTTGCTTCATTTCAAATGCGATTGCATGCGACTGTGTGTGTGTGTGTGTGTGTGTGTGATTGTGTGTGTGTGGCAAGGAGCAGGATTACTTATGGGCGATCGAGGTGGCATATGCGTTTTCTTGGCGCGAGCTACATGCGGCAAATGCACACGCAAGGCAACAAGAAGAAGGAACGAAAAAAAAAAAAATCACAAGCAAGCAAGGACGTAAGGACGCAAGAAAACAAGCAGGCAAACCCAGCCGAGAAGGCAATGGCAATACAAAACACAAACAGGGAGAATAATGGGAAGTTGGCTATGGGTAGCAACTAAATTGGGGTGACGATGACGTCCTCATCCTCCAGGAAGGTGGTCGGAGCAGCAACAGCAACAGCAGCCGGTGGTGCTTTTTAAACTGTAGAAATGCGCGCAAATGCAAAAATCTCAACGAAAAAAAATCTTGAAAAATGTATAAAAAGCAAGAAAGTGATAAGCAGTCAAAAAGTGCAAGAATGGCTCAATATGCACTAGTGTGTGCAAAAAAGTGCACACAAACACACACACACACACACACACACACGATGCTATCAATAAATTTAAAAGGACTCGGGCGCGTTTCCTTGGGGGGCAGCAACCTCAGTTCAGCTCAGACTTTCTTGAGTTGCCTTTAAGGCCGCAGCTGCTGCTGCATTTCTTGCTGCAAATTGTTCGTGTTGTTGTGTTGAAAATTATGAAGCTGCAACAGCGCCGGCTGCCTTGTCATTGATAATCTAGCGAGTCCTTGTGGCCCGTGCGCTACAAAGTATATCATTTATAAACTGCATTCTTTGGGTTGACTTTCTTCCTCACTCTCACTCTCGCTCTCGCTCTCTGAAGATTTGCAGGGGCGTTTGTGCACATATTGTGACGTGTCACGCCCCTGGAGGATGTTGCCTGGCATTCACCATCAATAGCAGCTAATTATTTCTGCATTGTTCCTGGGGTTTCGCAAGCTGCTAATTGTCTTTGGAGCAGAAGTTTTACTAAGGCGGGAGATCAATTAGAGTTTGATTGGAATTAAAGGTGTGAAGGAAGGTTTTACAATAATCTACGACTTCATTCAGTTTACTTAGCTCTAAGTTCTTTTCTGTGTTCCTCTGTACTCAAATTTCTACCTATGGTAATGACTTCAGGTTATTCAAATTCAAGCCCAGCAGGTTAATCGCATTAATAACCTAATCCACAAATGAGTTTTTCATTGTGGATATGCACAGCAGCCGCCCCTAATAAGCTAAAGAATAGGCCGCCCGCCAACTTGCCAACACTTTTTGAAGCCTAAACAATGAACTTGCCTAATCAAAGCATCAAAAGTTGGCCTGTCAGAACCTATTAGGAACTTTCTATGCCAAATGCAAATCGGCGTAAAACTTCAAACCAATTAACTGCTACCAAGTAAGCAACTTAGAACGCCTTAAGGGCATTAAACGCAACATGAGCCTACGAAATTTGAATGTGAAAGAGAAAGAGAGGTTAGCTTTCACAACGGGATCCCCGGGAACTTAGAGCACCATCGAGGAAATTTATGGCACACGCGGCATTCAGCGCCAACGAAACGGAAAATGCACAAACTCGCTAAGGAAAATATTGAAAAAATGCAAATGGGTTTTGCGAAAAATTGAATAAGGAACAGACAGACAGGGTAACCCTTTAGCTCATTAGTGAGTTTATTGATCTACGGCAGGAGGCAATCAAATTCACATTTCGCAACATTAACATGACAATGCACAGATCTCAAGATGTGTGGCTGAGGTTGAGGCAACGAAGCGTTGCTAACTGTTGCGGCGCAGTTGCACGAATCGATCGATCGATCGACCTCGAACCCAGAAAACGAACCCGATCCTCGACCCTATCAATGCTAAGGAGTTCGAGTTGAACCAGCTGAGAAGCACAGCTGAAAGATTTTTTCGCAATGAGCGCGCGCGCTAAAAAATGCAATTAAATCCCTTTGGTTACCCCCTACTCCCCTTTTTTTTTCGTCTCTCCTTTACTTCCTATACCCGTTCTAAAAAATGTACTTATTCATGCCTAGAGGTAAGGAGATTTGTTGCAAACGTCTTTTGGTTTTTTTACCCTACTCGCCCAGACTACAATATTTCCTTACCCTTTTCTGTGTGTGCGAGTACTGTGTGTGTGTGTGTGGAAGTCTCCGGGTGTGGCAAGGTTGAGTAAGGTAGGATAAGGTTGGATAAGGTAGTAGGGTAAGGTTCCATCAGGTTCGGTTTGTGCTCTGTGCTGTGTGCAATGTGTCATGGGGTTTGTGTTTGTGTTTTTTTGCAATTGATTTGCGGAGAAAGCATCGATTGTAGGGTAATTGTGCAAAAATTGGTAAAAGTCACAGGAGATGTCAAAATGGGCGTGGCCCACCATCTTTGCCGTGGAGCGGAGGTTAACACTGTCGATTTACAATATGATAAACGTGCATTTTGTACACTAAGACTTTTTCTTTTCCATGATTACCCTTCGGTGTCACTGAAAGCGGCATTAATTCGGCTTGAATGGAACCGGAGAGCAACGCCCTATTAATGAATAAAACTTAAGTGCATTGTGCAAGTTTTTCTGTCGATGCATAAAAATGTAACGGTTTTTCTTTCTACACTTAAAACTAAGTTGAACTTTAAGTCTAAAGACAAATCTGAACTACCAAATTAGAGGTTTAGTTAAAGATTTGAATCGGAAACTTTCCTCTTATTATTTTTATGAGAAAGTCTTTTCAAATTTTGTTGATTTGTCCTAAATTTGATTTACATTTGAAACCGTATAAATGAGATGACCTGCTTTGTACATATTTCAAACCGTTCTCATGTCTCCCATAACCTACTTTCCAATTCGTCACACGATTACTCAAACTTGTGGACAATCCCCTAACTAAACCCTAGCCATATCAGTGCTCTTCTACAAACGCTCCCATGCCTATCAGCCGAAAACCTTCGGAATGCCACGACGCGAAAGCGAAGGAAATTGTAACACTCTCCCTCTCCCCTCTTCCTGTCCAATAAGGTCGCACATGCGCCAAAAAAGCTGCACAGCTGCAACAGTTTTTTCCTACAGCAAGCTATTTATTTAATTACCAAATATTTATTGAACATACATTACGGTTAATGTCGAATCCCATTCCCATGCACCCTGCACCCTGCCATCCTTGAAAAGGGGAAGTGATTTAGTTTCCTGAATGCGTCACAAATTTTGCAATTTGCTTGAAGCTGCTTCTGTTGATGATTTCGCATACCTTTCACGTCCATAACTCAACCTCAGCCTTTCTTGCCTAAGATTAGGTAAACCCTCGGCGAACTGCTTAAGATTTTTCTTGGGGTGCATTTTCGCATCCTTCGATCATCGATTTCCCATCGATTCCTTTTTGGTGGCACCCTTCGCATTTTGCATTTGCCTTCATTAAACATTTTTGGCACGACTCACGATTTTCATATGGATTGCGTTGAATTTGCTTCGAATTTCGCATACCTTGGCAAAATAATTTATTGCGTTTCTTGATTTCGGCGATATCTTCGATTTGTCTGCCTCGCAATTTACAATTTGAATTTGAGGCGCTTGTTTTGCTTGAATAAGGATTTTAATGAGCTCTGTTTGTGGGGTTGATCAGAGGGTTTGATGTGGGATTGAGCATTGTTTCTGTTTAAAAATATGTAAAGGGACATTTTGTAAAAGTATTTTTACGTCTTTGGGTTTAAGATAAAGAAATTTCCTTACAGCTAAATATTAATAAATCCAAATTAAAATACTTTTTAACCTTATCATTTCGTAGTTATCCTTAAAAAGCTTAGGAGCTTAACTAAATACGGTTTATTGCATAATTTTCCTGAACCTACTCAAGAACAAATTGTTTCCCTACAAAACATAACCTACAAATAATATTTATACTACGCATTAAATTGAGAAAATTATTCAAAGCTTTTTAAAAAAAAAGATCTTAAATTGAGTGTTATAAGCTGTTTTTTTTTTGTGTTCAGCTTTTTTTGTTATTACCCCAGGCATTTTAAAAACACATTCAAATTCAAACATATTTTACACAAAAAAAAACTCATTTTTTTCTATTAAGGACTTTTTGCTGTCTAACACGCTTTTGCCATCCAAATAAAGCATTTTGTTAAGCTAATTTTTATCCCATTGCGAACAAAACAATTTCAAACCCAAACCTTGGTTTTTTGTTGTCATTTTTCTCAGTTACATGTCTCCTGTAAGGAAAATTGCCGCCCCAGGCGTTTGCCATTGATACTAGTCCCGTGTATAACAATGACAGCAAAAAAAGCAGTCAAAATTATGTTATAAATTATAAGAAAAAAAGGGTAAATTCATGTTGAAAATTTCAAGTGTTTTGTAATAAAGCGCAGAAGCAGCAAGAAGAAGAATAAAATACAACCCTAACAGATCTTAAGGAATAAAAAAAAAACTGAAAGATAAAAAAACCTGACAATGAATGTCAGAAAAAAGCAGAAAAAAAGAAATAAGTTTGCTTCATTATTTGCTTGTTTTTCCAGTGCGCTTTGTTATTGTTGTTGTTTTTGTGTTTGTGTTATTGTGTGCAACATCATGATCATGATACCCCAAAAAAACCCAAACCCAACCTAATTCAAAACCTAAACCCAAAAGCAAACCCAAACTACAAATTGCGAATGCAACGAAGCGGCTGCAATCCAAAGCTATCAAAGAGTTGAGAAAATACACACACAAACATAACACACACACACACAACCTGGCACAGTCACTCACTCAGCCCGGCCACCCGGCACCACCCCTTGACAGCGACACCCTACCCCGCTCTGTTCTGGCTCTGGTCTCGTCTGTTTGATATGATCTTCGTCCTCGCCAGAAATAGCACCATCTCTGGAGGCAGCCGGCGCTGGCACTGAGTAGCTAAGTAAACCAAAAGATTTCACACGCCGCGTCATAAGATTTTTTTTTCTTGCTGTCACCGTCACCCCTGAGCTGAGTTGGGAGGGGTCGGGTTTTAGTTGGGTAACGTTGCATTTTTTACTTGACGCCTTGGCACAAAAAAAAGTACGAAATAAAAAAAACAACGCTGCATAATAATTACTAACGCAATACCCTTATCAGGCGCTACGAAGAGGCGTAGAGTGCGAAAAATCGCTCCGGAAAAATCTCATTTGAATATGCGTGTTTGGGAAAAACACCCAACCCAGAGCGAACTGAAATTAATGAATATTTTACAATACTTTATGAGCCATGCTTAAAAGGCGCAAATGTTTTTTCAGCCCAGCCGATTGCCTGCACTCGACATTTGCATAGTCGTTAAACTGTAGAAAAGGGGAAACTAGAAACTAGTTTTGATTGGAGGCATCTGTTGGTAGTAAGTACTCTATGGAGTTCTCCTGCTTCATAGAACATTAGCCACCTGTGCTGACACTTCAGTTCAAAAGCGACATCCTTAAAACGCAATTAAAACCATGTGGAGCGATCACTTGTTCCATGGGAAGATAGTGCGCAGCTCTAATGCCTTACACTTGGAGAAAAATTGCTGCTCAAAATCTAAGTAGAGATTCTATTAAAAACTTTTGTTGAATATCCTTTTCGCAAATGTAGGAAATCAAAATTGTATATCTGGTTCAAAATAGTAAAATAAAATAAAAATTTCGTACTAAGAAATAAATTGAATTCTTGAAAAGCTGAATATGATATTTTTAGTTAATGTTAGAAATTAATTTTATTATTTTAAAATAAAAAAGCTTTAAGTTTAATGTGCTTTACGGTTAGTAAGTTAAGAAACAGATTTTTTTATTAGATTTTCTCTATGTGTAGCAGGTTGTGATTAATCATCGGAAATGCTTGTCGCTATATTACGTGCCGCTAACCCATTTACAGCAGCTCGTAAATAATAGTATACGAGTAGTTTCCTTTTATTATTTGTGCCCGCCCCTATAATATAATCGATAGACGGCATAAAAGCGAGGGAGAAGGCGAGGGGGACAACAAAACAATTAGAATGCCAACAAACATCAAGCTCGGCGATCTTAAGTGCTCAATAGAGCTATCGGATTTCTCAAGTGCCCAAAAACATATATTTCCCAAAAGTTCTTTTGCTGCTCCCCTTTGACAACTTCATCACTGAGCCGTTTGTATGTGTATGTGTGTGTGTGTGTGTGTGAGTGTGTGTGTGTGGGGGTAAGCTCAATGCGCAGTTGTTGTGACCGTTATAGAATAATTTTTTTTCGTTTGGGGGTTCGTTGTACTCTCTCTCGCTCTTTGCTCTAGATTCTATGATTTTTTGTGTGTTCTTGAACGTCATAAATTGAAATTTATGCTGGATCATTTAATAGATTTCGTTTCTTCTATAAAGATATTTAAATTTGTTTCGTTTCTTAATGATATCTAGTCTAATTAGCTTGCAGGCTATGCGACGCTGCGTGCCACAAGGCGCCTATGGATTTTACAATTATACATATGTATATGAAGATCTTTATATTTGTTGAAATTGTTGGGGTGACGAGAACGCTGCGCGTTTTATGATTAAGATCTTTCGCGTAGAAGACTTTGGACTGCTTTTGAGTCAAAGAAGCGGGCGGAACGACGAAAGAATAAGGGAGCAGTACACAAAGTGGGCTGCTTGTGAGATCATCAACTGAATTTTGAGCTGTTAAATGGTTAACAAACAAAGGGATTGCCTAATTGATACATAAGCGTTACAAAAAGCATGAGAAACAGACATTAAAGAAGTGCTTCTTAAGATCTTGTTATGGGGGTCAATGTTGGAAAGTATCATAATTGATGTAAGCAAGATGTTGTTGATTATTGAAACTTTGAAAATTTTTTTCTTCACATTTTCTTTACACTTCAGTGTCGTAAACTTTCAGATAGTCCCAAAAATTATTTTGTAAAGCAAAAAAACAAACTGTATTAAGTCTGCTTTTCAGTTTATTGGTCAGTGTTTGAAAGCAACTTAATTGATGTAAAAAAGATCTTGTATACGAAACTAAGGAAATTTTCTGCCGTTATTTTCCCTTAAACTTCACTATCGTAAACTTGCAATCCCAAAACAAAAAAAATACAAAAGTCATAAACATTTGCCATTTGTCTTAACTCACACGCTTTGTCTTTGTTCGGGTTTAGGACAAAACCGTCAAACCGTTATCCCCGCTAAGCTAACAATCTATATTTGTTTCACTTTTATAGTTTTTTCTGTAACAAACGATTTTGTTTTTATGCCCAAAAAAGACAGCCCCTTTTTTTCTAATTTGGGACATCTTCACAATGGAAGCATCCCGCCTTTTTACATCAAAAATGTTGAGACAATTTTTGTTGATGCTTTGAAAGCTGTAGCGACCTTTGACCCGGTTTTCTGGCCAACGTTTGACATGCGCAATGTAAATGTGCTCGTAATTCCCATAAAGCAGCTTAAGACACCATTCTCTCTGTCTGAATGCAAATTGAAGCTGTCGCTTTTCCGGGACAAAACACTTAAAAAAGCGCACGAAAATTGTTCTAATGATCAGGGTTGAGTTTGAGCTGTTCGAATAAACATATCTCAAACCCGATGAGGAAAAAGGGGTTAGGTCTAATTTACATTTGCAGGATGGAAAGGAAAAACTGGACCACCACATGTCCCATACACGATTGGCAACATTTGATTGCCCGTGAAGGGGTTGCTGCAACGAATGAATTTACGAGCTGGGAAAGATGTTGAGGCAGCATCTTTTGCAGCATCTGTCCGCCGCGGGTCACGGTCATGGATGCGGCTAATGACCGTGCACAAAGGATGCAATGGCCAGGCAGGACACTCGCGATTAGCGCACACAATGCAATCAAATAGCCATGAAGAAAGCCTTTTGCATCATTTGCATTTGAAATCAGCTCAGCATCAGAATTTCTTTCTGGAGTGGTCCGCGGTTCGCTTTTGTTGAGGCTGTGTCTTTGCCCTCTTTGTGGACACTTACTTTGGACATTTTTATTTTCATTTGTGATTTACGCGGATTAGACCCTTGGGCAAAACCGCCGGAGGCTGCTGCGTCGTCATTAGCCTTTTAGGCTACTTGACCTATTTTGCCAACTTTCTTTTTTTTTGGCGCAGCTATAAATGTCAGTGACGTCATTAAAGTTTTATAATTTATGAAAAGAAGAGAGAGTTGTGTTCTATATCTGGTTTTTTATTTAGGATTTTAATTTCACCGAGTGTTTTTGTTGACTGTAATTACCAAAAAATTAGTTTGATTTTCATTTCAAGTTTTTCAAGATTTCGTGTTTTTGGAGTGCGTTTTGAGCACGCGCCACAGCCGGAAGTGGTTTTTCTCCGTGCATCTTCCGATCTATTTATAGAGAGGGAGAGTCTAAGGAGTGCGAGGGCGTTTGTAACGAATTGTGGCAGTTTTGTCAGCGCCTGTGGTTTGTTTCAAAAATTGAGAGAAAATTGGGGAGCTCTACCCATCAACAGTCACTTATTTCAAGCCAAGTGAGTGACAGCTGCCGTGAAGTACATTATGTATGTACATAGTAGCAATGTAATGCGGCTTTATTTTTGTTAAATTTCATTTACAGAAATGCGTGCGGCCGAATAAAAGGAATTGTGGCATATAACGGCTTCCCGAAAAGAAAAATACTGCATGCACATTTTGGCCATTTAAATGCATTTTAAACTCAATTAGCGCTCATTAGCAAATAACTTAGTCGAACTAAGCGGCAAAAAATCACTCAAAAAGCATGGCAAATGTACTTAAAGACATGTATGAGTGTTCTAGTTAGGAGTGATTGACTAGGAGGTACCCTGTACAAGTTTTGGTTATAGGAATACAATGAAAATCAAGTATATTTAGCTCTTAGAACCTTATCTTTAATATATTCACAATAATCGAAAATCGATATTTATCGATTTTTGTTGTAAGATCGTTAAAATTGAGCTGAAGAACTTTTTAGCTGTTCAGATGTGCCTAAAATCGAAAATCGATATTTATCGATAACGTTTAAAAGGGGCAATAATTATAAACCAGGTACCCTACGCATTACTTAAACAGCGGACATTCGATTTTTGGAGTTCAACTCTCTTGTAATCCACTTTAAAGGCTTACAGGGTATAATGAGCAAGTGGTTAAAAAGAAGAAGCTACAAAACTAACACGCACCACGCTCAGTAGAGGCAAAATCAGCCAAAGGGGGTAGGCGTACAGTGAGCTAAACGGAAATGAACATTGACAACGACAATTGCTTGTTATTTGCAAAGCGCTAAAGAAATTCCACTGCTTCATCAAAGCAAAGTGAAGAGAGCCTTGGAACGGAGACCCTCACAGACTCACGACGCAAGGCCTTTGGGGCAGAAAAGAACCCATCAATGTTGTTTTTGTTGTGTCGGTTGTGCCGTGGACGTAATTATAATTATGAGCGAAGCGGGGCAGCATCATTACTGCCATACGAGTCTCAATTCGGAGCTCATCATTGCCAATGATTATCGGGTCGGACCGGGCCGAGCCGGGAGAGAACGACATCATCAGCAGCCGCACGAATTGGTGCGAAACGCACTTTGACTTCGGACAGCAAAATGCTTTTTGCTTAACGAAGAGCGACAGAGCGCGAGAGGTGGATTTGGAACTGCATCATGCGATACTTCCCTACACCCTTTCCACACACACACACACACACACACACACACACAGCTGTGTTGTCCAGTCCAGAATTGGAATCTTTGCATGCTTTGCCGCAAAACGAGATCAAGACGACTAAGAAACAGGGTGTATTTATGGGGTGTGTGTGTGTGTAGAAGAAGCTTAACACGCGAAGGTAAAAAATATATTCCCAGAAAAGCTTAGATTTGGAATTTAATTAGTTGAAGATCCTAAACTTGAGCATCGCATGGGTATAGAAATATTTGCAATAAAAATCTGAAGTTTCTTAAAAATCTTGCATAAGATAAAGATTCAAAAGCTTACAATTTACAATTGGATAATCCTTTTTTAAAAAAAGTTTGCGTTGAAGAATCTGAATCATTTCTCAAGATCTGATTTTTTACATACAAAACAAGCTTTTTAAAGTAGCTTTAAGCTTGTGAAAAAAGTTTAAAGTAACTATACCATTTTTGAAGATTTAACTTTTCACATAATAAAACTTTAACTTTTAACCAAAGAATTGTTGAAGGTAGATAATATTAGTTTGTTTTATGGTTTACTGGGTATTTTAAAAGTCGATTTATTGAAGACAAAAGCTCTCGTTCTTATTATTTTGCTTTGCCTTTGTTTGTAATGCAATTTTCAAAGCGCGAGAATTACAGCGAAACAAAACAATGAAAATCGCCTTCTCGGCGACTTTGTCGTCGTCTTCGTCGTCGTGGTCCTCTTCTCTCCATTGAGATCTTGGATGAAGTTTCGTATTTGCAATGAGTCTGCCTCTTGACTTGGCACTGGCGTCTTCTCGCTGTTGACCCCCCCTGTGGAGGGGGCGCCTACTCTTTACTCCAGTCGACTTGGAGCTCAAGTCCAAGTTGTGGAGTTTTGTGGGATGCTGTGCGAAAGACTTCAATTTCAATTTAAATGAAAACAAACTGTAGGCACTTTGTATTTATGTATTTTGCGGCGTTCATTCAGCTTGTTTGCATCTGTAATGCTTCGTGACTTTCGAGTGTACTTAAAAGATACAGATGGATGGACACGATGACTGTATGTACTTACTTGCAACGTGTGCGATGCAGTTACAGATACAGATACATATACGAATATGTGTGGTATATAGTAGTTTGTTTTTGAAGATATCATATGGTGTTATATACTGATATGGTTGGTCTTGCCTCAGACCACGACCTTTGGAACAGTGTTAATTGGCTATTATGATAGCCCTTAAGCATGCAAGGAATATTGTTTTTAATCAGAAATTTTTTGTTTACGCTAAATCTGTTTTTTTTTTAGCAAAGTTTTGCTGATAACGCCTCGTATTTTATTTTGATTGAAAAACAATCAGGCATTTTAGCCATACTTGCCACGAGGCCACCCAAGCATCACCAAAGCCTATTTTAAGCTAACAGCACAGCAAAAAAATGCTCCAAACTTCACGCTTCAAACGAAAATAAACAAAATTCCTAAACGCAGAAACGGAAACAAGGAGTAAAGCGCCTAGTAAAGTGTGAAGCAGACTAATAAAATAACAACCTCTTCCAGTTAAACAATTGTTTGTTGTTGCGTCTAAGTGCGTTCCACGAAAGCCGTCACAGGAATTTACCCCAAGCTGTGACACAGCATCAACATCTACTCTGTCCCCAAGAAACCAGCTGACAAACGGAAACGCGCAGCGCCGTCAGTCATATGTGCCAAGTTATTTTGAATATGCAAAAAATATGGCAAAGAAGACAAATCGACAGCACATACAAACATAAATACACACATACATATGTACATACGTACATGCAAAAGAGGCTGAAGATTGCTCCATTATGGAGATGTTTGTTGTTGCTGTTACTTTGTTGTAGAACATACAAGACAACAAAAAGAAAAGAGCGCCAAAACGAAATGGAATGGAATGGAACGGGGTACACTAAAGGCATGGACCAAGGGCTCAACAACAACAACAACAACAACAACGATGACGACGGTTACGACAAAGCCAACAAGTCGAGCAGCCCAGAAGAGAGAAGAGAAGCGAAGCGCATATTTAAAGATCATAAAACAACCAACATTAACTGATCCATAGACACAGACGCAGTGAGTGCGATAGAGAAGGGTAGATGTAGCTGCCTAGTGATCTTCACATGCGAGTGTGAAATTGTCAAGTTGTTTAAAGTTTACGCAGCATAATTAAATATTTGCCAATCGGCGTTTATAGATGTTGTTGTTGCTGCCTGCCAACTCTGCCGGCTGGCCTCAGTCTTTGGGATATCTTTAGGATTTGCGCGTATTTCTTAAGTTTTTTTTTTTTGTATTTTCTCATTTCTCTAATTTTTTAGTGTAGCAACACAATCGGCAACAGTTGTTGCCGTGGGAATATTCTAAGCGCGTGATTTTTTTTCTGTTTGGGCTTGGGTTTTTTTTTTGGTCTTTGCAAAACCCTAGAAGCCAACTGGGCTGCAGCCGGAGACCCAGTTCATAATCAGATGATGATGTTTATTTGTGTTGACAACAATATTGGCGGCATTTCAGACAAGGGTTTCGCCAACTGGACCCCCGCGTTAATGTTGACTTTATGTATACTCTAGCAGAGGATGCTATAAATTTGTTATGCAAGATTGGAACGCTTACTTTTAGTTTATCAACTTTCTTCTACTGTCATATCACTTAGCTTTTGTCAGAATGTTCAAACAAAATATAAATCCGTTATGTCCACTGTTCCGCAAGAGTATTTAACTTTCATCACCCCTCCCATAACTCTTCATTAATTTGTATAAATTGCTTCATGGGCTGTCCACACCTCCTTTTTTTCTCTACTGTCCGTTACAAAATAGAAGGCAGCCGCTCATATCTACACATCTATCTATGTGTGTATGTTTGCCCACACAAAAAAAATAACAGAAAGTCTCCATAGCTCTCTGTGTAGAGTTGCTTGAACCTTAGATATACGAACCTAGAGAGGGCCATGTGGGGCTGTTGTTGCATCTCTACAATTGTTATTCTCTGCAACTGAAACTGAAACTGAAGCTGGCAGCGCAGACTCGCGGCTTATATTAATATATCGTTGTCGCATCTGTGTGGGGGCTGTAGCTCCAACAAACACACACACACACACACACACACACACACACACACACATACACATGTTGCAGTTGTAGTGCATTCACTAAATGCATTGACCTTTCGGCTTGGCGGCAAAAATACGAGTTTTTCCATGTATCTATCCCTGTATATATAACTAAGTGCACGACTTTGTCGTAGTATGTGTGTGTGTGTGCTTGTGTGTGTGTGTGGGGAGTTGCTCTTAAACTTGTCCTGCATCTTTTCTATGTATCGTTCTCTCAGATCTTTGCGTTGGCGTTGCGGGCATTTGATTTGCTCCTTTTCTTATTTTCTTTATTTTTAGCCGAGCGTTTAGCGTTAAATGATGTTGTTGTTGGTCTCTTTCATGTTGGGGGTATTTTTGTATTGATATACAGGTCCAAAAGAGCTGAGAGGTTATCTTTAACTTGTGACTTCATTATCTCTATATTAGATTCTAATGTCATGTATGTGCTTCCTAATAATATGTCACTGTAGAAACTAAGTTCAAGTTCAGTTTTAGTTTCTCCTTACTTCTTTGATTCATTTACTTATTGAATAAAAATTCAATAATGCATAAACTGATTCACTTTGGCGCATATATCCGAAACCTCATCATAAATAACTCAAAAGGCGGCTTTCGGAAGTGCTGCGAGAACGTTGGACGCATATTAAACATGAGTTAATGCTCAGGCTGTTATTATTCCCACGGGATGCCCAGGCAAAAAAAAAAAAAATAAAGAATGAAAATAACCAGAACCCTGTTGATATCAGCAGGGCCCTGTTAAATACATACATATACTACTTCTCTTACTATCAAATGGGCGCTTGTTTAAGCGCTAAAAACGCGTTTACCGATAAGCAAAAGATTTCCTCTCTTTCCCTCTCTCTCACTCTCTCGCTGTTCCTCTCTTTGTGTGCAAACAAAAGCGCCTTTTGTCGTATCTTTCATATTTGTTAATCACATAATTTGTTTGGTTTTTGCGGCCGGGGCACAAGGACAGGTACATTCTACATTGTACCAAGGACCACCACCAAGAACTGGCCACTAATTGGCCGAGTGTGCAAAATAATCAAAAGAAACGAAGCGAAGACGAAAATCTCTTTATTGAGGAATAAGGATATATGAACAGGAAGCAAGTGCACAATGCACAAAAGGAATCTATCGTTTTACAGTTTTGATGCCTTATTCTTCACTCTGGCTAACACAATGGTCAAGGATCTACGCATAGATTGGCTCTGACTGACAGCCCGTGCAAACCGCATAATAATGACGCCTGCGCAGTAAAACCAGCTGTGGTTTTAGTTTTTTCATAGTCAGTCTTTAGATATATCTATCAATCGATCCATTATCGGTCGGGTGTGCGCAACATTGTTGCAAATTTGCTGCAGGCTGACCGCAAATAATCAGACAGGAAACCGTTTAACGCATGCCCTCAGTGCACACTAGTACACAGAGAGAAAAAAGGGCTAGAAGGGTCAATTTGTTGCAAGTTTTTCTAAAATATTTCTAAATCATTTTATATAATTTTTGGACTTCAAATTTTTTTTTCTAATATTTTATTTTTTTACAAACAACTTTTTAGAATTATTTTTTAAGCACTTAAATTATTTATTTAAAATTATAAATATCTATACTCCAATCAGTTAAGTTTTTAAATTAAGAAATTTATGACGGTTTGTCAATAAAAATAAGGGATTTTAAAAAAGTTCATAAACTAATTATATTTTTCGCTTTTAAAAAAAAATTTAACCTGCTCTGATTTTGACAACATTTATTTATTTATTGGATAATTTTTTTTTCTCAGTGCTTGTGAACTAAAGCTTTTATGCTATACAAATTCATTAGTAAATTGCACACACACACATGAATACAGTTGGATACACTTGTGTGTGTGTGTGCGTGCGTGTGTTCTTAAATTGAAGCGGGTTTTAATGCCTCTATCTTGGCGCCCAATTAATTTTGTCCAATAAAACGAAAAATAATATGCATAAAGGGTATGCCGAATATATATGTAAGTTTATATAGTGTGTGTCAATGTGTGTGTGTGTGTGGCACGAAGGGCGTGCAAAGCGCAGGGCATGATAAAAAGATTTGCAGAAATTTTGGCGCCAAAATGCAAGTTGATAAACCAGTTGCGTTGCATATTTGTGTGCCCCTTAAAAAATCTGTGCGCCTTTTTTTTTTTTGCTCTCCCAGAATGTGTGTGTGCGTGTGTGTGTGTGTCGCTTATCGGCGCCGTGGCAGCAACTGCCAGTCAGATAGTCAGAAAGACAGCAAGCGGTCTACATCTACGTTTATAGCGCACCTCTCAACCCAAACACACACACTCAACACACACACACTCAGACACTTGTTTATGAATTCTAAGAGGAAAAAAAAATTAAAAGCCTTTGAGAGAGGCGACGCATAATTTGTAATAAAGCTTCAGGACTAATGTGTTTCTCTTTCATTATATTTTTTTGTTGGAGCCTCTCTCCATTGAGACAGCGGCCCATAAAATTCACTGAGCAGCCGCAGCAGCAGAATGAACGAAAAATTTGAGACTTTAAACTTTTCACTTAATGAATCTAAGCGGAGTGAGGTGGAGGAACAGAAGAAGCCTATGGTGTGGAGAGCTCTGTAGATTGGATGTGATCGTTGTCGTTGTCCCATGGCCAGGTAGTAAAGTTGTGCAACATTTTTTCCCAGGAACATTTTCATACCCTGCTTTTAACAACGGATAAGAGAGGGTACATTTGACTATGATGATGATGGAACTGTCCAAGGTAAAGTTTTAAGTCTGAACCTACCAGCTCATAGGAAAGTTCCTCTTTTCTTTGAAGGTTTACAGAAAAAATCCTATCAAAGATTTCTCCTATTTTTGTTTGCCCCTTCTAGAGCATCCTGAAGTTGAAAACCTTTTTCTCACTTGTTTTGTTGATGTTGTGCCGAAACTGCTTATTGAAGTATATTGAGAACTGGTGGCACAGCATTCCATGGGACATCCACCAAAGCAAAAGCCCAAAATGCACACAACACCATTGCCCCATCGCGGACGTATCAAAGACCTAAGCCATTGATCAATGATATTTGTTGTTGTTTTGTGTTTCGTGTTTCGTGTTTGTTGCACTGTCTGGTTAGAACTGCAAGTTACCTGGGCTCAAAGCCCATTTAACGTGCCAGACACATTTTCGGCGAAACACAAACCGAACGAAGGATCGGACAAGCGAAAGCTAAGAACATTGTCCAGACTTGTCCAGACGAAGCTATAAGGAGGCAAAACTGCCAAAAGGAATTTTGCAGTGCAAAACTCTCTGCGTGATTAGAGAGTTAAATTGAGCGCTTGGCCGTTTTTTTTTTCGCATTGGTTTTGTGCGAGATTTTGATATTCAGTTGCCTCTGCCAACGCTCCCTGCCTCTCTTTCCTCTCTCTCTCTCTCTAAACGTGCAACGTCTCAACGGTCTCCCACTCGTGTTATCGTGCTTTGCCACGATCGTTATGTGTGTGGTTCCCTGTCTGTGTGGAACGTTTCTCTGTGTGTGTTTGTGACCGCCAAAATTTTGCCGATTCCCTTTTCTTTTTTTTTTTTTCTTGGTGTGTGACGCAATTTTGGCGCGAAACTTGGCGTCTCTTTTGGTGTGTGCCATTGGGGCACGCTTTAAACCGATTATGTTTGCGTCAGTGTGTGTGTATGTGAGTGTATGTGGGAGGTTATCTTACATGAAACAGAGAGGAAAATATTGAAATCTAATCTTAAAGAGGGTTCTAATTCTCAAACGGCTTAAGTTTTGGTGGTAAACATTTTTAATATTCTTTTTATAGGTTTTAGGTCATTTCTGTATTTTGAACGGAAAGTTTCGCATTTTGGGGTCATTGGACCCTACTACGCAGTAACTTTTTCCCATATTCCTCAAGCTGATCTCCTTTCCTCCTTTTCTTATATAAGGCTTCCTTCACCTGTTCAGGAACTAGCCAAAAAAACACTTCCGTTTCCTTAAGAAAAAGACTTTCCTGCCACTGACCAGTCCAGGAAGGAAGTAACCTTGCTTAGCTCCTCTCCAACTCTCTAACGGCATAACTTGTAGAACTTCCCAATCCTAAGTAAATAAACAACAACGAAAAACCAACCACATCCTGAGAGTTCAACCAAAATCGAAGCCGTTAAGCAAAGTTCGAGCTGTCAGGCCGATTGACCGCAAAAACCGAAGAAGTAGAGCTGAACTGACATTGCCTGTAACTCAATACGTTTGAAGAAGAGGCTGCGAAGGGTCAGCTTACGTTACATAATCGAGTCGAGGGCAGGGGCGGGAGCGGAACCTAGTCCAAGAAGGTTGCCAAAAATTCCACATTTGATCAAGTGTTGTTTTAGCGGGAAACGCTCAAGATAAACTAAGACGCAGAGGGCGTGGCACCTCTGTGTGTGACTAACCGTTAATGAAGTTGCCGCTTGTTGCGCAAAATCCCGAAGATTTTGATTCCTGGAAAGTGCTTAGCTAAGCGCCTCCATCGTTTGTCTTTGGCGAAAAACTGGTGACAGTTTTAGAAAGGGACGCAGGGACGGAGAGAGATAGCGGCAAGTGACATGCGATACCTAAGGGAAAGTGGTCCTTAAGGATGTGAGTCGGTTTTCGTCCTATCTGTGCATAAATCTAAGCGCAGCACTTGAATGGACACTTGAGCATACAATTTTCTGCGCGCTGGTCAATTAATGAGAGAGAGAACGAAGGAGTAGAACAAATATCCTGTTGTGCTGCAGTTGACACTCCAAATAAAGTGCAACAACGGCAAAAAAAGATACTATATTTTTTTTTTTACGGCTAGTTATAGATATCCCTTGTTGGACAGACAGTTTGACATTTTTTGTGGACAAGAATCTATGCAGCCGCCACGTCCTGTGGTGTCGTCCTGTTAAGCAAACAACTGAGTCAGCTGAGTAGCGCTGGGAAAATTTTTGTGCAATCAGCTGTTGCTGTATGTGGGAACAAAATTGGGATCCTACTACTACGCATCTTAGTTGTTGTTGTTGTGTGTGTGTGTGTGTGTGGAGTGTAGCTAAACCTGTTGTTGACTTCTCTTGTTTCTTGGCATTAGTCTTCGAGTCTGAGCTCCTTTTGTGTCCCATTCGGCCGGGTTCCCAAAACAAAGGCACAGCAAATCATCAAGTGCTGATGATGCTGGGTAAGAAAAATCTATAGCAAAGCCTCTTGCAACATCATTTATCAGAGGTTTGCTGCACGAGCGAGTGGCAAGTGGGCAGTATACCTGCCACTACGTGTGCTGATCTCACGCTAGCCAAACAATAAAGTCAAAGGCTATACACACAGGTTGATAGACACATCCCCTACATAAAAAATACTCTTCGACCCTAATAACACCATTTTTGGCTTTGTCTCCGTTGCGTTTTATTATACTGTTGGGTGTTACAATTGCAGAATTATTGTCCTGGGAAACGGCTCCACCTACGTTTCTTAGGACCACCAAGCATCAAGCTGCCCACGCTTCACACAACACATTACTGGCGGGTTTCGTAAAAATGTGCGCCAAAAAAAGATTAACTTCTACAGTGTGGGTGACTTTTGCGATACCCTGTAAATAGTTTATGAAGTTGAGTTTAAGAACAAATTTAACAAATTTTCATCTTAAAGGTGTTTATATCTTTAAAATATAGGAAAATAAAGTAGTCGAACCTTAGAGATTCCTTTTTTGGTATAGGAAAAGTATTCTAATCTTTGAATCATACTTTTTCTATGGTAAAATATACAAAAATCCTTAAAAATAAATCTTATTTGTATATTTTAAAGTTTCCAAGAAAACTCCCCTATAAAAATATCTAAAAACAAAAGGCGTATAGATATTTCCAGAACAACTCAGCTGTTGATGCTGTTCAAGGCAGTTTCCTTCAACTTTATCTTCATCATACCCGCTTTTTAAACAGTTTTTAAAGGGTAGCGGGTAACAAGAAAAAAAACTTAGCCGGCACACCCGCTCAATAAGCGAAACATTATGCAAATAGCTAAGAAAGAAAGGAAGGGCGGGCAGGCAGGCCAGGCAGGCAGTTGAAGTGGTGAGGGGCGGGCATTCTGAGCAAACGGCTCAACAAATTTCAGCATGAGGCAGTTTTGTTGCTGCTGCCGCAACGGCGACGTTGACGTTGACGCAGACGTCGACAGCAAAGTCGCTTGGTGCATAAGAAAAATTTGTCCGTTACAGAATCTGGCGCGCAATGGCTCACAATTGTGTGTGTGCGAGTGTGTGTGTGTTTATGTTTGATAAAATGCGATATGGGCACATTCTCATTCTCATTCTCGTGCTCAATAAACCCCCCGCCCTGCCTGCCTGCCACTAGCTGGTGCAACGTGAACAGAGAGAGAGAGAGAGAGAGAGAGAGCGAGAAATAGAAGAGAGGGAATGAAGGAGAACGTGAGTTGTTGAACATAAACGAGCATAACGTATTTTTGCTGTCGGTGTGGCACGAACACACACACACACACACACACACACACAGAGAGACAGTGAAAAAGTAACGCCGGCTTTGCCTTGACTTGCCACACGGCCCCCTCCACCACACACACATAGTAGAGTGTCAACTTTTAGTCTCGATGTTGAGGCAATAAAAACTGAAATAATTGAAAAATAAAGAAGAAAAACCCAAAAATATCTTTAAGATTAGATGCCATATGAAAAGGGGTCTGACTTGGACTGACTGACTGACTGGCAGCCTCAATGGGGGACTCTTATGATTAATGTGCTGGCAAAATTGAAAATATATGTATATATAGAAAGTTTGAGAACGAGGCAGTTGCATCCACTATATACCCCCACACATCAAACGGAAATGAGGAAGTCGTCGTATGGTTTATGTTGTGCTAAAAGAGTTGGGGTGTGGTAATGGTAATGGGGTCTGTCTTCACAACATACGACACAGATCACAAGCATTGAGATTAGTTTGGAGTGCTGCGCAGTCGCGACGAGAGAGTTGAGCCAGAGTTCAATTCCAGTCTCTTCTCAACTCGTTGTTTAGGGGGAGTGTGTGCTGCGAAAAAAAGGAAATGGAGTTTTTGATGTATTCTTGGAAACGTGCTTTTGTGTTGCTCAACTCATAATTGCTTAAAGAATGAAGAATTTGAGGCTGAAAAAGAGCTATCTATAGCCGAATTGTGGCTTACATGTGTTCTTGTTTAGTGTATTTACAGGTTTTACTTTAAAATTAGAATGAAACTAAGGAACAAAAATAAATATGATGGAATTTCATCAAATTCTATATTCCGTTCAAAACCTTCTTTTTTTTTTTAGATAATCAGAAGGTTTTTTCCTTACTTATCTTAAAAGCTGATCGTTTCCAGAAAAGCTTACGCTCAAAAGTATGCAACATAACTCTTCAAATCTGATCGAATCTGATTAACCAAACTTTAATAACTTTTCTTTGATTTTTACCCACACAAATAAGTGAAAAATAAAGGTTCTTTGACAACAGTGAAGCTTCCTGAAAAGTTCCTTAATATCAAAGCTTACCTATTGCTTTCCATTGTTGCATAATTATGCAGTAATTTACACGTCATTGTTATCTTTGTGCAAGTGCCTCATCATTAGGCATAATAAAGTTTCCTGGAATCAAGGCCCATCAATTTCCAATCTAAACCAATGCACGTGCGAATAATTCGGTAATTCGAATTGTGAATAGTGAAGTCAAGCTGAAAAATTACCTGCTGGCATTGCCCATAAACGATGCTGTCACTTGTCCCAACCCACAGACAATGAGACACACACACACGCACACACGTGACACCCGGGGAGTGTGTGAAGATTTTTTCCAAAGTCACCTTAATGGCAAACCGTTTGCGAAAGAAAGAAGAAGGAACCAACAAAAAAAAAAATGGGTACAACAACAACAATAATAAGTAATAATAATAAAATAAATAGTCAAGAAAGAGTATTTGAAAAAAGTAAACACGCCAGGATATCAAGTGTACACATGCTACAACAACGACAACACAGTCTCAAATCGGATCGGATCGGATAGAGCATGAGTTATATGCGAGAGCGAAAAGATCTCCAGTTTCTGCACTTGCAACGAGGAACTCACAATTTTTTGCTGGGCATTGTGCTGCGACCGTTAGATAGCCCCTAGAAAGAGAGTATCGTGGGAATGGGCATTGTGGAATTGTCTTTTGGCTTTGTCAAATGGTTCAAGTGTCGCCAGTCTTATTGTTGTTGTTGTTGTTGTTGTTGCCCATCGTCTGTTTTCTTAGACAAATGTTTCCAATTTTCTGATGTTTTTTGTATGTACTCTTTCCAACCCAGTGTGCCACATAGTGGAAAGTGCACGCGTAGCAAGTAGTACGCGTTTACCATGCGTGCAAAAAAAAAAGAAGAAGAGAGAAAAATCTTGCTCAAGTGGTCAGCGCTGGGAACAACTTTTGTCTTTTGTTCCTTGCCACTCTAATTTGTGCGGACACTTGAGCCGGAGAAAGGTTCCTTCGTAACCCACTCTATGGGAAATCTAGAGAGAGTAAAAAGACAGCTGCATTTGGCGTGCGTGGGAGTCAATTTTGCTCTGGGCAAATCGTGGGCATGACGCAATAAATAATATTGCACCGAACCATTTCTAAAACTAACCTTTTTCTCACGATGATGTTTGGGCAAGGTGTCAACATGAATTGTCCAGCGAATGGGCGAATTAGGGGCACTTGTTGGCTTTGCAATTGCATATTATGAGTAAAGGGGGAAATAAAATATATTAAACTAAAGAGTGCTTTAAAAAATCAAAGAAATATTATACAAAAAGATTTAAATACTTTGAAACTAACAAAAAGATTAATTTTATTGTCTGATTAAGAGCACGCTAACTTAAAACCTTCAAGGTCATCACCATCTTATAAATTTCATTAAAAAATTTTTGCTGACGGTATTTATCGATACGATAGATTTTTTAAAGCATTTACATTATATGAAAATTTTGTTAAGCAAAAAAAACTCAATATTTAAAACAAAAACAAAAAATCATAGGAGTTTTCTTGGATTTGCTTTCACTTGATTTGAGAATTATTGAAACTTGCTAAAAGTCACGTTCTATATATAACACTTTGCAGTCTAACCTGTTGCTAGGATATCTAAAAGATTAAAGCAATATTTACAATCCTAAGAACATTTATGACCATTAACAACGATTTTTGTTGCTGGGCAAAGTCCGTCAAGTTCATTAACATGAAAGAAATGCTAAGCTAGTATAAATATCGTAAATCATTAATGAAATCGCGCTGTGAGGTACGAAAATCAATGACAAACATGGCATGAATGAAAGATTGAAAAGGAACGGACACTTGGATGCATGCAACAATGTTGCTAAGACTGCACAAACATTTGAAAGTTTGTTGCACCGCTGTTTGCACACAGATAAAAACCGAAACGAAATTTCACTTGGCCCGTCGATAAGGCGGGAAACGGTCGATAGGGCATCCACATATCGGCTGCAGATAAAAAAAAAAAAATCACAAATTGTTGTCCAGCATTTTAAGAAAATTGTGAATATATATGTATACTGTGTGTGTGTGTATATAGCAAGAAATCAGCATTAGGGGACATGCTGATAAAAAGTGTTGAGCATTGTTTGACAAACAACAAACAGCGGGCGTAGAGTAGATACTGAATGCACATACTAACAGATACAGATACAAAGATACAAAGATACAGCTACAGAAGTGTGCAAACACAATTTCAACTTATTTAAAATCGCGTAAAAAGTCGATAAATGTCACTTATCTGTTTGCCAAAAGACAACAACAAGAAAAAAATGCAAAGAAACTGCAAAGGGTAGGGCGGAGGGGGTGCAAAAAAGTAGCCAGACGGTGGCATGTGCTACGGGCAGCAGCGGAAATTGCAAAAGCCAGCTAAATATATTAGCGCCAGCTGCAATTATGTGACGTCACAAAAGTTATCGCCGCCCCCCTTTTGAAGACCCGCATCTCATTCCGCACTGATAAGGCGCATTTTATGAATGAAAACTGATTTTGTTGTTGTTATATTTTTTATTGCCTTTTTGTATATTTAACGGGCATTTCAACAGCTTTAACTGCTTATCAATGAACATTTTCAAGCATTTAGCTTGCAATCTGAAGGCTGAGGCGGCAGGCTGCAAAAAAGTCTTTTGAAGAAAGCTGCAGAGCAGTCGACGTTGCCACTGACCTTGAAGGCGTTGTATATATACTTGATTATACCCACATTGACATGTCGTTTGTGTGTCAGACACATACATTCGTCTGTATGTGTGTGTTGAGGTTTTTTTTTTTTTGGTGTCACAGTATCATATTTGATCTTACTGCGGAAACGCTTGCGACGTGCTTCTTGAGGCAAGTAACGCAACACGTCTGCCAATTTCGCTACAATTTCAGTCATTCAGACATGAAGTACATATGTACATATATATATGTATCTGATTTTATTTACTCTTTTCAATATTTACTAAGTGCGAAGCGTGCTTTGGGTTTCAATGAGGCAAATTATGCCTAAATGTTATCGTTTGTAGTTCTATAAAAATATATATTTGGTTGTGATTTCATATGCATGCTCTATATGAGCTTTTAAGAACTTTCAAGTAAGAAAGAATTGCTTAAAATGCCTGAAATTTATTTAAAAGTATTATACGATATAATAAAGAACAGAAAACTGCGATATTTAGGCAACTTTATCTGACAATTAAAATAGTTTTTTTCATTACAAAAAATCAACAGCTGATTGAAAAAACCTAATTTGCTTATCAAAAATTGTGTAGGGTACAAAAATATATGTTGCTTGACTTACATAAATATATGTTTCGATGTTTTTGCATATGTACATTCTTCTTTCATATCACACACAGCTGTGTCCATTTACTTATGCACAATTCTCAAATATTGAAATGATAAAAATGAAAAACATTTCTAAGAAATTTGTCGGCGATCTATAAATACATTCCAGCACACATACCTTTTATCGTCCTAGGCATCGTAGTAGTGGAAAGTATCTCTGAATGGTTTCTGATTTGTGGCACTCCTTTTTCCCATTCATAACCCAAAAAAAAAACCCAAAAAAAGTCATTCATTGAATGGCTTCTTGTTCTGAGAAGTGGTAGGCACTTAGTTTCCACTGTCACTAAACGCGAATCCGTTGCCCCACAGTGCACAGTGTCTCGCGGCCACTTCAAAACGTGCCACAGCAGCTCTAGAAAATTTGTTATTATGCATTCACATAACAATGGTTAGATGCTGACCTGTACAATTATTGTGCTCGAGTGGCTGAAACAAAAGTGTTAAAATTGTTTGGAAAATATGAATTACAAGGTGTGTTCCAGTTGCATTCAAGGCTTTAGGTCAAGCCTCCGCTGTGCCTGCGCTTTGTTGCAATGTCCTCGAAACTGAAGAGTTACCTGCCGCTGCGCGCTGCACGCATTTCTCTTATGTAAGCGGTTTTGTCATTGTAACAGGTTGCATTTTTTTGTGCTCTGTTAAAAAAAATCAACTTTTTTGAGGTGTTAAACAAACGGCAGCTAAAACTGCAACTGTGCAAAAATTGTTAAATATTATAAAAGATTTTGAACTACAAAGACAACCTGAGAGTTTGCCTAGAAGGGGGTTTATTTTAAATAAAAATTCATTTATTAGCTAGGCTGCTGTTTGGCCTCGATAAAAACAGTTTTTTCCCAGAACTAGACTTTAAATAAATGTGACGCAAAAAGCAAAGAAAGTAAACTAAAATTTGGATACGAACTGAAAGCTGTTAAGGTGTCAAACATATTTAAAAATTTCATTCTCAACTCAGTTGTACAACGACTTTAAAAAATTATAAAAAAATAATTTTCGGATAACTTGTATACCAAAGTCTGGAAAAAGATTTCCTTTTTTTTTTTTTAAATTGAAAACGTTTTTTGTTTTTAAACTAATATGCTTGGAACAGTGACATACGTGGAGCCTATGGACATACGTATTAAGGAATCACCGTACTGCCGTAGCTATGAAACCGTGTGTTGGACTGTCTTACAGGTCCATAGATTGGTAATAAGACTAGCTACTGTTGATTTGAATACTTGGATACTAACGGCAGCCGCAACGATGCTCATTTTGATGTTACTCTACATGTTCCACATCAAAAAGATGACAGAAAAACAAATAGCAAAAGCTGAAAAAGCTTATAATGAAAATCATGCCGCTCTGATTTATGTTAGACCTGGTCATCGACGTCGTACTGGTGTTTATTGATTCAACCCTAAATTATTGCATTTAAATAAAGTTTCAGTGCAACGCAGCTCAGCTGCCAAAAAAAAAAAAACAACTATAAAACAAAGGACATTTAAAAAGCAATTCCATACAATTAATGACAATAAAATAACGCTAAAATTGCAACAACACAAAGCCTTTTTTTTTCAAAAAAACAACAAAAAAAAAGAAAAAAAGATAAAAGATATTATTGTCATTCACTTGCTCTACAAATGCAGGGAGGAGGAGGACAATGGAAACTAGTGTATTCAAAGTAACTCGTAGCTCGTAGCTCATTGAAAAGTGTCACATTCCGAAGGACTCCATATATGCAGAGTCTATATATATACACTATATATGTAATCGCATCGATGTTCGATACAATGGGCGTACTCGACTCCTGGTTGCACGTGCGTGCGGCAAACAATTGGGCCGCAAAATGCAATTGTGTCATGTAGTACACGGACCTTCACATGATGTCCACTGTCCATTCTCTCTCCGTCTCTCTGTCTCTATATGGAATCAGCGATGTGAACGTGATTCTCTTGTCTTATATCTCTTCTTGTTTCCTTTTTTTTTTTTTTTGGGATTTTTTAACTGAAAAGTTGGCGCATTGTTTGGTGTGTAGTTAGGTCGGATATTTAACCCATTGTGTGTTCAACCATGGAGCGCATTTAAAGACACGTTCGAGCCAAAGACAGAACATGGCCACAGTTTGCCGCCAAAACGGAAAAACAGAAGAAAAAAAGGAACGTGTAGAAGAAGAACTTTGCCTTAGAGGCAAGTTTGTGAGCTTTGCCTGCGGTTGACTGCCTTTTTGTTGCTGCGCCCGAACCATTAAACTAATTTATCACCAATATAGCGCAACTTCTAAGCAACAAACCAAACCAAACCGGAGACGAAGCCGGGACATGTTAGGCACAACCCTTGGGATAGTGCAGTCGGAGTTCGGCTTTTGTGTATCGTATTTAACATAATGAAAACATTTTCAAATATTTTATGCAAAGTTGTTGCAGCCTTGACGTGACCTTAGCTCAACCTTAGCGTGCTACCCCGCGGTGGCAAGGATGCGCGATATCCTGTATGGGAATTGCAGCACATAGTATGCCAAATACCGGTTCGTTATTTTGCTAGCTGAACTAGTTTCCCCCTTGTGTTGTCATTATGTAGATTTTCATGTTGGGTGTTATACTATACCCCAACCGTTGTTGTCATTACTGGTGTTGTTGCTGGGTCATCAACTATAGATTTTCTCACAGGAAGTCTGAAGAAATACCATTGCCATTAAAACCTGGCAAAGCACAATACCAGCTGATAACGATCCAACGCAAAGAGAGATCCACAAACACATAAAAGGTAACAAAAGCGGCAAATTGGGTTGTGAAAAAATACGTTTTGCCCAGAGATCGTTCGCTTCCACTTGCCTTAGTTTGTTTGCACTGGCCGGTTTGACTGTCTAAGCCGCAGGTACAGAAAAATGATTAACTTCAATGCCGCCTCGAAAGATTCCACACCGCAATTAGTCCTTACCCTGTTCTTGTTGTATATAGCATCCCAATAAAATGGAAACTAGTGCACAGCTCTCTCGATAATGGCAAAGAATTGCGTCGTCACAGGTTCATCCACAGATCGTTAGATCCTTTTTGGCTGAATCAAACCAAAAAATGCACTTAGCCATTATAAAGAGAGAGAGAGGAGAGGGGGGCGAATAAAGGTCAAAATACAAGTTCTACACACAAGGTAAGAAAGGAGCGCGTGATTTGTTGCAAGATTTCTGTGTAAATGGCATATAAAAAACGACAGAGGCAAGGCGACAAGCCGTGGGAGCGTCTTCGTTGTAGCTGCTGTTAATGGCGCAGTTCTTGGCATCATGACGACCTCGTTCCCGTTCCTGTTCACGTTCCTAGTCCTCGACAATTAACACACACATACACACATCCTTGGGACCTAGTTTTTTATGAATTGTTCATAATTTCTGTAGTTTTTCTGCTTTTGTGGCCAAGAGGTTGGCTCAAAGGCAAGCCGACATACAATCACAATCAGCTGATTTCTGTGTAGAGGGGAGCTAGAGGATTAATTATGTTGACAGGTTTGCTGCAATTGAAGTGTTGGCCCCCTTTTCTAGATAACCCAACCAAATCCTAATGAATGGACAAGTGTACAAATGTCCTTTTTATAAGAAATTCGAATCAACTTTCTTTTGAGTTTAAAGGTTTAGGGTTTGGCGTTTCCAGGAAATCCCTTAGCTGGGAAAAGAATTTTTATCACGTCCACAATTCTCACAGCTCAAAAAATAATTGCATAAATTGTAATTTCGCATAGGAAATGATTTGGCAATAAAGCACACAATTCGCAAACAATTATTTTCGCTAGAAATTTACAAATATTTTGTATAATTTTTTTCATAATATTTCTTATCCAAAATCAAGCCCAATATTCCCCAGTGGCTACGAACAAAAATGTGAATGAAAAGTGTTTAGTAACGGGCTGAAAGATTTCACTCAATGAACCTTGGATCAATGCGCAAAAAAATCTCAGCTGCGTTTGAATGTCGCCTCAGGTGACAAATTGCAACAACAGCAACAGGTTGCACTAACCGTTAACCAAGGTTGCTTCTTCCAACTTCTTTTTTTTGGCCATGTATGCACAGAGAGACAGCAGGGGCAGGCTTTGTGCGGCGTGAATGACGCGGCAGGTTTTTGGTTGTGACCCGGCTAAAATGTGTCATTTCGCACCTCCATAAAAACTATGTTCCGATGCCCACAATGATGTGATGCGTAATGCCGTAATGCCATTACGGTCTAGAAGTCTTCTTCCTCCTCTCGGCGACCTTCACATTGCATAATAGTTGACTGCCGCTTTGGCAGGCCTTGTCTAATGTGCGATTTCCACTAAAAACTGCAATTTGCATGCCAGCAATTTTCACACATGCCTCGCGAGAAGAGTCGAAAGGGTCGAAAGGCAATTTGCCACAGGATGTGCCTCACAAAGGATATCGAGAGTATTTACATAACACACTTTTTGGCGCGCAAAAATCAAATGGCCAAAAACGAGTTTTACACACAACTTCCTGTGTTTGTTGCAACATGTGCGGCATAAGTCTTAGGTATGTTATCCTTCCTGTCGGCATGTCACGTGTGTGCGTCTGTGTGTCTTGCCACCCACGTTATGCAACCAAGCAACAACAACAACAACAAAGAAGAGAAAACACCTCCAAAAACAAGTGTTGTAATGAAGTTGTCGACAAGGCCGCAAATTCCTTCTCACGCCCGGTACTCCAGTCATGTATTTATTTTCCTATTTTTTTTATGTTTACAAAGAAAAGTAAGGGGGGTTGACTGAAAGTAGGCGACAAGGAGATACCCTGCAATGTGGTTTGATTTAAAGTTTTGGGATAAAGGGAAAATATATTAAAAAAAAAAGAAATGAATTTAATCAATAAGATAATTTAAAGAAATTAAGACTGTGTTTCTTTATTAACCTTAATCAACATCATATTTATTCCACGTTCCAGTCCACCTCTCCCCACTTCCCTTATTTTATAGGGTATCAATTCCGCTTTACTGGCGAAAAATACTCATAAAAAAAATTGTTGTTGTTTATTTCATTCATGGAATGAACTCATTCAGCGAACGGAATTCATTGGAAGCGTTGTAAAAAAAAACCGTCTCCTACAATGTATGTATGTGTGCTGGGGCATTGTGCGGCAACAATGCGTCCGAGGCAGGATAATAAGGACACAACTAGCAAATCTCTACAAGTACTTGAGGACCAAACAATGCTTTGAGCGGCATTTATAACGCGCAGAATCCCAGGCAAATTTTAAAGGACATTCGACCAAGAAATTCTCACGTTCATTTCATGCGCTCTCTTTCTGTCCTGCAAGGACGACACAACATTTGGGTGCATGTGCCACATAAACATTCGTGTTTTTTGCGGCATTTCTCATTGGTTTTTTAATGTTGGCTAAGGCCCCGGCTTAAACCTCAAGTGACCGAGGGTTTGATTTGCAAAAGGAGAAACGGATGCGCCGCCACTCGGGTGTTCCTCATCGTCATCAACGACATCATCATCTGACGATCATCCGGATATAGTTCAATATAGTTTTTATTCTCTTTCGTTTCATTTTTTCCTTTTTCGCAAGCGTCAGTCGGTGTTTCTTTTTGTGTGTGCAATTTTCATGGAATTTTCAACACATAATCGTCAGATAATGCCGTTGATTATCTCAGGAATTTCTATACAACCTCCATTCTTTTTTATCCTTATGGCTTGTTGTGCAAAGTGGCGCTGCCGTTGTCCTTCACAGACCTGGGCTTCCGTTTCATATTTCCTGCAATCAGTGGACGCTGTGTGCGGCCCTGAGACATAAATTGAGTCCGGTTTTGTTTTGTACGCCAATGTGGAGCAAAATTTCCTTGGTTCTCACTGTGGGAAAATTGCACAAAAGTTGCAAGTTGGAAATGTTTTTTTATGAGTGTGAATTCCTTAGATTGTTTTAAGATTTGGGAAACGTTAGAAAACTAAACGATCTTATTGTCATCTTGTTACATCTGTCAAGAACTCTTAAAGTAAACATTCTGTAGATCGTAGGAACAAATTTGCATCTTCCCTCACAGAAAATTAATTCTTGATCTGTTGCTTGTTGACATTTATTTTGAATTTACAACTAAACAGCTTTTAGCTTGACGAGAAATTTAATTTGATTGCATATCACAGACTGCAGACTAGTTTTTTCCCAGCAACAACCCCAAGGATTAGGGAGAAGGAAAAAAATTAAACCCGCATGACAATTTCTTTCTTCTTTTTTTTTTTTTAGCTGGTCAAGAGAAGAAGCCACAAGTTTACAGCTATGTAAATTATGAAAGTTGATAAGCACGTTTCACTATGCAAAAGGATTCTGTGTCTCAGTTTGTGTCACCGTTGATGAAGATGAATGATGTAATAATTCCATCATAAAAATTGCTTGCTCAGCCAACATTTCAGAATTATAAAAAGCAACCTTAAACTGACAGGCTGGCCAGCCCCGAGTGTCAAGGGGTTGCTTCCTCCTTTCCTACTCCTCCTGCTCCTGCTGCTATCTCTGTGTAGCTTTTGCTGCAACTGAACTAAAAGCTAAGGCTAGATTTTGTAGCTAGAGTCTGGCAAAGTCAGCTCTGGCAGCTGCCTCCTATTTGCTGCCTTACAACAAGTTTTTACATTTGCCACACTGCAATGTTGTAGATACATTTTCTCGATTTACGAAACTGGTTTCGGTTTAACCTAAACCCCGAAGATCCATTTACATTTATTGTACTTAGGGACGTACACATCTCTTTACTTATAGTTTTTTTTTCGACTGATTTTGATTGCCTTCGAATTTGACTGTTACTTAGAGAGAGATAGAAATAGAAAGAAAATCCATTAGCACGGCTCAGTCAAGCAAAATCCATCATAAAGGTAAATCTTTGTTTACCTTGACCCTGCCTCCACACTCACACACACACACACACACAAATACTGCTGTCCGGTATCGGTTCGTGCATCCTTTACTTTGGATACTTGTTTTATATGTCTTCTTCTTTTTCGTCTTTTTCGATTTGCCCTCGACTCACCTTTCGATTTTTTTACAACTCTGTTTTCAACGTCGATGAATATATTTTTTGTTTTGATTGCGCTGTTCGTTGGTTGTTGTTATTGTTGTTGGTGTTGTTATTGTAAAGTCAAAGTGTCGAATTGTAAAGATCAGTCACCTTTTGGTACCTATTCGATCGTTGCCGTATCCCATAGATACAAAAACATTTACATTGCTATTCTTGATATACCCTACTAATGTTTTTAATGGCTATAAAGGGTTTCATATTCTACTATTCTTATGTCTATCCTTAAAAAGGAAATTATACGTTAGCTCAAGTTTTGAAGCTTATCGATATGCGATTTTAAGACGTTTTTAAATGCTACACTCTCAGTAAATGTTTATTCTTGAAGGTAACAACGATTGCTCTGATCTATATACAGGGTATGTACTGTAGTCAGGCATTCTCGCCTAGCTTACTCTTCTTTTTGTTGTTGTTTTATGGCTCGTACCCCTTTATTATGCCTGGCATGTCGCGTTTGTACTCGTATCCGTTCTCTTTCTCTACTAGCATTTTTACTGTGTAATCACGCTTAAGCCGTGTCTCAGTCGCTGCCTCTGTCGCAGTCAGCGTCGCAGTCGACGTTGCCGCCTCTCTATGTCTAGTTGCACGCTTATTTATTTGTTTGCTGGCTCCAAACTGGTACTGGCATCCATCCATTGGTCTTGGGTCTGTCGGTCTGCTTGCCTGCCTGTTGGTCTTATCCAGGGCCAAAAGTACAGTCCTCGCTCCGTTTTTCCTGATTTTTCTCCAAGGGGCGCCCCTCTGTGTGTGTATGTGTGTGTGTTGTTGTTGTAGTGGCAGCCAACTGGTTTGTCTAGTACGAGTATCTCCTCCTCATTTTATTGCCCTCCTTCTCCACGTTCCCTCCCCCCATATTCTTCTTCTATTTCTTAGAATGCTGTTTTCCTTCTGCCTGTCGTCGTATCGGGGCGTCGATCAAGCCCCTTCCTCAGTTGAGCCCAAGCAACCGAAGTTTATTTACCTCTTGCCACAGGTTTGTTTACTTGCAACAAGGTCCAAGGAACCTGAGCCCAACTTGTAGATTGACAAAATACATACAGAATAATAAGAAAACATTTCATAAGCCGATTTGTCGTCGTTACATCAACGGAAGGAAGTTCTAAGCAATGATGCGTTCAAAATATTAAACAGTTAAGAAAATCACTATCGGAAATAAGGCTTAATTGGAGAATATTAAAATTCCTACAGGCAGGTAGTAAAAATTGTAGATTCATGTGTTTTAATATGCTAATGTTAGCAAAAGAAATTTCTATGGAAAATTAACTCTTTATGGAGGCAGTAAATGTTTGAACTGCCTTAAGAATTAAATAAGTTGGTTTGTTATGGGAAACAGCTTACCTTAATTACTTTCCATGTGAAATGAGGCAATAGAAATTGTTTCCCAAACTTATACTTCAATTTTTCTAAATATGTAATTAAAATATCAAACTAAAAGACTCTTCACCCTCAAATTACAAACTCAAGTGCCTCGGCCCACACACAGAAAAAAAACTAGAATGAGTTGTTTCATTTTATGGCTAATTGATTTTAATCTGACCGCCATCGACGTTTTTGGCCAAAAATCAGCACACAAATCCGTATACATTACACAGGAAAACGAGCAGAAAAGGACACAGACATTAAATAGTAGAGAGATATCGCGATAAGACCAAAACATTTTGCGCATCATCATTATCGAAAGATCAAGTCTACTATAACTCTATTGGCAGGAAGAGATGCTCGAACAAATAATAATAATTGTTGCAAACTCAGATTAGTTGCGCCCGAATGAAAGTCGAACGAAAAAAAGAAAAATATCAATGGAAAAACTAGGTTCTCCTCCTCTACACGGTGGCTATCTTTAAACTCATATCTTTCCACAGTTCCTTCAGTGAACCGGACTGTCAACAGCAAAAAAAAATGGGAACCTGCCCAGATTTCTAACGGTCAACTATGGCACCGGCATCCATCAGCTGACTGCTTGAGATACATTTGTATCTGTTGAGCACTTGAGGTGCAGTCGAGCGCATGATAGCATCTACAAGGAAATTTGTTTTTAGTTATCTAGGGTAAGGACTAAAAAGGAAACAGAATTTTTGGCGCTCTTTTTTTCTCAATTTTACTGTGAAAGGAGATTTGTGTATGCGTGCTGTCCTTTGAAAAAGGATTTTTACCGAAACGAACTGTTCATTTTGCGCGCCACACACTCTGACTATGTGTGTGTGTGTGTGTGTTTGTGTTGTGCGCATTTCGTAGTTCATATCTTAAACTCACATCGTGACCATTGGCCAGGTTTTAGCTGAAAGAGCTAAGGCTTAAGTCCTTTCTAGAATTGCTTGTGGCATGTGTGCTGAAACAATATTACACACAGCCACACCCCAAACACACACACACACACACACACACACACTAGCACATACACTTGCTTTATATTCATTAAGAATACTATGCACAAACAAAAGTTAGTTTATTCTATAAAACAATAGCCCTAAAACTATGCAGAGCTCTGGCAATATTTTCAAGTTAAAGTAGGCTTATCCTTGCCCCAGCAGTCCTCGTATCCTTTCTGGCAGGTCACAGCCATTGTAAATTGATTAAGCAAACTGCAACTTTAGCTGTTCAGTTAGCAGGCAGTTTGTATGTATTTCGACCACAGCTGTGCCAGCTATCTGCATATTAGATCTAGGTAACGAGGAACCTTAACTCTGAGCTCTCAGTTTTGAGTTCTTGACCACACACAAGCGTTCCTGCTTTTACGGTGTTCTGCAACGTGTCCATTCATTTGGAAGACTTAATGTGCGAAATGCTTTTGTCCACATATGAGATGATCTCATTTTTGTCTAGCGAAAGAGTAAAGATAGGTATGTATGTATGTAGATCTGGGCATCTGCTGTTCCCATTCAAATCATATTGATCCATGCCATTGAGCAATATGTCGTCAAACAGTTGCCGCCCTTAAGCCCTGAGCTATGCAAATTACGCACAAATTGTTCACTTTCCTGGAAACCAGATCATGTTTAAAGAATTATTTCTTACATAGCAAGTTTTTTCCTTTGGTTTGGTATTTTATTTTTTTTTTTTTGCACAAGTGCCCGGAAGTTTTTATGTTTTTTCTCAAGAAATGCCGCCTTGAGTTTTTCAACAGTAGCTAACTTACGTAATGTTTGTATTAGAGGTTTTTGATTTCAGTTTTTATTGTTTTAGAGTTCTTTCAGTGCGGCCTGCTTGTAAGGTCCAGGCTAATGATTTTTTTTCACACTCTGCCGCTAAAATGCAAAGGGATCGACCGAACTGTGCATAGATCAAGTAGATTTACATGACGTGTTGTTAGGATCGTAATGCTTTTTGTCTTGAAATTGTAGATCGATTTTTTTTTATTGTAAGAGGTGTTCTTAGACAGAATTCAATGGGGGATCTTTTAACTCTAGCTGTTTGTTTGATATATGAGTTAGTGAATACATCGGAAGACGTTGGTTTCGAAGAGATCTTAGAATTATGAAGTTTAAGCTGTGAAGTTAAGGAACCTTTTCCAACACTTATCAAAGTTATCTATTATAAAATTTACAAATAAGACTTAAACAAAAGGAGTCGGCACATTTAAACCCATTGTAAGAAACTATTACGGCCCACAAACAGTACTTCAAAGATGCCTCAACCTATCAATGCAAAGGAATTCTGCAAGATCATGCAAGCATGTTAATTGCCTTTTGCAGAGTCTCAAAAAAATGAGTTGTAAATGAGCAAAAACAGTGTGCAAAAAGTGAAAAAAGTGCCGCCAAGTAAGGATTACAATTCATTTGCGGTTTCTATGACTTATGCAAAAACTAAAGAATCCCATCATTAATTACCCTTTTCGGTAGACTTAAAACATTCCGACACGTGCATTGTAATGATCATATCATCAGTAAAAGGATGCAGGTCCTGTGGAACTTATGAGCATAGCGGTAACTAATCAATTTGGCCAACAGGCGGTAGCTATAGAGGATGTGCTTCTTACCAATCTTTAGATCAAAATCAAATATTTTATGCACACGCCTCCTGCGAAAGGACCACGTCCAACAAGCCGTGAAATTCTCAGCATAAATCGAATACTTATGAAAAAGCAATTACATATTTGAAGATTATTGCTATGTATCCCTGTATTCCTTAGTTGAATGACCTCGCAAGTGATTGACCGTTCGGACGCCGTGAGAAAAGTTGAATGCAACCCTTCATTAGATCGGTTTTGAAGAGGTTACATAAAAATTAGATGATTGCTTCTTGTCGAGTGTATCATTAAAATTGACTGTTTGTATTGCTCTAGACTGTAGAGTTAGGACCCATTGCTGGCTCAGCAATTTTTCCGTTAAAAATCAAAACATATAATTTTGTCAGAGAGGGAGATGGCACACAGGTAACGAATATCAGTGCATAGAGGAACATAGAATACCTACAAGTACATAGACACACGACAGGGAGAACAATAGAACCTGTTTGAAGGGGAAAATCCAACTAGAAGTCAGGCCCATAAGAAGCCGTTGAGATTTCCTGCACAGAAAAGGAAAACAAACAAGTCGAAGGCAGAGGAATAGAGGTAAATGGAAATGGATAAATGGCTAGAAAACAGGTTGAGGACAGGTACATAGCGAGGGAGTCGGGACAGGGGTAGGGGCAGGGGCAGGGGTGAGGAGCCAGTAGCTGAAGCGCGGCCTGCACGTGGACGATGATGTTGAGGATGAGGCTATGATGAAGCCTTTTTTTCAAGGCGCTTTAACGAGTTTTGTGTATAGTTTGCCCCCCTTAGGAAAACAGAGAGAATACAAAAAAAGAAGTATAATAAGAAAAACGAGTTAAGAGTGCCTGTGGTTTAATGGGGGTTTGGCTTTTTCACAGATTACCAAATTATATACCTTCATTCTTTAAGCCCAAACAAAGAAAAACACAAAGTAAAGAAAGAACATAGAAGAAAAAATGTGTGATGTGATTTTGGGGCATGGGAAAAATCAATGCCCCAAAAATGCGTATTTATTGAAGTCAGGTCATAAACAAAGGACTTATGGATGAGCCTATAAAAACCTAATCTTAACTTTTTTAAGGGGCAATGATTTGAAATTATTTTTGTAGGCTTGAAAAGGGAGTTTTAGTGAAAAGTGATGCGCATTTAAAGAAGAATAGAGGAAGAGAATTTTGTTATCGACATTCCAAATATAACTACAATAAATAAAGAATTGCAACACATGTTGTCTGGATGGACATCATTGCTTTGGATTATATGAGCCGCAATTTAGAAGTCGACATAAACAAAACAGCAGCCAGGACACTATTTAAATTCAAATCCTAACAATAACAAGCCTTAGCATCCTGCTAATGAGCAGTCGAAGTTACTTGAGATTTTATCAAAACAAAACTGGTAGCCTTGAGCGGTTTTTCACTTGATCCTTTTTTAGGTTTTGGCGCTGCCGTCGCCGCCTGTCCTTGTTTATGACTTGAGGCGCTGGCTAGCTTAGTACCCCAACATAAATGTAGTGTAATTCGAGTCGTTTTTAGCGGCCCGGACCCTTGAAGTGGTCAACCCGTCAGGGTCAGGATCATCGTCATCTTTGACCATATGCCAGTCTGTGATTTACTGTTGTATTTGGTTAATTTTTCGAACCTGAACCCAAAAACTCAACCAGAAACATGCTTTGCATGTGGTATTGATTGAGCAATTTAAGTATGTGTGTGTGTTTGGTTGTGTGTGTGTGCACTGATTTGGATGCTGTCAGCAAGATTGCTCCAATTTCATGGCCGATTTACTCAAGTGCATTCTAATTAATAATGAAACGCCATCGATTCGAGTGAAAAACCAGCGTCGTTAGCCACTAAATTTGACAAAATAAACAACAGCTGTTGTTTTCAATTTCTTAAATTTCATCAAGGCTCTTTAGTTTTATTGACCATTAACGGTATTTTGCTTTTTAACTTTATTTCTAGGTAAAAACGAAGAGAAAATTAATACACAAGCAAAGGATAAAGATCAGGGATAATCTATGTTGCTGAAGGTAAGTCAGTTTTAAGTTAACTTATTTGGTATGATAAATATTTAGTTTAGGTTAAATTCCTTTGCAAAACAACCGCTTTTTGAATTCCTTTCGTTCGTGGAATTCTCTTTCTTAAAAACGCATTCCATAACTAAATTTAATTTTTTTTTTCAAGGAAAACATTGCCATTAGGGATTGGTTTCTGTTTTTTGCCATGTTGCACGCCAGCATTAGCTAATGTTCTGCACAAAACAATGCCCATTAAAAACTCTCTAGAGATATTGAAAAGATCATTAGCGGGAATAAGATCGTAAAAACACATGACACGCGAAAAAAAAGGCAAGTGCCGCCCCATTTTGCGAAGCGGGGACAGCCATGAAATTGCAAACGGGGAGATCACAGATTGTGAGACCTCCCGGGAAATCAATATTGTACAATTGCCAAACAATTGCCAAAGACAAAAGATGACCACAGCGACCAAAAATATTTCTTTATAGAGGAACACACAGATCAAACATTGAGCAAGGACCTCGGCTGAGTTAAAAGTACTGCGTCATGCGGCCCAAAAAAATACTACTATATCATAAATGCACACAGGTTGAAGTTGAAGTTGCGGTTGTTGTGTGTTGTATTGTGTTTGAGGTTTTGCCGCGCCTCTATAAGAATTCTGTTGCTGTTGTTGTTGTTGGCTGTGTGGTCGGCCACAAATTTCCTGGAAGCTAAATACAAACGAGTTGGCGGCGGGAGTTGAGCAAAAATATTATGAGAAATAACAAAAGTAATCAAATATAATACAAAACAAAAATTTGAAGAGTGAAAAGATGGCAAACAGATTTTCATTTCTTTTATTTATTTAATGCATTTTTGTTTGGGCTGCAGGCGAGACCTTTAGACGCGGTTTCAGGCCTTAAGTGCTTGGCTGCGGCGTGAAGGAGTTAAGAAACGATTATGATTTAGCCACCACACAAGTCGAGGTCATATATATACTATATAGTATGTAGCTAGTATGTGATTTAAATGTGTCAAATTGTCAGCATGTTGTCTGCTTGATCCTGCTTTGTGCAAATTTCGCACGGTCTTGCGTACCTGTGGAGCGCCTACGCAGCGTGCTCCTTGCGCTCCGTTGTCCTAGACATTCTGCTCATTAAGCGTTGTCCTGACTGGCGCCTATCCCGTTGTGCGTCTGTCTTTTGAGTTGGTGGCTTTGCAATTAACTGCAGCGCTTTGTTTGCAGCACACTTCAGGCAACTCTCGCAGGACGTTCGCAGGACACTTGCCGTGACTTTTACATTTCTTCACTCCTTTGCAGCAAATCTAATCGCAAAATGCAACGTGCTGCTTAATTGCGAAAGGTTGAACGCTAGCAAGGTTCACATCCAACACATGGTCCTCTAACTGTTCCTCAACGCCCAGCTAACTGTTCCAGCTCCCGCTTAAAACATGTGCTGGAAAAAGTGCTCCTGTCGTCTACGCCCACGCTCAGCCCATCTCAAAAGACAATCAAACTATATTTTATTGATTTCTGTGCAATAAATCTGCAAGCAACAACATATTGCAGACATGCGACGAACCCTAGCCAAGTTTCGAACCTGCAGCAGGTAGTTTTCCTAATGCGCACTTGAACTAATTGACAAACTGAAAAGGTGAGAGATTGCATTTGTGCGATAAGACAAACTGATTTTTCTTCTCTATGTTTTTTGCGCCATTGTCCATAAAATTTATTGCCTTCGAGTTGGTCCTTTTGTAAGGTTCTTTTGCCGGTTTCCCACTGCTTGGACCAAAACAAAGTGCCAGACTGACAGGCCTACCGACAAGGACTATTAATTTGATTTTTATGTGCACTTGTTCGAATTTTTATTACTGATCAATATTTTTGCGCTCGTCCTGTTAAATGGCAACAGCCCCTACTTTGTGTAGGGGAAGCCACACACATAGAGAGACCTTTGCCTTGGCCTGCTTGTAGTTTTTATTGTCTTGACGCCAGCTCAAAGCGACCTACTTAAGGTATATACAAGTTGTTTACCTCCTCCTTCCAACTTCTGCTTGTGTTCGGTAATTCAATAGCTTTTGGCAACTTTTAATGTGCACATGTTGCACTTTACAGCCCCCTACCATAATCGCGTATATATATATATATAGTTGGGGTATATGGTTTCATTGTGGCTGCTACGTGCTCACAAGCTGAATCCTGCCAAGTGCTCATTGATGCAAGCTTCCTGCCTACTTGCAACAGCTACACAAAATGCATTTAATGTGGGAATATTGTGCTGAAGCATGAGTTTAATACTTGTTTTATGTTAATGTCACTATTCGTTCTGCGCTGTGTGAGAACTTGAACAAATGTTGCGGTTATTATTACTTAAAAGTATTGCAATTGAGTTAAATGCATTTTAGCAAAGATTTGATATTGTTTCTCTATTAATAACTTTTTTGGATGCGTCTTGGAATTGTTTTAAGTGGCCGTTTAAGAGTAGCACAAATATTTTATATAAATTAGAGGAAACTTAAAAAAATACCATTGGCTTTCTATAACCGATTAGAAGGAGGAAGTTTGCATATAGACTCTTTATGTGTTTTATCTTCAAAGTTTCAGGTAAGGCTAGTCAATTTCCGTTCCTTATAAATTTATTCAAGATCTTCTTTAAACGGTTTTAAATTCTTTAAAATGCTAAGATTGTTTTTAAAGATAACTGCACTTAAAATTCAAAACACACATGTGTGTTGTTTTTAACACCCTACTATTAACTTTTTCTAAGAGCTGTTCAAGATAAAACTTGAACAAAGCAAGCACCCTACTTTATTTCATAACTTTCTAAACAAAACTCTGCCCGCCCATGGTGCAAACATGTAACAGAACACAGATGAAGAATTGAAGTGGACACAGCACATGGTTATGGTATATACAGTATAGCACCATGCCACCCAAGCCAAAAACCCTACGCCTGTTTCTCAAATTAATAATTGCAAAAAGTAGTAAAGAAAAAAACAAAAGTCAAAAGTCAAAAGTAGGCAGCCAGCAGGCGGTTTCCAAAGGCAGGGTATCAAAAGCAGCAGCATGTCCAACAGATGGACACATGCCAAACATATTTGCACTCTATATATACTCTATAAGTTAGAGTAAGAGGGTCGAGTCGTCGAGTCAGTTGGTCACATTTGTCTTGTAATTACCGAAGTTGTTTTTGGGCAACGCGGCGTGAAGCTTTGAAATGTTTTGCTGCCTTGTTCTAAGGATAACAACAACAACTGAGAACTGAGAACTGAGAACACATGCGAGCCAGATCCTTGCGTGCGTGACCGTTACTAAAAACTATTCTCTACTATATGACTCAGCGGTGCTATATGATGCATTATGTAGCGGGAACGTGGTTGTGGGTGTGCGTCAGTTGGTCTTGCCTCAAAGCTAACCCTTAAACAAAGTGCAGCTGCATATTGGCTAAAAGCCACCCTGTTCTATTTTAAAAGATAAACAAACCGACCGCGCCCACAACGACCACCTTTTGGGTTGTTATCCTTGCGCATATTTATACATGTATATAGTATGTTTAATTGTTATTATGCTGATGTGGCACGAGCCAAGAACGCATATGTCGCGTTTGTTTTGTCTTGGCCCAATGTCATTGACTGCTGCACTTTTTGGCGCCCAATTCGAAACTAGGAAAAACTCACACACAAGGGTTGCTTACGCTCCTGGTCATTCTCGCTAGGGAAAACTGTTAGTTCTGCCACCACCACCACCACCAACCAACAACTAGCAGCGAACCGCGACCAAATTATGCCGCTTGGCTGACTTGGCTGACTTTGCCTTCAACTGCAACTTCAACTTTGACTTCTAGTCTGTAAGCAAACAGCACGCGCTCAAAAAGAACCACTTCCTCAACTTCCTCAACAGCGGCGGTAGCTGCATTTCCTTGCACCCAAAGTAATAAGTCGGCGGTGTCAGGTGCATGCATGTAACATTCCGTATGACCCAACCCCAAAAAAATTAAAAAAAACACTGAAAAAATACCCTAGAGTTGAATTTTCTTAGCTCTCTTTTGCTTGCGTAATTACAGCGACCAAGTTGGAAGTTTTTCATTCTTTAGCATTCTGGTGCTCATTAGACCAAAGCATTTTCATGGCTCATACTTAAGTCTGTGTGTGTGTGTGTGTGTGTGTGTGTGTGTGTGTGATAACAACTCGCGCACGAGCTATTGCGTTTTGTCCTTATGTGTGTATTGTTTTTGTCGCTGTAATAATTTGAAATTTTGATCAGGTGTTCCTTTTTGTCTTTTTCTTTTTCTGGCTTTCTTTCGCTCTCTGTGTGTTGCAGGGCGGGTTCAAAGGGGAACTATGAGCGTTAAGAATCGTCGAACCGTATAACACATCAGCTCTCGCTCCTACTCGCTCCTATTCGCATGTGGGCAGCAAAAGCGCGCGGCTTTTTACTCACTTCCCTATTCCTAAAGTTGTATTGTAGGGAGTGCAATCGAGCCACTTGGCATTTGAACCGTATCGTGCGGATTTTTAGTTGTTTTTGTTAGTAAGGGGTCTTGAACTGTCTTTAATGTACGAATGTTTCTTAATACGAGACGAACTGTGAAATTTGATTTGCTTGAAAGCTTAAGAACAGGTGACGAATGTTGTGTTTTGGCAGGTGTGCTAGTTACTGAAGCGATGACGTAATGCATTACGTAAGACAAGTAACAGAGGACATTTTAAATTCTCAGTTGGCTGGCATAAAAAATCTTTGTAACTAGGAAACAGAACTTTAACTTTTTTTTAGACAAAGTTGACTTTTAACATGAGAGGAAAACCTTATCCCAAATCCCAAAAATAATCCAATTCCCTGTAATTTTAAGCATGAATTGTCATTTAGGTTAATTTTTTACCAGTTTGTTGTTAATCTAAAAACTATTATTGAGAAATATCACTGTTTTGTAGAGTATCATTAAGAACGCCAACTCTTTTAAAAAAAAATCCGAAGGAAGCTCTACAAGTTTATTTATTGTACTACTCTTGCCTACGCTTTTCCTGTTTAAAACACACAATCGCTGCTTTCTGTCAACTAAGACCCACAGAACGCCCAGTTTGAAGTATTCATCGCCCACTTTAAAAAGAAACTTCAATTGGAAGTTGGCGCTCCTAGTTAGCTCAGTCTCCTTGAAATTATGCCTGGCAACACGCCAACTCTCTCACAGCTTTTCAGAGCTTATTGAGCAATTTTCATACTCATTTTTACATGTTGCATGCAATTCGAGTTTACTAATGATGATGCCTCAGATCAAAGGCAATTTTTTCGGGGGATGTCCACGAAGCCTACGCAAAAGTCACGCAAGAGGATAAAGATGAACTTGAGGTTGCGATTGAGTTTGAGTTTGAGAGGATGCCGTGCCCAGTTTCTTGCACGTGTATTGTTTGTATCTGTATCTGTGTTTAATCAATTTTTTTGTTGTTGTTGTTTTGTCTGAAAGGGCCACCTAAAAAGCGTGCAGCGCACGTACGAAATAATAATATGAACACAAGAAGAAGATTTTCTGCAGTTGGTTTACGTTTAAATTGCCAAAAAATTACCGCAAAATGAGATGAAGAAAGCTTAGCATGTAAATTTGGTTCTCAAGCATTTGTGGTTTCTTTTAAATTGAAATGTTGCTTCAAAATAATCCTAAAAGTTGTTGAAACGAAAATCCTAAAAAAAATAGGAAAAAAACCTCAGAACAAATTTAAATATAGAATGACAACATTTCACAAACATGATTAAAAATTCAAAAACAATTGCACTGCATTAAAAAAAAAAAAAATTACGTTTCTAGTTTTCAAAGCAAGTATATTTTGTGGCTAGCTGTAACTGATCCGCTTAACAATATTCCAGGGTTTTGCTAGGACAATAGAATTTGATTCACTGACCATTAACTGACCGAAAAGTGCATCAGAAAACATATAAAAAACTGACCACACAGGAGCTAACCGGAGGAAGGGAACAAAAGCCTGCGGCTCAAGTGCCGCTAAATATTCAAAAGGTTAAGCATTTCAGGTTGCCATAAAATAAACAACAAACCAGAACAATGGTCAAAAGTAACCCGTTGCAGCCCAAAACTTCTTCTTCTGATTCTAATGCAATTAAAATTCTTATTCTGTAAGTCAAATGCGCGAATCGAAAGAAGGATATCCAGTGTTTGTTTAGTTGCGGTCAGTTGGCTCTGGTCAAAGGATCGGAAGGAACTGTTACATGAGGTAAGCGATCCGGTGCAGTTAGATAGATAACAAGGGGTCAAGCGGTTAGGGAGTGCGCAAATCGTGTTAGGCCATCAAAATGTTGAAATTAAGCGTTAAATAGAACAACAAAAGCTTAATCCCGTAAGAACAAGGCAATCAAAAGACAAACTAAAAACTTGCACAGCGCTCGCGCTCACAAAGGAAATTTAATTAGGGTCACCTTTTGCAATACATATCTGCATAAGTTAAGGGTTGCATTTCATATTTTCGTTTGAACGTTATCGGTTTTATTTTTCGGGGTGGACACTTGAAACGGACTCTAAAACTTAATATGCAAACACTTTCAAAACGGTCAAACGGCGCACATTTTTTATTGCGGCCTTCAAACGGGTTTCTACAGTTGTTGTTGTTGTTGCTGTGGTCATTTTGTGAATATTTTTTGACGCTGCCCGCGTAATGAAGATAAACGATTTACAATAAAAATCATATTGTTTTTACACCACCAGATTGCTTTTGTCCTTCTAAGTAGCCTTACAGCAACTGGTCAAGAATATTAATGATTTTCGGGGTGTGGAGAAAGCTATGCATGCGGGATATTGTGTCCTTGTGTCCTTGTGTGTACGCTTTGATTAGTAAAAGAAATTAATCTTGGAATCAATGAATTTAAATTGAAGATTAAATACTGCACACACAAACCGTCAAAGAAGTTCAGATGTCGTTTTTTTTCAGAGCTCTGAATCATTCCAGACAGTTTGCGACAGGAACGTGCATGCACATTTATAGGTTGCCAGCTGTTGTTGTTAGTTTAAAAAAATGAATAACGTACCTCTTGGCGCGTGAATTGGATATTAAATTTAAGGATCACTGATAACCAATATTTGGTTTGTGACTTGGATAAACATATTAAAGCACATTGACTGCAGTTTTAAAACCTTGAAATACTTACTTTTGGTGCGTGACTTGGATTTACACTCATTTTCGTTCTATGTGGAGCACGCACTCTACAAACGGTTTTTTTTTCGTTCTAACCGCTTAAAAATTGTCCTTTCGTTTATTGCTCAGCTAATTTCCTGTATAACGAAACATTTAACGGCAATTGGTTCACATTCGGAGTAGTTTCGTTTTGCATTCAGTACTTTCGTTAAACTCATCCATCGTCAACTTTGCCCAAAATTCCTTCGTTTAATAGGAAATTCTAGCTTTAATGATATTTCCTTTGGCGGGCTTTTTTTTCCTTAGTCAAGACAATAACCGCAATATATGAATCAGCTTTTGTCAGTTCACACTAACTTAAATATCTGGCTTTTGTCAGTAAGCACAAATGTGAAATAATTGTGAATTGCTCTTTAAAATATCTTAAGGATATGTTAGGTTTTAAAGAGTGATAAATTAAAAGTGCAGCTATGTAGATGTCTCCTTCAGTGATGTCAACTTTTGAGGACGAAGACAAGCAGTTTTTGGCGTTAGATGAGGCCAAAAAGTGAAAATAATTGGAAACAAGTAAGGGAATATTTTGCATCTGACATATACACCTGAAAAATATATTTGTATATTTAAAGGTTTCTGAGACGCTTTTCTTCTATGTGTTACACACTTCAACATAAAATTAATATACACTTCTTCAATTGTGTTAAATGAAGTGCTTATAATCAAAATAAATTTTAATATTTAAACAAGCGTAACGATTTTTAAAACACTGCTCTACTTCGCGATTCTCAAAGCTTCAAGTAAGCCTGCCGGATTTTGATAAAATTTAGTGACGTTTTTACATAACGCGAAAGTGTGAGAGTAAGTATAAGTTAATGTTTTAGCCTGCGTGTGCTGTATTGGTACATAAACTATGTTATTAAACTAGACTGGACAAATCTCTTATTACGAAGATTATGCAACATTTTGGGCTTTAAGTTAATTCGGGTAGCAAAGAAATTGCAAAACAAGGCCAAAGTAATGTTAGTAGAGCTTTTTAAAGGACGTCTTTGTCGTTATTTGAAATTCACTTTACAGGTTGAACGATTATTTTTAAGCTTTATTAAAGCAACAACATTAAAATGTTGCCAACAAATTTTTTAGTTTGTTTTAGTCTAAGAAATAAACGTCATAATTATGAAGACATTTATTTTGAATTAACTTGTGTTTTATTAAATGAAAATTCAGCTAAAACTTAAAGTCCGAAATTTGGAAAATCTTCTTTTTATTGCACTTCATAGAATTAAAACTGGAGTGAAAGGATTTTATTGACCAAACAACAAAGGGTCATTTAAGCATTGCATTCAATCTTCCACTCGCTTAATTGAGTTAAAAACGAATGGACATTCATTAGGAAGGTTAAAATATGCAAATCTCTTTACGAAATGAAAAGTATTCCAAATGACATCAAACCGTTTGACAAGTCCATTCAATTCCCTTAGTCAAACGTAATTTACTCGAGTGAAAAATGGTTATTGCAAATTGTGTGGGTGGTAAATTGAGGGGGGAGGAATGGGGCATAAGACGATTATCGCTGCACGAAATCAATGAAAGTAATATCGAAAGCAAATAAATCTTTTGAATGCATATTGCAAAAGCAATTTATTTTTATGATTTTTTTTTTAACATTTTCTCTACGCTATCTTTAAGTATTTATCTATATGATGAAATTGAGCTGGAAAAATTGTGCCTCAATTAATTCCCAGTCAGGATTCTATCGTGCTCACTGGTAGTTCCGCCAGATCAGATATCTATATGTCTGACTTAATTGCATGGAACTTGCTCAAAATAGCGCAAGTCCTTAAATTGCAACCCTCGCCTAGCAACAAACCACCCCCCATTTACTTAGTGAGAGGATGGGGAGGGGAGGAGTATATTACATATGGCATGTGGTACATTTGCTTACGCATCGATTGGCATATGTGTGGGGGGGGGGATTCCCCCAAAAACTCGGTTAAACTAATTCTACTTAAAGCGCTCACTCGGAAGCCCGCCGTTTTGTGGGGGGCGGTTGGAGTTATGAGGGGAGAGGGGGGTTCGTCTGGACCCGCATTGCTTATTGTCTGCCTTGAAGGGTTCAAAGTCTGCCTTTGACCAAAAAAATGAAAGAGAACACAAGAAACAAACAAAAATAATATAAAAAAAAAACATTTTTAATAAAAATTATAATGCTTACGCATGGCAAAACGTGGCGGAGTTTGAGACGACCGCTGGACCAACCGTCCAATATAATTGCACAAACACCCTCTCCACTCCTCCCCCGCCCCTTGAAGTTGTCTGTGTATGAGTTATGCTTGCCCCATCACAGCTCAAGTGTTTTGTTGTGCCATGTTATTTTAATATGCAACGCGGAGACGGAAACGCTTTTCTAGCCGCAGTCAGCACAAAAATGTTAATCCTTTTAAGTGCGTCAATATCGCAGCAGACATCAGTTAACCTCCGGCCTCTACTCCACACCCCTTTGCCATCACACCATGCTAACCATTTAAACTTTTGTGTTTCCCCAAAAAGGTCGCCGGGTTTGATTTCCTAGACGCAATTCAAGTCGAACACATCTGTTGTTGGTTTGGCGGGCATAAATCTAATTTGAATGGAAAGTATTTTTCAATCCCATGCATATATATATGTTTGTATTTGGCTGTTTTTGGTCCTGTCATAACAATTTCATTAACAATTGAGCCTTGTGCCTTTATGGCCTAAAAGGAACTGTCTGGCCTGGCATATTTATGGGTACAGGAAATTGAATTAAATTGCTTTAAGCGACTCCTATTGATATTGGCTTAAGATATTTATAACTCGTTGGGTTCAAAACTGACTTAAACCGATCAAAATCAATTTAAAAACTTTGAAAAAAAGTTTTACTTATTGCTAAAAATTATTGCATTAAACTTCAGTACTTGAATAAATTGAGAAGAATACTTACATAATAAAAGGGAGGACAAAAGTAATAAATATAGACTGAATTTTCATATATTTCTGGATATTTTCTATACAATTTTATGTCAAGTCTGCAACTAAATGTCCCCTTCCATATTTCACTTGCATTTCCAATATACAAATTGAACAAATTTTTAGTCGCCCAAATGTCGGCTTTTATCATAAAATGCCTGCACCCAATCACATTTAGCGGCTATCTAGAAATCAAAATGTTTACCCTAAAATATTATGGAAAATGTTTGGCGAAAACCACAAAATATGCAGCGACGCGACATTGCGACGTCTGTCTGCATTGCTGCGGTGGTTGCTGCCACACACACACACACGCACGCACCACCAAACACAAATCCAATTGGAAAACCATTGTGTGGGGCACTCTGAGCCCCACCCCCCCGGCACAAAAGTTTTCAATCACAATTTACAAGGGGTTTAACATTTAAATTAACACATAGCATGAGGCAAGCAGCAACATTTTTGGTGGTTGATAAATATCGTTTGCTGGACTCAATGGAAACATTTTGCGGGTTTAGTTGTTCCGGGTTGGTGTTGGGTGTTGGGCGTCGGTTGCTGCTTGTTTAGGAATTATAAATATTTATTGCATTTGTTGGTTTTGACATTTAGTTTTTATTTTTCGCTGTTGATTTTCATGGTTACAAATGAACAAACTGATATTTGTTTTAACTCTTGAGTATAACAAGCGCGTATTCATAAAATTTTGTTTAAATTACACATAATATTAAACTAGATATTTTCCCTTGCTCTCTCTCTCTCTCTCTTTGCCTGTCATTAACTGGAGTTTTTTGTTATTTGTTTATTTATTTTTGATTCCCTCAATTGTCTAGTAGTAGTAGTTGGAAAGGGCATAAATCAGAATTTGTTGTGTGTGTGTGTGTGTGTTTGAGGTGTACATGGAGAGTATATGAACAGAAATACAATGATAATACAGAACGTAACGTACGTATGAAAAGTAGAAGACTAAACCAGACCACATATTAACTAGTCCACTAAATTAGCAGCTGCATGCAATGGAACTATATAATGTATGTGTGTGTGTATCAGCAACAGAATTGTTTTGGTATTCGTGGGTGTTTCGTTCGAGTACTCGTTTTGTTGAACTGAGTGTTAATTGAATCTTAAACATGGTGTGTGGCTGCCGTTTTTGGAATTCGTTTAAGTTTCAAGTGTTACTTTGTGAAGCCACCGCTCTCTAATCCTTGCGCACTGCACGCTTGCGAGTGGATTTCGTTGTGGATTCCTGTAATAAAATAGTTTAAATTATTTATGCTTAATTAAAGTTCAAGCGTTGACTTACCTCAGTCTGTGTGGGCTCTTCGTCCTGCTGCTTCACTTGCTCTTTATTATCTAAATCAGACTTTTTATTATTTTTGGGACTGGCAGACTTTGAGATTGTTGTCTTGGTGACTTCACCAGTGGCCTGCGCTGGTGCCGCATCCACATCCTCCTCACTCTCATCTTGCTCTTCAGCAGCACCAGCAGCAGCAGCAGCATCAGCGTTCTCATCCTGCTCATCATCTGGCTGCGGAGCATCCGTCTTCTTGGCCTCTGCAGCAGCAGCTGTAGCAGCCGAATCCTAAATGACAAATGTGGGAATTAGTATAATTCTATATACATTTTAAAGACTACAATTTGATTAACTAGCATTACTTTACCTGACGTTTAGCTTTGCCAAATTTAAGATAGAAACCGATGACAATCAAGATTATTAAGCCAACCAGGCCTAAGAGCGAGGCTGTCGGATATGCCTTGGCTAGCTCAGTGACCTTGTTGACCAATGAGTCCTACAATATAATGAGATGAGAGCAAGTAGCAATAAGGGTGCAAAATGGTTAGGCAAATGTGTGTGTGCATTAAAAAGCTTATACATTTCTATATAGTTGAAAGTAAAGTCGCTGAAAACCTCTTTGGAACGCCGATACAAGTAGAAGATATAGCAGCCGGCTGGTATGGACAAATATAGAAAGTATAAAGCCCACCAGCCGGGCTTATAGTTCATGTGGCGCATCATTCGATGCCACAGCGTTTTCTTCCAGGACAGCGCAGAGTTCAAAGTTCACTTGTTAGCTAATCGTTTCGTTTGTGTTTTGTATAGTTGTGTTTCACAGCCCAACTTACCGATTCCCGATCAATATAGCGACGCTTGATATCGAAGCTATTGGCAGCAAAGTCGCGTGCAACATCCACATCGTCCGTAATGATGAGATTATCAAACAAGATTTCATTGGACATGGACCACAATTCCAGACCAACAGCGCTCTACAAAAGGAAGGAAGCATTTAAAATAAATGTAATGGAAGCGATTATAAGGACAACTTACAATTGGTGTCATCATGAAGGGCTTCAGATCCTCAAAGAAATCTGGATTTGCAATCTTGCGTGGTGTCCACTTGCCCTGGTAGTTGGGATTCTCAATCATGGGTGCACGCCATTTGCCCTTATATTCGGGATTGGTGATCAAAGGTGCCTTCCATTTGCCGCAACCTGCTGCCCTCTCGCACACTGGGTTATCCACCAGAGGCGCCTCCCATTCCCCATCGATCTCGGTATCCCAATCATCGGGCTTGGCCGCAGTCGGATCGGCAATCATATCGGGCTCATCCTCGAGCCAACCATCGGGCATGGCAGCACTGGCATCGGGTATCTGTGGTGGTGCATCATCGTTCCAGTCATCGGGCTTCTGGGAAGTTGGATCGGGTATCTTCTCGCGCTCATCCCAATCGGTTGGCTTCTGGTCCGCTGGGTCATCGATCTCGGCTGGTGGATTCACAGCGGGCTTAAAGTCTGTCAGCAGCGAGCCCTCGTTTATGATCTTGTGATCCAAGCGTATCTCAAAGGTGTTGTCCGGACGCACAACCAGCTGATACAAATGCGGCAGCTTGTCCTTGAAGGGCTCCTCCAAGCGGTTCCTAAAATTAACACCGAAAAAACAATTAGTGGAAGTGTTTTCCATGTGAATGACCTGAGCAGTAGCAGCAACAATTGTTGCGCCTAGGGTTAATCTAAATAGATGCATGCAGCAGCTTATCTCTAAATAAAGCAGCAAACGGTGGTTGCAATCATGTGTGTTATATTATATATATATGGGGGGCACGCATTTACTTACTTTGGTTTGTTAGAGTGCTTCTCGGTTATGGTGCCGTTAATTGGATTTACGTGACGGAATATGAAGTGCATTTTCACATCATTGCCGCACTTGTCCGGTCCAAACATAATGGTGTAGGGTGTCTTGTCATTGAACTAAAGTCAAACAAAGAGTAGTTAACAAATATAATTATGTTTAACAAAAGGTACTTAAGGTTTAATTAGAGCAAATCAAACATCAATAATGACGAATTTACTAATGACCAATGACTCCAAACTCTCCCTCCGAACTTACCGTGGTTAGATCTTCGGTTTCCTTGCCGGCTGACAGCAGTTTGATATACGAGCCACCGCACTCTTGTCCCTCCTGCAACAGCACAAACAGAATAGCATAAAAGAGAGAGGGAGAACACAAGAATTTGGGTCGATTAGAGACTGTCGACTATTAATTGGATTAGCCAATCCATAGACACACACGTGCTGATGCAATCCCCACACCTCTTGGCGGGTGGGTTTTATTTTGTTAACGCACCTGCATTGTGACCTCATATTGCACCACCAATGGTTTGTCACTCTTGAAGTCAAAGTTTTTGCTCAGGCGTGCCGAGATGGCAGCATGCTTTGCCTTGGACTTCAACACCAGACCCTTGTCCTTGGGCCAAACGATGCGTAGCGGCGATTCCCAGTTCCAGACGCCATCATATTTGGCTATCTCCTCGGCAATGTCATCTTTCTTTGCCTGCGACTTGACCCACAGTTTGCGTGAGGCATCAACATCATCGAAATGGTCGGCAAAGTGGAACTTTTTTGGTTCAATAACGGGGCTTTCGTAGACCAGTTCCTCACCGGCAACGTCGACTGGTTCCTCCTAAAAACAGTAAGAGATGACTAAGATAAAAGATATGGACACAAAAGATAAGAAAACAAGCGGGCGTTTCAATCGAAAGATCTCGACACACCAAAATGTAGTTGTTGTATTCAATGAGAGTACAGGGTATGGCAAAAAAAAAAAAACAAAAAAACCACGCGGCTGACACACTTTTTTTTTCTCAGAGCGAAGCGAAGCGAGAGAAAAAGAGAGTAACCGAAAAAAACGCTAGACGGGCTGAGCATGTGTGTGGTGGTGTTAGGGGGGGCTTGCGTAAGTTTGTTGGCTTAGTTTATAGATGTGCACACACACATACATACATACATGTGTACAAATTGCAAAGCGAATTCGTAAAGTTGACAAAACGCGGGTCACAGAGTTGTAAAAGGCGCAGTCACGCTTTACATGCGCACATAAATATTAACCCCTATAACGCCCCCCGTTGTAGAACAACAACAGTTTGTTGCTACTGACGTGTACTTTTGTGTGCCGGCCGCCAAACATATACACACACACACACACACACAGATGTTTTCTCTAATCTTTTTCTTCTCACCTGCACATCTTCGACGAATCCGTCGTCATCAAAGTCGTCGATTTCTGCATCGGCACCGGCGGCGGCAGATAACAGACAGCAGCAAGCCATTAGCAGCGCCAGCGCTGCGCGGCCCCGGCAAAATTTTTGCTGCATTTCTCGCGTAGTGTGGGTTTTTTTTTTCGTTCCTTTCTTTCTTTATTTCAACCACTTATTCGCTGGTGAGTGAGTATGTGTGTTTTTGTTGTAGTAGCGCTCGTTTTTCGCTTTGTGCCGACTTGCGTAGCTTTTCAACGTTAGCTGCGTACTGGCTGGCGCTGTGGGAAAACGTAAAATGATATCTAGAGCGGCCAACTAATTGTAATTAAGTTAAATTAAATTATACATTCTCACTGCGCCTACTGCCTGGCTGTTTTGCTTCTTTATTTTTTTACTTATAGCTCGGCCGCAACCCTAACTTGGTATGAGTTGCTAAAAAATACCAAAAAAAATTGCGTATTAAAGTGTGAGTAGTGCTGCGCAGTGCGCAAGCTGGCCATACTGCCGACGTCATAGATGGCGCTTTGTGGCGCGCATTTGAATTTTATAAATAACGCAGGCAGTTTTATGAAAAAAAAAACCATTAAAATAAAAATAAAGTTATAACATATAACATTAATGTCAAAACCGATTTGAGAGCATATAGATTTTATATTTCTTTGTACATGTACTTTTATCATTGTATATTTTTCCATTGCAATTATGTCTCAATTCATTCTTCTATAGAATTTCCAGTATCAATTATTTAAATAGAACCCATAATTATGAATTGCGTTTTTTGTATTTCCTAGAACCACATATATTTTGATCAAACGATGGCCGCAGCTCGTTGGCCATAAAAAGTGATTAAACTGGCATGTTGGCAATTATTTTAAAAGCTTGCCAGCTCAATTAATGCACATCTATGGCCGGCTACCCAAACTCCCCATTATAAAGCCAATGGGGTTGGCAAAACTTTTCTATACTATGTATGTATGTGTGTGTGGGTATAAATGTGTACATACTTGCATATAAAATGTCGGGCATTTAAGCATAAAATTATAATAAAAATTGCTGGCTTATATTCTAAGAGTGACTGAGCTCTGGCGGCAAGTGTGCTTCCCACCTCAATCCCCCTTACATTCGTTTCTCTCTCTCTCTCTCTCTAGGTTCTCAACTATCTATCTATTACCCCTTTTTCGTAGTGGCCAAGGCTTCTTTTAACCATTCAATTTATCTACTCAGGCAACGCTGCCGCATGCAGTTGGGAACAAAAAAGCTTTCTGTTTAATGGAATATTTAACACAATTTAAAAAGTTTCTAAAGACAAACAATGGCTCAGACACTCGCTTACACAATCAGCTAGAACTTTTATTGCAGTGGTCCCTGTCTCTCTTCCCCTCCTCCTCTTTCTCTCATGCTCGCTATCTCATGTTGCACACACACACACACACACACACAACACAAACTAGCACACATTTGTTGTTTATGGAAATTGTGTAATGACAGTTAATGACGCCACTACACCTAGATATACACACACACGCACACACACACACTGTATGTACACTACACGTGTCTCCCGCTCCCACATGTCTGCACAGCAGCGCATAATTAGCTTGGAGTGTCAGTGTTAGTAAGTGTTTTATTAGCTCAAGCAACAAGCAGGACGCCTACAAACACTTGTTCTCAATTTTTGCTGTTGTTGCTTTTAGTACTTTATTCTACTATGCAGAAACTCGGGGTGCATAATAGAAGCTTGCACAATGGCACATAATGGAAGTGAATACAGTAAGTTTACTTTGTAATGGGAATACAATAAGAGTCGTACAAATTTTTTCTTAAGCTTTTGGTACAAATGTATCACTTGCTTTGGCTATATCATTGTACTTTACAATTTAACTCCCTAGCACAATTAAATAAATAAATAAATAAACATTGAAGGGTAAGAGGTGTTTAACTGTAGTTTAGCGCCTTTAAAAAATGTGAAAATGTGCCACGTTTGGTGCAAATGTATCGATGTAAGAAGAGCTAAAGTTGAGTATGTTTTTGTGAACGGTTAAGTGTTAAAAACATAAAAAGGATTATTGTTGTTGAGGCCCTCTAATAAAGGATTTGGTTGTAAATTTAGTCAAACAGTCAAATGCTTTTCAATTATTATCGATAAATCATTAAAAAGCGTTTAAATGCATATCCGGTGTAAACACTTTTTTTGACATTTTCTTTTTAAAGTATTGTTTTTATAACCCTCAAGAAAAAAAGATTTGCCTCGATTTGATTATTATCGATAAGTTATTAAACAAGCCTTTAAAAACGAATACAGTATTACAACTTCCTAATAGTGCTGATTAATGGGCGCAAACATATTGCACCCTTGAGTTTTTGTTGCATATTGAAACAAGTACAAGTCTTCTTTTATTTGGTCGCACTCTTGAGATTTTTCTTCGTAAACATGAAACACTTGAGAAACGTACTTAACACCATAAACATAAGCACACACACACAAACATAGAAAATATGCAAAACACACGTTTTGCAAACTAACATTGCCTTAATGCGCAGGAGCAACGGCGGCTTCGGTGGCGGCGGGAAAGGATGTCGACATTAATTTTGATGGCATAGCGCAAAAGTTTTGTTTTAAGCCTTTGGACAGCGCCACTGTACACACACAATAATAATAATAACACACACACAAACACACTAAAGAAGAAACCTAAACATTTTCACCTGCGGGCCAAGAGCAGGGTAGGGTTGGATGGGGAGGGGGAGGGGGAGGGAGGAGGGGCGTATCAAAAAACATATGAAGGAAGCTTCGCTACAAGCGCACGAGCTCAACTTAGTGTGTACTTAACTTCCGTTACATGAACGCCATACACTCAAAGACACACACACACACACACACACATAGTCCATTCACACGCATGGCCAGCTGTGTGTGTGTGTGTGTGTGTGTGTGCGTGTTTTGGTGTTTGTTTGTTTATGCCAAAAGTGTTGTAAAGTGCGGCGCTTTGTCGGCAGGAAACGCTGAAAATTTATTACCGGACAATTTTGCCCAGGCATAAAAAACGCGGGACACAAGGAGGGTGGGGCAGGGGCTTACCACACACACACACACACACATACAGCAGCACATTCATATGCATATGCATAGTTTGCTGGGCAACGTAAGTGTATGCAAACATGCCTAAAAAAAAGAGTGCAAAAAAAAAGAAACGAAATTTGGAACAGCACAATGTTAAACGAGCGACGAGACGTAGGAGGCGGGGGAGGGGGTGGGGTGTGGGGGGCTGCCTGCTGGCAACCTAAGCAGGCCTGCATTAAAAATTCAAAATGCCCGACGCCCAAGCGGACAAGAGCCTGCCTGCCTGCCATTAACACCAAGCTGGGAACACACACACACACACACACACACATACATACAAGCCTGGTGCTTAAGAGGCCGCCACACAGTATGTGTGTGTGTGTGTGTGTGTGTGTTTCGGCGCCTTTGCTTTACTATGCGCGCCTTTCAACAGCTCGTTTTCGCACCTTTCAAATGAATCCTGTTCATGTCCTGTGTGGGAAGAATTTGCAGCGCCGTTAAAACTGAATTGATTTGTTATTCATGTTTGCTGACTTATGGCCAACACTTTTGGCGTTGCGCCTACCATTCAACTCGTACTCTTACTCTATATATGTATGTATATCTGGTTTCAGCTCCGGCGCCACGTATCCTTTTTCCTTTATTTCTCACTTTGCTTTTTTCTCCTTACCTTTTCTGCTTATTTTCATTTTTTTTTTTTAGATGAATAGTGAAAATTTAATGCACGCAGCGCGCGCATTCACCTGAATCGCTTATGTATATGTGTGTGTGTGTGTGTGTGTGTGTGTGTGTGTGTGTGTGGGCTTAAAACAGGCGCATGCAGCAGGCCATATCTGAAGTTGTTTGGCTTGGCTTTTATTTATATTAAATTGCCGCAAGGGGAACATTTAGCGCATGTTTTAATAAAAAATTAACAAAAAAACGAGTAAGAGTAAGAGAAATGTAAATAAAAAATAAATAAAAAAGCAAAATGCGCGAGGTTTTTGCGGGCCATGAATGGGCCAATGGAGCGGTAGAATGTGTTTGAGTTTGTCGAGGGTTTTTTTGTTTTTGTTTTTGGGTTTGGGTTTGGGTTGTGCCCCGCTTAAGTGGCCCAAAACTGCTGTATGGGGGGGGGGGGATAGCGGGGTAAGTGCAGGAAGCAGCGATAATGCAATTTTTCGAGGACGCGTGCGCCTGAATTAAAAAATCATTTTTTATGAGTATTATTTTTTTAATTAGGCCATTAAAAGTTAAGTTATATGAGTATTGCGGTTGTTCACTTAAGTTTTGTAACTTTGAATACGAATACTTTGGGAAATTTTTGCAAGTATTTTAAGTACATTTGAGTTTATTTTAAGTATTTGGCATATTTTTGTTGAGTACTTAGATTAAAGTAATAAAGATGTAAGGATTAAAGGCTTGAATAAAAATAAATTATCATTATGCACATTAACGGTATTTTTGAGTATTTAGGAAAACATATGAGTTTTTATTATAATAAAGTCTTAACACAGTTTATTTAGGCACATTTATAATATTTTTGAGTATTTAGTATTACATATTTCTAAATTTAAAATTTTCTTTATTATTAGGATGTTTTAATATGGCGTATACTTTTTTGTTGTTGTAATAAATGGTATTTATTTTAAAGTACTAGAAACACGAACTGAGGTGCACATTTAGTATTTCCTTTAGTAGTTTAATAAAATATTCTTTAAATATATGGTATCTAATTGTTAAAAAACCTTCATACAATATCTTTTGTACCTTTTTTTAAGCCTAATATTTCAACACAGCTAAAATTCAATGGAAAAGTTTACCTAGAAGCCTATATTGTAACCTTTCAGTACTTACCTTAATCTAAAACTCATTTTGCAACACTTTTATCCTGTCCCTCTTTCCCTCACTTTTTTTTGATTAAGGTGAACCACCTTTTGCCTACCTCGTGGCACCTAATATTTTGCCCTGCTACTACTTACCACAAAACTCTGTCGCATTAGCTGCCCCAAAAACAAAAATGTTGCGCCAGAGTCAAAGTAAAAGGCTCTCCCGAAAGTTTTAATCACCTCGGCTGACAAGTCAAGACAAATAAATGCGCCGCCAGTCACATCTTTTGTGTGTTCGGGCGTGAAACGAGCAGAGCAGTGCCACGCCCACGCCTCCCCCTTGCACACAGCCCAAATCCAATCCACGCCCCCTCATCACTCTTTCGGTTTGGGGGGCAAAAAACAAAAAAAAAAAACATTTGCAGGCCAAAACAATAAATCAAGGCATAGAAAAATATTTAAATTTAAATGTTTTAAACAGACAGGGAGGAAACCGGAACTCTGGCTGCGGTGCTAGTCACTTTCATTATTGAAAATATAAATCACATTCATTTTGCCTGCAACAACAACATACCCTTTGAGAGCTGGCTGCAAGTGAAACTGGCCAAAAGGAGGAAGGACCGTTGGGTCGATGGGTCGATTGTTGTTGTTTGTTTTGTTTTTGCTTTGTTTTGTTTGTATTCTGCGGCTGGCTTTCTTTTTTTTTTTATACGATAAAAACAAACAAATTCATAGCTAATAAAATTGCTAATAAATAAACGAGAATGGCGTAAGAGCAAAAAAGGGACACGAGCCAAAACAAAGCAGCCGCAAAGTATACTATAAAAATACACAAACACACACACACACACACACATACGAAATCACAATATAATGAAAAACTCGGTGACGCCAACCTGGCCACAGTGACCAACAGCCGGCGGCCATTTTGGGGCTAACGGTGCATTAACCAGGTGTGGGCGTCCAGTCACCAGTTGGGCGTGGCACTCGCGTGCCTCAACTGCCAACAATTGCCACCAATTCCGTGTACTCTGTCTATGCCCTTTTTTATTTTTATATTCTCCTTGTTGCTGTTGTTGTTGCTGTTGTTGTTGCACCTTTATTTATTATTGTTGCCGCTTGCGGGTCTTTTTCCAAAATTTATTATCGCGTTCGTTTGTAGGTGCGAATTCGACTAGGGAATGCTCAGTATTTCAAAAACATATTTATGCCGGGTCAATCAAGTTAAAAAATAAGTTTAAAAGCACTTTGAAAAGTTTTGTACTTAAAAAGTTGTTAAGGATTTGTATAAGAGAATTATTACTTGGGGATAATTATAGATATAAAGATATGTTGTAGGTTGAGGCATATAATTTAAAGATAGAAGTAGTTGCAGAATTCATCAAAAAGTATTTTTAGTGAGTAGTACTTTAATAATTTATGGGTTATAAGGCTATTTGTGTTCAAAGTTGTTAAAAGATTTAATGAGAAGATCCAAAAGATAGAAATAGTTTTAAGCTCATAACAAAAGTACCTTGAATCAGTTTAGTAAATACAATTTAAGGAAGTTTCCACATCCAAAATATGTAAAAGTTTCCAGAGATCCTTAATTACCTCATACTCTATATTTCCCAACGGCATCTCAACTTTGCAGAGTTTTATTTTTTAGTAGAGTATATAAAAACCGCACATGTTATTTTTAGATTGTTATCGTTCTACCTTTTTTGAGTTCGTTATCAATATTATTGTTTTCTTTTGGGGCCCATTTTGTTTGTCCATTGTGGAGCAATTTTAATCAAATGATTCGCCGGCGTCGCGCTGTCGTCAACCAGAAATCCAGAAATCCAATTACCTTTTGAGGCAAAATGGAGCAGCAGCAGCATTTGGTTTTATGTAAATCAGTTGTGGGCAGCAAACTGTATTCAAGTTTATTAGCCCTTTTGCCAGTCCGGCTAGAACTGACCGCAGGTGCTGGACCATAAAAAGTGCTCCGGCAGCAAACGAGAAGAAAAGATCGGAGAATGTTAAAAAACGTGGGTCATCATTTCCATGTCTCAGCTCATAAATCTACGGGCAAAACAAAAAAGCGCTGAGGGCGTCAAAAAAATCAACTAGGGTTGCCACACACACACACACCCCCAGAAGCCTCAACCCTGACTCATAGAGGTCATAATTTTCATTTTCTTTTATATATTTTTTTTCTTTCTGATTTTTGTTAAATGACAGGAAGTTGGTTTTACGCTTTTTCTTTTACTATTTGCATTTTTATGGAAAGCTGGAAATTGAGGCATTTAATGAGCACTCTGAAGTTGCTTAAGATTTAATGCGCATATAAAGATTGTACCACAAATTCTAGATCAACGTTTTAATGGCCAACGCCAGACATATTTCAAGCCAATTGTCTTTTGCCCACCTCTCTTGCTCTAAGGGGTAAAGGCAAAAGAAAAATATTGCACAGTTTAATACGAAATTAATAAACCAAAAACAGCTGCTAAGCCATAAAGCAAACTAACTGTGCTTCCACGGCTTGCTGCTGGCGCCATTGTGGCTCAAACCTTCTAATCTTAGCCTCTGAAATGCGACCTAAATAAACATACACACAGCTATACATAGATAGAAAGATACCAATATACAGATATGAATCCAAATCCAAGGTCGTGTGCTTGATAAACTCGTAAGGGGCACACAACCGCAAAGGGTATGTTTAGGCGCCGACGAGCAAAGGCAAAGGCAAAGGCGAAACAAACCAAACCAAAGACACACACACACAGTCAAAGGACTAAACCAAGCAAATAATCCTTTGGCTTAAAAATAAATAAAAAAATACGAAAAAATATATATATAGAGAATGAACAAATGTAATCTGCATGCCGAAATATGTAATACCCTTGTCGTCATATTATGTTGGGATGTATGTGTAAAGCGATCCTTAATAATGTATCTTGTCAGAGTTCATTTAAAGTGTGCCTTTTTTCCTTATTGCAAAAACTTTACTACAAAAGACGATTTTTTTTCTGTTGTCTGTTGAATGAAGTTAATGAAAAATTAAGATATTTAACTTGTTGGCTTTAGAGCTTTGTGTTATTTTGTCACTGTTTCTTCACGCTTATGTCACAACTTTAAAAATTTCTATAGACAGGTGTTCGAATAGAAAAAGGGCGTCCTTCTAAGTTTTCCAATACGCCCAAACATTGCTTGACATACTTATGATGCAAGGGCATAAAAAACCGAAAAAAAAAAAACAAAACGGAACTAAACAAAAATCTAAACGAAACAGACAGTTCGGAAGGACAAGCAAAGTCGGAGCCAAGGGAGAGGCCAAAAATGCGCCAACTGGTTCAGCTGTTCAGCATTCTACGAACTCATCTAAGTTTGCCATACACCGAGGACACTTACACACACACACACACACACACACACATTGTGTGTGTTTGCTCTTGTTTCGCATACTTTTTCTGCCGATGGAATTTTAAAGGATGCGCGCCAAGGCTTGGCTAGGCATGGAATCCTTAGACGGCCGCCGCATTGTCCTTTTTGCTTATCGCGATGCACGTGACAAGCTACAGGGGGGTGGGGAGGGGGGAGAGGAAGTGGAATGGCAGCGTGTCCCCAAGTCTCGTTGGCGTCGACATTTTGAACTTTCGCTCAGCTTTTTCCTGTACATTTTGATTTGGCCTCATCATTCACTTTCGCCCTGTGCGTCCTGCGTATCCTTTTGGTATTAATTTGGCAAAGTGTTGTCCTTGTTAACGGCTTACGATTTTTGGCTGGCGATAAGCGAGCTAATTTTGTGTAATGAAATAAATTAAAATCTAGAAATAAATGTTGCCCATTGTGAACATAAGCAAATTGGCCTGTTAATGCCTCATTAAGCATACGCCATGATGTCCATATCAAAGGAAGCAAACAACTGTGTGTAACAACTTGATTTCAATTCAGTTCAGCGACCAAATGGATTTACAAATTTTGTCTTAAAAAAGTCGCAGATGTAATCAAGAAGTATTTTGGAAATTGTTAGAGAACTTGTACTCAAAGAAAAGAGAGATTTAAATATGCATAGAACTCACAATCAGCTTAAAGTTTTAAGGCTAACATCTAGAACTCAAATACAAATACACACTCAAACACACACACACACACTACTTAGTTATGTGTGCTTATATGCAAACAATTTGTTCATATTGAATTTGGACTTGCTTGTCGCCCTCCCTTACACAGCGAAAAAAGGAGTGCGAGTTAATTGGAAATGGGGTGAGCAGAAAAAAGGGCAAATAAATGAGAAAAAAAAACAAATTTGCGGTCAAGCAATGTTGAATTCATTCAGACCTTTAAGTTCTATGGGAAAGTTGAATTTTGATTTTTTAAAAACCGCTATTTGTTAAAATCAACCCTTTTTTATGTCCATTTGCAAACTTTTTGTTGCAGTTAAGTTTTAAATGCAATTAAGCAAGTATATTGAAACCTTTTTTTCAGTGTTTCTTTCACCACACCCCTACTTGCCTGCTCCCTTGTGTACTCCACTTGTCCCTCAGTGGCATTGCTAATTCGATGCCAAACTATAAATTTGTTAGCTTGCCACATATGAAAAGCGTTTATTTCAATATGTGGGCGTTTTCCTATTCAAAACTTTGCCCATTCAGCGTGCGTGTGTGTGTGTGTGTGTGTGTGTATGTCTGTGTTTGTTTAGGCCAGGGCTTAGCATATGGCAACTCAAGTGGCCCCTTCACTGAGTGTGTGTGTGTACGTGGCTCTTTGAATCTCATCTGTGACACTCGTTAAACTTGTCGCCATTTAGTTAAATCAACTAAAGCCAAACTCAACTGAACCCGGTTACTGGCCACACATATATGTAGGCTCACGTACTTTGGTACGGATGTGAAAAGCGGAAGTTGTGCATATCTCAATGTCCCCAAACCCTTGTGCTGCTCCCTTGACTGTGCTGCCAACATGACGTGACTTTACATAAAGCTAATTTTTATCAGCATAATTTAGTTGTGGTGCAGAAGAGAGCAAGAGTCAACGCTACTAATTTTCCCAGTAGTGGAAAATGCATTAGTTGACGCCACGCCTCCTTAAATTAAGCTGCTTGGCTGGACTTGAGTTGAATTATTAAAGTCAAGCACGCAAAAAAAAAAAAATCATAATCATAACAAAATTCTTTCACATGCGCATTTCTGCGTAATTTACATCAGCTTTTAGTTGATTCCAAGCCCAACCCCTTTGAAGTTTGTCCGGAGCCACCCGCAGAGCGCAATCAGCGTCCTTTAACTTTATGTTTTTGAAGTAGTTCATAATTTTGCGCCCAGGTAGGAAGAACTCCGACTAAGTATGCCAATTGCCTATGGCCAACATGGTGCAGTTGGCCAAGAGAAGAAGATGCGCATAATTTATAAAGATTGCAAAACGCAGCGGAAGGTGGAGTAGCTTGTTGGTCAGGACCTGCATTTGAACCCTGTTGCGCCTTGGGCGTTCGTTCCGCATAGAAAAACTTAACGTGCTGCAAAAAGTTGAATAATCAATTTAGAGACTTGAGTGTTGATAATAGTCATAATCTGAGACTGGAATTTCAATGCACATGAACTCAGGGAAGAGCCGCAGGATCTTGACGACTCTCTAGTCTCTGGCTGTCATCTCAAAAGTGAAATGGATGCAACATGCAAGACAGGCCAACAACAACTGCAAACTGCAAGTGCAACAACAACAACAACAACAACAAGCAGTGCTATCAAGCACACGCACCACCGCAGAATTTAATCTGCCACTCACTTGGCCATACTCATTTTATTCTAGAGTTGAACTCGTGTCGTGTTTTTATTGCTGTGCTCAAAAAGCGCTCAAGTTGAAGAAAATATGGCATAAACCGACAGTTTCTACGCTTTTTCCTTATAGACTGACTGACTGCTTTCAATGCTCAGCTCAAACGCTAAGACATAGCGATTTAATTTTTGAGCATAATGATAGCAAAGGGATAGTAAGCCATAGTGCACATCGAAGTAGATAAATTTGGAGGCCAAAGGTTAGTAAGCATTTTAGCTGTTTTTCCATACTATCAATATTCCATTAAAAATTTAAAGGACTGTCAATTTTAATTTCTTCATGAAGTGTTAATTAATTATTTTTAAGACTATTTTATTTTAAAAATATTTAAGAATATATATTAACATGACATATCTTTGTAACCCTAGGAATTATCAATAAATAAATCAAATAAATAAAAATATCTTTTATCAAAATATTTTAAGAATATTTATTATTTATTTAACATATTAAATCTAGTTATAGTACATAATACTAGTTTTACGAGTGCTAGCAACTATATTTAACATTAAACTGAAAGCTTAACTTTGTTATACTATAGGTTCTCCTTTGTTTTCCATCATATCCTTTCGTGCTTGCTTAATGCATTAATTTTTTCTTGCAACACGCTTTCATCCCTAGCAAACTTCTTTAGTTTTGCCGGTGGCATCATCATCATCGTCATCGTCATCACGCCAAACTCTTGCCACGCCTTATTAAATGGTTTTGCCTGCGGCCAAAATCTTTGCAACTGGCTGGCTCCGGCCGTGACTTTGACTTCAGCCCCGGTTGGCCGTTAGTCCGTTTGGGCCAGGCGAGGGCTTTTAGCCAGGTTTTGTGCCAGCCGCAACGACACAACGTCAACGGTTTTGCCAACTTGCCAACGCTCAAAGCCAAAACTGCGCGGCTCAGCCGCTTTTCGCGTAATTAAAAAGTGCGGCAAGCTACAAGCTACCCCCTCACGACCCAACCTCCCCCTCTTCCGGAAAACCAAATGTTCGCCCATCTGCAGCTTTGAGGGGAGAAGGAGGGAGGTAGGCAAGGGAGGCTGCGTCTGCTGTGGTCCATTTTTGCTGCGCTTTGAGTTTTAGACCGAGCATAAGAGGTTTCAACTCATCTGATTTGAACGCCAAATCCCCCCTCCTGCCCCCCTGCCAACCCCTCTCTGCATCGCCGGCACCGCTCTCTGGCAGACGCGTAATTTGCGTTGCGCACTGGGCGAAAAAAAATTGCATATTTCAAATTAATTAACGCTAATGAAAATGTTTAAAACTTGCAACTTGCAGTTGTTGGCCAAAGGGGGGGCTGTCTCTCCCTCTCTCTTTTCTCTCTTTTTCGGTGTCCCTTTTTTTATCTGTCTGTCTCGCTTGCTGTTTGTCTACTCACTTCGACTTTTTGTGGCAACTTTAGCAACTTGACTAAATCAGCAAAATTGTCAGCATGCCACAAGCAACACACAAAAGCCATGCCTTCCTCTCTCTCTATCGCGCTGTCTCTCTCTCTCTCTCTCTCTCTTTTTCTTTTGCTGTCTCTGTCACACACACACTGGTGCTGATTTCCGGTTCCGCTTGGGCTCTTCTTTTTGCACACACAAATACAAACACAAACAAAGCGGCTGCTGCTGCCAAACTTATTTGTTTTACACAAACTGTTGCACACAATGCAATTTCAATCAATTTTATGGCACATTTATTTGCCAAGCACCTGAGCGCACCTTGCTACACCCCTCCCACCTACCCCTCCTCCGCCACATTTAATACGCTGCCTGGCCCTGTAAATTACTTGGCCAAGTGCATTTTCATTGCATTGCATAGAAAATTTCATAATAAATTATGGCAAACTTGTTTGACTTTCATTGTTTGTGAGGTGAAACAAAAGCAGCTTTTGCATAAAACTTTTCCATCTCACTGCTCTTTTGTTCTTGTGGTTCTTGTTGTTCGAGCTGCTGTTGTTGTTTTTGCTATTGGCATTCAAGCATCGAAGAAAGCAAGCCAAGAGAAAGTTCTCATTGAACTCGTTAGTAGTTTACTCTATGACTGTGGCATATGTGTGCGTAGCACAAACATGCCATAACATGCATATTTTTAAGTGACTCTCAGCATGTGAGCAACTTCGGGGCAAACAATGCTACACTTTGAAAGATTTTACCTTCTCAATCTAAACGCATTTTACCAGGCTTATCAGACATCAATACCTACACACACACACACACACACTCGCTTACAAATATATATGGATTTGGATTTTATTTGGAGCGCATAAAATCTCATCAAATGCCAATTCCTGAACTTTCATTTGTTTTGGTTTCGATACTGTAATCTGCTATGGATTTAATTGGGAATTGTTTGCGTATTTACTAGACTGTATATTTTCTGTTATTAGATTTTATTTTTCATGAGGTTTAGGTTTTGCATTGATCTCTCCAATTAATTTTAGCATTAGTTAAAAGTCTAGCTAATAAGATTTTTCAATCAATCATCTTCTTATTAGTTACAGCTATCACAAAGTGCAAAAAGCTGTTTTGAAATTAATAATACTCAAGAAATTTCAAACATATATCACTTAGTTTGTGTCAATATCACATCAATATATTTTGGGGTAATCCTTTCGTTTCGGCTTGTCATGTTTACTAAACATAACTTTTGCTTCACCAAATGCAAAACTATGACAAATAGTTGCTGCAACACACAGAGCGTTGCACAAACAACACACATATCACAAGTGCCTGGACCAAGGATGCCAACCAAGTGGCATAACAATTGTTGTATGTGTGTGTGTGTGTGTGTGTGTGTGTGTGAAGCATAAAGCCAACATATGCTACGCTCTGTGCAGCGACATCGCCGCCTTTCACTTGTCATGTTGCATGGGCCAGTTGGCTGCCTCGTGCTCCTCCAGCTGCCTCATGTTGCTGCTTCTGTTGTTTACTGCCGCATTTGATGTCTGTGTGGTGACATTTGAAGTGGCGCCCATGGAGTCATGGAGCAGGCGAGCCAAATAAATGCCGGCAGCATGCCACAAGCAGTAGCGTTCATCTCTCAGCGCTTGCCACTTGCCACTTGCAGCTCAGTTGATTGTTGCCTGGCCACGACATTTAAATGGCTCACGCAAATGCATAATCATGTAATTGTGCTGCACCTGTGTGTTTGTTACCGTCAACATTCAACATTGCGCATACGCAGTGTTAGCCGCCGCATTAAGTCTGGGATTATATCGTTGTTGTTCTAGTTTTTTTTTTTTTTTGGCCTCTGCTCGTTTGATTTAATGCGACCGCTTAGTAACCGACAATTGTGCACAACACTTTGTTTGGCATTTCTTTTTAGCCTCGCCTGACACTTAACTGTGAAAAATTGTGAATTATTATGCCACAGCACTTGGACAACACCCCCAACCCCTCTTATCCTTCTAAGTCGCCATCGCGCTCATTCCCTTCATCAGGTTTATGGCCACGATTTGTTACGCACCATTGGACTCTTGGTTGCCCACAAAAGCTTCGTCAACAATACCAGCAAGTGGGCCCAGGTAAACAAATAATTCAAAGTCATTTGTGTGTGTGTGTGTGTGTGTGTGTGTGGGTGTGACTTGACTTGAAAGCCCGGGGGCAGCTGCTCAGCGCCTGCGACTGTCAAGTGTTGAAAAACTGTCAGCTAGCCGTGCTACTATGCGGGTGATTATGACACTAAAGAGGGGTGTACACACTTTTTTTTCGCTCCTTTGGGGCTTGGTGCTTGGGGGCTTTGGCTTTGGCTCGTGTGGCAGGTAAAAGGTGTCAAGAACGCTTTACGCATTCGTTTAGCGGGCACAGCACAAGAAGCACGTCTTCAACGCTGCACCCTGTAAAAAACAATTGTTATGTGGATTGTTCGGTTTTGTTTGAAAGAAGTTGCGTTTAAATGGAAATGGAAACAAGAAAGAAACACAGAAAAGTGTTTAAACAACACATAACTTAGCATAAAGTTATTTAACAGAAGTTGTACTTAAATAATCAGCCTAATACTTTATCGATATACCCATTTTTTTTATGAGTTTGGCTTAAAGAAGAGTGTCCCTTATCACATACCCAAAGCAGAACAGTTTTAACTTTGTCAAGTTTACATAATCACTTTAAAACTCTTTCGATAATTATCGATTTATAGACTTTAAATAGGTTTAAAATATATAAAAGTGTTCAAATATCTAGTACCTTAGACGCAACATTGTTAAACGAACATTCAACTTAAATAATTACGTTTACAGTCAATCGATATTTATCGATATACAGAACTTTCATGTCTTTGCATTAAAGCTACTTTTGAAAATGATTATTTTTTTTTAAAGATAAAGCGCTTTTTCTTATATTTTTACGTACATAAATGGTCCCCAGGTCAAAGTTAAAGCTTCAAAAGAAAAGTCTGCAGGGCTGTGTTAAGTTCTACAGAATAGCTTATAGTCAAGCAGCTTGAATTATGCCATTTATTTTATAAACTATGCTCAGTTGGTACAAAGACTTTTGCAATTTTTTTTGTTATGCTTTATGCTCAGCTTAAAGGATTTGTTATGTTAGTTAGATATGACAAATATGGTGAGTACATGAGGATTGAAACATTTAGGTAATGCAAAAAAAAAGGTTTTAGTAGTGTTGTTATCTCACAGCAAGTGTTGACAGTTGTAGTTGTTTAAGAAAGTTTACAAAACTTATTTTATGCAACTTTTTCTTAAAGTAATTACCTAAATTTAAGCAGCCTATTCGTAAGCTTTTAACCTAAAAATACTCTTTGCTTTTGCATTTTGCACCTTTGCACGTGAAATGTGTTTACCCAAAGGAAGAAATGGAAGGCCAAGAAAAAAGAAAAAAAAAAGAGAAAACCAAGTCAAGTCACCTACGTCTAGCAACTCGTTTACCCAGTTCTCACAGTCTGCCCCCAAGATGATGTTGGCTTTGGCAAACAAAAAATCTCATTAATCCATTAAGTAAATGCGAGGAAGGAAAGAAAAAAAAAAAAGTTCAAAGCTGCTTGTAGCTGCTGTAGAAGCACATCTACAAATGTTTGAGTATGTTAGTGTATGTGTGTGAAGACTGTTTGGCGACACTGTAAAAGAAATCCTTTTGGGAGCACTAATGAGTTTGACATTGTTTCCTACTAACAAGGCGCCAAAGTTAGAGCCAGGCCCAAAGCAGCCGCCAGGTGGGACCAGCTTCTACCAGCTACCAGCACTCTTCCTACCCAGGCATAACATTTGCCTTGGCATCCTTCTGGCATTTCTATTACAATTTGAACAGATGCGATGCCAGCTGCTTGCCGCCGCCATTCGCTGCTTTAATGAATTTTCTTGAAAATCATTTTCATTCTCCCTCGCTCTCTCTCTCTCTCGCTCTCTTTGCACTAATTAAAAGCGTGTGTTGATAGCAATTTTGCAATTTTTGGCTGTTAAAGGCGCTTAAAGTCGATCATACACAGTTATTGAGTGTAAGGTATATATTATCTGACTGAGAATTCCTAAATGTGCCTGCCTGCATACATATACAATTTTTGGCATGACTAATGTTTCCCTTTTGACTCATTTGGTTATGCACACACACACACCACACACATATACATATATATAGTCGACTGCATGCCCCCACTCAAAAAAACTACGTTGTGTGTGTTTGCTACTTTACACTCGAGTTTTGTGTGTGTGCTCGCGCAATTTCAGTTGCTCTGCCAGGCGTCGATTGTAAATTACGCCCGTAATGCGCCCATTTGTATGCTACAAAAATTGCCGCTTATTGAATATTTAGCAAGGAGTGCACGTCTACCTGACTACTGAGTGGCAGCATGAGTATGTGTGTCTCTCTCTCTCTCTCTCTCTCTCGCTCTGTTTTTTAAATGAACTCATTTGGGATTTCGTATGCGTGTTTTAGACTTCAGTGGAGAGGAGAGCAGGGAAGGGAGTTGGAGTGCTGCAGAGTCAAAGCCAACTTTTTGGCACTTTAAATAATTAAACAAAAAAGTGTGGGCGGGTGAACGTGCACACGAACCCGTTCGTGCATTTAGTGTTTGCCACGCCCACTTTGATGTCAAATGTCGGCAGATTGGTGGAGCATTCGTCGTAGTAATCTTATAGTAGCTGCCACTAGTTTCCATTGATGGGCCAACGTCAACGAATGACTGACAGGGCCAACTGCCCGGGGCCAGACGTAGCCAAATATCCGATAAGAGCTAAACAAGCAAATGAAATTCAAAGTGTGCCCGGGGCCAATGACTGAGGCAAACATTGACATAACGGTGGAACAAAAATTTGTAGTTTGAATATGGTAATTTTTTTTTTTTTTATGATGATATGTTTGTGCAAAATTTATTTAGAACTGTTTACTGACAACTTATTGCTTTTGGTTGACAATTCATTTAAATTTTAATAAATTAGAGACAAGCTTTTGGTTTTTAAACAGAGCCAGTGATTTTTCTCGTGTAATGAAATCATGTCAAAATAATTTTTATAAATACATATGTGTAGAAAATATAAATAAGGTTAAAAGAAGTGTTAGAAATAAAATCAAACTAACCAAGTGTATTTTTAATATAAATTTTTTTTAGCTACATCAAAAAAAAGTTAAAACTAAAGAAGCTTTACAATTTTTTTCCTTTCTCATTTTTTTTCCTTATAATTGTTTCGTCTCACACAAATTCGCCCTTTCATCCACTGTGTCGTCTTTGAAAATGTCATTTTAAAATGCCTTTCAGTTCGGTATATGCATCCACATTGAGCACCTCCAGCCACAAACAGTTCTACCGTTGCCCCCAGCAACAACAACAACAACAGCGGCAACAGCGACAACAACAAGAGCAGCTTTGGGAAAAAGACCGAGACGCAATTGGAAATGGAGCCTGGTTGCCTTTTGGTGTCGTTTGGCAATGACGCAATCGATACTTCATTAAGATATCGTGTTTTTGTGCCTAGACGCTTTCCGTTTACGTTTCCTTGATTACTTTACATAGTTGTTCCTTAACTTTGCTTTACTCAATTCGACTCGACTTGACTTTGGCTCGCTTCAATTGCTTTTGCTTTTGGCCTGCCTGTCTTATCTGCATTTTGGCCTACACTTCAAGGCTGAGTTTGGCTGCTTGCCTGTTTTGCCTGTTTTGCCTGTTGGCTCTTTGTCTTTTACACTTGGCAAATAAATCGCAAAATCCTAACCCATACCCAGCTAGCACCCAAAACCGAAAACATTATTTGCCGCCGGATGTATGCACGAAGGCGTCATGTGGCTCCCTATTTGCCATTTGCGGTGCTGCTAGGTGGGTGGTTGCCTAGGCTTATTTAATCGTGTTTGGGGTTGATCCACAGCCAGATGAGTCCTCGGTCCGTCCGTGTCTGTTTATCGCACGAACACAATCAAATTAGCGCACATCGAGTACAAATAACTAAAGATAGGCAAACAAATGCCACACAACGCCAGCTGCCATCACCCCCAAGAGTGTGTATGTGTGGGCGTGGCATATGCAAAGAGCACGCCTTAGCTTTTGGCTTCTTCATACTACACCTAAGTAGCCAAGTGGCCAAATGCAACTTTGTGTTTGTCAGTTGAAGATTTTGGAGTCGTGTCTCTTCTTCTTTTTTCCATCCAGCTGTGCGTGCGTGGGAACACTGAGCATACTCTCTGATCTGTGGGGGGGCCGTCTGCAACAATTGCACTTTGTATTTTGTTGTGGCACTGCGGCTGTCAGTGTCTGTCACGACTTTTGTTGCACACTGTCAACGGTCGCTGTAAGAAACTTTGTTCATATCGTCACATGACAGCCAGAGCTCAGAGAGCATCATAAGAGCAAAGGGTCCATGAGATGTGTTCACAAACATGCAATACACTTTAAAAAAAAACGAGGTAATGTTTGCTTAAAGCTTTCGTAATCACTTAAACTTATTTAAAGTAAAAGATTCTAGAAGAATTTGTTAAAAACGGCAATTCGAATTTGAAATCGCTAGAGATTTTATTCTATTTTCCTCTGTGTAACTGAACAAGGGTCCAGGATCTGTACACTTACACACACATAGACACACACACCGATACACATAAGTAAGTGGTGCATGTTGCGTTGCGCTTGTCAGGCTTACCACAATGTTGCATGTCGTCTGTTGTCTGTTGTCATATCAACCGCCGCAAGAGCCCTCTTCTCTGACTTGTGTGTGCGCGCGTTTAATCAACATTACTTGTGCTTAAATCAATTACAACTAATTACATTTTATGCCCCGTTGAAGGCAACTTTGTGACTCCCACCGCACCGCACCGCACCTCCCCTCCCCTCCCCATACCTACAGTCGCCTAAAAGAATGCAGTGCCACATTTCATCCAAAAGAATGCGAACAAAGCGTCTGAACTATGCTTTGAGTCTGCGTCGTCGTCGCCATCGTCGCTGCTCTACCTAAAGTCAAAAGCGTTAATAGCAAACTGACATCGCAACACACAGTCACCTAAATCCCCCGCTCAGCACACCGCAAAACCTACTGCCGCGAACACCTGGAACACAAATGCAGGTGTATTGCAGGCGCAGCACATTTTTCACCTTTGACTCATTTAGGAAATTGCCGTTGGCTGCTTTTGCTTTTGCTTTTATGGTTGACAAAGTGCAAAAATTAGATGACAAATGAATGGTGGAATGTTTTCCACATGTGCTAGCTAACATGTATTACAAACTGTTTTAGCCTTGGCTATAACACTGTCTTGGTAATAGGTTTGATATATAGCGGTTTTCCATTAAGTAGATGGAAGTATTTGGCTTACTTTATGGACTTTATTTACAGTTTAGGCAATGAAAACAGTTTTTGCAGAGTTCTAGCGATACAACACAATTTAGCTAGCAATTTATCGCAATATTTATATGACATTATTTATTTAAATAATGAATTGTATTTTATGCACACTTTTTTTTTTAGCTTCATACGCCAATTTTATTCTGGCTTTGATTTTATTTTATCGAGCAGTCGGATCCTTAGTGCGTCGATCACACATTATTTATCGATCTCTTGAATCACTTATAAAAGTATCGTTCAGCAGAAACTATTGAATCACTTATAAAAGTATCGTAAGCAAAAACTATTGATTCAAGCTAATAATAATTCTTTCACAATTAAAATTATTCACTTTTCAATTGTGATTCAACTAAAGCTCTTAAAATTTTTATATTTCTTTGCACTTTAGCTCTCAAGTCGCAGCCCAATCATTTTCGCTTTTGTTTAATAACAGTGCTTATAAATTACCAACAACAAACACACAAGCTATAATTATAGTAATCGCTGTTAATAACGCAAAAAGTATTGCGGCACGCCCCCAACCGACCGACTGACAGACGGCAGGCAACAACAAAAATTGAGTAGCTCATAAATATGCATTTGGCTTTGTTGTGTGTGTTTTTCTTCCTTTTATGTGCGAATGATTTTACATATTAATTTTTAATATTGCAGAGCAGCTCCTGGTCGTCAGATTGCCTGTCCGAGAAGTGGACAAAAAGAGCGCTGGGCTAATTAGCGTACTCTGCTCAATGGACGATTGCCACGCAAATCAGGCAACGTTGTGTGTGTCTGTGTGTGTGTGTGAGTGTGTCCTGTGCGAGGACTAAACATAGCGTTTAAAGCCGAAAAATAAACAACAATTTAGTGCAGATTAGCGCTGGAGTCCTTTTGTTTGTGCTTTTGTGCCATTGTTTCCCAACGTTGAACAGGTGGTGGACAGATTGTTGGCAGAGGGGGGGAGGGGTTTGGGGTGGGCTAGCTGGTGACATTTAGGCTTAAATGGTTGGCGCGTTGGCTGGCTAACATGGACATGGACATTGCCAGTGCTTGGCTAATTGCTATGGTGACTCTTCATTTCTACCTTCTTTCTCCCTTCTTTCCTCCAGCAAACACGCACAACAATGGCGCAGGCAAACTTCCGTTTCCGCTGGTCAGGTGGTGAAGAGGGGGGTGGTTGCGGGTAGTTGCCGACGCTAGCAAACTAATTAGATTCGTGCGCCTCATTTAGCCACTTTTGATTTGTGTTTTGTGTGCCAAGCTGTTTGAACCAACCAAAAAAAAAAAAAAATACTTTTTGGCCCACTAACGTTTTTATCTTACAGCTTTTTCAAAGGAAGAGAGGAGAGGGGTATGGGCTGCGTAGTATTTGGTTCAAGTTCGGCATTGCAATTTTTCCATCATGACGAAGTGGAGCAAGAAAACTGCGCCACCACCAACAACAAATATGCTAACAAAATTGCTAGCAAAATGCGACATGTGGCAAGTTAAAAAAAAAAAGTTGCGCCAAGCCGCAAAAACAAAAAACTTTTTCTCTCTCAAAAAGTAAACGAAAGCGCAGCACCAACAACAACAACAACAACAATGACAAAAATTATGCGAAATTTAATTTGACTTTTTCATTGTTTTTGTTAGTTTTGTTAGTTTTTTTTCTTCAGTTCAGTTCTGTTCAGTTCTTATACTTCTCGTTGTTGTCGCTGGTTTTGCCAGCTACTTTTGCACTTTTCTTTTTCAAGTTTTGCTGCGGTTCGCTTTATGCCCCAATTGTTGTTGTTGTTTTGCAGCTGCACTGCCAGCTGGCAAGTGCTGCCAACTGTGCTGCATAAGGATATATACCCCCAGCTCGTAATTTGCCAGCTTGGCTTGTACATATTTTATATTATTTAGTTGGGAAAACAGTTCCGAGAGTAAAGCTGCATAAAAAAAAAAACCAAAAACAACAACAACAAAAGCGAGTTAAGAGCAACTCGAGCGAAGAAATATGATTATCTCATATGGCATTCAGTGAGAGGAGAGGAGAGACGAGAAGAGGCAAGGAAAAAGGCTAAAAGGCACTGCAGTGCCAGTCAGGACATGTGTGTTGGCTAAATGAGCCGAGGACGAGCACTGCGCCTCCTCCGACGCTAAATGGCAATTGTGCACATCTAAGGACTTGCTAAGAGTCCCTTTTCCCTTTTCCCTTTTCCCTTTCTCTCTTCCTGTCTCTCATGTTTAATATTGCAGTTTAAGTTAAGCCGTGGGATTATGAAATTTATGGGAATTAGTCATACGAAAAGTCGTAAGAAACTAGGCAACGTCAATTGAAAGAATAGAGATTTTTTTATGGCAACAAATAAGGTCATAAAATACTAAATTTGTGGTAATTTTATGCTAAAGTTTTGGGTTAGAACGGAAATGAAAAATTATATTGCATCAAAAAGTTTTTATGCCTAAAAATATCACGCTAAAACTTAAAAATTCGTATGAAAATGTTTTAATCATAAACTTCAATTATATATCAAGTTTACAGCTAGATAAAATATATTTTAGCATCCATATAATACGTTGTTAATATTTAACAAATTTTTATAAACTTCGCTTTCAATAACTTGACTGTGCAACAATTTGCACTACACGTGAAGTTTAAGCCAATAACAAACGGAAATGCATATAAACTGATTGCAGGAAAAAATCAGTAATAATATATATGTATATATCAAAAATAAAATATATGGCGTACATGATGTTCATATTAAAAGATTACAGACACATTTGGATTTGACGACGATTTCATAGCACTGAAAAATCGTTTTTTTTGTGTGCACTGAAATGAATCTTTTTAAAAATGTCGGTATCGTTTTATAGTTGAGTTAAATGCAATTTTAAAGCCATACTTTCGCTTAACGATGTTGTCAATGTGTCCTTGCAGTGCCATTCATCAAATGGAAATACATTTAAATGCACTGTATATGTACATATGTATATAAGTATTGTAGTAGGAGGAATACCTTTGATCTGTTGTTGTGCACTCTGTATTTTCGGTAGATTAGCTGTACAATCGATATTAACTGTTGTGCGACACTGTCTGTTGTGTACATTATAGGTCTTTAACATTAGCGATGCTGTTGAGTTGTTGGTATTCGGCGCTACGAGAATAGACCGATGCAGGTTGTTATAGACATCATTCTGAATATCGGCATTCTAATTCGAGTGGGATAAACTTTTCGCCATGGAGAATTAACATATGTTTAGTGGTTCATTAAAGTGGTTATCATTGTTAAATTACCTCGGCGGCACTAAGCGGAATTGGTGTCGCGATTGAACCAGTTTCGCCTGATCGACGTGGATGTGCACCGGGTTCACACTGCAGGGCCCGAAGACGCTGCGACATGCACGCAATCTGTCGGTCTGGAATTGCGATATTGATGGCAGTGGTGCGAAATCATTGAGATCGGTGGCGCTGGAGTGTTTGGACGGCGCGCTGGCATCGCGGGTGCAGTATACCACTCGACGGGTGAGAGTGACTTTTGAATAATTCAGCAGCTACAGCTGAAAATAGGCGAACAAAGTATCATTGAGGGTGGCGGCGAGCAGCAAATCGCGGGACCAGCATTGAGGTTAGCGGCATAAGCGGTAGCGTTTGGCCGCTGTTGCTTAGAGGTGGCAACGCTGATGTGATGATGGCGGCGTTGGAAGTTTGGCGATCTTATACCAATGGGCGCTGGCAACATAGCATTGATGGCGTTGCGTGTTAGTCGGGTATAATGGCACGCGGCTGTAGCTGACATCGATATTTTGGCGCAATGCGTCGTGGACAGCCGAGAATAATAGAAAGCAATTCTCGCTAATTGTTGGCGTTGAGGAGTTACAGTGGACTTCGTGGTGGCACAGCCGTCCAATTGGATTATTAGTAAATATTGGGCAGGATTTTATGAATGCTTGTGGTTTGGATGTTGATACATCTGATATTATGTTTGGGACGGAAATACTGAGCCCCGATGTTACTAAATGTGATGGTGAGAAAAGTCCCTATTATGAATTGAATGTACTAATGATGAATGGACGAAACGGTAGCGATGGCAACGTGGGTGCGAATGAGTTTTATGAGCAGGTCGTTTGTGGGATACTGTGATGTTGATGAAGTGAGCTTATAAAAAGCATCTGTGAAGATAGTGTTATGAGTAAAGTGTTAGGTAAGAATAGTGTTTGAGTAGTTGTTGGAAAGGAATAGTGTTATGATATGGTGTTAGTGAAGAAGATAGGGTTTGAAAGCAGTTGATAAAGCATGACGGAAACATAGTATTTGGTGGGACAGATGAAGCTTTGAGGAGATATGTTTGATTACGTGGTTGGGAAGGATTGAATATAGTTTTGGGAAAATGTTGATCCCGAACTAGATTCAATTTGATAAAATGTTTAGAAAGTGTTGTTGAGAGAGGCCAGTGATCCTTTGGTAAATATGATGAAATATGTGTGGAAAGTCAAGCATTTAGTTGCTCTCCAAAGACTCTCATACCGAGAGATAGTTACGAAATGTTAGCGATTATTTAGAGAGGAATCATTGGCTGTGATTCAGATATGCTTCACCATTGTGTTAGTAGAAGAAAACGGGAGATTTGCGTTTTGCATTGATTATAGAAATTGAACAGTATTAGTTAGGATAACTATCCGTTACCCCTTATAGATGACTTGTTGGATAATTAGTAATAAAATGTGTTTTCGACTGGATCTGAGAATGGATATTTTCTGTTAGAGTAGTGAAGTCTATTAAATATACAGCTTTTGTGACACCGCTGGGGCAGTTCAGTTTATGAGATGCCAATGGGATTAAAGAATTCCCGGAGTGTTTAGGTTTGTATAAATATTTGCAGATTTAATAGAGAAGATAAAGTAATAGTGTATATGGATGACTATGGTGGCAGTACGATATGAAGAGCATTTAAGGACATTAAATGAGGTGTTAGGAGATTGGTTCAATAGTTGAGCTACGCTGAGTGTATTTTGGGGTATTAATATTTGGATTTTTATTACAAATGAGGTATTAGGTGTGGGATTGAGCGTGTTCCAACCGGACAAACACAGACTGTTCGATTTGGTGTTTATTTAGGGTTTTAAAAATTTTTTTTCTTATTTATTGTTTTTTTTTGTTTTTTGTTTGTTTGTGTGTGTTTTTTTTTTTTTTAGGTTGGCTTGTTTTGTTGTTTTATATGGCTGGTGGTTTTTTTTTGTTTTTTGCTGTTGGTGTAGGTTAATTTTGTGGTGTTGTATTTTTTATATGTGTTGTGTTTTGTTATTTTTATTGTTTTGTGGATTTGTTTTGGTTTGATTGGTTTGTGTTGTTTGTTTTTTGTGCGGATTGTGTATGCTCTGGGATTGAGTTTGCTTGTATTATTGTTTTTTTTGGGTTGTTCGTACTTTATATTTGCCGTGGTTTTTTGTAGTTGTGGGTTTAATTTGTTGCTGTAACTGGGGTAAATCTTTTGTTGCCTTTTTTGGTGCTGTTGGTTTGTTTTTTAAATTAATATAATGGTGGTACCTAGGTGTGTTTTGTCGCGGTGGTATTAATTAGAGCCGACGACTTAGTATGTTTGTAGTCAAGTGTGAATGTTTATTGAGTGTATTTACTATGCAAATTATTTGCGATTTCAGGACTTAACATACACAAACTAAGTAGTTAAATCTTAAATCAGTAATTGATTGACTTTCGCTCCTTATATTAATTTGGAAAATTTTGCTGTGATTTATACAGAGCAAAAAAACAAAAGCAATATCGGAACTGTAACTAGATTCTACCTATGTTTAGTTTATCTAGGAAAGGACTATCTTTTAGCATTTTTATATTCTTACATCTTGTAATTTTTTTATGTTCCTTTACATAAACTTTTCTAATCTAAATGCTATTTTTATGCACTTCTGTTGTTTCTCTCTGTACACATATCTAAGCTTACAACATTTACTATCAGGAATTACAAATAGACAGTGGCATTGTTGCAAGCAATAGCAGACTAGAAAGGAGGTGCAGGGGGGGGGTGAAGTTTGAGTGTGGCAAATTACTAATTTATGCGCACGTTTCAGCTGCGGCTGCTGTTGCATACAAAGATTGTGCGGCTGCCACCTGGGCAGCATGTGGCATAGCGGCAAGCGTAGCATCAGTGGCATGTGTGGCACAGTGGCATGTGTCTGTGTCTGTGTGGCATTGGGCATGCAATATGCATAATGTGCGCCCTTTGATTTGCCTTTTGCGAGCACATTTATTTATATTTTATTTCAGCTGACTTTCGCTCTCGCTCTCTCTTTCTCACTCTGAGTTTCAGCTTTGCATTTGTTATTTATGGTAACTGGGCAGGGGGCTGAAGGGGTGAGTTGACTGCTGGCTAAACACTTTCGCATTTTTGCTCATGTGCTTAGCTTACACAGCACTCACACTCTCTCTCACACACACACACACACACAGACACACCTCATCAGACTTGAGTGTGGGCTTAAGAGTTGTTTGTGTTGTTTTTTTTTATTTTTTTGTGTCCTGTCTTGCCAAAAACTATAAAAACTGGCAACAGAAAACAAGCAGCGTCAGCGTCAACTAAAGCGCTTAATATTAAAAACAAAACCACAAAAGCAGCAACAACAAGAACTCTGAACAGTGAGCAAAAAAATTAAGTATGTATATATGTATGTGTGTGTGTGTGCATGCTTTTAGCTGATACAAACAGCATTTGGCTGGAAAGCTGCATTGCAGTATCCACCCACCTCCCCTCCTCTCCCACACATGCTTCAGCCATTGCGAGCTGCTTCATGTTTTTCTAATTTTTAGCTTCCTTCTCTCACACTCTGTCTCGCTCTTTCTCTCTTCCTCTGTCGCTCTGTTAGCCATTTTGTTTGTTTTTTTTGTTTTTGTGATTTTTAACCTTCTCGCACTCCTTTTTCGTTTTCATTTTCGTTTTCGTTTAGTGTATTTAACATTTTTCTTAAATGATACTCGACACAAGTGGCATTTGTTTGTCCTCCTACCACTTTCCTCCCGCTGTCCTTTGGCAGCTCCATAAGCTTGTCTACCGTTAAGTGGAGCTTCTAGTTGCGGTAACAGTTGTCAAAGTGACCTCAAAGCAGCGACCCACACACCAACAACAACAACAACAACAACAACAAAAACAGAAACAATAAGCCAAAGCTAACGAACACAGCAGCCAAAAAAAAAAAACAAATGTAAAAAATGAAGCTTACTGCAATCGAGAATTGTGGACAAATGAGATGCTCTATTCTAGTATCCGCTTGTAGCCTGATTTCATTGAATCCCATTACTATATATGCATATATATATAATGCAATTCAGTTGAAATTGCTTCAAAGAAGAAGACATTCGACATTCGTAAGTCATGCAAAATAAAATGATAAATATTTCTTTTATTTATGCATATTTAGCATATTTGATTTTGTTTGGCAAAAATTCAATTTCGTCAACATGAACTTAAGTACATCGAGTGCAAGAGTACTTATTTACCGAATGCAGTTGCTTTTTATAGGGTATTTTGACGTGTCTAATGAAAGTTCGAAAATAGCTTGTTTTAGAATTTATTACTTAAAAGATTAAAGCTGTAAAAATTGCATTACGAAAAAACAAATATAGTTAATTTTAAACCTCTAAATTTAATATGTATTTTACAGGGTATATCTGATGCAAGTGCATTTTTTGTTTCGTTTCCTCTGCTGCTGAAAAGCTTAACTTGTACAGTTTATGCTTGCACACATGTAAGCACATCTGAGGAAGGAGCTAAACAGATAGAGCTTATGAGTGAAAGAGAGAGCGAGCTTGTTGTTGTTGCATTTTTGTTTGCTTTTGCCTGTTCATTTGGCTACTTTAATGAGCCCCTAGCTTGACCTGAGCTGAGCGCCAAATTACGTTTGACATTTATGCAAATTACATGGCATGTTTCCTGTTTCGCTTAACTTTTTTTTTCCCCAGTTTATTTTTTGACAAGAATTTAATTAAATTTATCGTGTATTTGTGTGCGCTTGTCTTGCATGTCGTGTATGTTATTCAGAACTTTTTACAGTGTAACTTTTTATTTTCATGTTGTTTACTGTAACAAAAATTTGAGGTACAAGCAAGGATGGCAACAAGTTACAAAATTTCTTAACAACTCGAAATCTTTTTGTTAAGGTTTTAGTTCCTTTCGAATAATAAAGAATCGTGTGTGCAAGATCTTTTAGCATTGACAACAGTTGGCAGTTCATTAATTGAATAAAAGTCTGATACAACGGCGGCTGTCAGAGTTTTGCCAGGCAAACGTTTATGAAGTGCATATTTTGCAATTGCAACGTTGTAAATCCTAGTTGCTGTTGTGTGTGTGTGTGTGTGTGTTGTGCCTTGAGCACGCACTGACAGCGCAACGACGCCAATTTCCCAGCGATGTTGCAACAGCGGACAGCGTTCATCAAGTAAGGCTGCAACAACTACAGCAGCAGCGACTCATTTGATTTACTTTTCATTTCCGGCTGCCAAGTGGCGCTGCCTGACAGCCTCTGTCCCTCTCTGCCTCATACCTTAGGCAAACGCATGACACCTTCCTTGCAACATGCGACAACATGTAGCAGCTACAACTCATGTCGTCGTCGTCATCGCCGTTGTCGTTGTCGTCCTGTACTGTACTCCATGTTGAGCGTTATGCAATTATAACTTTTGTCATTAGCAACTTAAAATGCAAATTGCTGCAATGAAGCGTCGTTGTCGTCGTACTTTTTCGGCAGCACTCTCACGTCGGTTAGCCAGAGGGCCAACAGGGGAAGGGGGGGCGGTGCGGGGACTTCCTGTGGCTATAAGATTGTTACACAGCACAAAAATTTCGGTTTCAATTACATTACGAAGCCAACAAAATTGAAGTTCTAAACCATGAACTAATTATTTTGATTTTTGTGTGTGGAGAGAGATTGAAAAAAGATTGGTTATTAAACAACTAACAACTACAAGGCATTAAAAAAGCTTCATATATGTTAGAGTAGTTATAGGTCAAGCTAAATGGAGATAGCAATCAAATCTAAGGTTGCTTTAAGCGGAAAGAAGAAAAAGCATAAAAAAAGTAATAAAAATTTCCAAAATGTAAGTTTAAAACCGTTTAATGTTGAATGATTTTTCTACAAGAATCGCTGAAGTCAAACACCAAAGAAATAATTCTGAAATCCAACCTTAACCCGAGCCCAACTTCTTGCCGTGTAGCTAGGTGTGCCAGTTGACATTATTTAAAGTGTTATGACTTAAGTTGGCGCCATTGGCTTTTAAACGTTATCTAAGTAGCTAACCGCAAACGGCAGTCAAAGGGTTCATTCTAACTGCCACTATCAGCTGTGAGCCATATGTGGAGTATAAGCCAAGTCAACATAGTTGGCCAGCCAATTAGTGCTTGTCGCCAGTTAATTCTCATACTATCTGACTGTTTGTCTATCTGTACATAAAGTTGGCAACATGCAATGCCAAACAACAAACTTGCAGCTGACACAAAAGCCACAAAAAATGGTACATCATAAAAGTGTGTGAGTGCTGTCTCTACAAGCTTTCCTGCTTCCTTCATGTCACGTACAAGAAATTAAATAGTTAAGCGTTTCGTTTTTTTAAAGTTAATTTCCAGGTGAGCTGGATTTTCATCCAAACATTTTTTCTCTCCCCTCCCCCTGGTTTGTTATGCTTGCGAACGCCAAGCTAGTTAAATCATTAAGATTTCAGCTACAGACGTTAAGGATGCGGATGCGGATGTGGTGTCGGATGCGGATGTGGGTGTGTGTGCTTTTTAACTACTGCAAAACTTGTTTGATGGTGAAGTTGAAGATGCTTCGTATATCAAATAAATAAAGTAAAAGGTAAATGCATTAAGACTACTGTGTGCTAATCATATTAAGACACACAAAGCTAACAAGTTTTAAGCTAGAAAGGAGAAACGAACTCTTCTGCCAGACATAATTAATTGAAATTATTTCTCACCTGCACTTGCCAACTAATTTCTTACCTTTTGGAACTACTTTCCGTTTTTTTTTCTTTTACTTCTCCGACCCACACACAAAAATTATATCGTACACATGTTAAAGGACATGCCCGGGCAATTGGCTGATTAAATTGGTGTTAAAAAGTTCAAGTGGCCTTAATGTCTGCCTGCCTGCCTGCCTGTCAGTAGTACAATGTAAGCCACTAAAATTTCATAGCCTACTTTGCAGGGCAGCAACTAAGAATGAGAACATAAAATGGCGTTGAAGTGCGCACTTGCATCCCCTTCCCTTGTTAGTTAACGGTTAACTGTTAACGGCTAAGCCTTGTAAGCTGACGGATATCCGCAATCGCCTCCCCCCGTCCCTCCCCTCCTTCCACTGCTTCCCGCCATTCGATAAATTATAGCTCGCTGCGGATATACGCATACGGCACGTGTCTGCGCTGTCTAATTGGCAAAGCGAAATGAATCTCTGGCACAGGCAGCGAATGAATGAATCAACCCACTGACCGCTGAAATACGTCCTCCACCTAACCCCCCTCTATGTTTCTCCGCCTCCCTTTTGGCATCTAATGCCCGAGCATTTTCAATTAGACGCTGCGCGTTTTCGATTTGCGTATTATTTATGGCCATAGCTCAAACGTGCGCATTATTCATAAGCTGAAAGCCAGCTTAATGGCCATGCTCATGGTGGAGAGGGGGTGGGGGGGGGGGCTATTCCAATTGAGGGGTTGCAAGTGGTTGTTGTGCTTATTGAGTGCATCATAATAATCTTAAAGGTTTCCCCTTTGCGTCTTCTTTTCCTTTTAGTTAGTGGCTATAAAGTGTGTGTGTGTGTGTGAAGCTTGCACCTTGCGGCTGCCTCTTGCAACATGACAGTTGCCTGATAAACGTTTGTCTTCTTCCCACCAAGACGACGGAGCGCAAATATGTGTATTCCACATCCACATCCACATCTGATGCTCTGAAATTGCTCGGCACAAAACCGCAAATGTCTCGGTGTCGCTGTGTCCAATTCAGGTTACAAGAGTTCCACTCTCGCTCGCGCGACAGCTAACCCTTCAGCCCTTCAACCCATCAGCCCATCAACCCATCAAGCCATCAACCCTTCAAGCACTTAAGGCAACCGCATAACCAAACCAGTCGAGCACATGAAGCCGCCTACAGTCAGAGACTCTGCGCGACTCTCGAAGTCTTGAATGCTGCATTCTGCGGTGCTTTGTCTTTGTCTTTCGCTGATCTTTGGTGGATGACGCAACGGGAGGGGGCACAGGGCTAGGGTTGTAGTAGGCCGCAAGCACTGTTGCTTGTGAGTTGTGTGTGGTAAGTGATTGGGTGGTCAAAGTCTAACAAGAAGTTCTAGTTGGAATAGTTCATGATGTTAAATTAAATATGTCATTGGTATTGAAAAGCTATTAACTTAAAGTGAAGTGAAGCTAAGGACAAGTTTGAGTGATATTTTAATCTCGCTTAATTTATGCTCTGTTGAATATAATAACAATAACCATTTCTCATGAACTGACAGTTCACAAAGGAATTTCGGCTGCCAAGTTTCTTGAAAGTGCAGCTCATTGATATAAATAGTCTCAGACAATTTACTTTCGTTTCATTGCCGCCATTAACAGCGTCTGCGTTTCAATTCCGTGTCATTTTACCTTAACATTAACATTCCACTGTTAACTCACGACCTAACAGCACGGCAGCTGCGCAGTTGTTGCCAAAACTCTCTTAAATGCTATGTTGCTGTTAAGTTAACAGTAAAATCCTCTCAATTACGCTCTCGTGTTTCAATCTCAGAGCGTTTCTAGTGCACTAGGTGAATGCTTTGCATGACACCCGCTCATTCCCATGCACTTAGAAAAATGTGTCTTATGGTGTCGCCTTGAATGGGCCAAGTTCCCTTGCTTCTTGGACCCCCAGGCACCACCCCGATGCGTGTTCAGGCATCGTTTAAAGAATTTTTGGGTTGGGTTATTGTGCCGAAAATAGATTGCCTGGCACTTGATAAAACCTGTTGAAAGTGCGCCGAGTGCAGCGTTGATTTATTAGTTCGGGGGGCCGATGGACAATATTTTAATTAAAATCTTTCATCTTTCTCGATCGCCACAGACGACAACGACGACGATGAATATGATGACGACAAGTCCAGTGTGTCCCTGAAGTAATTTTGTGGAAAGCCGACCAAAAATATTGGCAGCAAATGCAGACACCTAATAAAAGTTTTGCGAGAAGAGTAGAAAACTCAAGTGTAACGAAAACAAAAACAATAATTTTCGAGTTTATTTCCGAGCTGGTCGACTTGTTACCTGCCCACAGTCTCCTCGCCAACCCTCCTCTCAAGGGCTTGGGAGTCAGTCAGTGGGACATTTGCAGTTTTCCATTTGGCCCGATGTCCTTGTTGCTTTAGCTGTTGGAAAACTATTTGCCATCTCGACAATTTCTTGCACGTGCTGAGCATTTGCAATGTCGAAGTGTTTTTCGGTGCGAGGGGGAGAGAGGGAGGTAGAAGGGAAGGGTCGTCGGAGTGGAGTGGAGTGGAGTGGAGTGTTGTGTCAGGTACAATATTTCAATAAAATACATTTATACGCAAAATAAAGTAGATAGGGTAAAGAAAACTTTTCAATGATTTCATATTTGTCGATTCATTCAAATATGAAATACTTTGACAGTGCGTTTTTGGCATTTGCCATTTGCCATTTGCGTATTTTCCTTTATGTATGTATGAATGTATTTGCCAATTTAACAATTTTACGCCTTTAACTTTCCACTTTGCACAGTTGACTGCACACTTTTTGGCAACGGCAATTAATAACAATTAGAAGAGGCGCCGCGCAAAACCCCAACTAATTGTGGATAATAGATATATGCACACAAATATATATGTACATATATACGTATGCCAACTATTTCTCGTAGAATGTCGAATAATTTATGCCAAAAGCGTAATTAAATTAATTAGGATTAACTTTGGCGGCGCACGCATTAAACTAGCTTTGATTAGCTTATGTTTTCCCACAGACACAACAACTAAGACATGCACAAATCCATATATATTTATGTCTACATGTGTGGAAAAGTGTGCAAGTGTGTGTGTGTGTGTGTGCGGCAACACATGTGGCATGTGCTGTTTAATCTAAATGTTGGCTTTTGGGTCGTTTCGCTAATCATAAAGATAGCATAAGCGATGAGTTCGTTCCTCCTCCTCCTCCTCCTCCTCCTTCTCAACTCCATTTTCTTCTCAAGGCTCAGCTGCCAAAATTTTGGCAAACGTTTTCAACCTTTAGCTAAGAACATTTTTGGCTCAGTTTTTTTGGGTAATTTTGCTAAAAGCCAGATAGCTTTAGCATTGATTGAAAGTTATTTGACCATAAAAAAAATCATCACAAATATTTATGTAAAAAAAGAAAAACACTAATAAAGTCAACTAAATATTTGACTTATATAAATATCATTGGTTGTTAAATAACAAACAGCTAAGTAATTAAATTTACATTCAACTCAATAATTTGATTTAATTATTGCCATTATTTGTATTGTTAACCAACTGCAGTCAACTAAAAATACAAAAAAAAAAAACTCTTAGTTTTGTTAAATTGCCTTTTTGTGTGTTTCGTACACAAAAGCAATAGCAAAAATAATCATATTGTAAGGTATAACAATTGAATTTAGTTGTGTTTCGGCTTCAAGTGTTCAAATACAAATCCGATTAAAGCATTAAGTTGCAAAGCCCAATTGGCAGACCCACAATACAATATAATCGTTATATACATATACAATAGTCGTAAAAAAAAGAAATAATATTTATAACTGAGTGAACATGAGATTTTTTTCTTTGCTAACTAAGAATTATAGTCTTGCCCCCATCAGCTGTTGAGTTAATTATTATTATGAAATGTAGCTCCCAGTTAGATATAGATACTTACAATTGTAATGTCAACATGTCCCTTTTGGTGGCTAGCTGCCCAGTTGTCCCGTTTGGTGGCCTCATCTAATTTATGTTGCGAATAAATGTGTCGCAAATCATTACGCGGAACATTTTTCTATTTTTTTTTCTGTGTCGAGTGCCGGGGCGCTTTATTTAATGGCTTGGAAATGGAATAGCAGAGAGAGAGAGAGAGAGAGAGAGAGAAATGCCAACCACAAGAACGACATCAACTGGAGTTGAAATGGGAGCTGGATCAACAACAATGATGTGAACGAAGCATCTAAATATAGACACAAATCACAGAAAACTTCACACAGGCAAAAGACAAAAGTTTCTGCAGCTCCTGCTGCCATTGTTGTTGTTTTGCATGGTGGCCGAGAATGAGCATATTAAATCAAAAGTGCTGCATAAACGCACACACAGAGAGAGAGAGAGAGGGAGAGAGTAAAAGCAAACACAAGGATTAAAGGCATCGGGTCGAAAACGACGTGAACGTTTAACGCCTGCAGGATATTTATGATCATGAATTTTCTTATTGTGCTTCCAGCTCTGGGTCCTGGGCCCGGGGTTCCCTATTCCTGTGCCCGGCTTGAGTTTCAGGACTTCTACTCCTGGCTCTTCGAGCTCTTGTGTAAGCGATTTATTAAAATGTGCAGCAACACGAAAACTGAACGCCGCTCAAAGGACAGCTGTCTGAGGCACACTGTGCCATGAACTCACCCACCTCTCCCACTCTCTTCACCCCTCTCCCGCAGCGCATGAAATGTGCGCCCATTTATTTATACACATCGCTGGGCCGCGCCCACCAATCGACAGAAATGAGTTATAAAACTTCAATAATCTCGGCGAAATGTTTATTTATGTTTAGCACGAGAGCGCGAGGAGGTAGGAGGTGCATTAGGGGAGGGGGTGTGAGTATGCAAAGAATTGAGGCAAGTGCCTGCGGCTGCCATTACAACATTTGCATCACGCAGGGACGGATAGGGAAAGGGAGTGGAGGGAGTGGCTGGTGGAGGAGCACTTACAGCGAATCAATAACAAAATAAATCGTTTTACAACCGCAGGACATTGTATTGTGTTACACAAAAGATTGGCAACGCCAGAAACCCCCCCCCCCACTCTCTTGCCCCTCAGGCAGTCAAAGCGAAAGCGAAAGAAGAAAACGAAAGAAGAAGAACAAGAACGATAGCAAAGTACAGCAAACACAATGCCAGGGCACTTGCACAGTGAAAACAAGCAATGAAAGGATATTATAGTAAAAGTATTTACAGGATGAAAAGGGACAAAGGAGTGAGGTAAGGTAAGGCGAAATATAAAGTGAAAGGAAGTAGAAAGTATAAATCGTTGCAATCAATTTTTGCTATGTGGTACGAATTGATAAACTGCCCAAGCAGAGAGCCAACTCCTGCTCCTCTGCTGTTGTTTTTGTTGTTGTTGCATCCGCAGCTGTTGCAAGACGATATACCAGGTGAGCTGGGGTTCTGTGTCTGGTTCTGTGCTCTGGACTGTCAGTTGCAAGCTCCTATTTGGGTTACCTACATAGCTCTCTCCCTTAAAGTGGGCGGAGGTGGAGCTGAGTGCGTCTGCTTTGTTTACGGCTTTGTTTTTGGCATGCAGCTCCCTGCTATACTATATAAACTACTGCATCTAAGTGGGTGTAGCATGCTAAAGTCGTATACAACCTGCAAATGAAGCAGCAGCAGCAGCAGCAGCAGCAGCCGTAGCTGCAGCTTTGGTTACTGAACGAGCTCTGGTCATGCGATACTTTATGGATAGCTGCACATTTAATTTGTATTGTGGCCAAAACCTAATGATTGCACTTCGCAAACTTCTACTACTTCGTTGCCTTCTGTTTGTTCGAAAGTTCGTTAGACAATGATTAATCTCATTAGATTTTTGCAATTTTTGAAGAAAACTGCTTTTTAGCAATTAGGAAAGCACCTGGCAGATATCGAAGTGCTCGATTGCATGCCAAAGCCGTTAAATAAAACAAAGATTTCACAAATCTAATTGGCATTTGAAGCAGAACAAGCTGTCTGGAATTTAACTTCACACAGTATCTACTAAAACTCAGAAGAACATAAAATTTGTATAGTATTTTTTTTTATCACAGAATTTTCGTAAGTTTTATCTTTTTCTTCCTGCTTATTATGTACTTGATATTTTTTGTGTAGCATACTTCTCGGCTGCAACATGCACTTCAACACCTCAAAGCCCAATTGGTTCATAATCTTTTCACTACTTGGAGTAATGTTGCAACTAATTGCAACAGCTAGCGGCGCTTGTTGCCACTCAAAAAGTGTGGGATTTGCCATGGTTAGCACTAAGGATGAATGCAGCTTTTTTGATGCGACTCCTCGCACAAAAGGACAATGCAAGAAGATTGTTTGTGCCGATGGTTCGCCCGTTCGGGGCAGCTTCTGTGGCAAGGGATCGTGCAACATATTTGGTTGCAACTGCAGCAGTGGCTGTCGTCAGGGCAACACATTGAAGATTCTGCGAGAATTCTATGGCGAATCTCATGTAAAGAATGTGCGTTTTATTTAGTTGGCAACCAAAAACAAAGCATAGCAAAGCAATCAAAATGTAATTAGTAATCAAATATCTTGTCAATTGCTCGCTTTAGCTTCCGTTCAATTATAATTGAGTATTGTTGTACATTCAATCCATTTAATCTCAATCCCTTAAAGTTTAAATCAATTCACGCTTATCAGTCAAGTGAAACACAATCCATAATTGAAAGCAATTAAGAAGAAAGTACTCTTTCCTTATCTGAACATTGCTCTGCAGATAAACACATTTAAGACTTTGTTTGAAGACAGTTCAATTTTGGGGAATCAGTATAAAAACGTTTGCTTTTACCCCACTTGAGCTCAGTTTTAATAGTCATCATGAGATTTTTATTGATCGCTCCGCTTTTTGTCGCCCTTTGGTTGCTGTGCCTGAGTTCTGTGGCAAATGCAGATTGCTGCAGGCCGAGCCAGATTCTGTTCAAGTTGGCGATAAACAAGTCCAATCACACCTGCGAAACCTATGGTGGCAAGTATCACAATCATGAGACCTGCCAGAAGAAGATCTGCGGCAATGGGGATGGCGTTGTCGGCACCTGGTGCGGCCGTGGCAGGTGCAATCCGAGGGGCTGCCACTGCAAAAAAGGCTGCTTGCCCGGCGAGGCAACATCCAGTTTCCGTGACAAGCATGGTTACTTCAACTTTGAGTATGTGGGCTATGCCTAAAGAGTAAAAAGTGTTGTAAAATAATGAATTTCACCAAAAGCAAAAATACCTTATGGACTGTTTTTATTATTAATTGAAGTTGATGGAAATTAATAATTTTCATTTTGTTGTGACAAATTGTTTGTTTTGGATCGTTGTTGCTGGTTTTTATGTGAAATATTACCCATCAAAATTTAACTGTTATTATTTATATGATATTTATACACAAAAATCTATTTGTTTGTTTGAAAATTTAACTTTAAAAATGATAAAAGTCGGTTTGCATATCATAATTTAAAATATGTTTTTATTTGCTTGTTATATTCTTATTACTGAATGCACAAAATGTAATGATGACAAAGTGCATTCGGCCATAAAGGTTGTATTGGACATTCAAAGGGGAAGATGAAGGGTTGAAAGTTGCTGTTTAAATTGTTTTTAAAGAATTCAAGTCAGTTCAAGCATTTAGTAACTAAAATACGTCTTTCTTCTACAAAACAGATTCAATCTCAACTCACTGATAGCTTAACAAATTAAGGCAAACATTGTGTATACGCCGCATTGGCTTGCACTCGAAACTCGAAAAACGAAATTTATAGAGCAAGAGAGAAAGGGCGAAGAGAAAGAGAGTGAGAGTGAGAGTAAGCTTCTACCAGCATTGGGCAAGTAAATATTTTATAATTTAATCAACATAAAAGGCAACAAAGAGGCAATGACAATGGAGGAGGAGCTGTAAGAGAGAGTAACGAGAAGAGACGCGACGCGACGCCTCTGTGGTTAACTGGAGGGGCTTAGCAATAAAAAATGGCAATGAGACTGAGGCTGAGACTAAAGATGGAGCGTTGCCAAAAAAGAAAAGAAGCAAGCGAGCGAATGTCAAATACGTTGCGCGATAATGTTTAATGATAAGCAGGCGAGGCCAAGTTGAAATACAGTCGGCAATAGTCAAAGATGTTTATCGTGCGAGTGCGACAATAAAAGCGAAGACAGTCACAATGTTGTGTTCCAGGAGAGTAAAGTGGGGTGTAGTTGACAAATGGACCATGTCTGACAGGAGGACGGCAGAGGAGGCGCCCCCCTTTGTCATCTAAACAATGGACAAGTTTATATTTGCATTTATTTCTATTAGGCGCACATTTGTCAAAAGCTGTTTATGTGCTCGCCCCAAGATGAGATCTTGATCTCTTTTGCCAGACTTGTTTGGGTCTCTCTCTCCGACTTTAACATGAAGCCAAATGTAGGCAATACTTTAAGTAACTTGTGTATATTTGTGTGTTTTTGTAGATGGCGGCATTGCAATAAAATATTTATTCGGTATTGTCGTGCACTTTTATTTGACATCATAAACAAAAGCCACGAAAGTGTAAACACAACTTGGCTCAACGACAACGGCAGAGGCAGGCAAAAGTTTGTTCTTGCTGTTTTTGCCGTGTTGTTGACTTATTTAAGCCATAAAGTGCTCCACACGCATACTTGAATATTATTGACACGAGCACGTGTGTGGGTGTGTGTGTAAGTGTGTGTGTGTGTGTGTGTGAAATTTAACGCCACGGTACGCACGTTCATAGAGACAGAAAGACAATGGCAAATAGCAAACAGCTCCAACAGCAACCGCTAACAAATACTATAAAAACAAACATTACACTAAACGACTTTTAAATACTCTTCGCTGTTATGTTTTTGAGGTTTTTGAATGTGGAATTCATTTACCTAAACACTGAATTACTTTTGAAGTGAATTGAAGTGTTTATTTTTTTCTCGGTTACAAACATTGCTACTTAGCTAATATACAAACTTTTGGCAGCATTAAAAAAGGCCCGGCAGCAGCTCAAAATCGCATAAATTTTCGGGGGCAATCCAAGCTCAAGTGTGTGTGTGATTGGGTTGTGTTACTATTTCTTCGTATTGTTCTTGACGTATTTTTTTTTGTTTTCCTTTTTTATTGTGACTTTTCTGTTGCCAAGGTTCGTTGATCCTGTAGCCCACTTTGAGCCAAAAATCTTTGTGGCCAACTGGCCTTGAGGCGGCCACAAGTGGTCGCAAAATTTGCTTTTGCATTTGAAATATTGTGTGAATACAAATTGTATTTCGAATGTAGAACAAATAATTGTTGTGCCACAGACAGACACAGTTCATTATGCAGCTGTTGAGTTGTTGTTGTGGGCGTGAGTGTGGCATATGTTTGTCTTATGCTTTATTCCACAACAATTTGTATTTATATCCTTCTTCTTATGCATTTTATAGCGCTGCTCTCTTAAGTAACGCCCCTATTACCACAGAGAGTGTCGTCTCAAGGCTCTTTCCAACTTCTCCTCTAGCAATTTTTTGTTTACGTTTCACACTGCTGCTGCTGCTGCTGCTGCTTCTGCGTTGGCGCCCCTTGGACGGGCCACCTTCGTTCGTTTACGTGCCACGCATATAAATTATTGTATCTCGGGCGCATTAAAAATGTACGAGTGCTCATCTTGTTATCCTGTTGTGTAAGCGGATTATGTCGGGCATAAATGTCATGCGTTATGCTGCGGCTGTTGAAACCAAACCACGCCACGCCACGCCACAGGACACCACTACACCTCTCTCTCTATTTCTCTCTTTCTCTCTCTGTCTCTGTCTCCAACGACCTTGCTCATACCTCGTGACTCCTTGTCTTTCACGCTCTCTTTGCTTCAGTCTACGTATATACTCTAACTAAAGGTAGTTTGTGTTAATACAAATCCTAGGAATAGGAATAAACCCAAAACATTTTGTGATAAAACAAGTTTCAAATAATCAATAAACAGTATACTTAGATTAAATACGATTGAGAATTTATTGTGAACATTGATGTTGTAAACGTCACTCTTCAGTGCCTTAACTCCATCCTTTGTAAAGAAAATAATTCAAATAATTTTTTTAAACACAAAAACTATTAAAAAATTGTTTACGAATCTTAAGTTTGATATATTTTCATAAATAATATTCATATTTATTTTTTAAAGTAGATTTTATTCCAATTGAGTTCCATGCTTAACTCTCTGAACGACTTTCCAAAAAATTCCACTACTTTGTCCTTAATGTGAGTGCATTTAATATTCGCCAGTTCATTGGCATCCTATAAAGTTGTATTATTCTTCTGTGTGCTTCTGTGTGTGTCGCAGCGATTTGTGTGGCGATGTTTTTTGCTGCCCGGTTTCGCCATTAAGCATTACGCAGTGCCATGCACGTGTCAACCCCCCCCATGAACTCCTCTCTCCCACCACATTGACAATATTTTGATTTTACTTTTATTGAAATTTAAACTGCCGCTGTTCTGGACGGCAACAATCGACTGCCGCCAATGGCGCACAATTTGCACATAACTTGCGCTTAAAACTGTTAACCGATCGGATGCTGCAGCAATGGCAAAGAGGGTGGGAGGGGGGCAGAAGGGAGTGCTGCAATTCGCGGCTAGCAACTGCAATCGTTAATGGCAGTTTCCGATTTCATTTCAGCATTTTCGGTCGCAATTTTGTCAGCGTGAGCGTACAAAAAAAATTGTATGCAAATATTACAAGTGGGTTTTTCGAGCTGGGAATGTTTGCATTAGCCCAACATTTTATTGGATGCGAAAATTGCAAACTGTTGCAACGACTGTTGTGGCCGCTTATCGCATTGCGATGTGTGTGCGTGTGGCATCCATTTTCCGTATGCGACATGTGTGTGCGGTGATGAAAGTAATGCAATCGCTGATTATGCAAAGCTGAAGCTGAATAGTTGCCAAAAGCTAAACGCACACAGTACAATTATGATGAAAGTTTTTGAAGTGAGGTTTTGAGTGTTTGAATATTGATTATGGAATGATTCATATTTTCTCAGCTTATGTAAGAAAATATGCCCGAGGACAACAACAATCAACATTCAATTATCACCACTGACAACTGCAAGAAGCTATCTCGTTAATTAGCATGTGTTACATATAACAAGATAATTAAAACGAAATATTCCATAATTAGCAATATTTGGCACATTTTCTACACGCTACAATAAGTTTGTTCTAATTGGATTATGTTGGGTGGTTGTTCATGTTGCACTTATGATAAACTACTTGAGTTGGCAAGATTTATGCAATGAGTGAAAATGTGGCAAGTGCGATCATCTTTAACCAGATGCTCTGCAACATTGTGAGGCAGAGGCAGCCAGCCAGTTGGTCAAGCAATCTATCAGTTGGCATCACTTCGGGCCTATGCTAATGGCGGACTCTGGGCCCCGTTATGAGCTTACAGATATGGTCCGAACATAAAGCCTTAATAGCCAAACATATATACATACACACCCACACAACAAAAGCTCTGAGCCACTTGGTCTCTATATATTGTTTAGTGTGTGTGTGTGTGTGTGTGTGTGTGAAGCGCCCTTTGAAATTGACGCTTTTGTCTCTCTGTCTGCCATACAAATTATTTGCAGCTTATCAGCGCGTTTGCTGTTGTCCATTTTTATGGGCATTTGCTTTTGTTTTTGTCTACTCTAGTTACTTAGCTGCCTCTTCCTCTCCTCCTGTCTCTGTGTCTGTGCGTGTGTGTGTGTGTGTTGTGTTCAGCAGTCAAACGTCGAGGTTTCGAGGCTTCGAATCCCCAAAACTCATTTCGGCCACAGAGGGACTCTTCACTGTGGCAGTTGATGCGTGTGTTTGCCGTTTTTCCTTCTCACACACACACCGCACACACACTTATCGCAGGCTGCAGAGAAGGACATCACTTGAAAATTGCCTAAGCAGTTTTGGTCCAAACCAATCTCCTTTTTTGGTTTTTTTTTTTTTTTTTTTTTTGCAATGTGAAGTGCGCGATTCTTGTTTTTGTTTTTACGATGCCCTCAAAATGGCTGGGCATAGATTTTTTTTTTCATTTGTTTGCTTTTTGTTTTGTTTTCCTCCCATTTAGTTTTTGTTTTGCTTCGTTCTTTTTTTGTCAAATAAAATGTCGAAAACATGGTCAGGGCCCACAAAATATTTGCCGCATCGCTTTTTCTAGCTTGTCTCGTGCAAAACTTTTCCCACACACAAACACTGAAAGAGAGAGAGAAGAGCGAGAAGAGAAATAGACGGCCAACATACTATTCAAAAAGCTATCAAGCGTTAACCACAAACATGTTGACCAGATTTCAAATGGCTCTTGTGCAAGTACATACATGATATATCTAATAGCCCGAACAGATAAAGCGAATTGTCTAAACCGCATGGTTCAATCTTTTAACAAACTTGTCTCCGAGCAATGAACTAATTCTACAACTGTCATTGCTCTTTTTGTTGTGTGAAATGGTTTAAGTTAATGTTTGTATACTACTGATGTGCCGAAGAATTTATAATGAGATCCAGAAGCTATGAAGGAAGACCTATGAGGAAAGATTTTTCTTCTTTTTATCAGTTTTGAAGGTTTGTAATGGTCTTATATTGAGGACTTCAATGATTTTGTGCCTATTAAATAATTTTTAGTCATTAATAATATTAACCAAAATCCAGCGTTTCATAAAATTCCACTGCCTACTTTTAGGCATGAACAATAAATGTAGCAATTGTGACCAATGATCAGAAAACCTGAAATAATTGACTTAACTGACTTTTTAAGGATAATAAGTGAAGCGACTTGCAACAAGCATGCAACAAGAGTGATTTGCGGCAGAGCGCACAACTTTTTAACGGGCAGCGTCCGTTAAGTAAGCGGGCAGTTAAGCAGTTGATTTTGCGGTTGCGGCGGTGTCACTGATTGAATCCATAGACGGTCATACTTTGCTCTCCACTCAACCAGCCAACCACCGAACCCCTTAACCCCAATTCCAACGCTATCCGACCAGAGTCGGACCGACCAATAAATTGTGAACTGATTGGCTGCGTCCTTGTGGATATTGTTTCAGGGCTGTGGAGTCAACCGGCATTGATTTACGCCAGATGACTGCTGAGCTGTCATTAAATGTGACCGCAACAGCTCCGGGTGCACGGGGTCAATTGTTCTGTGCGGCGCTGTAATTAAGCGGCGACGTTGTGTATGCCGTTATGAGTGCATATAGAAAAACAAAAGTTGAATAATAAAATAAGATCGCCTCAAGGCTCTTTTATTCAAATTGTCGCGTGCGTGAAATTAAATTAAAAGCGTTAAGTGCCAATGCAAATATCTGAAAACGCATTTCATTATGCGGCATTTAAAGTTCTTAACTTTTTAATAAGCTCCCCTCTCTGAGTGTGTATTCATATATGCATGCATAATGTGTTTTAATTTGAAGCAGTCAGTGCATAAAAAACGTTAAATGCTCTCGCAATCACAAAAATATATACCAACTTGTACAATTATAAAATAAATAAAATCCATTACCACACATTGTCACTGACTGTTGCTGTTGCAACAGCAGCTGTTGCAGGCTGCCTGAAAAGAAGATTTTTAATTTTAAATAGTTAAGTCTGATATGTGGACTGAACACTTTACTCGTTGTCATTTGTTCGCATTTAATATCACAATTTTTAATCAAATAATAAGTGCAATCATCAGCTGTCATCAATATTAATACTATTATACTATGATTTGGATGACAGAAGTTGAATATTTATGGAATAAAATAGCATTTTTGTTATGGCTAATAATATTACAAGTCTGATTCCTCAGAAAGTAAGAATACAAAAATGTATAGTTTTAATAGTTTTAATGGAATATTTTCGCAAGCAAAGGTATATTTTACATTTAAACTAGTTTAAAAAAATTATAATATGTAATTTCAACAATCTCGCACTTCCCAGCAGCTATTGGAATTTGTTTGTTTTGTTGTTAAACAGTTTCTTTGTAATGCTAGGAATTAATTGTTGTTGCTGTAAGGCTTAAAACTGTTTTTTAATGGCTGCAACGTGCGCTGCAGCCAAGTTGGGCGATTATATAGATACTATGGAGAAGAGGAAGAGAAAAGACACGTGTCCAGAGTCTCATAAAATTATGAAGAGCGCACACATAATTAGACGAGCCCAATGCCAGGCCACAAGCGCCACTTAACTGACATCATGTCGTGTGGTTTTGATTTTTAATTTATGCTAATTAACTGCAGACTCGGCAAATAATTGAAAGCACTTCTGTTTGTGTTGTTGTTGTTGTTGTTGTTGGTGGGGACAACGCTCGTTTTGTGGCGAAGACGTTGTTTTTCGGCGGCTTATGTCCTAAGTGCAAAAGACTTTTGCCATAAGAGTTCCGAGAATCTATTTCGCCGCTTTTGTTTGTTTTGTGTCGCACACGCAGCGGGGGGGGGGTGTGGGAGGGGCTAGGTAAACATTTCAAGGATGCGTAAAGGCGTGCTTGCGACTGTCGCATAGATAAGCCGAGCAGAAAAGAGGAAAAGGAAAGATGTGGGCTTTTCTTATCCCTTGAGGGTATGTTATAAATGCACAGAACAAGATACGAATTCACAAACACACACAAACATACATACGCATTTAATTACGCCTTAATGAAAAGTACTTGGAATTTAAATTCCATTTGATTTGCATATGTGACAGCTTTAATATGTTGAAGAAATTTAAAATTTTGTTTGGCTTTACTGTTGACTTAAGTGTTTGAAACCATAATCTAATTATAATAACAAAATGAGTTTAATAATATTCCGATATAAATAAATTCTTCTCAGTCTTCGCATAAATTTACAACATGTTTTCTGATTGACCCGCTTTCTTTATAAATTGGTATCAACTTAACTTTATGATACCCCTTTGGCATGACCTACCGAAAAAATACTTTCCAAAAATTGATTTATAGTATACTTTTAGGGCTGCAAATAAAAATGCAAACCTAAAAACTTAAGTACGTGTATAGAAGATGTTTATGGGAAATCTGAGGATCTATTTGCCACATTAATGAAATGTTTAGGGTTAAGCAATTTGAAAGACATAAAATTATTATAGCATGTGTCATACTAGATGTATACGAGTAGTAGTTATACCCTTTCATGTGTGTGTGTGGAGATCCCTGCCAAAGAAACATACACAAAGGCAACAACAACAAGAACAACAACAACAACAATGTTGCTGACAATGTCGCGACAACAGAAATGACAGCATAATAATAATAAAAAGAAACACATCATACACTCTGAGTGAGTGTGTGTGGAGGGGTTGAATGGAAAAGCTGAAGCAAATGGCAAAAACAGCAGAAAACAAGAACAAGAACTACATCCACAAAATATCGAATGGCATAAACAACGTTGCACAGTCGAGTGTGTGAGTGTGTTTGTGTGTGTGTAAAAGGAAAATGGCAGCGAACGAGTTACAGTTTCAGGAACAACAACAAGGATGATGAGCAAAGCGGCACAAGTGAAGGCGCCTGGCGTCTGTTTGCCAACGTTTTTGGCGCGTTTTGTTAATATTTACACATGTAGCAGTTACCAGTGATTGTTACCTGTGTACGTATGTGTGGATGTGTGCCTGTGTGATTGTGGATGAGCGGACGCCGCCGCCATTTATATGTTCATGTAAATACATGCATGCAGGATAGCTGCGAGGGTAACTCAAATATAATCCCAACTCTTCGTTTTCTTAACTTGTCCAACTGTCAAACTTAAAGTTTTGCATTGTGAAAAGTTTTAGAATTTTGTTTTTCACTGATTTCAAGCTGTTTCCTGTGCGTTGGACTATTAGAAAACTTGATGAAAACTGTAATGAAATTATAAATATCTAAACTATTCTTTCTTTGCTTTTTCAAAGTAACCTATCTGTCTTGATATGAAATCTGCTGACAGATCAATTTTTACCTTGCTTAATATTTGTTATTTAAAAACGTTCAAGGTTTTACACATCTATCTATGTACCATATTTCTATCTATCTATCTACCATCTAGCTATCTATCTAAGTATTTAACAATATATCTTTCCAATTACCCATGCCATATATCTATTAAATGTGTAGATAATAGATAGATTATATATCTTTCCATCTATCGATATATCTATCTATATATCTACCCTCTTTTCAAATTCCTCAACGTTTTCTCCTAAATTGAGGGATTTTATATGCTATCCCCCACTTTGAGCACTAGAAATTTACAAAATTTTGGTGTGTTGTGGTTTGAGCAGATGGAAAGTTTTGGCGTTGGCGTTGGGTTTTTGGAACGTTTAAATATTTGCAGGTAGGCGGCCTCAATGTTTGTTAAAGACTTTAAAGTAAAATGTGCGTTGGCTACACACGCAGGCGTTGTTGTTATTTATTATGGCTTGTCGATATTTTAATTAAGTTTATAATGATTGCTGCTGTAACTGAAAGGAGGGAGGCAGCATGCTTATTGCTGTGGTACAAGTACACATGGGGCAATTGCGCCCTCTTCTTTATGTTTGTACTGTCTGCTTTTGTCGTCATAGTCGTCGTCGTCGTCGTCGTCTATGACAAAATCAAAGCCAACAAAAAGCAATAACACACCAGGCACGTGACTTGTTTACCATATTGAATTATTTGTCTTTGCGCTTTAAATGCCCCAGCGCACAACAAACACACACAGACTGAAAAAGGCTCAATAACAAACAGGAGCAACTTTCAGTGGCTCTGTGCGAAAAATTGAAATTATTACGGAAATATTGTTTGACATTGGCATTTTTGTGTTCTAGCGGTTGCGAACGTACGTGCGTGGTTCATGGGCCATGGCTAATACTACTAACTGGTATTACTAGACTTGTTCCTTGCCAAACTCAATCAGCTGCATATTGAAACGTGTAAGTGTCTGGGACTATAAGCTATGCTTACTTTTTATTCGCATTTCTTTTCAAATCAAAAACAAACTTTTATGTCTATGAGGATTCTTTTTCTCATTCAACATAAAAGAAATTGACGTCATTATCGTTTTAAATGTTCGTAAAATACATTATTTTCAATATCCTGACATACAATAAGTTTATGTCAGTATGTTTTTATTCTTGATTGATATTTTTCTGACTTTAGTTGATTTTAAAGGTTGTTGAAAGTCTCTATATGTATGTATATAGTAGCTCGTTGGAGAAGTACAAATTTTTGTTCGTATTGCTTGACTTGCATCATTTTTCATTTTTCATGGCATATATATATATGTATACATATAAAAGATTTTTGCATATATTTCACACAGTCAACTGACGATGATTTTTTTTTTTGCTGCTTGCATAAATCAATTTATCAATTTCAAACTTGCTCCGCTGCTTTTCAATTGTTGTTCTTGGTGTTGTTGTTGCTGCTGTTTTTGTCGCTTTGGCGAGTTTGTAAACGTTTGTCAAAGTGTTTTACTTTTTGCCATTGCTGGCTCCGTCCACATCCCACATCCGGCTTGAATTTTCCAACTCTAGTGTCAACAACACAGCATCCACAACAACGAAAAAAATGCAAATGCATTTTCCGCGAAACGCATAAAATGCATCTCAGCAGCACCAAGCTAGCAAGCAAGGACTGAAGTCCGACGCCACCGCCCCCACTTCATTTGTCATTTTGTCACATTAACGCAATGGAAATGCAATATGCTAATGTCAAATTTTATGAATGAAGCAAAAATATTTGGCTTGCGGTGTTGCTGCACTTGGTATAAATATTAGAGTAGCCATCAGCAAATAGAGATAACGATGGGGAGTTGGATGGAGAAACTAGAAGATGTTGAAGAATTTAAGGACGTTGAAAATGTACATTTTGGATAGCTAAATTGATTGAAGGTATATACGGAATGTGAGAGCGGCAGTTCATGATTCGTTGCCTATTTTTGGGCATTAACTTAAACTTACTTAGCTCAAATATACAATTGAAGTTATTGCTTTTTAAGTCTCTTTCTTTACATCTGGTGTAACTGCTGATAGTTTATAGGATCACATATGTTTTTTTTCTGACCGTTACAAACTTTTTTCTGTAACAACCTTTAACTCACTTTGTGTTACTACGCAGAGTATGAAGGCAGGCGGAAAATATTCAATAAAATGGATTTACGCACAAAATACTTTTGGCCACTTCCCATTTAAGGTTGATTCTTTTTTTTGGTGGCCAATTTTTCCGCACGTTTTCATTAAACATGCATTTTTAAAAGGTTGTAATAATTTGACAATGTGTAAGTCCTGCCGTAAAAAAGTTGCCGAAAAATATTGACAAAATGTTGAACGATATTGAAAGAGGAAAAAAGTTTTTATATATACAAAAATAGCCAACAAGTGTCAAGCGTTGTCGCCCACTTTATCCATTGTCAGCGTTCATTTTTTTGCGCCTGCATCTCTTCATTTATTAACAATTTTTGCCCATTGGCCAACAAAGCTTGCTTGTTGGTATTTCAGCTATAATATTTAACAATAAAGTGTGAGTTGTTATTAAAATGTCAGAAGCAGAGCTCAAAAGTCACAGCAGGTGCCGATTGCAAGTGAATTCAAATATTGTTTGTGATCTCTCTTCGCCTTTCACTTTTTTTTTATGTTGTGTGTTGGAAAGCGAACAAATTGTTCGAAGGCTTTTGAGTGCATCCATTCTTGAATGCCTCTACACAGTGCATTTGGTGCTCTCACGCAGACACAATAAATGCGGAAAATTCAATAAAAAACAATTGAATTATAAATTTCGAAAGCAAAATTGAAATGCCAAATCAATCAAGTTTACAAAAAACCGGATACTCATCATTGACAAATCATTGCAAATCTTAGATGGAGAAAATATAAATTTAAATTAAACAAAAAATGCAATTAATATTTCATCACAAAAATGGAAACCCAAAGTCAAATAGTAATCCTATTTGAAAAATACTTAAATTTCGTATGCAATTGGACTGTTTGACAGAGTCAACAGCAGCAGCATCAGCAGCAGGCAGCAAGAAGCAGAGTGCTACGTGCAACAAGCGGCAAAAACCATGACAACAACAATGGTAATAAAACAATATTGCCTCTGGATGCGACACATGAGTGTGTGAGTTTCTATTTGTTAGCATATACATACATATGTATGTGAGTGTTTCATGTATTTTCAGTAAATAACAAGCAAAAAAATAAAGTACTGTCAATGCAACATGTCCACAGGACTTCTACTGGTTGGGAGTGTGTGTCCTGCGCCTTTTGTCCGCTGAGATTTTGTGCAAAAGTTTTCATGATTGCATTGTCCTTTCTGCAAACTAGAAATTTGCAAATAAAATGTTGTACAAATTCATTGAGAAAATGTTTAAACAAGACACACACATACAGGCACACACACATCCTCGAGACAGCGCTAAGTATTTTTTGAGAAAATTTTGACATCGAGCCAAGTGCAGTACTTAAGATTTAATTCATTTTATTAACAAGTTCTCTTGATGGCCAAAGTGCTAACTTTGAGCATGATGCAAGAAAGTAAATGAAAATGAATCGGAAGCCTTTGAATTGTTGTTGCTCGGCTCTGGGCAAAACTTGTGCTGGGCTTTGTTTGTTTGTTAATTTAATTAATATTTATTGTTGTTTTTGTTGCGGAAGATTTTGTTGCAGGCCGGCGCCCAAAAGTAGGCAATAAAATATTTAGATTTCGCCCTTAAGCAAACAGTTTTGTGCAAATTTTTTGTGACACTGAAATGAATTTGTAGCAATTCATTAAAATTCAAGCAGCCAAGCAGCATAAATTGCTCATATAAGCCAAAGAACAGCAACAAGAACAACAAACGACTTGAGAGCCAGCATATATCTTTCCATTATACCCTTTCAACCCAGCTAGCGAGAGCTGGGCTATAAATAAACGCAGTAGCAACAGCAACAGCAAAAACACCAACAACAACAACAACAACAACATTTTCAAGGACATTTTCAACAAGCTAAACTGAAACGTTCCTTGGTCCAGCTGGCCACTGCCGCTTTTGGTATTTTCTTATTTATTTTTGTTTTCTTTTTGCTTTGTATGTTTGTTGTTCTTGTTGTCTGTTTATGTTTTTTGTGTTTTTGTGTGTTTTTATTTTTGTTCTCTCGCCTGCGAAAATTTATACGACTTGCTAAAATTGCACATAAATTAAATTTATGTTTTATGAGCGTTGTCTTATGTTGTTGCTGTTGTTGTTCTTGTTGTTCTCCTCGTCGACTATTTTCTGTTCTGTTTCGTTTCGTTACGTTTGGCTTAGTTTTTTCGTTTCATTCTGTTTGCTAGGCCGCATAAAACTGTGTTCTAGAGATGATCACGTGCCGGACAACAACATATATAATGATGATGATTAAAGGCACGCACGCATGGACATATTTTTTATAGATTGGGCTCATTAGTTATGCAAAATTACTTGTAAACTTATTAAAACGGCAGCTTATTATTCTACTCCAAACAAAACTTTAAACTTAACCTAACTTTTTTTTAGTTCCTAACCTCAAACTGAACTCTTTCACACACACTATTCCAAACCACACAATTTCAATGTATTTTTGATTTTCCTTTCTTTAAGTCATGCCTTTTTCGTGTTACACGCGCCCAACTCCAACATTTGAAGCTTGTTAACTTTGTGCTGTTTGTGTGGCATTCACGTGCCGGAAAAATCGCATTTATTTAATACGCACAGTAAATTTTCAACACTTGGAAACTAAATAGACGTACAATTTAGTGCCATTTCGATAGGCAGCATCCCCCTCCACCTACCCCTCTAGAAAAGTGTATTTCCTATTTCATCATCAAGTTGAACAACATCTAAGGACAGCCTGATGGACCCACATGACATTAATAATTCACTTTACGCAGTCAATTTAGCCAAATCGCTTGGCTATTCTCTAGGCCTGCCTTTCTTTCATTTTTTGTCAGTATACTTGTATATATTTTTTTATTTGGTGCTTGCTGTTTATTATTTTTAAACGTCGCTGACAGTTGTAAATCTGTCAGGCTTATTAACCGTTAAATGTCACTTAACTGTCATGCGCTTGGCCAACAACAACAAAAACAACAACAATAGCTTGGGGTGTCCGAAAAAATATGCGCATAATACAGAAAATTGTATAAAAGTCGTCGGATGCTGATGCGACAATAATAGTAATAATAATATTAATAATAATACTCGTAATAAAGCATCCATTTCAGGGCAATTGTAATTATTTTTCCACGTCTTTATTACATTTAAATGCCAATTTATTGCCTTCGATTAAATAACGAGCATGCATTCATAATGAATCACCATTTCCGAAATACTGCAAGGTAGTGCCTAAGTGGGTGGTTAGGCAGTCCAACAGTGGCTGCAAACAATTGAAACTGCGAGCTTAAAATGTAATATATTTAAATACTCTGTAGCTACTAAAATACTATATAAGAAAAAGTTAGTTTCGTTAAAATTTAATAAAAATCATAGCACATTTTTAGCTGGTACATTTAATCAAAATACCTTGGGTTTTATAAAAGGGTATTGACTAGTTAAGCTGACTTTTTCTCCCCTATTCAACTTGTTAAGCATGATTTATGAAACTGCTTTTCCATAGCAACTAACTAGTTGGCTCCAAGCTATTTTCATAATTTAAATGTCGATAATAAAACAATTTAATCAACTGAAACAAACAGAAATTTAATTTAAATTAATGTTGCCATGTTAAAAATTTAAACAAGCCTTCAACAAGTACTCTCGTGTGTGCACACACTCTTGTGTGTGTGTGTGTGTGTGTTTTCCCTCCTTGCTTGACCCTTTGGGCTAGACTTCTTTGCACACATTAACTTACAGTTTGCATGAGCCGAGCCAATTGTCCAGCATCGAGTTTAGCCAATCAATAAAGCAAGCAAAATACACCTAAGCTCCATTTGGCAGAGGTTGGCTCTGATAAATAGGCAAAGACCAAACAGCAGCAGCAATTTTAAATGCACTACAAAAGACCGGAAGTTGGACAGGGAGTGAGAGAGTGAGATAGAGATAGAGGAGGAAGCATACATATACAAATACATTTTCATAAATCTGGCAGCACTTTAATAATTTCCGTTTATCTCTTGTTGTAGCACTTGCAACGGCTGTGCCACAATTCTCTCGCTTCCTTTCCCGCTCTCTCTTCCCGCTCTCTTCCCATTTGTTGTTTTTATGGCTGCTTACTTCAATGGCCTCTTCAGTTGCTACTGTTCTACTGTTGCTGCTTGGCATTTTATAAATCGCTTGACATAGTAGCAACAACAGCACAACAACAACAACAAGTGAAAGTACAAAACTAAACAATGCAGGCAGTCAGTGGAAGCAGGGCTGTGGCAAGGACGAAGTCCTGGCAATGGTGTTGCAAAAAAGTATCTACGAATATGAAACATGGCAATAAATATTGTGCAGGCATTAAACGTTTGGATTATTTTACTTACAACAACAACAACAAAAACAACAACAACAAACAACAGACAGATAGACAGACACTGATGTGTATGCCAGGCGTTGCGAAGGGGGAGGGAGGGTGGGCGTGGCTATTGCCAGCATTGAACATCTTCTAACTGCCTTAGTTAGCACTCAGCTTAGCTGTGTGCTTGTCTTGTTTATGCGATGTGTGTGTGTATGTGTGTGTGTATTCCGGCAGCAGCTTTTGGCTTGGTTTCGTTTTACTCTTTAGTAAAGCATTTCCACATTTCCACACCATTAAATTGACAATGCAATAAAACTGGCCAAGTCCTTTTGACCAGCTGCATACATATATGGTATATATATTTATAAACTATTTCAAGGCAGTGGCATTTATAAAACGACTTGAGGCATACGTTCTTGCCACACGTTCGGACCACAACAAAATGAAGTAAACTTTGCCTGCTTGCCTGCCTGCCTTATCACACATGGCGTATGCGCAATATTTCAAATGAGCCAACTGTGTGCCGACTGTTTTGGAAAGGCCGAAAGAGATCTCTTAATTTTTTGTTAAACCCAGTCGAAAATTGCAGCTGGTCAATCAGTTTGGAAACGCTTCAGACATGCGAGACAAGCAAATCGTTTAGTGTGCCTCGCTTCCGTATTTTGTGGCAATGGCAACGGAAGGAAACGCTGCCAAACACACACACACACACACACATGTGTGTGTGTGTGTGTGTAATCTCAGCTGACTGGCCATTCGGGCAAATGCAATATGTCAGTCTGTACAACTGGCAGGCCAAGATACGACTGCAACCTTTCATGCTTCAAGCCAGGGCCGATCAACGTGCCACACACTCACATGCAAGCCACATACAAAGGGCGTATGTGTGTTGTGTGTGTGTGTGTTAAAGGTGTTGAAAGCAATTGGCGTTAGAAAAATGCAGACACAGAAACCAGACGAAACGCATCGAAACGGGACGTGGCTGCAAACGTGCCTAAAAATGTGCAAAAATTTTCCACGAGACTGCAAAGCGTGAAAAGGCACCAAAGTGGTCTTTAAATGTTGCTTGGCATTGTAGGCGTGGCTCTGGCTATAAACTGGCGAAAAGGTAATTTCTCTCTCTCTCCCTTTCTTCCTCTTGCACTTTGAGGCAGCCAAAGTTGCCGGCAAAGCCAAAATGAATTGCCCCACAAAGTTGCAGCTACCGTTAAGTGTCTACATAGTACATATATGTGTGTGCGTGTGTGTGGCATAATAATTTTGCATATGCAATTTGTGCGCTCGATAAGCCAAAAATATGCAAAGCAGCTAGAAAGTGCACGAAAATAACAGCATGTTGTGTTCAGGTGTTCTTGATGCTGTGTTCAATTGACAGCAGTTCAGTTCCTTATGTCAATCGATTGCAAATTTTCATACTACATTGCTGTTAAACGATTTTAAAATGACTCCATGTCGCTTTAAATAGTCTTTAAGAAGTGGTTTTGAAAGGAGTTATTAGGTAAGATTTAAAGAGTATGATGTTAATGTATCTGTAAATTTCACATCTGGTTTAATCAATGTTTTTCGGTATTTAAATAGAGGTCGATGTTAAAAAATATGTTAATTTGATTGATAGGCATTTTAAGCAAAAGAATATTTAACAAATACAAGCTTCAAGCTGTTTAATATAATTTTCAGAAGATTGATCGAAATTGGTTAGGGAAAAATGAAAATTTTTTTTTTTGTTTTTTGATGAATTTTAATGGTTGAATATTTAAAAAATTTTTGTTTCATACATCTGAGGGCAGTCGCCAGTTTTTCTTGCCAAATCTTACTTTTTAGCTGGCAGCCATCTATTTGTCAATTTAAAATTTAAGGTCAATTACTGAAAACGGCTCCCTAAACAAAAATTAACAATGTTCATAATCGAAATGCGTAACGAGCCACATATTTTTGGTTGTTTTTCTTATGGTCTTTTTATTTTTGCTTGCTCGTTTTTCTATCGTTATTTTTTGCAGTATGCCCCGAGGTATCGTTGTCAAAAATAGCAACAGAAGTCAACTGCCAAAAAACAAGGCGACCAAAATGAGGAGAAAAAGGAGGAGGCGAAGGCAGAGGCACTACGAGTAAATTACAAATTAAATCATAAAACGCAAGTGACAGCGCACAGGGCAGAGATTTAGATTTATTACGTGACTGGAAACATTAAACGCTATTGCCATTAACACACGCGCCACCCGGACACAGCACAAAAAAAGGCGCAAGGACAAGGGCAGCAGCAGTACAAAAAAAAAGAGGACTAGGTATGTAGAAATAAATATGTACAGTGTCCAACAGTTAGTTTCAAACACCAACCAGAAACATCAGATTAACAAGTTACTTTCTTTTACATACACAAATATTTTGTAAGCTGGCTGAAATATTTTGTAAGCCACTGTATTCGGAAGTTCGTTGAGCTGACTTTTGTGTGTTTATTACGATTAAATTATGAAAAGCGTTTAATTGCTGAACAAAAAGTAATGTTTCTGTGCATCTGTCTGAAGTGTTTCTGTATCTTAACATCAATCTTTATTGTATGTATGTGAAGAACGTTGAACACTTGAATGCACACGATTTCATTTATGGATTATTTAATGCAATTTGAGCTTTGCGCTTTGAGCTTACCATTTAAATGCTAATTATGTTTGAGATGCATTTATTTTTACTTATACATAAATACATACATATAAATATACAGATGTGGTTCTTGTTGTCATTTTGATTTGCAATATATGGCCAATTAGTTTTTGGGGCCCTTTTGTGTAAAATTCACACATGCACTTAATGCCAAAGCTAATTCTCGGTAGGTGTGGGTGTATGTTTGCTGTCTGTCTGTGTGTGTTGTGTGTCTCATGGTGTGATTTGTCGAGCGTTTCTCGTTCTCTCGAATAAAGTGCTGCTCGTCTAAAGTAATTTTCATTTAATTGACATAATTGCGCACACTGTGCATATGTAATCAATTGTCGCAGGCCAAGTGACACAACGGCATACCAATGCATCCACACACACACACACACACACACATGTAGGCACTGACTGGTTTGTTGTTCACTTTGCCGTTAAGCTGACAATGACAGCAATGGCAATTTTATTGGCAGGCACTGGCAAAATGGCCACTGGCATAGATAAATATTTGTTGGCTTACCATTGCAATCTCCACTCAAACATACACACGCAAACACACACACACACACACACACGTACAGTGCCACGCCTTCGGTATTCAAAGCCAAAGCTTTCACTCAAATGTCACTTATCGCCTCACCGTCAAACACACACACACACACACACACACACACACAGAAGTGAATGACAGACACTTCAACATCTGTTTACCATATTGTGTGTGTGTGTGTGTGTGTGTTTAAGTATGTGTTTGTTTTAAGCGTTTCAGACTTGCTTTTACTTACTAATGATATACAATTGAAAAGTTGGCCAGCGCACAAATTCACTTCAATGAGTTGGAAAATCAAATATAAACAAAAGATATAAAGATGTGGTATTAAAATAAATGAGAAATAAGAAAGAGAAAGTGTAAGAAAGTAGGAAAAGATAAAGAAAGAAAGTCGTTATTTAAAAAAAAAAATATCTCTAAATTCTTCGTAATTTCTTAGCTGAGGAAAATAAAGAAATGGAAAGAGTAAAAAAGTAGAGAGAAGAGTAGGATTAAGTTTAGTAAAAAATGTTGTAAGTAAGCATTTGTTGCATAACTAGTTTCTTCTGACTAGCTTCTACCTCTAAATTAGTTTATTTTCCCTATTGCCCCTATTTCGTCACTATTTTCACAAAATACCTTTAAATTATTTGTCATTCCTCAGCTGTGTCTTTGGTGGCAGCAGTGAAAGCTGCAGCTAATTGCATCCTGTTCACATTGAGTTTCTCACTGTTTCAATTATCGGGTAGCAGCTTAAGTTAGTAGCTTCAAACGTAATTCCCCGCTCTAAGGCTCTCTCTCTCTATGTTGAGGCTTGTTGAGCAAGGATATTAAGCCGCTAACAGGATTCCTAAGTTGTATCGCGTAGTTTTGCCATTGGCATTGCCTCAGCTCGAACAGAACACAATAATACACTACAATGCATTGCAATACAAAATGCAATTTAACTTGGTGGAATGTCTGGGTGGACTTTACGTCCTGTCCGCTGATATCCTTGCTGGGTGCTGCATAATAAAGAGGCGAGAGAGCACGAATTGCACGAGTCGCTTGATATAATTATGCATTAATGTTAATTATCGCCCCGGCATTGTTCGGGCGCGACCACGCCCTGCCCTGGACTTAAGCACAAAGGACGAAGGACAAAGGACAAAAGGCGCTGTGTGGCAATTTAAAGAACCAATCAACGAGCCCACGAACTGAAACGAAGGCAACCAAGTCTGAACAGAAAATCATTTTAATTACAATTAATTAATGACTGTTTAAATGTTTCAGCATGTTGCACAGTTGCAGTTGCACAGCTGCCATTGGGGCTGTGCTTTGTGTATTGCAACAGGCTTACCTTTGATGCAATTAATTTGGCTTAATAAAAGGCACACACACACACACACACACACTTCAAAGACTGTGAAAAATGGAAGTTAAATGCTGTCAGAGGCATATGCAAAACTTGCCATCCAAAAACTGTCTCGAACAGACGTGGCAGGAACGGAACTTTGTCGGCGAATGGTGGTGAACCCTTAAAAAGGATCAAGTGGTCTCAAAAACTAACCGAAAACTAAATTTCAAGGCTCATTGCGTGCGAATAATGTGGCCAATATTTGACGACGACGACAAGGACAACGACGAAGGCGAAGGCGGCGAGGGCCAAAGGATAACAGGCTCAGAACGGTCAGTCAGTCATGTGTTTAGAGGGGCGGGAGGGGCGAAAGGAGGTTCTAAAGGTCGCTTGTCGCTTGTGCACTGAACCTCACTAATGCTGCGGTCACACACACACACACACACACACACACACACACCCATACACATGAGCGCAAAAGTTTGACTTTTCTTTGAACGGATGTCTGCGCGAGGGGGTTGGCGGGTGGCTGTATAGGTTCTGGGCAATTTGCATATGAAACACAAAAACGTTAATGATGCATAAAATGATTTTGTTGGCTTGTAAAATTCTTTCCAAATACATACACATACATTTATATATGAAAAGTCGTCTGCTATAAATGAATGAGCAGCAAATGTGGGCGTTACCCCCAACACGCCCCTCTCGTTAGGCAGCATCTGTTAAATTGCTTGTTAACCTGTTGATACATTTTGATGTCTCTCAGTTAGACGTCAAACTTGACAAAGATTTTACAACATTCAATCGATTTTTGTTCAGTGGAAATAACAAACTCAAATCACATGTAAAATTATGAAAAATGAGCTTGAAACGAGTGAACTCCCCAAAGGCATTTGTTTTACAGGTATTACACTGAACCCGAACCTGAACCCGGAACACGAAACACAAAACGCAAAGTGAATGAGTCAGCGGGGAAACATAAATCATTCGAAAATGCGAAAATCAGTTAAAGCATAATGCTGCCATAAACATTGAAATGTGTTTTTTGTTTGCTTGCATTCTTTGCTTTTATTTTTTTATGATTTAAAGCAGCAACCGGGGAGCAGAAAAACAATAAATAAACATAAAATGATCTATTCAAAAGTGTTGCGAACTTAAATTGTGAGTTAATGTTTGTTGCAATGATTTTGAAAGGGGCCGGTAAAAAGTTGTCCCCATCAAGGATTTGAACTTTAGATTGCGTAGGCGTGAAAACTTGACAAAATGACAGAAGAATAAAGCTGAATTGAAGTTTAAATACCTCTTGAAACTGGGAATGTTATATAGTATAGAGTTAAACTTAGTACAGGTCATCAGCTAGTCGAGCATTTACTCTCCAACTAATCAGTATCTTTGCTAGCTTGAGGCTAATAATTCATAGGAACCCTTTGCATATTTGATGGTTTTAAGATTGAACACACATGAATATTTAAGATGGAAACTTCTTCTTGCTTGAGGGCAGGCCAATCTAAGGACTAATTAAAGCCAACGTCGGATTTATGCGTCAAGCGTACGTCACGCTGACTGACAGACAACTTGAAAATCCCTTACCCCCCCCCACCCTGCCATTTTTTACATCAACTTTTGTCACACGCTCTCTGTGTGTGTGTGTGTGTGTGTGTGTGTGAAATGCAGCTGTGCGATTAAATTAATAACTGCAAAAGGATTAAAAAACTAACAGCCATGGCAAGGACATGCGCTTAACTAGCAGCTGCTTCAGCTGCTCCCGTTGCTCCTTTCAAAAACTTTTAGCTGCAGCCTGCCCGAAGGGGTTAAAAGCAAAGCACAGCAGAAAAGTAGAATCTAACTAAGCAGCTGCTAAGGTAAGGTAAGGAAGGGGCGTGGCACGACCTCCAGGCACTCATTTGCATAATATTTACTTGTGAGCAAGTCAAACCCACTCTCAACTCTCAACTCTCAGTTCGCCTCTTCGGCCGTGTGGAAGAAAATAATTTGCTAAATTATGTCTTAAATAGTTAACAAAGTTTGCACGAATATTTTCTTTTGGTCGACTGTTGCATGTTTGTTGTTGTTCTTATTGTTGTTGTTGTTAGTTAAGCTGCTTGTTAATTTACTTGGACTTTAGTTATCACTGTTATTACAAAAAACCCTTTAGGGGCCTGAGCAAACATCAAAGTGGCATTAAAACTGTAAACGATGTGACAGAGACACACGTTGTGTTGCACGTTGCAGTTGCAGTAGCAAGAACTTAACTAACTTACTTTAATGCTTAAACCAATATAGTCATTTCCCTGCCCCTTCTGCCCCTTCTGCCCCACCCGCCTCTTCATTTGCTTATCTTCACATGACGCCGGTTGGCGACTGGTGGCGCGGATGGCCGGCCATATCGTAAATTTTGTCGCCACCCCCCACCCCCCCTCCCCCCGCACAAAACTTTCCATTAAGAAGCTCAAAAACAGATACGCCGAAAAACTTCCAAGTGCTCATCCGCTCGGCTAGCTGCATCTGCAAGGCTGTAAAGGTGGCTGCTGGTTGGTGGGGGCGGGGTGGAAGAGGAGGCGGTGGGGCAGACGCGACATACGCCGCGCAACAAATCACGCGACGCAGCCACCAAAACCGACCGAGGCTAAATGGAAAAGCCGACTACCAAAAACTGTTGGCCAAAAGGCACTAATTGAAGATTGAGACGACTAGCGAATACTCTCTCTTTCTTGCAGCTTAACTTACTTCTTAACTTACTGTTCTTTTATAAGTTTCCAGCTTTTAATTAAATAGATATGTGTAAAATCAAGACTAAACTTTATAAAGCAACATTCTTTATATCTTTTTTTTTACACTAATCTTTGTTTTTTCTTAAGTTCTTGCCTTATATGCCTTACTATTTAACCGCAAGTAATGAGTGCAAAAGAAGCAGGAAGTGCACGCAGTCTGTTAGTCGGGAAACGAATATCATAATTTACTTTGTCACCCGCTGCGAATTAGCATTGTGTGTATGCGGCTTTGTGTGTGTGTATGTAGAGACTGCCACGCCCACCTTTGACTGCTCAGCGGGGCGGAACATTTTAAACAAAGCGACGCCACTTGAACGCCAGTGCGAAAAACTTTCTACAAAGCACTTAAAAATTGTTAATGTGCAAGTGTGTGTGGGTGTGTGTGTGTGTGTGTGTGTGTTGACTTAAACATACGATAAAGAGCAGCAGTGTTGGAAAGAGAGGGGAAAGGGAAAGAGAAAGTCTGCTTCAGGCCAGACAAATAAGTGAAGTTGCAGCCTTCACTCTTCCAGCCTGCCTCAGATTGCAGCCAATGAATAAGAGCTGATGCTCGTGGTTTATGTGTATGTGTATGTGTATGTGTGTGTGTGTGTGTGTGTGTGTTTTGGCCACAGAGCAAATTAATAAAAAAGCATTTGAGGCTGAAAAGGCGCTAATAAATAACGCGTTGGCGACAGCTTCATTTGTTAAAGTGCCAGACAGTAAAAGTGCAAAAGAGATTGCAGCCATAATCCTATGTTGATCAACGTTGGAAACTAAAAAACATAGAACTTAATTTCTGCAACAAATTCAATTTTTGTTTCTTTCCTTATACGTTGACCTTTTGCACACATAAAATACCTCGTTATAGTATCTTAACTCTGACACTTCACATGCCCATTTTGCCTTTCGCATTTGCCATTCAGCTATAAGCCATTGGCTTTATTCAATTACCCCTAACAAAATCATATGCGGGGTTGGGGTTGGGGATACAGCAAACAAATTATCTGAAATTACATTTGTGTTATCGGCGCGCTGAGTTTTGTGTGGATATCCCTTATGGTCATCCTGCCAATACAAATAACGCATAACAGATACTACACACACACACACACACACACACTCTCACTTTTTATGCGCTTGGCTTTCAATATGATTGCCACTGATGCCATTTGCAAAGTCATCACGTATACGCCACCGCTACACACACATTCACTCAGATCATATCTGAATGGTAAGCGAGAAGAAGAAGCAGAAGGGAGGTGGCAACAGTAAAGGGACATATACACACACTTAGATGCGATTCAGATTGGTTCAATGCCTGATTTCATTTTCTGTTACGTCATTATTTCCCGTTGTTATTTGCCATTATGACAATTTAGTTAGTAAAATTCGTTACGAGCTTAAAACTAATTTCAGATTACGTTCACAAGATTCGCCAGAGACAGCAGAAAAAATAAATATAGATATATATATACATTTGAATCAAGCAAAAGGCACAAAATTTGCCTCAATAAACGAAGTCAATGCAGAAGAAAGAGAATCGAAATGTAATAAGTGATTTACATGACTCGCAGGAATTTCGCCACAAGGCACACACACACACACAGAAAACAAGAATTGAGAATTTGGCAGAAATCGCAGAAATCGATACTTCATTAAGATACCAAACCAAACCGTACCTCCATTTGCGTCCGACTTTCTGCCTGTCTCTCTGACTGTTTGCCTCACTCCAATCTAGTCGCTTTTGGCCCTGTTGGTGCTTTGGTTGTCTTTCTGTTGTTCGGCTCGTTGGCTGTCTCTGGCGCAGCGGCGCGGCAGCCTATCTAAATTGATAGATGACTAAAATGATAGACGGAATCGTGTCGCAGCGACGCTGACTTGGCAGTTACACACAACCTCCCGAGACGCAATCCATGGTTGGCAACGATGCGTATACGCAATATGCACATTTGCACAATAAAAGCACATTCAAGTCAAGGGCAGGGGAGTGAGAATATTAAGAAAGGATATATTTTCCATCTACTAATGACTTCCTAAGAAATAATTTTCATGGTTATTTGTGAAAACAGTGTTAGAAAATGCATTAAAATTGTAAGAACTGTCAAGAAAGCTTTAGAATTTAAACATTTCTTTTACAAAAACTTAAATTATATCTTCCATACCAATTTTCATCATCTTTGCTTTAAAAATAAGCAATTTTCTTATTGCTCTTACAAGAAGAACCTTGCCCAATCCTCATAAAAATCATTTTTTATTGACCTTCAACAATTTAATTTGGCAAGAATTCAAGACCTGACAACATATCGGGTCTGATTAAGTGCACCGCGCCCATATCATTTCGGGTCGGTCCCCCGGAGGCAACAACAACAACAACAAATAACTGTGAATGTGAATTCAATTTATGTGTCCTGGCAACGTACACGTTTCCTCAATTTATTGTTGCGTGGTAATAAATCAAGTAATTACTACATGTAAGTATGCTATACTTACATATGTATGAATGTGCCAACTATATTACGTATACGTTCGCCATATCCAAATAGAGATATAAGGCTCTTCCGCTTGCCGTCTGCTACTGCTGCTGCAATTGACTAAATAATGCATGTGTGCATTGCGATGCGGCTCGCGAATCAATTGAACGTGGACTAAAAACTAAAATATCGCCTGGCTCATAAATTATTAAAATATTTTTGCACTAAGCCGCGTCGAAAAACAGCAGCGAACAGCAGTTGGGGGTGGTGGGGGGTACAACAACTAAATTAAAACCCAAAACCAAAATGACTGAACTTGTTGGCCATAATGAGTGCGCAGATATTGAAACTGCATTTTGCAAACTGCACAAAATATATTTTATATATATATAAATTTTAACATGCAAATTTACATTATTTAAACTACAAGTTGGCAAATAATTGCAACGGAAATTGAAATTATATATTTTACCTGACACTGGTGTAAATTAAATAATGAAAATTCATTTTCCTCTCGTTTTTTTTCTGCTGTTGTGTATTTATATTATACTATAACCGCTTTTTCGCAAATCAACACGAGAATTGCATTTAGTTTAGCATTTAAATTGCCAAATAGTTGGCATTTGCCAAATGTTCTAATGTCCATGATAATACACACATTCTTACCCATGACATGCATGCATATGTGTATGTGTGTTTTCATCCTTCTTAGTTTTAAATAAGCCGATTAAGTTCTCTACCTAGTGCATAGAAACTAAACAGGTTCATGTATTACAGCGGGTTTAATTTGAAATACATATATTTCTATTCACGAATATTGTATGTTGTGTGTCCGGGTGCATGAATAGGACAAGGTAATGAGAAATAGCTTCCTAGAAATGTTTAAGTCATTAATTTTATAATTACAAAGGTTTGTTTTCACCCCATTTTACTTGAGTCGTTTATTGTTAGTTGCAATAATCCTATTAATGCACATTGCAGAATCCTAGAAAGTAAGTTCTTAGAAACTCAAAGACTTGGCTAACTTATATCGACCCAATTCTCTAGCTTTCAACTCTCTGTAAAACTCATTTGAATATAAAATTTGGGTAACCAAGTTAAAAAATCAAATTACACAACACCCGCAGCGTTAATTGAAGAAATCTCAATCAAAAAGAATGCCAACTCGTTAAGCCATTACCTAAAACGTACTTTTTTTTTTCTGTGCTGTCAACCCTTCTGCCTTGCCCACCTCCCTTCCACTCACTGTCCACGTTGAGGCCAAAAAGCAAGCGTGTCGAAGAGTGGAGAAAAAAAAAAAACGCTGCAAGCGCCGGAAATAGAATGGCAACAGCCAAAAGCAGGGCAGCAGCAGAAGCGTGTGCCAAAGACAGCAAAAGTGACGAGGGAGGACAAGGAAAAAGGCATAGAATACACGGCGAAGCGAAGGGCTATTAAGACGTAAAACATTTTTTAACACCTCACCGAAAAAAAAATGAAGACCTTAAAGTGGGTGGAAAAGGGGGTGGTGCTGCTGTCAGCAGACGGAAGTGAAGACGCACTGACGAAAGGAAAGAAAAAAAAAATAGTTGTAAAAGTAAAATAAAATGTTTCTAATTCAGCGCAACGCATTTAAAAGTAATGAAAATGGCAAAAGGAATTGACGGCACGTTAGCGACATGCCTGCCACGCCCCCTTCACAGCCCTACCCCACCGCTTCTTGCGTGCTGTTGACACTTTGAGGCAGGCAGGACATGCGTTGTTGTTGGGTGTGTCTCGCATCCGTCATTGCCCTGCTCGCAACATTTTCCGCTTTTATTTATAATATGAACAATTTCCGTCAATGCCTTTCCTTAAGAGTTCCCAACAACAACTACAACAACTACTGTACAATAAGTGCTGCCACTTGCCACTTTCCACCGAAAAAACAAATAAAAAAAATAAAAAACTGCACTTTTCTACCAAAATACTTTTCAATTTCGCTAGAGAGACGAAAGCGAAGAGGGAGAGACAGATTCGTAGCTGCCATGTCTCGTCCTTGTCGCTAATGACAATACACTTGTCTGGGCAAGCAAATGCGAGTGTGTGCTAGTGTGTATGTGTGTGTGTGTGTGTGTTTGTGTGTGCGTTGTGCGCGCATTTACGCTTCTTACTTATTTGATTTACGTTTCATTTCCGGTTGCCATATGCTGCCTCGCATACGAATGCTGCTGCTGTTGCAACTGCCGCACACTTCTAGTAGTAGCAGTAGTAGCTGTTGTAAAACCCACCCCCTTACTATACCCTACCCCTTCATCCCCTGCCCTAGCCCTGCCTTGTGAGAGCACGTTATGCAATTATAACTTTTGTCGTTAGTAACTTTAAGCAACTTTAAACGTAAATTGCAGCCATGAAGTAGCTTTTGGCTCACACACTCTAACACACACACACACTCCCACACACACACACACACACACACACACTCATACACTTACTAAGAACATATAGCCACACACTAATGCTAAACGTTATAGTTTGTGTTGTCGGCTTTAGCGCCAAGTGTGTGAAAGGTGTTTTATTGAATTAAGTGGGTTTAACGGGATTTCTATAATGCTCAACAACGATGCTGGCAACGCTGCATATGTATTTATTGTAACTACAGTTGCTTCTTCTTTTCTGTATGTGTGTGTGTGTGTTTGTGTGAAATGAGTTTGTCAGGCGACAACAAGAAAAACAACAACTGTCGCACTTTTAGTTCAAACTTTTTTTTTTTTTTTTGCTCTACATAATGCATATTTTATTTAATTTTTATGAGTTGCCAACCAAAAGTGGAATTTTATGCTTGACTATGGTGCAGAGGGGGGTGAACAGGGGTTTGGATAACAACTATTTGTAGCTGAAGAGCAAAACTGGCAACTGTAGAAATTGTTTGCCAACATTTAAGTGGCGCTGAGTTATAATGCTCTGCGCGGCGCGCACTGAAATTACTGAATCCAAAAATATATATGTACATATAAATAGTAGTGTGCATAATGAGCATTTTGTCCAAGCGTTTGTCAAGCACTTTCAAACACTGAACAGCGTTAAGCAATTGTCTGAACTTTTTGCACTGTTTCAAAAACTATTTAAATAGGCAATTTACAAAGTGAAATGGGGAACTGGAAATGGTTGTTCTCTAGGCTAAAATAATGTGTATTATTTATTAATAATATGTTTATAAAATATTTGACACAATTTTCTGACATCGAAACTAACTAAAATGTCATAATGTGTTTATTTATTATGAAAAATCTAGCAAAAATAAACAATGACCCAAAACTCTACGGTGTTAAATAAATAAGCTTTAAGTAGATTATGGAAAAATACCATTATTATTTTACTAACTAACAAATCAAACATAAAATATATATAAAAAGATTTCCTAATAAATACGCCATTCCATACCCAGAACCCTTTTCAAATAGCATGATTTCCCAGAAAAAAAACACAGCGTAGTCTATTTTAACGACTGCATTTTTAATGGAATTCGGTGTAAATTTGTCTTTTTATGTTTTCAAATTTAGATCCACACATAAAAAATGCAGACTAGACCAAAACAAAACCACAAGTGCTGCCATTAACAGGAATTCTTGCTAATAATAAGCACTACTCAACTCATTTTTTTTGTTTCCTTTTTTATCTCACTTTGATTTCGGTTTTTAGTTTAATGTAAAGCGCGCACATTTGGCCATAGAAACAAGAAACAAAAAACTGAAAGGGGGAACTTCTGTATATACAAAAAAATAAACCGCGCGTGTGGCATGCAAAAGTGAAACTCATTTCCCTCGACGAGCACTTAAAAGCTCGCGCCACTGCAGTTATTTCCCATGTTTGGTTCAACGAGGACTCTTTTTTTTCTGTTTTTTTTCTGTTGGACATGCAATGTCCTGATGCATGTCCCTACGTCCCTGCCTCGAGAGGGGTTGCACATTATGGTACGGTCCGTCAAATTGACTTCCTCTTGAAATTAGGCAAATGGCCAGCAATTAAACATGTGATTCTTTTGACGGGACCTCTTAGCCCGGCTAACACACACAGGCCACCGCACACACACACTGTGCGTCTGTGCTTAATTTATTCGAGGTGTTTTTTTTGTAAATGGTCGTTAAATATTAATAAGCCATTTAACTGCCACAGCACGTTGATGCATGAGCCACAATTAGGCTGAAAATAGCTCGAATTGTTTACTTAATAAACGCCATTCATCAAATCGACACGTTCTTTATTTGTTGTTGTTCGAGAGGTCTACACAGACCTGTTGCCCTGCCCCCTCCCCCGTCTATAAAACATGCAAGGTTCAGACAAGCTTAACCCCATTAGAGGCCCATGGCAATGCAGGTCAAATGGGTAGGCGTGGCAAAGGCCAAATTCGCTGACGTGTATTTGAGCCACGAAAAATTGGCTAAAAGCTTGATGGGATTTAGACCCGCCCCAAAAAAAGAGAATAAAGTCTTCTTTTTTTTCATATTTATGTGAGTCCCTTTTAGGAATAATAAAATCTGCGCTTGAAAGTATGCTACAGTAAGGTAGTTGGAAGGAAATATTTGTTCTGTTCTTTGTTCTTTGTTTTCATGTACTGTAAACATCTTAAAATAATTTTACCTTCTTAAGAACTCAATTGATAAATTAAGAAAGAAATTCAAATTTCTTTATTTTTATTGCTTGCAATAAATCATTTTCAATAAAAACTTGTCCCATTTCCCACCAAACAATAAAAATCTAATAACAACCGCACTTTCAAAATTGTTAAACTACAAAAAAAAAATGAAAATAATTCAAATTGCAGAGCTAATAAAACAAAAAATTTAAGAGGGTTAAATGAAGAGTACCTCACAGTCAAGCACTCTTTCTGTGAATCAAGGGGCAGTTTTTTATTTACATTTTGTGCTGTGGCATATTGCGATTGTGTGTGTGTGTGTGAGCTTGCATCGACTGCGGCCTAATTTGCCACATGCGGCGTCACTTTTGTTATTTGCATTCGAATTCAATCCCTTAACGGGATGCGACACTTGATGCCGCAATTGACGTCGACTTGCCCCCGACCCTTTGGCAGCAGCAACAGAAAAAAAACAATATAAATATTAATGCTATTTGCTTAACGTTTCAATTGCAAGTGGGGAAAAGTGAAGGACTTAAAGGTTGCACAACACTTGGCCGATTCACACGCCAGACACAGGCCGCAGGATGCAGGCAGCGCAGTGTGGCAGGCAACGGGGTGTCGCATATTAATCAGAGACAGCAATGGGAAAGGTACAACATCAGCGATATGAAAAGTGCGTATAGCACTCAGATGCCCGATAAATGTTTCATCTGCTAGACAGCAGGCAGTCGATGGGACTCTTTGACTCTGGAGTGGAAAGGGGGTGAGTCCTTTGTGAGGGGATGGGGGCTGTGTGCGAACAACCTCGTTTTAGGGTGTAAGTCTTGACGCAAATACTTTAATCCACTTCACAGTGACACTGAAATTAACAGCGATGATGCAACAGCGACAACAACCCTCGAATATTTTTGGCCAACGTAGAGTAGGGGGGGTGCAGGAGAAGCAGGCTTCGAACGGGAAAGCAACGGCATTCAAATTGGCTGCTATCGCAATTATTCATATGGCGGCGACACTCATAAAATGTCTCGCAAGTGGCGGCGTCCAGCCAGCGAGCTCTATCCAGACAGACAGATAGACAGCCAGACATGTTGCACGTTACTTTTCGGTGTTGCACACACACACAAAACACACACACATACACACAGCGAGAGACACAGTCGTCCACCGTTGTGACGTCCTTTTGACAGATGAAACACAAATGCAATTATCACTTTATTTTAAACGATTTATGTGCAACACAGAACAGAACACGACTCTCTCTTTGGATGTGTGTGTGTGTGTGTGTGTGTGTGGCAAACACACGCAGAGAACAACGGAACATGTAGACATGAAGCCGACAGCGGCGAACGGAAACGGAAATGGCAACAAGCGCTGCCACACATGAATCGTCCACGTTTTCTGTCCATGCGTCCGCGCTTTCCACGTTTCCCGTCTCCCGTCTCTTCCCTCCTCCCATCGACAAGCGAACGAACTGTGAGCTCATAGCTCGACTACATTTTCTGTATGTAGGTGAAATAAAAATCCAAACACATAAAAAATGAAAGCTCACCATAAAAGCGACCTCATCAAATCTTATATACGGTCATTCTTTTATCAAAAGTGCATTAAAAACTGAAACATACATATTTATTTATTTAGTTTTCTCTTTCGGTTTTTTAATGAAAATGGATTGCAGCGTTTCTAGCTCTTGACTGACCATTAGCTGGAAATTTGAGAGCACTTACCTAATAAAAAGGATTTTTTAGAGGAAGTGCATTTCAAATATATGTTGAACTTAACTTGAATGGAAACATTTTGTATATATGCTTAACAAGCTAAAGAATTTTGGTGCTGCAATATGCTAGTGAGGAAGTTTTGCTTATGAATCGACGTATAAGCAGTAAACTTTATCGATTATTATCGATAGACATTTAGTTTTTTGAGTTTATGTCTAAATCCTGATCTGATGAAGTGAAATTTACATCAGACTTGGATTCAGCGAAAAAGATTTTCTTAATGAATTTTATAAAATTTATGAATTTACTTTGTGGTTTTTGACTCTTTCTACAATTTTTTCTAATCTTTATTCTGAGTTTCTTTGCAAAACCTATTGAAATTAAGGTATAAAAAGATTTCGTTTTCCTTATCATTTAACTTTGAGGATATTTTCTTCTTCACTGAAATTCCAACAATCCTGCTAAGTAATTTTTGGGTATTCATTCAATTTGCTTTTTATGACAGCAATCTGGTTGTGGCATACCATTAAAATCGCTCATTATGGTAATTAAAGAACAACATTTGCTTTAAACACAGAGATTCACAGCTAATAGGCTAAGATAAACAATAAAAATGTAAATTATGATTATGGCAAATTAATGCCAGAAATTATACAGAATTAAGAGGAAGTATTTGTAACTTCGATTTGATATTTGATATTATAGGTTGAGTATTAAGTTCCGGAAATGCATTTGAAGCATCAAATGACAGTTGCAACAGAATTTCGTCATCATTTTTGTTTTGCTTATCAGGAAACATCTTGACAATTGCAACAGATTTTGACAATTTTGTTGTTGGCTTTATTGAAATTGGAATTGACAGAAGGTTAATGACGCCGAATGAGGCAACAACTGAGGCTGATTTCGTTGGCAATTTAACACCCCGCTGGGCAGTTGAGCAGCAATCGTTTTGAGGGGTGTGCAGGGTGTGCCGAGGGGGTTGCAGATTGAGCTAAGAGATTTGCGATAAAAAATGATTGCACATGTGAGCGTTTTAGACGCTCAAAATTGCAACATTTGCGGCATGAACAAAAAAAAAAAAAAAAAAATTCTTAACAATGATGAGACTAGAAGAGGGTTGGGTAGTTGCCTCATTTGCCTCTCCCCCTCCCTCTCTACTGCGCGACCCAGATTTGCACTTGCCGCCCATTTTTAGTTGGGTTATCAGTGGCCTCGGCCATAAATCACTGTCAAGTGTCATTCGCCCGGCAGAGTCGGCGGCAGCATCCTTTATCCTTGCTCTGCTTCGACAGTGCCGCAAGTTTTTCAATACACACACTCACCACACACACACACACACACACAGACATGTGTGAAGTAAGCTATCAGCTTACAAGCATTTGCCCTCCAGCCAAAAGGTGCATCAACGGAAACTGCTGCAACAGCTACCACGCAACAACAACTAAAACAACAACAACAACAGCAACAACAACAACAGTGGCGAAAAAAGTTGCTAATTAAACTTTGTGCTTGAACTTTGGCTGCATCGTGAGTTGTGTGGTGGCAGGAGGGGGAGGGTAGCGAAGGAGGACAGCGAAAGTGTTGCTGCACACCCAAAAATGAATAGTCACAAGTCCTTGTTGCAATCCCCAATCAGTGCTGTCAGTGATCCCCTTAACCCCGCTTCCCTCGCCCCCTCTCTTGCCTTCCGCTCGCATTCGTTATGCTTTGGTTAACATTTCGTTACGCTGTCAACCGCAAGTGAATCCTGCCACGAGCAACTTCTTGTCCACGCCATCGTGTTCACCGTACCATCCGACCAGGCGACCAACCAAGCAACCCCTAACTCTATCGCTATCTCTATCTCGTGTCCTGTCTATCCTGAATGTCTATCCTGCCTGGCATGCCTAATTTCCGCTATTGTTCATAATTTTTATTGCGCTTGTTGCGAATTAGTTTCGGTTACCAACCAACCCCTCCACCACCTCCACCTCCACCTCCCCCTTGTTGCATTGCATTGTTGCAATTTTTTGCAATTTAAAAATTTCCATCCTTTTTTTTCAGCAATATAATTGACGCTTCATTTAGGGGTTGACTTTGGCCAACTGACTTCTGCCTACAAAGGCGTTGACAGCGGTTACAACTACAACAACAACAACTTGTGATTAACATGACTGGCAACAAGCAGAAGCAATTGCTGCTCGACAGGAGGGGAGGGGGTGGGTGTTGTAACGTTTAACTGCTGCAGCTGCAGTGGGTGTAAACGCATTTCGTATTTATGTGTGTTACAGCTCATTGCAATTAAATTGTGTCTGAGTTTCGCCTCGCTATGCTTCATTGACATTTACATATGTATGGTTGGCAGGAGGGGGCGGAGGGGCGGCGTGTTGTCAATGGATAATTGTCTTTGGTCAGGTCAATGAATGGCTAGCCATTGCAAGGAATACTTGCGTATACCTTAACAGTTGCTTCAAATGTTATAACAGGTAACTTAACAGACAGTCAACAGCAGAGTGGTGAAGAACTTTCGGAGCATCTAAATGAGAGTTTGTTTGCAAAACATTTTTCGTACTCTATAAAATTCAATGTTGCTTGCTTACAGCATGTGGTAAATCAAATCCAACACAATGAAAGGTGGACTTAACATACGTTTTGATGACTGTTTGTTTGGTTACAGTTATGTTGAAACTTCATAACAGCAACAGAAATTCAAATTATAACAGCAAGATATGTTAACAGTTGCTTGCTGCTAGTTGAACTTCCAATAGTTCTTATGATTTTTAATAGATTATTCAACAAACATAAATTGTAAGGCTAACGAAAATAGCTTCCTTCAACACGTAGTATGGTAAAAACCCGTATAGTAAAATTAACTATTTTTATAGTTGACTTTCGTGTTGTTTTTTCCGAGTGCAACAATAACAAAAACAATTTTTCAACAAAAATATATAAATAAAATATATTTTAAAGTTTAAAATGTAAGCTAGGTGACAAACAAATTACAGTTGTAAGCCTAAAACTAACTAAAAACTTTAACAAAAGTACGAAGCGTTAGTAATGGTACAGCATAATGTTAAGTGAGCCGTTAAACAGAAGTATGTTATTCTCATAAAGGTCTTACATCTTATATTTTCGTGCTTCCCCAGCTCAAAACGAATTTTCGAAAGTCCTTTACAGACTGTAAAGCACTACGAAACAAGCAAAACAGAAAGGACATACATAGCTCTGAAAATATCAGCTTCGAACTTCGAATTTCCGTCAGTCACAATTTGTCTTCTTAAATAAGCTCTGTTATGTTAAAAATAAAATGTTATGCTCAAGGGGTAGCCAAAACTTTGTTACATGCAGGATTCGAAACTCGAACTGCTGTTATTCAAGCATTATGCTCCTTCTGTTAGCTATCAACTATGTTAACATCTTCGAACTGCCTTAAGTCGAACACTCTGCTAGAAGCATCAAATTGATAGTGAAATGTTAATGCTGAAGGGGTGGTTTCTGCGTTATGTTATCCATTTCAAACAAAACTCACCCGTAATGTTATGTTATGGTATGTACGATGGTTTCTGCTCTGCTTACACTAGCAGCTATGCTGTCTGTTAAGTTTTCTGATTTACCACAACTGAGCTCATTTGCAGACCAATGCTAAACTTTTTAGATCTGTGTTGAGTTTTTGCTGTTAGAGTCTTGTACTCTGCTTAGCTCTATTTCAACTAGTCTCGCGTTATCAAATGCTGCCAAGGCCTGATGTAACTTGACTGTTAAGGCACTGAAACTACTGCAAGGCAGCCAGGACAACAGGTGTCTAGTTGATAGGTAAAAAATACAATGCATTAACTTAAACAAACTTTCATAAATATTAATACAATAACAACTAAGTAAATATTTCATTAATTTTAAATCTCTAAAATCATAAAACATGTTTATAAATTTCACATGATAACACTCACCAGTAGATTTAAATTCCAAGCACGCCTACACGTTCTCTGTTCCATTTCCGATTGAACACAAATTGTTTGCGTAGGTCGTGAGCAAAAGAGCACTGGGCAAGCTCTTATCAGTTGAAGCCTTATCAGCCAGAGAGTGTGGTGAGTTTCGGAGTCGGGAACGAAACGGAATAAGCAAACAAATCACTCTCTGCTGTGCTCTCTCGCCGTCTGTCTGTCTGTGTGTCTGCCCAGGACCAAGCGGGAACAAGCGAAACACCCGCACACTGAAAATCAAGGCAAACCGAATTGCACTAAACGCCAACTTCGGCACAACGACACAACAACAACAACAACGTTCGGCTCGCAGTCGGCACGAAGCTAATGCCGCTGCCTGCCTGCCTGCCGCGCAGCGACGCTGCCTCGCTGCTGATGAGTCGAGAATTTATTAGCGCAAAAAACGAATGCGCTTCAGTTTCGTGTTTGTTGTGCGCTCGTAAGGATGTGTCCGCAACCGCTGACGGACAAGCTCGTGCGTTCGCGTCGCGTGTGCGCGCGTCCAGGACGCTGAACGTTTCAGCCAAATATTCTTGCCACACATAACGGCGGCAACGCAAAATTGTTATCAAATCTTTGCCACAGTGCTTGAAGTGAATATATATATATATATATGTGTAGAAATTGTGAATAATCAAAGCAAGAAAATCATGCGAATTTATTGTGTTTTTGAGTGTGCTTCGCCTGTGGCAGCCACAAGCAGTCTTCAAGTGTTGCTTCCACGAGTACTTCAACCAAAAGGTGCCTCTAACAAATTGACCCACAATCAGCACTCATAACTCATCAGCTGTCTGTCTGCCTCGAGGGCTATAGTATGTAAATCAGTCCCCCCCCCGCACCCCTCGAACCACAGCCCCATTCATGCCGCAAGTTGCATGCAAATGGTTTGCTTTTTTTTTTTTTTTGGGCGCTTGCAGATTCAAACATTTCTGCTCAATAATTTTGCGCTTATGCAAAGCTCGTCGTCGTCGTCGTCGTCGTCGCCGTCGCCGTCCTCATCGCAATCTGGGCTAAAACCCAAACGAGCCAAGCTAACCAGCCAAATGCGTTTTATATGTCCCCCCACCCCCTCTACGCCCTGACTCCAACTCCAACTCCAACTTCAAGGCACCCATATTTTGCATATTTTTGGGCGCTTAACTTTATTCTTCCGCTTGAGTTGACCCACTTTGTTGTTGGGCCGGGTTTTCCACTGAACGCAGTTTTCACTTTTCGATTTCCCTTTCCACCGATCCCGCCTCAGCCGACCATTAATTAATTAGTTTAATTAGTGGCTGTTGGCGCATTTACTTGCTTAACCAAAAGAATTGCGTTTTTCCAAAAAGTTTTCGCACAGTTTCGCTCTCTGTTTGTTTTTTGTTTGGGCCCATTGGCTAATGGCTAACATTAGGCGGCCCAAACGGGCAAAAAAGGGACCTCGATCAACTAACGGTTCATGTGCCATTTAACAAAACACTAAGCGAACCCTTTGTGAGCATTTTTCCTAATTTCCATCACTCGCTCAAAGTTTTCTGCCTCTCCTCAATTGCTGTACATATTTTCTTGTTGGCCATTTTTCGTTGCTGTTGTTGTTGTTGTTGTTGTTGGCCATAGCAATAAAAGCAGCCAACGGACTTAAGACATTTCGTGGCAACTAATGGCAGCGGGGCAGCAAGCAGAACTAAAGGAAAATTTATTTACTTTGCCACTAAATTTGCGCTGATTTCCCCAACTCTTGTTGTTGCCACTTTGCCACTGACCATTTGGCCCAATGCTTTGGTCTATTGCCTTAGATTTGATGTTGTCCCAGCTCCAGAAATGTTTGTCAACAAACGCAGTCAAGCCCAAAAAAACGAAAGAAAAGAAAGAAAAACCAACTTGAAGATGCCACATTTGTACATGTGTGTGTTGTGTGTGTGTGTGTGTGTGTGTGGCATGTATTTTTAGCTCAAGTGTGCCACGTCCGGCATTGGGAACTATGAGTATTTTAAAATTTGCGGCACGTGCCCCAAATAGCAAACATCAGCAAATAATAAATTCATTGTAAGCCAAGGACCTCAAACTAGAGAAAAAAATAAAAGTAGCTAGAACTAGGGGGCAAGGAGTTACGGGACCTTGCAACCAAATTAGCTGGTTCTTTTTTTTTTGGGGTAAGCTCAGTTTACGGCACGCTTAGGAGGCCATTAGGGTATGTGAGTGGCATGCCACAAATCCAAACAGCAGCACAAGACGCAGCAGACAACAGTAAGCAGCACTTGCTACATCTTGTGGCACTACAAAGTCCAGCAGTTGCATTTTCTTAACTTTTTTTTTTCGTGTCTGCAACAATTGCTGTTGTTGTTGTTGTTGTGTTTTTGTGGCAACACCTGCTTATGTTTCTTGTTATTCTTCGCATGTATTTAAAGCGGCAACACTTGAGAAAAGCCGCAGCTGCAACGGTGCTTGTGCGTTGTGTTGCAAGTTGTTGTTCTGTGGCAGGCATCATAATCTTTATGCTGCAGCGGCTCAGACAAATGCTGCAACATTAAGTTGCTTTATTGCAGTGGATTTAAGTTTTTTATGTTGTTTTTTGTTTGTGGCAGCCTTGTGACTTCAATTTAAATGAGTGCAACAAACTTGGCTTATAAATAAAAGTGCGACGTTCTTAGCAGGATAGAAATAATGTTCTGTCCTAAAAAAATATTTTCAATAAATTCTTTTAGTTTTCAAAAATTTTATTATCAAAAGTTGAGTGCTTTCTTAATGCCTTTACTCTTTACCAAATTTGATTTTTATCAACAGATAAAAGCACTGCTTAATAAAATCAGCTCGTGATAATAAACATTTTCAGTGCAATTTTATGACCAACTCAAATTTCTACAATAATTTGAATAGAAGTACATTTTTATTGAAGTTTTGTGAATGTTCTTTGTCTACTTTTATTCTTTGCCATTGTGATTTTAAAAATTAAGAAAGCATTTATTTTATCAAAGTATTTCTCAAAGAATAAGGAAATATTTTTTGATTAAAGTATAATGCTACAAAATATATATTTTTTTTTCCTAAAACTATTTGTGACTTTTTGTTAAAATTAAAAGGTGTCATTCTATTATACCGTATTTAAAATGCTTTTAAGGAAAACATGTCAAAGTGCCATAAATGCAACAAAAACACAAGCAGGGTTTTAAATAGAAATGGGATTTGAAAGAATTTGTCAGAAGCTAAAATGAAGCACTCTGTTTAAATTATAAATAGAAATAGTTGACGTTTCTCCAAATAAAAGCTATTTATAGTTGACTCAAGTATGAGAATTTATGATACCTTCAGATAAATTGATTATGGTCATTTGTTTGTGAGAAGTCTCTGAAGAGTTGTTAAAATTAGAAAGATTTAAAAGTATTTTGAGTATATATTTTTTTTCAACCAACTAAATACATATCTAACTAAAATCATATCTGTGGAACAGCGTTAAATCTTGTTGACTAGCAACTTATGTTTTGACCTTAAGCACTTTTCTTTATTTTGCCCTCTTTTCACTATCCTCGCTATCTATGTAAATTTCAGCCAATTAACGTAGTTTGCAGCTGCTGTCTTCTGTGCTCGGGCATTAAAGCAAAGAAATAAAACAAACTTTATATTTATGCGAATGCATTTACAATATGTCAAAGCATTTCATTTATTTCAAATGCTTATTTACAGCTATTTATGCACTTTTTGCATTATTTATTTATGTTTCCCCTACCTTAGTTTACCTTAGCTTTCCCTACACTGAAGTTAAGTTCCATTTCTCTTACCTTTTGCACAACTTTTCATTCCGTTTTTTTTTTTGCTTTGGCTTTGGCATTGCTTCTAGTTCCTTTTCCGCTGGCTTAATTCATTTTTTATTTCAACGTAAATAAGCAGTAAATTACAAGCTGCAACTGCAACTGTTGCTGCTGGCATTTGTTGTTAGCTTGTCCTGTGCATATTTTGTGTGATTTTACTGCTGACGCTATATATCCTGTGCTCCTGCTTCTGCTCCTGCTTCCTGCATCAAACATCAGTTTCTGTTTCGCTCTGTTGCTGTTTACATACACTGCACGAAATGGACATAAACCCATTTGCCAAATCGGCTACTGACTTCTGAACTACTTTAAGCCAGCCACGCCCACTTAACACCTGCTCTTCGACGCCCCTTTTCTAGAAGAAACGAAAGTTGAAAGCCGCTGAACTGAAATGTTGGCAGTCACTTTAATTGCTTTACGACTGCGACAACTGGTCATTAGTTGTGCGACAAAATTAAAGGGGTGAGGGTGTGCGGGTGGGTGTTGAAACTTGTTGAGTGGCATACAGTTGTTGTTGTTGCTCTTGTTACCTGGTCAGCAGTTGGCAACCACTTGATGATAAGGTTCTGGCCCCTCGTAGTCGTCGTTAAGGTGCTTAGCTTGAAAGGCGTTTCTTTAGAAAGTTAGTACTTGGCAGCACTAACAGTTCGCCGTAACGGTAAATGTTACTGTCTTGCTATTAGCGGGCTTCCCCCCCATTCAGTTTGTGGATTAGGTGGCAACTCTTGTCGTTAAATGTCAGGTGCTTACCGGACGTCAGGCCTAAGATAGATATAGGGGAAAAGTTTTACTGCTTTTATTTGAAAAACTACTTGAGAAACTTATTTTTTTGATTAAATAGAACAATTTGCCAAGTCATAAAGAAACAAGCACAAAAGTGATCAATAAAAAAAACTCGTTTAGTAATGCTATAAAGTGCATCAAAGCAAGGTGTTTTTAAGCTTAAATACAAAGATATAATCTTTACAAAATTCGTATTCTGATTCCATGTAACTAACAGCATTTTAATGACTTTCAACAAAGGAAATAAATGTGGGGAGATTATACACAAAAATACACATGAATAAAACTAAAAAGGCAAGGTGGTAAACACATTTTGATACCCTGATACTCTTAACTGAGCTGAAAAACAAATGGGGTATACACAAAGTGTGTGTTGTAAAAGTTTTGTTTGGAAAAGCAAATATGTGAATATGGGTATAAAAACAGTTGCAATACAAAAATTCATGCGTGTTTATACAAATTTGTGCATGCTTGTGGCAGACCCAAGTCAAAAACAACACACACACACACACATTGCCACAAAAACTGTTTGTCGACACAGAGTCCAGATAGTTATGTGTATATAAAGAGAGGTGTATGTGTGTGTGTATGCGTTGAAAGCCAGCCAGATATTGCAATGTGTTTTTTTTCACACATAAAAACCGAGAGCTTGTAATATGTAAAATAACTTTAATTACCAGCTTCCTGCAGGACAGCAGCTACAAAAACAACAAGTTACTGCAAAAACATATAGTTACAAGAGTAGAACAGCAAATTGTAGTGCCATAAAACTTTATTTTTTTCATTTTTAATTTAAGGGCTTATACTTTATAAAAAGAAAGAATTTCATCACAGTTGAAAGTTGTGCTCAACTTTAAATAAAAACCACAACAAAAAAGAGAGAGCTCTTTTCTAGAGTTAAATGAATCGAAAGGCAAAAAATTTAATTACTGTTGCAATTTTTGAAAAAATGTTGCAAGCACCCTTTCATTAACTATTTCACTTGAAAAAGCGTTTGCCGTACAAAGAAGATATTTTAATATAGATTGAAAAATTCACAAAGTGGTTATCAGAAAACAAAAAGGTTACCTGGCAGGGAGAAAAAATTCGTGAAAAATTTAATAAGATTGTTATTCTTCAATTTATGTAGAATACAAAGTTCGTTCACATTTAAATGTTTTAGACAAACAAAGATGAGTTCTTCAAATGCCATTTGAGAGTTAAGAAAATAATCAAAGAAAACACAAATTGAAAGTAAATAATATTTGGAAGTGGAAGTTTATGATGATTTTTTTTTTGTATCAAGAAAATATTTAACGATTTGGTTGGTGACTTTTTAAGAAACCACTAGAAAATTGTATTTCAGTTTTTGAGATTTTCTTAGTAAAACTGATTTTTGATATATGTATTAGCTTTTGTAATAAAGAAATATTTTTTATGAACATCCAAACGGAATTCAATTTATTTAGTGCTTTTTAAAAGCTGAATAGAATAAAAACCTCACTCTTCATTAAATAAATTGTTTTTATCACAATAATAGTGAGTTCTTTTTGTCAAATTACTTTTTTATTGATAGTCTTCAAGTTGTAAGTCTGTTTGTATCTGTATCAATGACTTTGCTGTTTTTTAAGCTGCTCTGTGTGCCCCTTGAGGTTGATAAGAAAGGATGTGTTGTTGTGTGTGTGTGTGTGTGTGTGTGTGGGTTGGCATTGCGGGAATTAAAAGGCAAAGAAAAAACTTTCATTTCAGTTTTGTAGCTTGTGCAAACATTAAAACGAAAGTTTTTAAAAGCAACCACAACATCTACGTCATGTGTGTGTGTGTGTGTGTGTGTGTGCGAGGCATGTGGTGTTGTTGTTGGAGCTAGTGTTGTGTTGTTGTTTTGTGTGTTTTTGTGGCATGGCGCATCAAAGTGGCAGCTTTAAGGCGCTTACTGCTCAGTTTGCAGTTTTTTATAGTCAAAAGGCAACACGCCAAGTTGCTTAAACAGCAACACAAAAGCAGCACAGCGGCAGCAACAACAACAACAACAATAGCCGCCATTTGTTGCCACATGTTGTAACTGTTGCCGCATTAAATGTGCAACCCTCAGCTGCGGTTCAATGTTGTTGGTGTTGCAGTGAAGCGAATTTCACTTTTATGTTGGCGCATCTACGCTACTTTTATACTGTTGTTGCAACCGACAGTCGCCCCCACTTCAGCCCCCTTGCACCATTAGTTTCACTGGGCACCACCGCCAGCAGAGATTTCAGTTCATTTTATGTTGTCAGACTTCCGAGTGCGCCGAGCGAGTTCTTCTGTTATATAAAAAAGCCAAATTCATTTTGCACATATAACTTTTATACCCCCACACACACTCGCACACATACACAAATATGCACTCTGCGTGTGTGTTAGTGTGTGCGTGGGTGTAATGTTTATGTTCCCTGCTGCTTCAACTTGACATCTTTGGGTTAATTTTGCAGCCGCATCTCTAAAATGACAGCCACACAGTTGGATGTAACTTTTTCGAACGCTCCCTTCTCCATTTACAGTTCACACTCTCTCACACACACACACCCCACACACACACATTATACATACTGTAATTCATTGATGGCATATTTAAAACCTTTAAATTTTCTGTTCTATTTTGCAGCTCTAAGAAAATGATTACTTAAGGCACACAGCCTGTGAAATATACAAACCGCAAGAATTGAAAAGCCATTATAAAAGCGAGAAAGCAAACGAGAGAAGAAATAAAAACGAGAATTACAAATTGGCTTGCAAAAAGTAAACAAAAATATAATTCAATTTTATAGCCAATGGGCGAAAACTAAAAAATCAAACCCACAAACCAAAAACCAAAACCAAACCAAACCAAACCAAAAAAAGTAACGTAAACCACCGCAAAACAATTGCTTTAAAAAAGTAACAAATCAATTGCAACAACAAAAACAACACCAACAACAACTACAAAATGACGCTGCGCATTTCGGCTAAATCGAGAAATCATCTTGGACTCATTATTTATGGCTTTGTGTTGGTGCTAACAACAACAACGCCATCTATCGAAGCTGGACGCATTTTCGGTAAGTTTACGAGTTACTTTCCTTATCCCCCCCTCCCACTCTGGTTTGGTCTAAAAGTGAAAGTGAGACGGGTCGCTCGGCTTCCGGTTAGCCAATCTTCCATTAGCTGTTTTTTTTTCGGGTTAGCTTAATTAATGCGCACAGTTAGCAGCTAATGGAATTTTTAATGCAATGAAAACGCAATGTGAACACATTCCACAAATTGGCTAAATCAAGCGACAAACCCTTGCTAAATTGACAATCCAGCTTCTTCTTCATCTTCTTGTTAATATACCCTGCAGCTAAGATTGTTGAGTGGTTGGATTTTGATTAAGAATATTATATTACGCATACGTCTAATGAGTTTTAGTCTTGAAATCTTTTCTCTAAACTCAATAGAACACCTGTTATCATTTCCCACACTCAACAATAAGTATATATAAGTCGAGCAGACTTCTTTATAAGCACACTTAGCTATCTTTTTATTGGATTTGGGTCATATCGCTAGCGCTGGAAAGCCGGGTACATGTTATTTTTGTATTAATTAGTATTACAAAAGGTTTGCTTTTTCATGCTTCTCGATGTCATGTACGTTAATGAGCTGCCCCCCAAGTCAAAGGCACACACACACATGTGTACACACATTTGAGTATGTAAATGTGGTGCGCAGTTCGTTAAAGTCAATGATTGTGTGTGTTTTTATAAAAATAATTAAATATAATTACATTTCTTGGAAACACGTTTTGCTCGAAATACAAAAAAAAATAATATGGAAGTGGTTTTCGTTTTTGATTAGAAAAGTGGGCTGGGAGCGATTTGTTAGCCAGAGCGAGCGAGATAGCATGTGTGTGTGTGTGTGGCCCAATTAACCACACAAAAATTTAATAAATGAAGCAAACGTTTTGTGCATGTGTGGTTATAATTTACATGTAATTATGGTAGCACCGCTTTGCTGACCCAAATACAAGTCAAACGGGTTGTGTAAATGCCGCTTCAAAAGGGTTAGAACTAAGGGTAGGGAGCACCATGTAGGTATGTATTGTTGTCCCGTTATCTGAACACCCTTGGCACAGCTAATTGCAGTTTTGTCTGCGTGGCTGCAGTTGAAAAACGCGAGCGTTAGTTTTCTCTCTCTCTCATTTATGCCAGTGACAATGATCAACAACAACAACAACAACGCAAACCGTCGCCGACGACTTTTGTTGACACACATTTTGTTGCGGCTGTCCCCAAATAGTATGCTACGAAAATTTGCACGCAAATGAGAGAATTTGCGCGCCATCAACAATAAAAGAGACAACAGACAAAACAGAAGATAACAAAAAAAATACGAACATCTGTGTATGTGTGTGTGTGTGTGTGTGAAAGTTTGTGTGTGTATTGGTATTAGAGTCTGGCAGTTTGTGCAACGGGTTTTTGTCGAGCAATTTAAATGACGCTGTCGAGTGGCAACCGCCGCAGCCGCAACAACAACAATCGCAACACCAATAAAATTGCAGCGAGGCGAGTATTTACACACACACACACACACACACACACATAGAGGTCGCAGCAGTGAAAGCGTAAAGTTTACGCGCTTGTTTGCTATAATTTCGATTGTTTTCACTGCAGCAGCAGCGGAGGAAGCAAAAGCAGCCGTCACTGCGGCGCTATTTGGCCCTTCGCACTGGGCCACGCCCATTGAAAGGCAGCCTTAGGCAACCCATAACCCTCTTTCCCACCCCCTGCCACACGCTCTTTCTCTTTTGCACACGCTGTTGCACGCCATTTTGCTGCAATTTTCGTGATATTGATGTGAGCAAGGGTTCTTGTTGTTGTTCCTGTCCCAAAACTTTGCCAGCTGCACTTACAACAACAACAACAACAACAACAGCACCAGCAACCACAGAGAACAACAACAATTCGTCGCTTAAAATATGCCCCATAAGTAGCATACTTTTGCATTTGAGATTTCGAGCAGTTGTTGCGTTGTGTTTTTCTGGTTAAGTGCAAGAAAATTTATGAAAAACTTTCTTACCCAAAAATGTGTTGCGCAATTAAAGTTGCACAACAGTTGTAGCAACTGTGACGGCAACGGCAACAATGCAACAGCATCAACAAAAGCCGCAACTGCACTCAATATAACACTTAATGTGCCACGCCCTAATTCCCAGCAACTTAAGTGGGCGTCGCTTGTGTAAATAATTGCGCACATGCTAATCTGGCTGGGAAATTAATTGACGTTGGGGCGGGCAATTAAAGCACAAAAGGGATGTGGAGCATCGCACAAGGATGCGCCATGACGCAAGACAAAGCTAAAAACTTACTTTTACTCTTATTGTTCGTTAGTTGCAAGCTGCAAGCGTAAAAATCAATAAAGTGTTTTGCATTTGTATAAATGCCACAAAGTGTTGCAAGTACACGAGACGGCTTTTTGGAGCCCTGTCAAGCAGCGTGGGCACATATTTCTAAACTGTTAAGCAATATACAAAAGTTAATCATAGTCCTACTCCTTATGCGATTCTTATAATAAGTGTTGCCTACTTTACGGCATAGTTTTAATTCCCTCTGTCTAAGTTGTTGCTACGTAAGTTTGCATTGCGATTTTGTTCAATAAGATAGTCAGACGGCACGTGTGCTTTGACAGAAGACAACAAATACTCCTTGCCCTATTCAGCGCCAACTTTTATATGGCAACACTTTTTTTGTTTTTAGGGCCATGTCGAAAAGTAACAAACATTACGCGCCAAATTGGTAAATCGAACGTATAATGCCCCTTGACAACTATTAGCAAACACTCTCTTATTACACACGCACACAAGCTATGACATCACACCCACGAGCGCACACACACGAACACACACACACACACATAGAAAGTCAGTTAAGGATTTGTTTTTAAATTATTCATGCGATGTCTACGTATAAACAATTTTTGTGGCCTGCTTTTTGCCATCAGACGTACTTTATATTCAGCTCATTATGTTAAAGCCAAACAATTGGCGACATCAACACAAACACAACAAACACAACAAACAACAGCAGCAACAACAACAACAAAAGTTCAGCAAAAATGCGTTGGTGCTTCTTTTTCTTGTAGCTGGGATTACATTTCAGCGAGGCGTTGTCCTTGACAGCAGAAACGCTGACTGGCGTAATTTCTTTATTAGATTCATTGCGCCCCTCGAGCAAATTTGCAGTGGCATGGTGGTGGAAGCAGCAGCTGCAAAAGATGCTAAAAACAATTACATAAATTGCCTTTGAGTTTTATTTAAGGCATTTTCAGTTGTGAACGAAAATTTAAGTAGAAGTGTAGTTTGAATTTTCTGGGAACTACTTTTGACTTTTATGAATGGAAAAGTGCCAAAGACTTTAATCAAAATTTCTTGGAAATTGGCGAAATGAACATCAGATGAAGTTCGCTCTTAAGCAATTTTAACGCTTAATAATTCAGTAATAGTATTCATTGTGCGTCACCTTTCTTTCTGTCCTTTTCCATCAATACATATTAAATGACAAAATTCTTGCCTTGACAAAAATGTATTTTATTTTTTGCTGGCATATCAATTAACAAAAGAAAAATAAGTAACAGCTTGAGTAAAGAAAATTTCTAATTTTGCTTTTATCAGCAATTTTCTGATGCCAATATCTTTATTAACAAAGCAAATGTGAAAATGTGTTTCTAGTTTAAAGGATTTCATATTCAAATGCCAGGACACTGCCAAAATGAAGGAACAAGTTGCATTTGCTCGCTTTTCTAGTTAAAAACTTTGTGTTTCTGCTTTTTCTGCCAAGCAATAATTGAAATTTATTCGCATATTTGAGGCAAAACTGAATTTCTGTTTATTCTAAATTTGAAAAGTATTTAAATGGAATTTTACGCTGTGAAAACGACCAATTAGTCTCTTGGGGGAAAATGGAATTGTTGCAGTTTTTGGCCATTTTTGGCTTGTAAATCTTTCTCAATGCATTCATTCATTCTATTGTAATGTATTGCTGTTTTTGTTGTTGTTGCTATTTGGATTTTATTGAAGCAAATAAATTGTTTTTGCATGTGGGTCATTAGGCGCCGTAATTGAATTTAATATTTGTTTATGCAGTTTTACGATGCAAAACGATAGAACAGTTTAGGTAAATAAACATCAATTGATTAGAAAATTATGACAATAAATATTTATAATTAAAAATGCAGCATTGAAAATTAGGTGGAAAAACATCAACAACAACAACGATTCAAGTAAATCTTAAATTGCTGTTTGATTGAATTATTAAAACTATAAATACTTTTTGCGTGATAAGCACAATTGGAATTTAAGAGAAAATATACCAATTAAAGTTGAATAACAAAATGCAAAAAACAATTAATGAAAACATAGCTTAAATAGCATAAATATTTTTATAAAATTTACAGTGTCAATGTGTAAAGAGGGGTTATTGGAGTAAACTTAAATGATTATAAAATGCCATTTGCATAAAAATACTTGAAATATTTTAATATTTTTATTGAACTCGGTTGAATTGGTTTTATCTTCGTATTCAATTTGTAAAGTATTACCATCTATTTAGGCAGCTTAAAGCTACGCCCTCAAAGCACAGGACGAAGAGCATAGAAACCACACAAACCTTCGTCTCACCTGCTTCATTATCCTTGATACTTTTGCTGCGGCTGCTGCTGCGGCTGCGAGTGCCTATTATAATCCCAGCTAAGCCGCTGCGATTATTGTCTACAAAATTCATGTATTTCATTATTAGACAGCGTAGCCAGGACGAACAGGGAACAAGGAACGGCTCAGCATATCCGGCTCAACATGCCCAGCATCCTTCGACCAGCTTGCTGGGCTGCTGTTCATTTGCTGTCATAATTTAATTTTTGCCACCGGCCGTGGCGACTCACACACAGAGAAAGAGAGAGAGAGGGACAGTCATAACAGACAGAAAGCACATCCTGTCGTACTTGTGCCCAAGGCTTTCCTCCAGACTTAGTTTTTGTTGGCATGCAAAGAAGAAAAAAGCCAACATGATGTCAAATGGACATGGACAGACCTCAAAAACCTTGCCTTGCCACACAGCATCTCATTAATCCGTGCAGTTGAATGGCCGCCATGCCACAACCTTTTAAGGCTTTGTGTGTGTGTGAGCTTTGCCTATGCTTTCTTGCATATCCTTGCTTCTTCAGCTCCGATCACAGAGGAAGAGAGATAGAGAGAGAGAGAGAGAGAGTGCACATAAATCAGCTGCCTTGAGGCACTTCATCAACATCATCATCTGAAAGCGCCAACTGGGACAGCGCAATTTAGTTTGTCTCTCATTCTCTCTATTTATTATCTACTCTCCCTTTCGCCTTCGCGCATGAATGTCACAATTTTGGTCGCTCAATTTACTACGCAAATTATAAACAGCAAAAAAAAAAAAAACTGTAATAAAAACTGGCAGCTGCATAAAGAAAGAAAACCCAACCAGCAACCAACTTGGCCAGCAAATTGAAATGCCTCAGGCCGAATTCGTACATTTATGCGCCTGAAAGTCAATAATGAAAATTTTAGCCGGGGCCAAGGCGCTTTAAACCCGCCGCCCACGCCGGAACACAAAAAAAATAAATATATATAAACTACCCCCAAACAACTCGCGCGCAACTAAATGTAATAAAATTCGCATAAAAACATTTCACAGGCTTTAGACGCGAGCCGCCCGGAGCCAAAAAAAGAACCGGAGGGAAGCTGGAGAGATCATGTGACAGCAGGAGAAATTAAAGCAAGCTGCTTAAAAAGTTGTGCAACATCCGGACAAGAGGCCGCCGCCAAGTTGAGCACAAACTGCTTGCAGCAAAGTTGCTGTCCCGGCACAGTGGAACAAAACGGTTGTTTTCCTCTTGTGCTTCATTCTAGTGTATTGAAATTTCTTTGACATTTCCTATGACTTTTAAAATGTATGCAAGAAAAAAGTTTTCGCTTTCAACTCTTGACATACAATTTTTTTGGGCCAACTCTTTGTCCAGTGTCCAGTTCTGTTTTTCTGAGACACTGTCAATGCCAACGCCTGATTCGGTTACTTTTGACTCGTGTAGTGTTTGCCACGCCGCCGCCTGCAGTTGGCAGCACGCCCAAAAGTTGCCTGCCTCGTGACGTTGCGCCTATCACAACCAATTTACTAACGAAGCACATAAATCCAATTTCTGGCCAGCACCAGCTTACGACAACTACAACAAAACAAATGAAAAGAGAATTTTTCCTGCTGTTTGCTGTTGCTGTTGTTGTTGTTGTTGTTGTTGTTGTTGTTATTGTTGCCAGCGACAATTTCCGTTTCCGCTAGACTTGGCCCTTGTCCGGCGTCTCTAAATTACTAGCCTCGTTGTCTAAGGCTTGCGCCTAGTTTATTAGGCTTATCAACGGACCCAGTCCCGGGCCCAGCCTGACCGTGGCCCGGATAAGTTTATTAGACGCTTCGAGCGTTTACTCAGCGTCCTGTCAACGCCAAACGCTCCACCCTCCGCACCTCCCTCCCAGCACTCAAGCAAATTCTTGTTAGCACTTGAGGTGCTGAAAAGGCAGGCAGAGCTATTCAATTTGTTGCATGCACCTTTTTGGCACTATTCGATGAGTGCAACCAGACTCGAAATCAATTGGTGTGCAAAGGCCTAAGTGCCACATCCAAGGGTAAACCAAAAGCCAGCAACACATTGGGCTACCTCAGACTTGGTCAGCACTTGGCTGCAGCCATCGGAACCTATGCATTTGACACGTTTCACTTAATACTAAGCTTCGAACTGCCTGCATGCCTCACGTCTTGTCTGTGACTGGGTTTCGTTTGCAGGACATGAACACTAGTTGGACAACGTGTTTGTGTTAAGAAATCAATTTTTTTTTGGTGTGCAACACAATAAAGTAATTTAAACGACAAACAAACCACGTGCTTTTAACATAGTTATAAAACATGGTACAAGTAGTTGCGGACCTCCTAAACAACTCCAAGTCAAACTTAGTTTTAAGCCATACTAAAACCTTAGGGCCCTTCAACGAAGTAGACTTTAAGGACATTTATATGGAAATGGTCTAAGGACAGTTTTATTTCTGGCTGAGACATGCAAATTTAAGTGAGTTTTAATGCAAACTGTAAATAAATCAGAAACAAAGCGAAAGTAAGACACTAAATGGGTAGGAAGAGCATGCAGCACATGTGTCCTGCTTCTGTGTGTGTGGTTCATATCCTTTCAAATACGCATTTATTTATGCAGCGAAGTATGAGCAAAAGTTTTAAATTAAATTTTATGTTATGTACGGCTAAAGTCCAAGGCAATGTAAATAGAAATGCAGGCAAAACTTTGACCCAAATACCATAAGCACAGGCAAAAGGCAAAACAGAGAACACACACACACACACAAAAACATGCAATCACACGCACACAAAATGCACAAGATGCCTGCTGGCACTCTTCTTCTCTGTCTTATGTTCACTCAAGTTCTGTCTCTTTCTCTCTCTCTCTCACTTTCTGATTGTCTTTGCTTGTATCTCGTCCTTTGTGTGCTGTCACTCTCAGTTAGCTATGGCAAACAGTGGTTTGGGGCCTGTCCGCTTCTGCTGCAGCTTTCCGACGATGCCACACACCAATACTCACACAGCAAACATGCCGCCAATTAAGCCACTGTCGAAGTCCTTGAAGCATACAGGCAGGCTATGTTTTTCACTTTTTTAAAGCATACTTTTGTGTGCTCATGAAATTCGATTACCCATCGTGTGTCTGTCTTCCTGTTCTTCTGTCTGTTATGCGTGTGAATATAATACGATTTTTTTTTATAATTTAATCAAGCTGAAAGCTGCTTGCTCTTTCTATCTGATCTCTGTCCATTTTTGCAGTCATCGTTGTGCGTGCAAATAAAAATAAGTGCGACTATAAAACAAATGCCGGGCAAAAGCACGCTCGCATCCCGAAAGTTGAGATTAACGCTGCTTTTACGAGCAGCGCATTTGTCATACACTTTTCAGGCCATAAAACAAACCTTGAAGGGTTGCCGAACTCGTGCCCTCTTCCCTCCCTCCCTCCCTACTCACACACACACACACACACACACAACCCCGTCATCAAATGTTAAGGCTTTTAATGCTCATGTCATATGACTTAATAGAAGCAAGTGATTGACTTGCTTTTAGCGGCCTTAAAGTGCAGTTTGAGGCATTAGCTTTAATAGTGAATAAATCAAGGAAGTAAAGTTGGGTTGTTGCAATGATAAGGAAGGAAATACCCTGTTCAGATAGTAAAGATTGCGTGAAAGGTAAATTTGTTTAACAAGTTTGACTTCATAACTTTAGTATAAGTTTGCAACGGTTTTCCTTAATGTGTTCTACATTCTCTAGGGCATCTATAAAGTGTTTGTTAGCCTTGTTCAATTGAGCATACTACATGTGTAGTACTTATAGGATAAAATACATACACGAGGCTCACACCTGCTTGCTGTCATTTATCAATTCATAGGCAGCTACAATTACCAGCATCACATATATGTCAAGAGGTCAATGTGTGCGTGCGCTAATTACTAGAATACACACACACACACACACACAGACACATACAGATGTATACACATATACATACGAGTGATCAATCAAATTGCTGTGGCATGGAGAGAGTTCGCTGAGCGGAGCGGAGCATCGTTGTGCTGGCAAAATGGGTCACAGCAACTTGCCACAGTCGTGATTTATGCATGTGTCAGGCCGTAATGAATAATTTGATTAATTTAATCAGCTGCACAAAAGCCGCACAAACTGCAAAACTAACTATTCAAGAGCCGAAGCTTTTCAATACATATATACCCTTCAAATTTGTCAGTCTGCTGGCTTAGGAGGCTGGCTATAAATAAAACAGGCCATGAATATTTTACAAGTGCTTAAAAATTGTTAACAAAACGAAAGCAGATTCAACACAGCAACAACGGCAAGCAATGACAAACAACAGCAACTGCGTAAATAAATGCAATACAATTTGAATAAACAGGCTTACACATACTTAAATACACATACGTCCATGTGTGTGTGTGTGTGTGTGTGTGCGTGTGCGTTTGTGTGCTTGTCAACCACTTGTTATGAATGCTACTCGTTTGCTTTCTGTCTGCCTGTGTGTATATATATATATATGGGAAACAATTTATATCCGATTTTAATATTGAATCTCTCGAGCGTAAATCGAATTCTCTTGGCAATGGCAAATGTTTTGGTCTCCCTTGGCAACCTACACACACACAGCATGCGGCATCTGCCACAGCGACAGCTCTACGACATAAGCAACGCCTTCGATAAAACACCAATTAGTGTGCTCTAAAAGCACAAATTTAAGCTGATTTAACATTGAGCATGCGAAATGAGTGTCATTTAAATGACAACTAAACTTAAATAAACCTAAAATGTATAAAACTTAATAATTTAAATCTTTTTGCTTGTTTGGTAATCTGATTGTTAAACAACATCCTATTGACAAATTGCGTGTGGAAATAAACATGAAACATAACTTTGAACTAATGATATTGTTTAAGGAAATGTCCTTAACTCCTTCTCAATAATCTGTTTCCTTAGTGCGTCACATTTGTTACCAATAATACCATTATTTTTTACCTTTTCAAGAAATCTGACTCTGCGATTGCATCTAACCTTAAGGGTCTGAAAGGTTTTCTTTTTAGCAACTTGATTACCAATCAGCTTTTGTCACGTTGCCTAGCTTCGGCGCACTTTCTGTCAAATTGAACTAATTAGACTCACATATGCATGCGTAATAGACACCATAGCAAAGCATCACACACACACACATACTTGTGTGTGTGCGCTTCGCAGAAAAGTTAGAAGGCAACGTTTTGTGCTGTAATTGGAGAAACTGCTGCAAATGTAATCAGGACTTTTGATGATAGCGTTATTTTTTATTTTTTTTTTTTTGGCCCCAGCAAGTCATGCGTTTAGCAGAAGCCAACAACAACAGCAAGAACAACAACATGTGACGTAAGGCGCGCTTTCACGCACAAACAAAAAATACATAAATCAAATTGTTGGAAATTGGTTACCAAGCAGAGATAAACTCGCATTATTATGCCTGCCATTTGGATGTGGGTTTGTGCCATGTGGAATGGGTATGTGTGTGTGTGTGTGTGTGGGGAAGGGTGTGGGTGTGGGTTGAGCTTCTGCTAGGCAACCCACACATTTTTCATGCACACACACAGGAAACCTGCTACTTATCAGCCATCAATCAATAGATATGACCCTGCTTTTGCCTAATATTAATAGGTCTTCGCCAGCGCCGCAGATCATTTCAAAGCCAAAGATTGATATCCTTGTTGTTGTTGTTGTTGCTGCTATTCTAAAGTGGCACAACAATTTATTGAGCGCAGTTCCATTGTCCTGCTGCTAAACAACTTTCTCGCTGCAGTCGTTCAGTCTGTGTTGTAAAGTGGTTTAATCCTCAGCTAGCTTGGGCGACTTTCCTCTCTTGCTGCTTATGCATGCAACTCAATCTAAATGCAAAGCAAATCCGCGATTTGCGGATTGACGGCACTTGAGTTGCTCAATTAATAGAATGTGTCCCTCAGCTAGAAGGGTTGTCATTTGCTCATGGACATCAGCTACCTGATGCTTATTGGCCAATTAATTTTGATGTATGCACGTCTCTCTGTGTGTGTGTGGATGTGTGTGTTGCGACCACACAGGATGTGGGTGTGGTTTTGGGACATCAGCTGGCAAGCCTTGTCATTTATGCATTAGAGCCACGTTACCAATAGCTTGACCCTTAAAATTTCCATAATTTCCATGCCTTTCAGTATTTTGAATTAGTCTTTGAAACTTTCTTCGAGAGCCAACCAGAAAAAAACAACAATAAAAGGCGACCGCAGTAAATTATGCAAATACAAAAGGCAAACCAATTTAGCGCACAATTTGCACGTTGGCCGCAACATTTGCTGGTTGTGCCCCATCATCACCTACCCCACAACCCTCCACTCTCAACCTCCCCCTCACTTGCTGGCTCACAGTTGGCGTCCAAAGCTGACCAGGCCAAGGCACATTGTACACATACTTAAAGGCTGGCCCCAAAACAGCTGGTGGCCCGCAGTAAATGTAGACCGCATGATTTGTATCACAAATGGGCCACAAAATGGCACACACACACACACACACGTACTAAGATACAAAACACTGGCCGAGTAGCCAATACAAACATTTATTGCTAATTGCTTAAAGGACATTTGCATAAACTTAACAAAACCCCAAAATTTCTCATACAGCCAAGCAAATAAACGACGACAAAATGACCAGACCAACAAACAAACACACGCAAACACACACACACACACACACACATACAACTGGTTGTGTATGTGCAAATAAACGTCTTGGCTTGTGCACAGTTCATTCTGCTGGTTCATGCAACTGCGGTCAAGTTATGCACTCAAAAAAACATTAATTAAAAACGATTCGGTAAACATACAAATTATAATAAATTGCAGCTAAATTGTGTAATATCGAATTCAATGTTGCGAAATTAATTCAAAACTGATTGATTGCATATCCGAAATTTGATATGCATCGAAAAGTTAGCTAAACTCTTTTTAATTGCTGAAAATGTTTGCCAAGCCATATATATTTTATTTGTTTTTCTGCACAAAATTCCACAACATTGATTTATGAAAAATTACCATGCAGTAGCAGCAGTTTCTTTTTTTTTTTTTTTTTGACGGTGCAATGGGCGTGGCTATCTCAATTTGCATGTCTGCAGGGCCAGGTGGCAAACAATGCACCGGGCGGCAACCGGACCCAACAGAGAAAGAACCGGAGAGAATAGCACGGAAAAAGCCATTGCCAAAACCATAAACATAAATCAATTTGTGTTAGCTGGCAATCAGGGCGAACTCTTTCAATTAACAATTTATAATTGATTTTGGAATGCAACACTTTTCCGACAATTATTTGTGACATAATTGAACAGGGTCAAAAGGAATTTGAGGAAAAAGGCAGCGGAAATAAATGCGGACAAAACGATTAAATGTTTCTTGACTTAAACTCTTTGATCTCGACAAGCTGTGTGTGTGTGTGTGCGCACAAGTGTAGCTAATTATTGTTGCAACATCTATGTGTGTGTGCCACACTTGTGCATTTCATTAGGTTGAAGTGCACGTCGTCAAACGTGGCGTATGCGTAATGCGCGCAAAAGTCGACTGCCGCCATTACGTATGCAATTGACGCTTGACCCATTTCAACGTAATGCTGGAGTAACAGACTGTCGGGGAGGGGGGATGGGGTTGTATCCGCGGGACATGGCATTAGAGAGTTGCGCCGTTAAGTATGCTGCGTGCTATTTCCAGCGCTCATTCAGTCTGTGCGAACGCATAAATTGACCAAATTAATGTGAATACGTTGCACGCGGCTACACACGAACCGGAGTAAGAGCAGGAACCGGAGCAGGAGTAGGAGCAGGAACACACGCTTCAAGATAGTATCAAAGATATGGCTGGCAAATGTGCGAATATTTCAATAAAGTTCGTTTTCATTCTCCTAGTATCAGTGTCTTGTAGGCCTCTTGTTAAATATATGGATATTTTTCCTTGCTTTGACTTTTGCTTACGCTTAACGACGACAAAGACAGCAAAACAAAAGAGAGTTTGACTAAAATATGCCCTGTAAGGGTTGAAACATGAAATAGATAACAAAAAAAATTACTTTGGCGTTTAAAATTGTGTGATGATTGATTGATTCCATTCAAAAGTGGCTCTTAATGGATTGAGTTTAAGGAAATGAAAGCTTTATCTTAAAACGTCAAGATACACTTTGATGTGGGTTAAGGTAAACGTTAACTGCATATCAAACTTCTTCTTTTTTTTTGTTAAACTCTCACATACATAATAGCTATAGGGTATAAGAACCACGAGGCAACGACGACAGCGATTTACTAAAGTGCCCTCATCAAAGCAACAACAGGCACAGTAATACTCACAGAAACCATGGAAGGGGCAGGGATAGGGGAAGAGGCAGAAGGCAGAGGCATCCACATAGCCATTGCTTTGATTACTCGCTTGTTGTTGATTCTTTTCTTCCGCTCTCTGTACTTTTTCCAGATTTTTCTTCGTATTTTTCTGTTGCTGCTTTAGTCCTTTGTGATTTGTTTCCTGTTGAAGTCTTTGTGCGTTTTTAATTTGCATTGTCTGAAGTGGCAAGAGTGGGCAGACATTCAATGCGGGGGAAGTGGGTAAGGGGCAGCTGTCAACATTTAAACGCAATTTAATGCTGCCGCGCCGCGCATCAAAAGTCTAAAAATAACTGTTCCTGTTACAGCAGCTTAGGGCGTGGGCGTGGGCGTGGCACGTGTATTTATTGAATAAACTTTTTGAGAACAACATTTACCTGCAGGAAGAGGAGAAAACAGTTGTAAAAGTGCCAATTGCAAAAATTGTTTGTGATAGAAAGAAAACTCGTGTTGCCAAAATCATTTATAGTCATGGGCAAAAGTCAGTAAAAGTCAGGAAATGGCTTTATGCACACTAACAGATTTTTTTCTCGCTCTCTCTCTCCGCCGACGTCGTCCAGCATCATCGTGTATATAAAGAAACGGAAATTGTATTTCCCTGGCGCCAGCGAAATAAAAACTCAACTCAAGTCAAGTCAACTTTTCGCCCGGGCGTCAGGCAGCAACGAAATTAAAATCTGTTTATAAAGTCATTGTACAATGTTGGCTTGTTGCTGCTGCAATGTTGTTGCGGTCCAAAGCAAGAATCTGTTGCCACTTTAACTGGATTTTCAGTGAACTTATATACCCTGTGAGCAAAGCACATGCAAGTGAAGTTTGTACTGGAAACCTTGGGAGTAGATTTTCAAGATTTTATATAACCGAGAACAGTCCAGAGTAACCACACGTCGATCACTTTTGACTCCTGCCGTGTTGCTTGGTGTTTTTTTTAGGTGGCTTGCCCGCTGCATTTGCCATTTAAATGGAGAATCTGGAGTGCGAATGGCATTTAGCAAACAAAACTTGGCTAAAATGCAGGCGGACAAGGCGGTAACTTGGCTAAAATGCAGGCGGGCAAGGCGGCAAGTGGGTGAAAATGAGCCAAGCAAGCTACAACGACGACTATTTTAGCAGGAAAGGGAGAGGGAAGGGAGCTCTGGAATTATATAAAATTGTGTTGCCAAGGACAAAGGACGAAGGACGCTTGTGTCTACAGTTATTGCAATTAGACGAAGGCAGTTTTCATTGTTATGGTCTTAATGAAAATAGCGCTGCAGTCATTTTTGGCTTAGCATTTTTGGGACGGCATTTGATGTTAATTAATGTTAAGCATACGACCCATTGGACCATTTGCATATGAGACCCATTGCTGATGGATTAAAATGTAATTGCAATTGCTAAGGGATATTTAAGAGCATGTCCTGGGTTCAATATAAATGCCACATTAGTTTGGGTTTTATGGCCAAAAAGTAACTAGCTGCAGCTGTTCCCAAGCATACATTGCGTATACGCAACCACAAAACAGCTGGCGTTTTGTGGTCATTGGGTTTTTGCTTGCCCCAGCTAGTAAATAATTTAACAGACACTCCAAGAAGCAGAAGCAGAAGAAACCTCAAACAATGGCTAATAAAGCGCAAAAAGTGGCAGCCACAGCGTCGACCAAGTGGCTTTAAATGAATTGCAGTGTAGCTGGGAGCTGTTGCAGCTTAATGTTGTTACCAGCTGCGTGGGCGATTCAAGGGGGGAGGGGAGGGGAGGCAGCAAAAGCAAACAGACTGCAACATTTGTTTACTTCTTACTACTGTGCCAACTTCACTGGAGCGCGGCTAGACGTGGCAGCCAATCAGTTGACTTGGCTCTAACTCATCCGTTCTGTTCTTCTTCTTCTTCTTCTTTTGCACTGGGAAAACAAAACGCAAATGCAGAGTTGCAACATTTTTCACTTTTCTCTAGTTCCTCTTCGTTTTTTCTGTTTGTCATTTCATTTTGATAAATTGCTCGCCAAGTTTCCTATTTTTTTTTCTCTCTCTATTTTCTTGTTTGTTGAGTGGGCGTGTCACTCAATGGTGAGGCATGTAATGATGCTGCCCCAAATTTTCTGTTGTGTTTAGTGACCTCATTGCTGCAACCAAATTCGACTTTGGCACTTGGCCCAAAAGCGAAAAAAAAAAGGAGAACGGAAATGCTTTGCCGCATTTGAGTTAATGAGTAATTTTATAGCTGTTTATGCAAACTGATCATTAGTTTTGCTTAATTAAGCGCCGTTCAGTGGCATGACAATAATTTCCTAACAATATTTGGCACATTTTCGTCCTCATTCTCAATTTTTTTTTCCCATGGCCATGTCACTCTCAGTTAGCTGCTGGGAAAAAAGAGGCCGACAAACACCTTTCGAATTACAATTGGAATTGCATCAAATGCGCATAAATTATGCAGATGAAGCAATTAGCACGATGTGCCCCTCTCTCACTCACTCTCTGCGTGCTCATTCGTGCTTGTATTTCGAACTACTCTTCATTTAACATTGTCACCTGGACAGCTAGCTAACGTTTGTAAAAACATTCTGAAATTTACATACAATTTCTATGGTCATTTGCTAAATTTACAAATTAATTGCCACACACAGAGAGACAGAGAGTTACAATCGGAATAATTTAAATGGAATTTTCTAGTACCTAATGAGGCAATAACCAGAACAACCGCATTTCGATAGTTAATCGATAGATAATCCACCAAATGCTGCTGCGCGCTGCGGTTCTCCGAATCCCAAATTCACATTACACACACACACACGCACACAAATATATTTTCCACCCAGTTTTACGCGATTTGCAATTCAAATGCACTCATTATAATTCAATTTCTGAATTTTGCGTAGGCTTATTTTATGATTAAACAGTGGCAACAGATGTTGTTAAATAAAACAAAACAAATATAAGGTTTAGTTATTCCCATCAAAAAATAAATGTTCTGAGCTTATTGTTAAAAGCAAATTTTCACAGTTGAAGTAGCTTTCAATTAATACCTTATAGCATACAGTGTGTGTGTGTGTGTGTAAATGCTTTCTTTTTCAATGACATAAAAAGCAACAATTTTAAGCCGCTTGCTGCTCGGCGGACACCTTGAAAATGTAATTTCCTGAATAATCATATTAAATCCACCATTCCCATTGAGTGATTTTCTCTGAATGTGCCCGGGAATAATATAAAAAACATTTCATTTATACTTGTGTATTTAGAGTTGCTTCAGGTGATGACAATGCGGCTCGTTTGCTGCCGCTTCTTTTGCGCTTTGTCACACAACGAAAAAAAAGAGATGAAAAATTATATAATAAATATAAGTAAAAGCGAACGAAAATTTTCACATGGCGTATGCAAATGTCGTTACTTGGGCGCAAATAATACAATTTCAATGGCATTCATAAAAACAATTTTCATAATTGAAGCAAAAACATTCAGCGAGCCGAAAATATAAAATTTACATAACAACAAATACAACAACTGTCCAGAGAGAGTAGCTTAACACTAACAGGAAAAATAAGAATTTTTTTTTAGGTTTTTTTTTGTTTAACTGCAGCCGAAAAATTATGTTAGCTGCTTTTGTGATTTATGAAGCCGTCGACTGGTCGAAAAACTTTTTGCCACCTGCCACGTGGCACTTGAACTTTATTTCCAAGCGCGCGTGTGTGTGTGTGTGTGTGTTTGCAATGGCGCTAAAGTTTGCAGACGTCTATCGAATGGGTTTTTAGGAAATGGCGGCGGTGTTTTCCGGCACTAACTGCAGCACTATTGGTCCCGTTTATGGCCGCTTAGCCGTAATTTTTATTATTTTGGGTGGCTGGGGCGCCTTCACTCGAAAAATCAACAATTAAAAGCGCAGACGATGCCCGCGGGGCATGCTGCGAAACAAATTGAGGTCAGCCAAAGGGCTGCACACAGTGAGAGAGGGAGAGAGGGAACACAAACAACAGTTAAAAGAAAATTGGCTGCTGTTGCTACAGCCAGACCGCAAATGAAGTCGACGGAGGGCGAGGAAGCAAGGAGTAAAATTGTGGAAAACTGGATGTGAATCTGGCACTTGGCCGTGGCTCTTGGCCAGGCGCTTGTTGTTTCGCATTGGGCCCATAAAAGCAGCACACAAAATTGTGCTAATTAACCCTAAAAGCAATGTCTATGTGTGTAACTGTGTGTGTGTGTGTGTGTGCTTGACTTTACACTGCTTTTGGTGAGTGCGTTTAAAAATTATTATGCACATTATGGATGTTAATTGTTTTTATAACCCAATTATTATAGCAACAACATTCAGTAGACACTAGAACACGGTCATGCCTTCTTTTTATTGGCGGCTTGTTTTGCTTAGATACGTAGGCCTTCCCCTCCCCCACCCTGCTAACAGTTTTATTATGCGTTTGTCAAGTGGCAATATCACGTATACGCATGAGTAATTATAAATTAAGGGCAAACAATATTTAGCATGTTTTTATTGGCCATTATTATAGTTAATATTGTTTATATTTATTATTATTTTTTTGTAAATACTGTTTTGCTTGTTGTTCTTGTTATTTTTATGCTGGTTGCCATGCACCACAATAATTAAACACAAACATTTGTTAACAACTTTGCACGTGTGTGTGTTAGCAACACAACAGGCGTGCAACAATAACAAAACATATTTTGCCAAACGGAAGCGACAAACCAAAAGCTTTTTCACTCCTCTTCTTCCTTTCGGCTGCCTTCGGGGCAAACGTGCCTCATGTGAGTCAAAACAAAACAAATTGGCATGAAAACAAAAAGGAACAGAACAGAAGGAAAGAAATGCCTGTCAATAGCTAACCACAATGCGGCGTTCGGATTGATGGCCAACAGCAAACAAGAAATAGGCCAAACTTTAGCTTAACTAGTTGGCAACAAAACTGTTAGAACTATTTATTTTGATACGTGTATATATTTCTACATCAGAAAAAAGAAGTGACTTGTCCTCAATAGTTTTTCGCAAGTAATGATGGAAAATGGGTGCTGATGTTTAGCATTATTATATCGAAAAGGCATTAGGCAGCAGGCAGCGATAAAATGTCGCGGAAATGTGCAGATTAAAGGCGGGTGGGGCAAGAGGCGAATCGTCCTGATGTTGCCACAGCAAATGTCGGGCGAAACAAATTTAAATTTAAGCGACACAACGCTAATGTGAAAGCGCGTTGCCACGCACAACAAAAGGAAGGAGAGGAGTGGCAGACAGGTGTATAGATATGAGAGCACCCCAAAGGCGAACAGGATGTGCGTGTTGCCATCGTTGAAAGACTGGCTGCATGCCTAATGCCACAAAGTCATTTGGCGGCTTTGCGTTTGCGACGCCAAACAAACCGAAATAAAGAAACATCCAATGGCAAAGGTAAAGGTAAAAACGTTAAAGAGAAGCAATACGAAGCAGACAACTCGCTTGCTCGCATCATTTATAATGTGTGCGTACAACGTGGCGTATGTGTAACATGCTTTTGCCACTAGCTACTTTTTGGGGGTAATGGCATGTGTCTGACTGTTGTTGATATTTCACTTCGATGTTGTTGTTGTTGTTGTTGTTGCTGCTTCGTGCGTTGTTATCATTAGCGTTACTTCGTTTAACGCCTTTTGCCTTGTGTGTGTGTGTGTGTGTGTGTGTGTGTAACAGAAGCTTAAGCAGAGTTTGCCAACTTTTGCCTAAAGTATGTGACCTTTTAGATGTGCTTAAGCCTCCAGAAGAATAACTTTTCTTTATTAAGCTGAATAAAACTTTTTTAAGAGTATGTTTTATTAGCAAGTTTTTGTAATATATCTTTCTATCCATCCATCTTAAATATTCTTTGCACCTTGTAGGTAGTGTATTACTGCTTCGGCTTTTGCTTAACCTCTCTGTATTTCACTGTATATATTGCTTATTTTCGCTTTGTTGAAGCGCTCTTACATAGACACATTGCTGAGTAGCAACCAGCTAGCTAACTACCACGCCACGCCTTGCCACTTGCCACTTGCCACATTTGCTGTCTGACGCCTTTGCAACGATGATATATTAATTGGCTTTTTATTTATGATGCCGCAGCGTTTGCCACTTGCCTCCACAAGCTAATTTTTTCTGCTATTTTTCTATTTTCTCTCTTTTTTTTTATTTGTCAAATTGTCGAAGCAGTTTCCGATCCTTTTGCTGCTGCTGCTTCAACTTTTTTTTTGCTTGCTAATAATTGATTTTCGTTCTGCTAGAAGAGAAGTGAGAAGAGAGTGGAGAGAGCGGTGGGGGTTAATGCTGTCAATGCTGTCCAGTTCAACAAACTGCTGACGTTGGCGGAGCCAAGGCTCAAACAATGGACCCAAAGCTAACTTGGCTGTAAGCAATATTCGCCATGCATGTAATATGTGTGGATGTGTGTGGGTGTGTGTATGTGTGTGCATGTGTGTTGTTGTTGCTATAGTTGTTTGTTGTTTAGGGAGTCTCGCTGTGGCCATGACAATTTATTAGCAGCTGTAATGAGTAGAGTTTATTGAGGTCCCGTGTGTTTATGATTTAAATTTGCACGCACACACACACAAACTCACAAATGCAGCACAAGCAATTGCTGTCCATGGGGCAATGCAAACACTTGTCATCATTAATATAACTGCAGTTGCAACAGATGTGGTTGGTTGTTGTTGTTGTTGCTTTAGTTGATGCTGCTGCTGCTGCTAAACAATAAATAAAGGCAATTTGCAGCTGCAATTATTATGAAAGCTGATAACAACAGTTAGCCAACTACCTACCCACAACAACAACAAACAAACACACAAACACATAACACACACACTCATAAGCACAGTTATTTTGAGTGCTTCCATATGTTCATAACAATTTCTGTTTGGGTTTTTAGTCAGTTGGGCAAATGTTTGCATTGGTTGCCCACGTTATCCACAGAAAGCTAAAACTAAATACAAAATGTGCACTTACTTATTGCGTATGTGTGTGTTTGTGTATATAAGGATTGCATCGAGTACAAAATGAATATTCAAGTAGAGACAGCTGCAAATGGCTTAGCACTAATAATATCTCATAGTTGTAGGCACAACAGAGAGCTAACGTATACGTTATATTGACAATGGGCGCATACTTCTACTCATTTACTTATTCATTTAAATTCCAGTCAAACCTTTTAAAATAACTAAAAGTCATTGTTACCAGGCAAAAAAATGTTGTCTAAAGTTTATTCAGCACATGTTTCTCAAGTATGTGAAAGATATACTGTTAACCCTTGAATATAAAGAGTTTTCTTAGAGCATATGATAATACGTTACGGTCAAAATCAATTTGCATGAACAATGTAGACGAAATTCATGATTCTATTCAAAATTCAAGAGCCTTGCCATTCACCGCATTTTGTGCTTGGCAACTGAGCTGACAAATCGCTTAGACGAAACTGAATTATCATGGCTAGCACACACACACACACACACACACATATATAATCTGCTGCAAGACAGCTGTCACGCCCTCACACACACATACGTCGATGAAATTAGACTAATGAAAACAAATGCATATCGAAATTAATCCCATAATGTCGCTTTATTTATAGACAAGCGCCACAAGGAGCAGTAACAAATGAGCCAAGTCATTATCAACGTTCGCCAAAACGGTAGGCGTTATCGGGTGAGGGGTGGGGGGGGGGGGGGGCGTGGCTTAAGGAACCACTTCATTAAGTATATAAAGCAATAAAACAGCAAGAAATGCAAAATCATTGTGGGAGAATCAAGCTCAAGCTCAAAATCGAAACCAGGGCCCCAAAAGTGTTGTCATTTGTTGCACGCAACACACACACACACACACACACACACACACACACACACATACATTCACAAAACATGATGTCATGAGCAGAAAGCGAAAGCTGCTTCTCCCGCTTTTCTCATAAGCAAATAGTCATGATGCGTTTTAATTAGTAAACCGAGCGTCTAATAGTTAATTTTGTATATCCAGATACAGTAAGGAATTGAAAAGGAGTTGTGCCACAACACACACACACACACACACACACAGGATGATGAGCAGACGACAGCAATTTGCATTAGAAGCAGACATTTCAAGTTTACCCAGCTTGTAATTAAAATAATAAACACGCACGAAATGCATTAGAAAATTTTTAGCTGAGATCTTCGCAAAGAGAGACAAATTGTGGCATAAGTAGGGTATGTGTGTGTTGTTGTTGTTGTTGTTTCTGCTGCTTTTGTTGAGTGGCTGTGGCAATTGTCGCACACACACACAGAGAAAGAGAAGCACACTCGTCATGTATCTAAAACGCTAGACAATGGAATACACGTTGCGTATACGCAACGCTGAATAGTTGTTTGCACAGTCAAAGCGTGTATATATATTGTGTGTGTGTGTGTGTGTGTGTGTATATGTGGGACAAACGTGTGCTATTTGTGTTGGCTGTTTCACTTAGTGCGTTACTGACTTCAGGCCTCAGGTGGTAAGCATTGTCATGCTTTGCGGGGGGTGGTTGGAACGAAGGAGTTGTGCTTTTGTGTGTGTGTGTGTGTGTGTGTGTGGCGTCCATTGTTGTGGCATGCGCTACACTTGACCCGCAATGCGGTGATGACAATGAATGGTCCGCTCCATAAACTGAGCCAAGAGCTGCTAATGACGAAATTAAGCTGCACATTGAGCATATCTATGTGCAACACAGCAAGTGGGGCAGAAACAAATGCATAACAATAATTGTCAGCTTCGTGTGTTTTAGGCAGCTTATATCACTCAAATTGTTCTTCTGTATAGACAATATCTACCTTTGGTAAGTCGCCAACTAAGCGCAAACAGTTTGTGTTGGCCGCAATCAACGTTTAAATGTTTGCAACTACTTAGCCGCATTTTGATGGCCAGGCACAAACACAATGAGAGACGACACTCTTGCATTTCCGACCACTCACACACTTGCAAAACTGTTGGCTAAACACTGCGACAACAACAACAACAACAACTACAAAAACAGCAACAAGGAGATGAAGAAAAATTACAAATGACAACAATGAGCTTGCAACAGGGGACGTGAAATGGGAAATGGGTTTGGGGCAGTGGTGGGGGGGATGCGACTCTGAGGTTGACTGAGTGCTTGCCCGACTGCATTACAGCTCTAGACGTCAACTGTGTCAGCTGGTTGTTGCTGCTGCTGCTGCTGCTGTTGAGTGCGTCTGTCGACGCTTGAGTGTATCAAACCCAACGCTACATCAGCTGCATACTTTTAGCTGCTACTGTTTCGCTATCACCATCTCACTCTCTCTCTCCGAGTGTGTGTGTGTGTGTGCTCACACTTAAGTGTCACTGTGTCAGTGAGCGGCTGACCCACTTTGCGATAAGCACGATGGCGCAACAACAGCACCATCATCGAAATGAAAAACAAGAGCTCTTGAATAATGGTGAAAATTAACACTTTTTTTGCTTCTCAAATATTAACTTTGTTTAAAGGCTAACAAAAATTAAACACAAAATAATCAAGGCAATCAATAGTTGATACCCGACACTAAGAATTTTTGCCAAAAACTGTTTGTTAAACCCATTGTACAATCGCTGAGGCAGATGCATGCACTCGTATTTATCATACTTGCACAAAAGCGTTGCATACTTTTTGGCTGTTGAATTTAAATAACGCCAAAATATCTGCGTTCTGGCTGTGGCACAAATAAATACAGTTTTTCATTATAATTTTCTTTTTTGATTTCGTTGTGCGTTGGTTTGACAAAGCAAAAGCGTTGAAACTTTAACCAAAAATGCAAACACAACATTTTTACTTTATTGCCATTGTCAATTTGTTGGCGCTAATTTAACGTTGATTATCTCTGTCAGGCACAGAGACGCGCACACACATGTATGTATGTGTGTGTGTTTGTGTGCTTGCATGTATAGATTATGTAACTTTGGCAGCAGCAATTTGGTGTTTTTGGCTTCGTTTGGTAAGCAATTTGCCCGTTGACAATTAAATGAAAGTAAGATAAATTGTCGCGTTTGTTTACAGTTCAACTTGTCTCGCTCGCTTCTGTTCAAGTGCGGGAGGAGCGTGGGGAGGCAAGCCAATCTCCGCATATAGTGAGACCCTCCTGCCACCCCCTTGCCACGCACATTGTATCGCCTAATTTATTGGATGCGTTGCGACGTTTATTTTGCCGCAAGTATTTTGCCAAGATAAATTCCCAAAATGTCATGTCATTTGTTGTTGGCCCAAAGGCCTACAAGTCAACAAACGTCTGTGGGCGTGATAACGCTGACAAGGTCTGACTATTTAGCCATATTACGATTTGATATTGCTTCAACTTTCCTACAGCATTGCTCTAGGACTGACTCAAATTTAAGAATAATCTTTTATGCAAAGAAAAAATATTGAAAGAAAATTTATTTTATATATTTGCTCAATACAAAAATCCTTAGGCTATAAATTAAATTGATTTTTAAAAAGTCTTTGAGTAATTGATATATTTGTCGCAAAAATTTATTTATTTAGCTTCAATATGAGAATTGCAATTATCGTTAAGTCTTTAAGTAGTTTGATACCATTTATTTCTTTCGAATTTGTAATCAACAATTTTATAAATAAATTTCCTAGAAAAAGCCAACGTTTCAGTTACTCTCAAAGCAAGTTAGCATATTGCATAACAATCAATTTGTTATAAATAAAAATGTCGACATTTTTATTGGGCTTTGCTGGTTTTGTATTACTCAATTACTTTCAACCAATCAATTTTGTATTTTTGCCAGGAACGCTGTGATAATAAAGTTGAAAAATGTAAACTGAACAGTTTATCATAAGTCATATGAAGACTTGTTCTTAGTGGCATTTAAACGGATAATTCAGAAGTGTATTAGTAAAGAAAAAACCAATGAATAAATGCAGCTGCTGCAGTGTTCAAAATGAGGACATCTACTTGAAGCTGTGGCTAAATCATTTTCCATGTTTACACACAATAATACAACTCAAGAGTGTGTGTGTGTGTGTGTGTGTGCTTGTAAGTAAATGCCGCTGGGAAAAAGCGCTTGCTGCTGGAACAGGTGCAACTGTCACTTTACAACAGTGGTAGCTGCTGCTCTTGCTTGCCACATTTGTGACGTAATTAAAACGCTAGTGAGGTACAAAAATAGTGAAGTGGTTTGAGGGTGAGGGTGAGGGATGAAGAGATGTTACTTTCGAGGGCTACTTTACTTCGTTTTCTACTTCAGTGAAATGTAAATTTGATTATCCCGGCAGCAAATATTTGTTGCCAGAACTCTGTTGACGATGTCCAATGCGTAAGCAGGGGTGAGGGGAAGGCGATTGCTGTCATTGCAAAAGGGATGGGGGGTGGTTGGGGGGTTTTGTGTGCTGTTGACATATTTATCTAGAACATTTTGTTGTTCACATTGCCTGTCGTTTGTTTGTTGATTTGCACAGAAACGTATTTCTAAACTCGATTTGGGTCTCGCCGTTGCCAGCTTTGACTTTGTTTTTTGTTTATCCTGGCAATGATTAATTAAAACATGAACATTTTTATTGTTCTTCTTGTTGTTCTTATTGTTTTAATGGTCGTCCAGTGTAAGGTTTATCTACGAACTTATATATATTTTTACCACGTCAGCTTTTAAACAAATTAAACAAACAACGCAAGCCATCAACGCCCCAATAACAGCCCTCCTCCTACCCTCAGTCCCTCTTTACTTGTTGTCTACTAACATTAGCCTAAATGTATCCCCTATCCCTTCTTTCCCTGTCTCAGTTTTTGTATGGGTCTTTGGAGCGTAGCTAAAAGTTGCGGGCTTCGGATTTGGACTCATTAAGCAGCTTCAGCTGCTGGTGTCAAAATTGCTTTGCCCATGCAACACTGACTGTGTGTGTGTGTGAGGGTAGGTGTATGTGTATGTGTATGTGCAAACATGACGCCTAATGAGAAAGAAACTTACTCGACTATTTGAGTTTGCTTTACGTCGGCGGTGTCGAGTCCTTGTTTGCCAGGGTAACGCGGGCAGGCTGAACAAACAAACAGATTGGTGTTCCCGGGCTAAAAGCTCGTAATGTGGCTAACTATATATGGATGGTTAAATACTTTTAGGCCCAAAAAAAAAACACATGCAAATGTAATTAATTTCAAATTTATGCTATAATTAATCTTTGCAGGCATTCCGTACACAGATAGACTTTTAATTAGCTGCACAAAAAAAAACGTTAATGATGTGATTAATTATAATGTAATTAATGATATGAATAGATTTATTTATTGTAAAATTTACAGTCGGAAATCGAAAACATTTAGAACTCATAAAAGTCGTATGCAAATTATGCAATCTCAGAGATCAGATGACATTGAGCCGTAAGCTATTTCTCTGCACATAATACAGTCGATGGGGAAAGGGGTGTGTGAAGGGGTGCGGCAAGGACACAGAATGTGGCAACAAACTGTTGGCAAAAGCAACGCTAATTACTTGCTCATTATGCCGGCTATTTAGCTTTAATTACGCCAAGCGCCATCCATGACAAGGGCGACAACGAGACACTAATACACACAAGCACACATATAATCACACACACACACACACACATATACACGTTTACATAGAGATACACTAGAACCGATATTCAACGCTAAAAACTGGCTAAAATGTTACCCAGGCAACAACATTTGGAGCCTTTCACTTTTTTACCTGTCCCCATCTCTCCCTGCCCCCTCAGACATGTGGCAGTCCAAGCCCTTAAATGTGCAACGTTTTCTATTCAAGTGGTCTGCAGGGTGAGGGGAGGGGGTCATGGTACAGGTGTAGCATTGCGATGTTGTGCCAATTTGCGGGCTTTCAAAGCGAACGCTGCTCACGGTGACTGTGTCAGTGTGTCCAAAAGGTTTAGAGCGGCTAAAAATACTTCTAGGGGCTTGTTATAGTGTCTGCGCAAAGTATGTGCACCAGAGCAAGTAATGTTCTATTGGGTTTCTTGTAAAAATATGGCTCGGAAAAGTTATTTAACAGATATAATCGTGTATTTTTTGAAACACTTCAACATAAGAGGTTACTTTTAAAACCCACTGTTGACTGTTTGCCTACAAATTTTGTAGGCTTGTTAAGTAAATTACAGTTCATAAGTATGTGTGCTCACTGTTTAAGGGTTGCATCCCCTATATACATGTATATAACATATAGAACACAGCCATATGCTGCTTATTAATATTCACATATTATAATGTACTTGTTTTAAGCCGCATTTGTGTAATGAGTTGGAAGCACTTAATGCTGTCCGTCAAACAATTACCTACCACCCGCACACCCCCTCAACCCTATTCCCCTACCCTCCCAAACACGAACCCATCCAGTTACATTATGCAAGCTAAAGATGAAGTTCAGCGAAATTGAAAAACGCATACAACCCACACACAAACACACACATGTGCATAAATTGTGAGCTGACAGGCCCGTCAGCTTGCCATCAATATGATGTCAGCATTATTGACTGATCCTTGATGGGACACAACCCAAACCCAAACCCAAACCCCTTTTCGTTTACGTTCCCATTTTGCTTGGTTGGTCGGTTGTATAAGATATATTTTCATAAGCAAAACACTTGATGCCGAATTGTTGTTGGCGGTGGTAAGGCCCACCTGCAACGTCTGTGGCTCAATCATGCCACACACATCATCATTGCCTGCCACATGCCACATGCCACTTGTCAGCTTTTATCTGTACTTATAAAATTGAAATGGGTAAACAGGGCATCGTCGAGTTAAATTTGCCAAGGTAACAAGACTTTAAGAATTGTGTGAATATGTATAAGAAGTCTTGTTCAGGTAACTAAGAACAAGCTAAACATTTTAAAGACTATAGAAGATGAAGGTAGAGAAAATAAATGTTGAATAAGTTTCTAGGGTATCTCTTAGTGTTCCTTCCCCATTTATTTACACACATATAAATACACCTGCACCAACAAGACTCTATGTATTTACTTCTGTGACAATGTGCGTGATGGTTTGAGGGTATGTGTGAGGGTTGTATTATAATTGTATTATTTGCAGCGCTCAGGCATAAAAAAGGGAAATCTTGTCGTCATGCGAACGTGGACCCAGCTCCTGTTTCTGATGTCCTTGTCAGAAGTTTCTGTCTGTGTGTGTGTGTGTGTGGGTGGTTGGTTAAGCATTTATTTATGTTGGACAGCGAGCCATCCACCACAGAAAGAAACAGAAAGAGAGCGAAGAGAAGAGATGACAGACTGTCTATTCAATCAGCGAGCCAGTCAGCCATCCAGTCAGATCAGACAGTCAATCAGACAGACTTGATAAGGGGACACAAACACACTCACACACACACTCTCTGCTGTCCTTGGCACGTGCCTTGAAGCAGACAGCGAGAATGGAAATAAATATATATAAAAAATATATAAAGTTGAGTCCAAGCTGAATTTCTGTGGAAACGACAGCTTCAGTTTTTAATTGGATAATTATTCAAGCACTTTGAATTCGATTCTGGATATAAATGCTTAAGAATTGCAATGAAAAAGAAATGCGGTTAATGCAGACAATTAATGATTATAACAAAAAAAAAAAATGAAATGCAAACGGAGGCGCCTTCCCATCGCCATGTTGCAATGTGAAATGGAGCAAAAAAGAAAATGGCAGCGCGTATTCAGTTGGAAAAAATTGCGTTCACAAGTTTTTAAAGCGTTCGGAAAGAGAGCGAGAGAAAGAAGAAGAGATGGCATTTTAATGCGGCTAATGCCGTTGCCATGGCTTTAAAGCGGTTCATGTTAGCCCACCAGCGCCACCCACCGCACCCCCACCAACCACCGCACCAGTGCAAAATTGTATGGCAATGATTTCTAAATGGCCGCTTACCAAATTGCAAGCAGCGTCAAACGACGCACAACTTGTTGGCCCTTTTCAGAAAATGCTGTCGAACGGCCAACTAAAATGAACTGCCGCCGTTGAGTGAAGGGGGGGGGGGGGGGGGGATGAGGAGTTGAACACAACGGAAAATGCACAGAAATTGAATGCATGACGGCCAAAAATGGAGCAAAGCCTTTTGCAAGGCGATTGGCAGCCAGTTGTTTGGCCTGTTGGCCAAAGGGCACATGGATTAAAAACCGAATGGCTCCGGCACAAAATGTTTGTTGTTGCATCCGCCACTGTTGTTGTTGCTGCTGTCCACGCAGGCAGGCAGTCAATGTCAATTTCGTGGCATTTTTGGCAGCCCCAGTTCGGAATATTCTACAGCCAGACTCTGGCCCCGAATCATATACAACCAACTTTTTTTCTGTTCACTTTTTGCACTTGTTGCAGAGCGCAAAATGGGTGGGCTCTAATAAAGCTGTTGCAACTTTGGGGCAACTCTATTTGATGGATGAAGATTAACTGCCCGGGGGGAGGAGTTTATATACACAGTTTTAAATCCTTTTTTCAAAGCTGTGCAATATAGTTATATGTAAAGCGATTATGAATAGACAAAAGCAACATGAAAAATTGGTTTAATTAACATGTGATTGCATGGAATTTAATAAACACTTTAATCTATGACTAACAAACTAAACCTTTAATTTGAATATTCTCTTGATGCAGCTCTTGGGAGTAGATATAGACAATTGTCAGTCATAATAAGCAGCAGCAGCAGCAGCAGCTAATTGCAAATGTTCAAGTGGCATGTGGCAAGCAGGTACAAGCAACGCCACCAGTTGAACGAGTTGGAAGCCCCAGCACGCACTAACATTGACTGACCCACAACTAACTGCAGTTAGTTACTCCCCCCACCCCATCCCTGCTGACCCCTTTTTAATGGTACTTTTGCAATGGGGGGGATTCTCTGGAGTGCCATTGCTTCTGCTGCTCTGGCTTAGCTCCATTTGCTTTGGTTATGCTTGGCTAGTAAATGGCCAGGCATGGCCAAGTGCTTGTTGCTGTTGGCCATTGGCCATTGGCCATTGACTTGGTTGCTTGCTGTCGTTGTCGTTGTCGTTGTCGTTGTTGGCCAATCGGACACGTCTAAATGCGCTAATAACGGTAATGATTTTGAACTCAACACAGACGCAACAGCAACAACGCAACGGTGCATGAATTCAATTTCAATACTAACACAACAAGTGCAGACAGGGAGATGGAAGGACGAAGTGAGGCACGGTTAGATGGTCGAGAGTAGATTGCCATGACAGCAGACGCCACAAGAGGCAATTGTGTTGGGGCAAGTTGGTGAAATTATTTTTCGTTGATTAGAATCAACATAAATAAAATTAATTGTTGCCGCTTCGTCTGTTTCGCTTTGAGGGTTGCATTCAATTTGATTATTAGCATTTTAGCCTCACAGAGAACCCACTCAACTGAACCACACAGGCCAAGTGCACTGAAGCTTCTCTACCGTCCTCTCCCCAGAGGGTTGGCCTGGCCTGGCCAATTTAAACAGACTGGATTCATACTCGAGTGGAGATGACAAAGTGTCCATGGTAACAACTATCGCTTAACTCACGCTACCATCTCTAGTTGTTGGTATCAGGACTCTGGAGTTGTCCCTTGGGCTTGTCGTGCAGCCAGCCAAATAAGTACTCGTAATTATAATTTATTTACGCAGCACTCGTCTGCTTGGCTGCATAATTTCGGCCTGGTTTTTTAATTGCCCCAACAGCCCAATGAAACTTTGTATCTATCGATGTGATTTTGTCCGTGCTATTCAATATTGTCCCACACACACACACACACACACATAGATACTTAGGCAACATTCTGCACTCGCGCATAAATTGAGCGCAATTGTTTCCTGAGTCATGGCTGACATTATGCGAAAGTATCTGTTGGGTGGTTGGGTGGTATTCGCCAGCAGGCGTCGCGATTTTGCATCGAAAAATGATCAGGAAATTAAAAACACCCCTTCCAACACCGCGCTGTAGCCACATTTTTTGGGTATGCCGTGTGCCCGCTCATCAGCATGCGGCTGGCATAATAAGTATGCAAAATCTCACTGCCAGCTGCACAGTGGAGCACACAGTGGTGCAGCATCGTGGTGGTGCCGAAAGCCATAAATTACACAAAACTGACCACACCAAACCAGTGAGAGGCAACGACAACAGCAACGGCATCAGGATGCGGCAGTAACAGCATTCTCGCACGCAATGCGCCAAGGTTTGGAGAATGAGTTTTGGGTTAGCTTATAATATGTAAAATATGCGTGCCATGAGCCAAGCAGCTTGCACAGTTGCCGCCGGACAAGAGTCGAGTAATTAAACTCGTTTGGTGGAGTTGGGCTCAGAAAAAAGTATGCCCTAGAGCTGTTATAATTGTGTGGGCGACAACCCTTTTTGCTATGACATTTTTGAACACAGATAACAACACGTTTCATTTAGATTTTTAATCAAGAGTACACAAATTAAATGAAAAAATACATTTTTCTGTGTAACTCTTAATACTTTTAGTCTTTATTGGCACAAAATCCCTGGTCAATTATTTTTCATTGCAATAGCATTAGCCAAACTCTACACAAATGTAGAAGAGCCAAACTCGCCCAAAAAAAAATTACACATAACTCTGCTCTATAATCCACTTTACAATGCTTCGCTCTCATGTTCATATATATTCCCCATAGTTGTCATTTTTATACTTACACATACATACATGCATGACAACTCTATGATAATTGTTATGCATTGAAATTGCACTCTTTCCATGCAAATTAAAGCTTAAATTGTGTTTGCAAATGCGACTTCTGTCTCTCTCTCTTTGTGTTCTGTGATCAACAAAATTTTTCGTAGCATACTTTGTAGTGATTTGGTCCAAATGTCGCCTGCTTTTAGTGGGAGGACTGCATTAAGAGAGACTTTGCAGTGAACGAGAACGACAGCAGCTGCAGTGCCAGTTGCAGTTGCAACGAATGATGGCCATGATGCAACGAATGCAATGCAACCACTAAGCCACTGTCACTGCCACTGTGGACCTTTGTGTACCCCCGCCCCCCTCGTCGCAAAATCAAGTCATTGCCATAGTTGGGACTGTTGAAATGTTTTTCAGAGGCCCAGACGCAAATTGCATGGAAGCTGATTGCGGATGTTGATGTTGACGTTGCTTTTGTTGTTGTTGCTGCAACCAGTTGCACTACTTCCGGCAATTGTTTTTCTCCATGATTTTTCAATTCAGGACCGAGTCTCGGGCCTTTGAGTTATGCCTAATGGTTATTATGCGCACTTGAACGCTTACGAATTTATGCAGCAACTTCAACTAGCTGCCAAAGAAGCCTTAAAATCGATTGGTTGTTTTTATAATTTTAATTGAAGCTTCAGCTTAGACTTTCAGACTATTGCTGTAGCTCTAGCTCATGCAAAGCTTTGGCCAATGCATTTTGGCAATTTCCTGCACATATATTGCACAAAAGGATCCAAGTGTAAGCGTGTGGTCGTATGAGTGTGTGTGTTTGCACCTGGCCAAAAGGGAAGTTAAACTAAAATTGCATTCAGTGTTGGACCGCTTTGTGGCCTCAGTCGATATGTTATGTAATTAAAATGCCTGCCAAACATTTTTGGCTTAAGTCACTTTTCTCGCTCCCATTTAATGCTCAACTTATTGCACTTTCTTGCAGACGTTACGAATCTGGACTACGTCAAAGTGAATGCGGAAGCTGGCAAGAACGTGACCATACCCTGTCCAGGAGTTACGGAACATTCGCTGGTGGACACGTTAGTGTGGAAGACGGCATCGACGACAATCGCACAGTTTGCCAATCGCATTCCGTTGCTCCATAGCCCTAGGGTAAGTGCCAACAACAAATAAACAATCATATTGTCGAAATTCGTTTTTAGAATGCATTTTATACCCTTGGGTACAAACAATAATAATTGAAAATTCTTTTTCCTTTGGTTGATCCCATATCAATATGAAATGCCATTCGATGCTTTATAGCAAAACTTTGGCCATTATTCATTTTTTGTCGGGAAGGAAAACAATTCTTGTTGTATTTGTCATCAAAATCTTATCTTTAGTTGAAATCAGGCAATACACATAAAAATCTCTAGAGTACAGTTATAACTCAAATTGCAGCTAGACTTGACGTCATATTAGAATTCATTACCCACTTGCCCATATTTCGGCACTTGGGCCACTTGAGTTGAGGCTATTAAATGTTTTCAGTTCTTCTTTGTTAGAGAGGAGAGTAGAGGCGAGGCGGACAAAAAACCGTAGCTGTTAAAATAATTGATAGCCAGTTAGTTTCAAGGCGGCTGTTTGAACTTTGCCAGCGCCAAAACGACGACGACAAAAGAAAGAAAAAGAAAGTGCAGCAAGAAAGTCACGAGAACTAAGTGGCCATCAGTGGGAGAGAGAGTTTGCCGTTCGAAAGAAGCCAGGAGCTGGATTCTTGGAAACTGCATGCAGACAGTGAAGCCAATATATTTTTAATGTTTGATAGTTGTACTAAAATAAAAACGACGAGGCGCAAAAATGGTTTAAGTGGCTGCCAAGCAGCAGCAGCTGCCGCCTTAAACGCACTCCGGGGGCCACTGAGTCGGAGGTGGGGGCAAACAAAATGAAGAATGAACAAGTTTCAGCTGCAGCTTTCGCCCAGGATGGCTTGGGACTAGGCAGGATTGAGGCTGCTGCCCCCCATGTTCTCCCCCTTCGCTAGCAGCTTTCGTGTTAAATGGCAAACTGGGACACTTGAGCTGCAGCCAAGCCAAAGTTGGTGCCAAGCTAAGCACAGAGTTTACCTGTAGTCCGCAGCGCACTTGCTCATATTTCTTGGCCAATTTGGCCTTTGCCATTGCTCAATGTGCGACGGCTGCGTGGCACTGTGGGGCCAAGTTGCACGTTCATATATTTTATGGTCTTCGTTAAATTAAACCTGAACTTTCATTTTAATGTTAATTGTTGTGGTTATAAAATATGTGGTCTTGTTTTAAAATATGGTTGCATTCTTTTGAGGGGATAAAAAATGCAATAGTAAGCAAATGGCAGTTGTTTTGAAAAGATGAGAATGATAATAAAGGAATAAAGAAATCCACAATACATATTATTAGTTTCTTGATATTGGCATTTTTAGCTTAAGAAATAAATAATGTTTATTTCATTAACATTATCAGGATCATTATTACATTCACATATGGTTTGTTATACAATATTTTTCTATTAGATACATAATGTTTAAAGTACGAAGTACAAGTTCTAAGCTAGCATGCATGGTTTTCCACTGACACTTGTACCACTGTGCGTTTGTGTGCTTTATGCTTTATGCCCGGCTATTATGTGTATTAAAAGTTTTTCAACCTAGCTGCTTCATTTTATTACAACTGACACCACACACAAAAACACACACACACATTCACACTCACACCCACAGTTAAGCAGCTATTAACTTTTGTTTTATGGTCGTGGCTAACAAAAAGAACAAACAAAAAAAATATGATTCATGTTCCTGTCGCTGACTGTTTTGCAGGTGTTATAGCCAGCTCAAGGTGCTTAGTTTGAGCATCTAGTGTTAGTACATCTGACATCTTTTTCTCTTCATTTACGACATATGATAAAGCTGTCAGACGCGCAGATTTATCTTGTGTGTGTATAAGTTTGTTGGCCCAAAATTTGTTGCATGTAATTAAAATTTAGTTGCAATTTGCTGCTCGAATGCAGTTTGCAATGTAAATTGAAATTCCATAGTGGAAAAGTAGTAGCAAAATTGTTTTGCGGCCTGGCCAGCTCTTGGTTATTGCTTAATAATCAAATCCAATCGAGCAACAATTTTATGCCACAAAACTCTAGCAGCAGCAGCCCAGACGACTGTGCTTACAATTTTGTGGCAAAACACACACACAGTTACACCCACACACTTGTTAGAGATTACACATAGGGAACGAGGGCCAATGTTAAGCTTCACCTGCTACACACACACACACACACACACATAAATATATATTTTAGTACTATTTTCAGTAAGTCTTCATGCTCACCTCTCTCTGGTTAAAAGCCTATTTTAATACAATACAATGCAATCTTGGAGATTGCAGACAGTTTCAAGCATAAAATCCTTAATAGGTTTTCGAGAAATTATAACATATACGTGTCTGTTTGCTCTTCACTCCCTCCCCCTCTCTTCCTTTCTCTTTCTCTTTTATTGCCATCGTATCAGGTTGGCAACGAGGATATTAAATGTCCTGCATTTATGAATGTTTTTTGGGTTGCAAACGAACCAAACCAAAACTTAAAGTCATTTGCTTGCACTTCTCTCCCTACAAAACTCAATTTGTCCAAGCTCAATTATGAGCACAACAACAACAAAAACGAGAATAAAATTTTCCATGTGAATTGGAAAGTTTTTCCGTATACAGCAACAAATTGTCGCCAGAGAAAGACAGAGAGAGAGAGAGAGGAGAGAAAGTTAAATGTTGGGCCAATGTATCGGGCCATTTTAAGTGCTGGACATGCAAACAAAACAGCCAGCCGATAGGTGAACTGCAGCGTGGCAGAGGGGTGTGGATTGAGGGGTGGGGGAATGCTCGGTCATGCAGCAAACTTGCTCTTGGTAACTTATTTGTCTTTTGTATTAAAAAGTTTTGTGGAGCCTAAAGTAGAAACTCGTGTTGTCCACATTGTTGTCAGGCACTGTCAACGTCTCTATGTCCGTTTGTTTTGCCTTTTGTTGTTTTCCATGTTGCCCCCTGGTTTTCTTTGCTTATCCATGCCCGCCTCACATCGTTTGTTCTACTTTGACTGCACTTGTTTTGCACACGATTGTGACAAATTTGTTTGTCATGCTAACTGAAAGTCAAGCCGAGAATAGATTACGACTCCAAGGTAACAAATACTTCTGTCAGTCGCCTCAAGTACGAGCTAAAACAAATAATTAACCTCAATCCGTATAACTTTTCACTTTTCTTTACTGTGTTTTCTCTTTTCTTGCCATTGCAGATACAACTGTTATCGGATAACTTTGGTTTGCAATTCTCACCGGCTCTGGCCAGCGATACCACGGAATACATATGTCTAGTCAACGATCGTCACATACCGGAGGCAATTGTTGATTTGCTGGTGCAAGGTAAGGTTTTACTTAGTATAATATATAGTAGAGTATTTTTTTGTTTGTTTTTTAATTAAAATCAATTTCTAAATATATTTTATCTAGTAATAGTTAGACTCAAAACAATTCTGGCATCATTTTTAAAGCATAAATTGATTCGTAATGTTAGCATAAATTAGAAACTTGATAAAACAATGAAAATCTGTAAAAATTTAATCAAAATCGTTTGAGAAACACCAGAGATATCGAAGATTGAAGTTTAGTCACAGATGCGTACAGACAATTACTGTAGGTAGGATTCGGGGTATCTGCTAGTCGGGAAATCTCGACTACAGCCTTCTAACTTGTTACTTATGTAAAAGTTTGTCTTCTTCTTAGCTTGTCGTTAATTCTTCCTTCTATACTTTCATTACTTGACCATAAAATAATGCTTTTACTTTTAATCCATCTCCAAGTTATTATCACCATTAAGATTACTGCACATTAACAGTGTTTAAGCTTAAGCGTGCCGCATATCTTATTTTCTTCATACTCATTTTCTGTGTATTTAATTTTTTTCTCTTGGTTTGGCATTCCCCATTTAATGAAAGCCATAACAACATTAATGATTTATCCGGTTTCCTTCCATTTTGTTGATTTCATTTGCAGATATGTAAGTGTACATGTGTGAGTGTGTGTGTACAAATTTTTCGATTTTCTCACCAAGCACACACACTCGCACACACCCACACACATTTCTTTAGTATTCTCTTTCTTGTCATGATTTCCATTTGCATTTCACTGATAGCTGCCAGTGTTTTTCTCATGTGCTTTACTCTTTTCTCTTTTTTTCTCTCACGTTCTCATCTTGTCTTTCGCCCGTACAGATGTGCCCGATCCACCGGAGCGCCCTTTGTTAATAAGTTTCACATCACGCTCCGTGAACTTATCCTGGGCCCACTCCCAGCATCCACGGAATGCGCCCGTGACGCATTTCATTATTGAAACTCGGTAAGTACTCAGTTTATAGCTATAGATCGAATCCTTTAGAGTAGTCCTTGCTGTTTTTCTGTCTGTCCGTGAGTGAATGCTTGAACTGTTTCTCTATGCTGATTCACTAGACTATGCTTTATGCTATAAATTATCATCTACATATTCATCATTATTATCCTTCGGCTGGACTAATCGCCACTGTGCTTAAGTGTGGCTATGCCACGCCCCCAAAAACAGGCGGAAACGCGGTCAGTGGGCAGCTGATGCACATGCATAATATCCATTCATTGTCTTCGTGAATGTGAAAACGCATGCAATCAATTAAAATCATGCGTTTATTGCTTTCCGTTCGCTGCTCAACTGTAAATCCCCATGCAGCTGTCACGCCCCCCGCCCCCTACTCCATGTCGTGCCAGGCCTTTAATTAATATGTGCACCGATGACTGTGATATGCGCGCATACGAACAGGATACGCACTTCACTTGTGCTCCATTTAAATAGAAAAGAAAACGCACAAACAAACACACGAACACACAAAGAAATAAACGAACAGAAGGATCAAGGAGGCGTTCTTGCAGCGGCTATTTTCCGAATAACTTGAACTCAATGCGTGGCATGAAATAAAAACGATTGCCGCGAGACTGGCTGCAACACAAAGGCCACGCACAACACAACCATGCGAATCCACTGAAAAGCGAAACTTTTTCAATAAATTCCCATCAGTTTCAGCAACAGCAGCAGCATAAGCGGTAAAGGGGTGTGGGATGGGGATGGGGGAGGGGGGCACAAGACACTGGGGCCGGCAATCGATGACAGGCAAACTGGAAAAGCAAGCAAAGCCTGTGGTGCATTTATGCAAAAATAAGAAATAACCACACACACACACACACGCGCGCGCTACACATATATGTAGCATACTTTTTTGGGCATGCATCCAATGCACAGAATGAAGCAACCGACGAGCTGGCTGCATTTTATGCAAATTTCCACCACACCACCCAACCCACCAATGTGAAGTGATGTGAAGTGTAGGTTTGAGTTGTTGTTCTCGCTGTTGTTGTTGTTGTTGTTGTCGTTGTTGTCGTTGCAGCACGCCTCTTATTTACATTTTCGCTTGATTCGGTTTATTTGCGCATATGTATATACAACAAAAAAAAAAAAGCGAAAAGTGGGTGGAGTGGTGTCAGACTCTATAGAGCTTGTGATATGCGAAATATCTTTGAGTGCGCCCCATGTAAATTGAAAGACGATGACAACAACGAAATGCTTCAAGCTGGAAATCTCGTCTCGCAAATCCACACTGAATGCCAATGCAATTCAAAGCGAGTTGAGTTGAAAGCTTGAGAGAGTGTTGAGGTGTGTTGAGGCATGTGCTGTTGAGTATGGTGTAGAGTGGAGTGCCCCCAAAACAAGTGGGTTGTACATTAATGCGCACCATAAACGGTATTAACAAACACACATGAGAGTACATATGTAAGTATGTATTGTGTTTGGTGCCAAAACTTATACAAAGGTGTTGAATTGATGGGCATATTCGCATCAGTTTGAGTGCTGTTTACAGTTGTGCAAACGCTGTTTATTAAAATGTGTTGATTTTCATACCCTGTAACGGTGGAAAATTGGAAAAAAGGTAGTTGAGTTGGGAAATCAGGCACTATACTAGAAAAGAGTATACTTAAATTTATATTTTTCAGAACTATTCTTAACTTTTGCTTTGTTTTTTTAATTTTGTTTACACACACACAGACACAACAATGCATATTTGCAGAATGACAGTAACAAAAAAATGAATATATAAAGCTCAATCATAATTTTTAAGTGCATCTCGTTGATTTATTTGTATTTGCATAAATGTATAAATGCCACAGAGATTGTGTGAGAAAAATCGAATTTATGTTATTTTAGCGCAACCATTTTTTACGCTTTAACATTAATTAATTAAACATAACAACGTGCGGTTTTCCATTTTTATTAAGTTGTCAAATTGTAATTGAATAATGAATAGTGAAAAAATTAAATAAAATAAAGGCACACACAACAGCAACAACATGAAAAAAAAACACTGTATTTGATAGTTTTATTATAAATATTATTACGGAATTGTTGTTTGTGGACTTGCACTTAATTGTACACATAATAAAATTACATACGGAATAATGCATATCGAATAATTATTTGTATTGTTTTATGCGATTTATAATTGTTGTACAACTAAACAACCAAACAATGCTGTCAATTGTAGGCTTATTAAACAACATACACTATTCCAACAATGGAATATTTTCCAGAACATAATAGAATATTTCAGCATTTAATTTCGGGGCTTGACAATGAACATGATTTGGTCTCTACTCCTCTCTTCTTCTTCTGCTCATTAGCCATGCAACTCAATGTGCATATTTCATGTAGTTGCTCAGCCAGCCACCAAAACACAACATTTTTGCCTCTTTAAACAAGTCGTGCGTGAACTTTGGCTCTAGCCATGCAAATCACAAACTCACACACACACACACACACGGATACACACGCACACCCACGCAAAACATTTAAGCCATATGCTAAAAGCGGCAAAAAATGTTAAGCGGCTTACAAAAAAAACTCTGCGTGTGTATGAGTGTGTATAAAACACACACAGATGCAGACTGGAGGCAGCCGCAAATTTATTTGCCATTGCGGTTATTTGGCTGTTGTTGTTGTCGTTGTTGATGCTGTCACGCTCTGTGTTTTTTGTTAGGCGCACAACATTTTTTAAAAGCTGCGCTTGCCGCCCATTTTTCATGAAGTCGCCAAGACTGTTTTGCCACACACAGTCCCTTCCCCCCCCCCCTCGCCGCTCCTCGGTAGCAGCTTGTATTCCGTTTTAACAAAATACCCATTGACAATAGCGTCACATGTGTTACACACACACACACACATGTGTGTGTGTATAAAGTGCTGTTCATACGCATTTATTAATTTTAATGCTTTTTCACGCAACTTTGGAAAAAATGTTGTGTGTGTTTCCACCATTTTTTTTGTATTGCCAAATATATATATGTATATGTTTTTTTTTGTCGGCTGCTTTTAGCCGCATCTCATATTTAATGCATTTTTAATCACACATAAAAGCCGCGTTCCCATTCATCCCATGCAGCTGACGCCGTGCATAAGCCCTAATAACATAATGTGAACACATACACACACCAACACACACACCCACAAACTCATGGTTTGTAGAGCATGCATGAAATTTATGCAGCGGGAGAAAAAAAAAAAAAAAAGATGCTAAATTTTTGGCAACTTTAAACAAAATTTACTGCACTTTGATATTGGTCATGAAATATGCTCATTCTGAGGCTTCTGTTGCAAATTTATGAGACACAACAGACCAAAAAAAAAACAAACACACAAAAAACGAAAAAAAAAAAGTATGTTCTCTCTTTGTGTTGAGGTAAACTCAATACCCTTGCCTAAAGAGTGTATATTAATTTTAATTACTTGTTTGGCAGTAAATGATATAGTTGTCAGATCTGATCAGCCATAATGACGGTAATTTATGGTGTTTTTCGTGCTTTTTTGCAAAAACTTTTTTGGTCAGACAATTCAATTTTTTATTATATAATAAATCATGTTTAATTAAATTAGTTTTGCGCCATAATGATATCTGTGAAACTAAAAACTTTTACCTAACAAACGTGCTCAATAATCAAGTAATAACATTTTAATTGAATTAAATTTAAGCATGAAAAATCATATTTTAATTCGTGTTGTGCTTTGGTAAGGTTTTAGTTTTAAACAAAGGAATTTAAATTTATAGATTTAGTTTGTCATTTTATTTTTAGATGCTTTAAGCTTCAAGTAATACTCTTGTTACATGTCAAACGCCTAAATGTTAATACCCCATGTCAGCGTATAAGCACACAAAAAAATCTCATAACAATTTTTCGTTATTTCTAGCATTTGTGTGTGTGTGTGTGTGTGTGGTTAAAAAAGCGCATAAATATTTTAGTACCTATGAGCCGCCCACACATTTTCATAATACATTTTCTGGTCATGCTTTATGGTAATCCCTTTGCTGTGATGGGCGTTTAAAAATGTTGTATTTGGCATAGCTGATAAAGAAAAAAAAAACAAATAAATTGCATTTGCAGGTGACAATTGAAGCAAATGCAATAAAGATTAATAAATTTTATACAGGAAAAGATTTTATAGAAAAGTTTAGCATTGTTAATGATTTATTCATCATTTGATTATTTTTTGTTCGTTTTGCAGCGAGGGCGAGGATGGTATTTGGGATCAACTGGCACGCATTTACACCCGAACGAATGCAACATCATATCAGGTGACCGGACTTACACCATTCACCGTCTACAGCTTTCGTGTGTTGGCCGTTAACAAGCTGGGCATCAGTCCGCCCTCGAAGGAGTCCTACTACATTGTGACGCTGCGCGAAGGTAAGTGAGGCCCAAAAAACGGTGCTTAACGTTAGCTGTTTATATGCGCGGAATAGTTGCTCGTTTATTTTATGTTAGGCCGTTTCGACAGTGACTCATATAAATTACCCGACAGCTGACATGACACTTTTTACAATCGCATTAATTTTTCATTTCGCATTTTATGCCTGGCGCACCTTCCTCTTTTGCACCCATTTTAAGTGCTGCCTCATGAAATGTTGTGACCTCATAAAAGTGCCTGCCTTTAAGCCTTATATGCGTTTAATTATTTTAACGTTTTTGCTGGTGGGTGTAAAGTCTTAATGCAGCCGTGCACTTAGATAAAATTTGGACTATGTTTAAGTCTTTAAACTACAAGCTTGTCAAACAAATTTATTAGCCGCAAATTGACAAATATTGACAGTTAAACAAACAAAGGTCTTGTTTGTTTGTTGCAATTGCATAGAGACTGTAACTGGTTGTGTATTTGTGGCACCTGCTGCTTGCGGCTGTTATGCGCTGATGATTAATCGTTGCCCACTTTTAGGCAAAACTCAACCCCAAAAAGTCAGCGTACAGTACATCTCTCGCCTAGGCCTCGAAGTGCGACCGACGCACGCACATTAATCACAGCTAACAGTTGTCACCCTTTACCCCTCCAGCTCTCCCTCTCCCTCTCTCTTTAGCTATATATATCCAAATGGCGACAGCGACAAGCTATTAGCAACACATTTGTCTTACGAGTCCTGGACTCAAATAGGCAACTTTTGTTTCGGGTTGGGGGTGGCTTGTGCGTGAAATTCCCTTTGTGCCACATACAATATTGGAATGCTAGCCAAGCTGTTGTTGCAACACATGCGGTTGCAAATTAGTCAATAGTCTGCGGCTTGTAGCTCATTAAGACCCTTCCCACTCCTCCTTTCCTTCGTCTTTAGCCAATTTGTATAAATTGGCTGAAGCTTTCAATTTTCAGCTGTTTCGGGTGTCAAAGTCGAAAGTTAGAAAAGGAAAATATCTTTTAATTTATTTATAAGCAGCCGTGCCAAGGCAGAGTTGCCAAGTGACAAACTGCCAGAACAACTTGTCAACCCCCACCCCTGTCCTACCTCCAACTGTAGATCTAGCTAAAGCTCACCTGCCCATCAGGAGGACATCAGGACATTAGGATAGCTGAGACGCACGCACCATTTAACTTGATGCGACAGAGCAACCCACAGGGAAACAGGTTCAGGTGGTGGCAGGGGCACTTGCAACTTATGTTGCGTGACAGTGACAACTTGACAATGCCACAGACAACGTTTTTACTTGACGCAAGCGGACGCAAAACTCGAACGCTAACGCGAACTGGAAACTTTTCCTGTGCGCGGCATTTTTAATTTGAAAATTTTTGAGTTTGCGCCAAGTTTTTTGGCAGTCGACAAACTTTTGCCTAAAACTCTCATGCTCATGATTTTTGATTTGGATAAACCCCCACCATCTCTCTTTTTCCCCTTTGCAGCGCCCACAGGCAAACCGATACCAACGACGGCTCACAACACGTCCTCCACCTCGGTGTACATCTCGTGGAAGCCACCGGCTCCGGATACCATTCTAGGTGAATTTCTTGGCTATCGCATTACATATCGTCCACGCGATCGCAACCCGAATGACACCAAGGAAATCTATATACGCGATAATACTGTCGAGGTAAGTTCAACCACTACAACAATAACAACAACAACAACAACAAACACCCCATTTTTGCGCATAATTGAATTTCCAGCATTTCTGACACTTTAACATATTGAGAATGCCAGGCAATGGGGCGCGCCGCATAACGTGCAACATTGCCACATTGATTTCCACTCCTGTGTTCGTGCTTGCCCCACTTACCAATACCTTTTTTCAATTGCCCCACAACTATTTATACCCTAACTGAGGAGGGGCATTAACAATCGCAAGTTGAGTTTATTTAAAGAAAATCAGAATTTGGCCATTTTATCCCATGGTTTCCATATAAAATCAGTACCTTTTTTTTTATTGCTGAAGGGTATCTTGTATTCGACGTGGCAAGTACACTTGTTCTTTCTTGTTTTACGTGTTGTCATTGGAGGGTTCTGGGTTCTGTGGCGCATCGCGCGTTGTATTAAAAAGTAATTTACACCTGCCGACAAAGGTGTTTTTTCTCACACTCACAGACACGCCCCAGGCGCCAAGCTTAAGGCTGCCCCCAAGCCGCACACATGGGGCAACAAAGTGATACGAACGGGGGGCTCATTTACCGTTAGCGGCGTGTATCTCTTGTAGTGGTCGCTATCACAAGCAATTTGTTAACGATTAGTTGAGAGCAAGGCCAACATTTTGGCCAAAACTCTCTATTTACCGATGTGTGTGTTTGTGTGTAAGGTGTGTGGTATTTCTATCTTTTGAATGAAACCACACGCGACGGCACTAATGAAGTGTGGGAATGTTAGACATTAATACATGCGGGTTTTTGCCACATGTGGCACGTACAGCCGCACACACATGCCACTTGGGAATACAAGTACCTTTGGGTTAACCGCAAACTAAAAGCAATGTCTACATATTTAGGGCCAAAGGAATTTGGAATTTATGAAACTACTTTAATGCGATACGCAAAGTGCCAAAAGGTATCGATATGAAATCACAACTACTTCAATATTTACTTCACTTAAGGCCCCCAATGGGGAATAGCACGTGGCATCAGCAAATAGAAATGGAAACATTGGGGTTATTTCCAATGTTTAATGAACTGATTTTCCAATTTACGACCAGTTTTTTATGGTCTGTGCACCCTGGGGAGAAAAGGGTGTAATGAAGTGCCGCAAGTGTTTGTTATGACCGAAAAAAAATGGCAGCTTGTGTTCTTAAAGAGCGACATGCCCCAAATGTTGTACGTATTTAAAGCCCTTTAATAGAAATATTCATTCAACCGTTTTGTATAATTAAACTTATTATCATGCATTAAATAATGCAGCTTAAAGTTTTTTGCTCATTTCCGTTTTAAGTACAATGGCTAAATAGAGTGTTTAGTGAACATTTTCCACACACACTGCTTACCCGCCCACCTCTATGGCATTTAAGCCAATAATATGCAGAGCATGGAATGCATTTTTGAATTTTCACTATTTTCAATGCATGGGAGGGAGGTGGCGGGTGGGGATGGTCGCTTAAAATATGCAAAAATTATTAGCGATAATGCTCACGTACGACACTCGACGCGACGTAGTTGCCTAAAATGCCAAAAAACTATGCGAGGAAGGGGGTGTGTGACGGGGGAGGGGGTTCCGCTGATAGGGATGTGGCACGCTTTTGTGCTTGAGTGCATATTTTGCAGTTATCTAGACGCCGGACCCGTTGGCAAAACAGAACTGGAGCTGAGACTAAAGCTGAGCGCTCTTTTATTCTATCTCTGATATATTTTTTTTGTTCGTTATTTTTTTTTTGCATGTCAGTTTGCGAAATGTTGAAATATTATCCTTGCAGGCAGAAACGTGCGACTTCATTTCTTTTTTTTTTTTTTTTTTGGGTGCATGCGTGTAAGTCCTGCTGAGCTCGAGGGCATGGCTTTCTGCTGCCTTTCTATTCCCCGTATCAGTGCCGTAAGCTGTCAAAAGTTCTCCCATTCCCCACCCACCCACAGCATCTCCTCGACCCTGGGCTTCATTGAGCTGTCACGTGTGAAAACGCCTCGAGTCCTCGATCCGAGTCGAGGCTGGCAGGACTCGTGCCCGCTATGTTAAAATTTGCCAATTTTCTAATTAAAATTTCTGCGCCGTAAAGCATAAATTTTGCTCGTTTTACGCCGTGCGAATTTCACACAAAAGCCACCAAGTGAAAACTAAACCGTGTAAACTTTGTGCCTGATAGCAATTTATTTCCTTTTTTTCCTCACTGTTTTGTGCTTAGCTCAAAGGATACGTATGTGCCATGTGGCAAGCTACAAATTTGTTGCAACATAGCTATCCTTGTTGTTATTGTTGTTAATTGTTGTTTGAGTTTCGCTTTACACCTTTTTGACTGGCTGCTAGGATACGTAAAAGTATTAGGATAAAACTTTTAATGATGCGCCCAGTGTTGGGCAATGCACTAATTACCAGCGTTTGCGTCACTGCTTCACACATCGAATCCATCATGCTTGGCTTTATCAATTACATTATATCAATTAACTGGGCAAGTTCTTTTGGCCAACTTTTGGCAACCGGGGCAACAGTTGTAAATTTCGAGGCTCATTTACTTCTGCCTCTGAAGGCCGAGAGTGGCGACTACATAAAATGAAATTATATGAAGGCATTAGCGCGAAACCAAAAAGCAACTAAAATCCAAGCCTATTCACATGCACAAAACAAGTAAAAGTTTTTGGGTTAAGAGAGGTTGACTTGGAGATACTCTCTACTGAACTCTCATAAGGCAAAACTTTTTCTCTCTTTGTTATCTAGATTTCCATATTCATGGAATTGCCTGTTACACAACTTCACAATACCCTTATTTAAGCATTTTTAATGGGTCGTGCCTAAAACAAAATATGTATATATGTATGTGGTGTTTGTTGGTTGTTAAATCAAAGCGTTCGCTGGCCAAGTCTGGCGCCCAGCAGCCACTTAAGCTTTTGGCATGGCAGTCAATCCGTTTCTAAGCACACGGACATTCTCTCTCTGTCTCTCTAACACTCTCCCCGCCCCCTGCTCTCAACCGCTTTGCGGTCCAGCACAGGCAGGCACGGAAGCAACAACAAACAGAAGCGGGCGCTCTAATGTATGCAACATAAATTGTGTTTGTTGTAACAGGCAGCCATTTTGGGCTTAACCGCAGCATGTATGCATGTGTGTAAATGTCTCTGTGTGTAAATGTGTGTGTGTGTGAGCTACTCAAAGCCAGCGGCTTGTTTTATGGTTTCGCACTGCTTTTGACCTTACGTAAAATTTTAATAAGCCGCACCCGCTCCCTATATACATATATGCATATGTGTGTAAGTAGTTTTTGTGGGGCTTCCTTGCAGCGCATCCTTCAATGATTGCTTTTGGCTCCCATGTATTGTGCACATGTATATAAAGTACAATTAAGATGGCGGCACTGCTGCTGCCTGTTTGTTGGCCATGGCCAACTCAATTTTCTTTTTTTTACGCCGCCGCCGCAACAGCAGCCGTAGCCGTAGCAGCAAATACATTTTTAACGTCTGCAATTTTTCGTGCATACATATTTGCCAAACGACGCACAAAAGTGTGCATTGCGCAATTTCCGCTTGAAGCAGCCACGGCTGCAACTGGCACAAGGAAGCTGGCAGCAAGGTAGCATGCAGCACGCAGCAGAAAGGATAGGTAGAAAGAAGCCTCCGCACACACACAGTTCATTTTAATGGCAACGCATATTAAGTGGAAGTTTTTAATAATATCTGCTGCATTTTTATTTTGTGTGTGTTTCTTTGCAGAGTCACGAGATACAGAACCTGCAAACGTACACCCAATACAAGGTCACCGTACAGGTCTTTAATCCGGAGGGACTCGGCCCGGAGACAACCATATTGGTGATGACCGATGAAGGAGGTAAGTTTTCAAGTTTTTATTTCAAGTTTTTGAGCAGCAAACTTTGCTGAAGAGTGAAGTAATCGAAAAATTCTTGGAATAGCTGCAAATGTTTACACTTGAAGCAATAATCAACAATTTGTTGATTTTCGAAGAGATCTTAAAAAGCTGACTAAAATAGTTTGAATTCTTAGGAAATTTTATAAATATTTCAAGTGATTTTTGCGGAAATTGTGATTGATCAATCTTGATAGTTTTACTGAACCCATTTAAAGTATCAGCCTTAAAGCAAACTTTAATTTTTTACTTATTTTTTTTTCTTATGCTAAACATGTACTTTTTACATAAATTATAAACAGCTCATATTGAAATCAGCACAAAATTCCTTAAAGCTATAGACTAAAATATTCCACATACATATTTAAGATTCACAGAACACTTTTTCCGCAAGTGTACGTGAATATTACCACAAATGGAATGCACAAAATATGAAATGCGACCACTTGCTTAGACATCAAAAGCGGATTGCACGAGTCTGTTCAAAATTTGATATTTGATTTATCTGTATGGCAACCGCTTTTCGAGCTGTGAGTTTTTAGTCGATATTCGTCTCTTTTTTCTTCTTGGGCCAAAACATTTTGCACATATGCAAAATGCGACTGCTTATTGAAATGCCAACTGACCAGAAAGTGACCAAAACTACACTACGATACACATTCAGCTCATATTGCAGCCAATAACAACAACACCAACAACAACAGCAAGTGCAATAGTAAACAGAAATTCGCCTTTGTGAGCAGTTTTCAAATGAACTGTTATGGAGAAGGGAAAAGGAGTTTATTTGGTTTATTGAACACAAGTTTCTTAAAAGTGCTTATATTAATTTTTATGAAAAAGAGCTTTGGGAGGTTTCTTTTCTAAATGTTTTTACACTTTCTACAAAGTATTTTACAGTCAGATAAGTTTCGTTCTAGTTTTTTCATACTCTTACTCTTTCCTTTGCACTCTCTCCCTTTCTCTAGTTTTAAATGGAGAAAAGAGAAAAGAGAGCTGAGGCTTTGACTCGCTCGACCGCAAAATGTCTGTGCCATGCACTGAAGCAAACAAATAAAAGTTGAGTTAGACCAAACACAGGCAAAAATATGCTACAATTTCTCATATATCTTTCAGCAGCTGCAGCTGCACACAAATTCCACTATGTGCATATATGTGTGTGTGTGTGTTTGTGTGTGCGAAGTGTATTGGAATCGAATATAAATAAAAATTGCTTACTTAAACTTTTGCCATATGCAGCGTACTCAGCACAACAAATCGAGGCAAGAACCGTTCAGGCATATCTCTTCCACGCCACGTTACCATCTTTATCTCCATCTCTCCATCTCCGTTGGCATTTCCATCTCCTTATTTCAGCTCTATTTCCATTTCCACGTACAGCTTTACGTTTTTTCTTTTTATTTTTTATGGGGATTTTGTTTTGTTGGCGCGGTCTAACGTGGATTTCCGTTGCCGGTTTCAGTCTAAGGCACAGACGCCGCCATTAACGGATTTCCTTCGTCCTGCAGTCGCCGGCCACTGCCTACGTTTTTCTTGGCAAAGCGCGAAAAGAACGAATTGTGGGTGTGGAATTCAAAAGTAAAGTCAATAATAACCAGCGTATAATCTTTCGGAGTGCTCTTGCAGAGAATACTTTGATTTTGTCAATAAACTTGACAAGTATTGATATTCTTGGTAAAGAATACACACTTTCAGACTACTGACTATCATCTTGGTCTCATTGTTGTCTATACACTCAACTAAATAAATCAGTTAATATTACTTTCATAAAAAGTAACGCAAAGTGTATTTAAGCTTCTGCACCTTGCCATTCTTTTATACTTTTTAATTTTGTTTACTTCGTCAAGCTTTAAATACGTAAAGTCGACGATAAGCTGTTTATTCTGGGCAACTCTTGGGGCTCTCGCAACTCTTTGAATCCAAAGACTTAAAGAAAGTTTGATGCTTAATGCATAATTAGCATATAATTCAGTGGCAAATCCGCAGCAGCAGCTGAGTCAGGTTGAGGTTGCTTCTACCACCACAAAAAGTGCTAAGCATATCACAGAGAATATTTTCTCATAAAAAAGTGCAGCCTGGGTGTAAGTAAACATGTGCCAAAATTGAGTAAACAAAATAAACAGAAACAAAACGTATAAGAAAATCAGAAATGTATTTTTGAATGCGAATGGGGTAAGGTTGGAATGTGATGATATATACTTACTTACTTAACTCTGGCAGCAGATTTGTTTGCTTTCGGCAAAAGGCTCTTTTCGGCACATTTTCATAAGCGCCTTTGACTTGGCCTTCCTCCTGCTGCTGCAAAAGTTGCAGAATGTTCGCAGCTGGCATAATTTTGTAATTTCATTTCATTTCACATCTCGTTTTTTCTCTTTCCTTCGTGCTGGCTCGTTTTATGTATATTTTTATATATTTTTTTGTACATTTATTCTACGGTTTTTTTTTTTGGGACTGCCAGGTGCAGACAGGCAAGGCTTTTCAAGGGATTTGCAGCGGCTTAGTCGACAAGTTTAAACAGCTGTGCAGGATGCGGCCCCAGCATGTGAATAAGGATGTGAACGATGAGTTGGAAGGATGTGGATGTGGATGTGGAGTGTGAATGCGGCTTGCCTTGATGAGCTTGGCAACATGTTGGCAATGCCTTTGACAGACTTGATTAATTAGCAGTTAGAAGACTCTCACACACACACTCGCACACACAAAACTCAAATCATATTTCATGCATTTCATTTTCATTTTCGGAAATGCTCTGCCTACCCCAGAAATCTAATGCCAGACTGTATGTCTGCGTCCTGTGCCTGATTTCATGCTGTGTATTTGAGTGTGTTCGTGAGTGTGTGTGTTTTGGGTAGCATGCCACAAGGCGCCCCCCGCCTAGCCGCATGCGGTGAACATTATGAAGCCTTGCAGTGCAGCTTAGCGTAAGGTGGCAACAGCAAAAGCAGCTCACTGCAATAAACATGCTTCCCAACTGAAGGACTGCGACATGGACAAGTGATAATGCCGTTAACTATCCCGTCGAGTCGCATCAGATTGTTAACAACGTACTTTGAATACCCTAACAGTCCAAGAAAACTTGTTGAATCTACACGACAGGAAAATCGACCAACAAAAGTAAAGTACTCCCTGCTAGAGTATTCAAGGCAACAAAAAAAAAAAAGGACACGTGGCAGAAGCAATTTCAAAGGCTTCACTTGTTTTCGCTTTTACTCGATATTCTTTCAATGGTTGCTGTTGTTGTATCCTTCTTTTGGATTGTTATTGTTGTTAAATCCTGCGCCCTGCACTTTGACTTGAGCTTCTTCTGTCTTTGATTAAAATGTTGCCACTTGCCTTTTACTGTTGCCTGGCTGCTTTTTAACTTTTGACATTGACCCGTCTACAGCTACAACTACGATTGTGAGTATGACTGTAACTGTGTCTCCGGCTTTGGGCTCCGGCTTTTTGGATCGCCTTGCACTTTAGCCGGAGAACGCACTAGAATTTCATTTGGACCTTTGGCATGTGCTGCTTTGTGGCAGTGTGTGTGTGTGTGTGTGTGTGCCACGCCCCGAAACGCTTATCCTTGGAGCAAGACTCGAAATAATAGCTGGTGTGCCTTGAGCCGTGATAACTTCGTTTCATTTTCATTTCACTTGCGTAGTTTTACTTTTGGCCCTGTCTTACAATGTGGCACTTGATGGCTCTCAGCTTTGTTGCTGTTGCTCTTTGCTGTTGCTATAGTCACAACTTTTGACTTTAACGCGTCATGTTTCAAGCAAAAGACAGTTACATTTTCAGTTTCAGACATGGCCTAAGGATTTTCACTTTTATGTACTGTCTTATCTGTGTTGGGTCAGAGGAAAGGCCAGACTTGCTTGCCTGTACATTTTGTGGCTGTATGTATGAGTGTCAGGTGTTGGCAAACAACAACAACAACAACAACAGCAACGACAACTGTTGGGCTGACCCAACAAAGTCTTGACATTTGTTGTTCTGTGTCAGTAACTTTAAGTGCGAGCCTTGAGAGTTAAAAGTTGAGTATTCAGATAAGCTGACAAATGTAAAATGAGTGCTTTTCTGGCAACAGATTTTATCTGAAGATCAAAGAACTTTTTAGAATTTACATTAGTTTTGATTAAAAATTGTGTCTGTGTGACAGTTGGATTATATTATTCACAACAAATGTCAAATATCATACATATCATGTTACTCTCTTACTTTATTCACTTACCAAATCAAGGCAGCCAATTCAAATGGTTCATTAGATGCCTTGTTGAGAGAACTGAGTGGAAAGTGAATTTGCTGCTAGTCATTTATCAAGGGCTGCTTGTCAACGCCAAATGAGGCGTGGCACACACAAAATTAATAGACACATTGCAGCATGACAAGAAAATGGAAAATTGCAGCGGAAAATGCACTGCAGCAGCTGCTTAAAAAACGTAAAAGAAACGTTGTATTAAATTGGTGGCGGCCACTCATTCTAAATGAGAAGGATAGCGAGCAGTAAGTAAGTACATAAGTAAATGGAAAATGAAAAACGTGAAAATGGAAAATGGCCAATCCATTTGCGCTGTGTGCACTGTCAAAGACATCCCAACGTCACCTGCTGCACCAGCTACAAATACAGCTCGAAACTAAACTAAACTGAGAGAGAGCTGAGCTAAATTCAAGTTGGAGTTGAGTTTCGCGGTTTGGTGCTGTTTGCCTGAGGAGAGCGAGAAGTACTCAAACTCGTCCTTCGTATAAAACTTACAGCAACAAAATTAATTACCTTTGGCTACTTTCAACTAGTTGCGGCTCTTAGGGAGAAGGAGGAGGGGAGGAGGCGACCGCTGTTTGCATGCCCGGCTAAAAAGGTGGCTCAACATCCGCTGACTGCTTTTAAAGCGCAAGCCGCAAAACTGCGAGCGCGAGAAAGAAAAAAAAACATTGCAGCAAACAGTGAACAAGTTTTAGTCAGTGAAAAACTGCGGGTGGCTAGCGGAAGTGACAAAAGCAACAACAACAACAACAGCAACAACAAGTTTAAAGCAGCTGTAGTACAGCAACAGCAACAATATGGCGGCGGCGGCGACAAGGACAACAAGGACGCAAGCTCGCGGGCTGATAAAAAAGATGGGCTGCAGCAGTAGCAGCATAAAGAAGACGGAACGGATGAGATACAACGGTAAAAGTATGTTTTAATAAAAGCGGAAATGAAGCAGCGTTACCGTTATTTCCTGTTTGCGCACAGTTTTGTTTGAAGCTGCCTCCAGAGTAAAAAGAACTCCACAGAACTTACTCTCCCGCACCCACTCTCTTTGAGGCAGCTGACCTGCTGCTGCATTTCATTTCCCAGCGCTGCAGCAAAACCTGAAATGATAAACCGCAAACCACTTAAAAAACTTGCAACGGCTACTCTACCAAAATCCACCTTAAAAAAACAAGCTGAACAAGATAGGACCGCGGCAAAAACTTCTTGTAAATAGACGAAATTAATGAGCAGCAACGAAAATTACATCCTGCAAGCGCTACCTGCGGCAGAGCGCACAGATATATCTATATATAAAGTGAGAGAGATTGAGAAGAATGCAGCTAAAGATTCATGACTCAGGTGTATTGATTTCGTCTGTTGCTTAATTGAATTTTGAAGTACTCGCAGGTAAATGTGCCAGAGCCAGAACTCATGTCAGTTAAATCCTGCCCAGCATCCGGCAGAGAAAAGCCTTTAGCTAAATATTGTTTAAATTTTCTGCAGCACATTTAAAATTATATTCAAGTTAGTAAATTGTTCAGCGAAATTTATATTGTAGACTTAAAGGATTAATACTCGATGCCTTAATAAGAATTTATGTTCGTTCTGGCTGTAATTCAAAAGAACAACTTCCAAGCAGTTCCCTTAAGCCATATTTAATGCCATTTTATGTCTTTTAATTTTCGGTATATTAAAAGCTTGTTAACATAACTTCTATGTAATCAACACACGAACCCATTTCTCTGAATGTATAATCCGCAAATAAGATACATATCCAATTCCAGCCAGTCTTGCCTCAAAATGCCGCATCTGCTGCCATAATATTTGCCATGCAACTAGCGCTGTGATGGTTGTGGTTGTTGTCGTTTCAAAAGCAAGCCCCAAAGAGTAAACTAATAAAACATTTGAAAGCAATCACAAGTTTTGCGCTGCAGTTCGATGGCTGTCATTGGATGTCTGCAGCCGCTTGACATGCAATTCCATAGCTGAAAATAAAGAAACTCGGCGAACTGAAACCGAAACTGAAACTGAACTGAACTGAAAATACCAAATGCAAAGTAATGCACCAACCGACGACACCACACACCACACACACCCAACGAATAGCGACCGCAAAAACCCACCAAAAAAAGAGAAAGAGTTGTGAGAGGCAAAAGAAAATAAAAGCGCGTCGCATGCCAAAAATGAAAACGAAATGAAATGTTGGAAAAGTTGTTGAAAATAGCGTTGACAAATAATTTTATATCATGTCTGAGCATTTTGGCAATGCGCCTGGCATTTGCCTTTTGCTTAGATTTCCTTCGATTTCCTTCTCCTCTCTTTCAGGATCAGTTTCATTTGATTTGGCCCAGCTTTGAGTGGAGCTGAAGGTGGATTGTGGAGGCAGCTCATCCACCTGTCTAACGCTCACAATGACTCCCATTGAACTTTTTTCTTTTTATTGACAAATTCTCCCCAGGCTTACGAGACACACGCTCAATCACTTTATCGAAGGCGGATTTTAAAGTCTTTAACTTGTCTTTTGACTTTTGCGTGTTTCGTATCAAAAGAACAAGCGCGCAAGGAACGGATGGGGGATTTTGACCAGGTGATACTCTGGAAAGTGAACTTACTTTGAAAATATGCAAGTTAAGAAATGAAATCAGCAAGTTTATATATATATAGCTCCAACAATCTTTAAGATATGACAATAACTCAAACTGATGGATTATGTAGACCTTATCTGAGCACACCTCTTTGACCATTTTGCTTAAATGCAGGGTACAAAAGAGTAAAGTTCATAGTGAAAAGGATTGAAGGAGTTTTTCGGGCAGCATCAAACACACTTGGTAAATCTTTTGAGGCCAGCTCCGTCGTCTAGCTGACATTATACATACATATGTGTATGTGTGTGTGTGTGTGTGTGGGTGTCCTCTCGTGCGTATCCTAACTGGACCCTTTACTTTTTTGTGTCACCGTGTGTGTGTGTGTGTGTGTGTTTGTCGTGTGTTGTGCCTGCGGGTTTTTGCCATTTTGCCCTTTTTTTTGGCTTGGCAAAAGTGCAGAAAATTTGTGCAAGTTACGTGCTTGATTACATTTTTTCAAAGTTTTTACTTGGCTTTCATTCTTTTCTTTCCATTTTTTGTGAGCCAAAGAGAGAGAAAAGGTTAGAGAAGCAACACAAGTACTTACGATAAGGTTAAAGGTTGTCTATATATATATATATATTTATATATATATATGTGGGTTTTGTGTAGGGACTGTGATATGTGCTGCGCCTGCAGGTATGCTGTACTTTTGATTGTATTCAGGTTTGGTCGAGTGTTTGGATTTTATATGTATGTATCTGGCGATTAACATAATTGAGCAAACACCTGTCCGGCCACAGTGGCAAAAGCTTTTAACAAATTGTGGTTCTGGCTTTAATCGGCTTAAATCGAACAAAACAAATCTAAGCAATTAGGCAACAAACAAAGCGCAAACAATTGAATTCAAGCCAATCAACTGCCAACTTTAGAGATTGCTTGCCTGACTTCATATCCTTGTCAAACTGTCAGTTAAAAGGACACACAAGCAACAACAACAACAACAACACGCACAGCATAGCATAAAAGAGCTTAAGGTTCAAGTGATTTGTCAACAGTCAATGCCTTAGATTCAAACTACTTGCATTAAGGTTATACATATTATATTTGTTGTAACAATCTTTCATTAAACTGTAGCAATGCAATTTCCTCTCTCTCTCTCTCTTTTACTCTCTGGTCACTTATTTCAAATTAAAGGCCGATACGAATGCGCATCGCCAAGTGTCACACACACACATGTATGACAACATGGCGTATGATAGATTTCACTTTAAGCTTGTTGCCGCTGTAGCTGCGGGGCATGTCCATTGCACACACACACACACACACTTACGTACAACATGTTGCAAGAACTGAGCAGAGCTAACTCTTCGGGCTGTTGCGCATTCGTCTGCCACTGTTGCTGCCACTGCCGTTGTTGTTGCAACAGTTTCTATTGCTGCTGCTGCAAGGCTACACTCTGTAAAATTAGTTTTGCACTTTGTACATTGTCAGTAGCATTCTTTACACTTCTTGCTCTTGGTCACAGTGCGTATCCCCCCCCCTCGCGCTCCCTCGACCCCTTTTAGTTGTTTGTCTGTCCTTGGTCCCTGGCCGCTGCCTAACTTGGTTAAGGTTCTGTGGCTCTCAGGCGTGGCCCTTGAGTGTGTATGTGTGTGTGTGTGAGTGTCTCCTGCGGGCATCTATTTGTGAGCGTATATATGTCTCCTGCGGGTTTCTCCCCCCCTCTCTCTCTCTCTCTCTCTCTGTGTGCCACTCAACTGCAGCTTGTCATGTTGCACATGTGCATTTGTATGTATTTGCTACTGGAAGCGACTTTCATGTGGTTAGTTTTACTCTCTCTCTGCACATTTAACGCTAAATGGGCGTGCCGCAAACACCAAAATCCCACATGCCCCCGCCCCCCCTTCAACCGCTTGCTGCTTTAGCAAATCAGCTTTGAAATTTATCTAAATGCCTAAAGCTCGTTATAAAACGTGGCCTGGACAGTCCTAGATTTATGCAGACATGTGCCAAGTGCCAACTGCCAGCTCAGCCAGAGTTGCCACAATGACTAGCAAAGTAGGCAACAGAATTTTCGGGTCTAGGCCTAAAGCCGACAAACGCTTTGCAAAATAGAACAAAAAAAAAAAAAAAAACCTGATTGCCCACAGACACAAACACACAAACACATACACACATACTTACATACAAATGTGCATTCATTTTCATTTACAGCACTTACTTGTCAAGCTTCCCTTCTCCCCCTCTTCCCCCCTGTCCAGCTAAACGCACTTAGCCAAATTGCATTGCTTGGCAAAATGTCTTCGCGCAGTCGCCGTTTTGTTGTCGTCTCCGTCGTCATCGTCGTCGTCGTCGTCTTCGTCTTCACAATCGTAAAGAGTTAAAACCACATTTGGCCAAAACCAGCTCAACAACAACCAACCCCTTCCCTTACTTAACCCCCCTTGCACCAGTCCGTCTGGCTGCTTTTTGTGCGTTTTTAAAATGTAAATCCTGCAAATTTTATGCACATAGGGTAGACATGCCGAGCCTTGTCGCCCCTTCCACCCCGCCTTCACCCTTACCATAGAGCAGCTCGACATCGCTTATATAATATTTTGTAAAACTGCATTTACACCACAAACACATTTGCATTTGAAATGTGCTGCTGCTGTTATTACAACTACAACTGTCTCGATGCCACGCCCACCAACGAGTCGCTGCTGCTTCAGCTGCTGGATTTGCAAAAATGCATTTGCCTTATGCAACAGTGGGCTTGACATAAGACAATCTTTTCTATATATGCATTTCTGCAAATCTGTCAGTTTAATGCTAATGCATGTGTAGGAAATTTAACTGACTTCAAGATATATATATTTAAATTTGGTGGCTTTGGAGGACTTTGAAAAAAGTCTAAGTTTCTGATTGAGATATTGTCATTATAGAAGAATGTTGGTTCTTAAGTTGAGAAAAGTTTTAAATTGAAATTTGTTTAAGGGACAACCTTAGATAATAAAGACTAAATATTGTATCTTTCTTATACATATTTCCATTAAAATTACTTAAACCTAACCTCCAACAGCTTAAAAATTCAATTTCAATATCTACAAGTTTCCCGCTTCAACAATGTCTCTCAACAGATTACCAACTCATTATTTATTAATAGACATATATTCAATTTACAACCACTGTGCCGCTCCTGAGAGCTGTTGTCGGCCGCATTTGTTTAGTTGTTATTCTTGTTAGTATGCTTATTCTTGCTGTTGTTGTTGGGCATTTCTTTTGCAACAACATTTTGTTAAATGCCTTGTAGCCTGGAAATCCTGTTTAGCAATATCCTCAGCACAACATGGCAGGTTCCGTAACGTTCCAGCTGCCGGCGCACAGGAGACACATGTTGTCATACATTGCCACACTGCACTATGCAGTGTCTCGTCCTGGCCAACAGGACAATGGACAACCAGCTGCTCCTGGCTTCAAGCTCCTGCCTCCTGGCTACAGCTTTAATGTGTGTGTGTGCAGCAGAAAAAAAAAAAGAGCACTTCAAAGGCTTGCTGTGAAATCAGCATAATTGAAATTTATGGCCAGCGGCTATTTTTTAGTCCAAAGCACAAGGATGATGACCTCGCCTCTTTAATCTGGGCATAGCAGCAACATTTAAGATAGTCACCATTTAATTAAAAAAAGCGTCAACTATATGTAGACTTGGTCTTTTATTTACTGTGTGCTGTTAAAGAGAGAAATGTACATAAAGAAAAGGTTTAGCAACTACTAGAAAAGAGTTTGTCTTAACCTTACCTTAACTTAACTCTTTTCGAACTTTTTGCAACTCCAGCTCTTCTTTTCTCTCTGTGTATAGCTTAGCGTTGCTGCATCAACTGTCATTGTCATCTTTCATTTAGTTGTTGGACAAAAATGCATAAACTGTATACTGACTATGTAAACTGGCCACGCCCCGCAAATGCCACAAGTTTGGCTATTGTCAACGTGTTGTACTCATTGTTCTTGCTGCTGCTGCTGCTTTTGTTGTTGTTGTTGTTGTTGTTGCAGTCAAGATGCGTTAATTTGATTTAAGCGTTTGTGGCATGCGGTCGCCGGCAGCAGAAGCAGAAGCAGCCGAAGCAGCAGCAACAAACTGGGGTAGAATATTCAAAAGCTGCGCTGCATGCGCTTAGTGGCAACCAGCTTGTGGTATGAGGTCAGCAACAAAAGTGGCAGCTCCAACAACAACAACAGCAAGTGAAGCTATATGACATGGTCGCTGTACCATGTCACAGTTTTCTCTCGCAGCTCAGCTTTCTCTTACATTTCTCACAGTTCGTCGCCGGCAGCCATGACGACCAACCGACCAACGCCTTTTGTTCCCTTATCCTTGTTGAGCAAAAATTGTGTTGCCCTTGCCCCCCGCCGCTCCCACTCCAGCTGCTCACACCGCCGCTGCTGCTGCCTTTTAAAAGTTTGCCATAAAAAGCACAAAAAAAAAAAAAAAAAAAGATAGAAGAATGTATAATCATAAAAATAACAACGACAAAAGGCGAAAAATAAAATTAAAGCCAAACGCAAAATGCATATTTTGAAGCAACAACAAGAACAACAATAAACCAACGCCGGGGCCCATAAAATTGTGCATTGTGTGCGGCCAAAAGACTTGGCGGTGCTGCAAAGCACTTGATGTCGCAACCACCCCACACACCCCTCCACCCCACTAACTAAACCCCACCCACGATGAAGCCACTGCAAATTGAAACTGCTGGCAAGCTAGAAGCCACATAAGGCTTTAATATAAAGCGCTCTTAACTCTTAAGGCAGCTTCAAATTAACCAGCAACTTATGTGCTTGTAATCTTTTTAAAAACTATAAAACACACAAGTAAAGAATGTTGCTCAGTTGGGGAATAATGATTAGATAATTGTCTTTACGCAAGGAATCACAAAAATGTTCATGAATATTGACGATGAGAAGGGCTCTAAAAAAAAAATTAGCTAACAATATTTGAATAAACCCTTAAAAAAAAGTTCATGCTTTAATAAAACACTTTTAGGATTTCCCTAGTAAGCTGTAAGCTATTTTGAATTCATGGTTGGTTAATAAAGAAGTTTTAGCAAAAAAAGATTTAATACAAGCTTAAATCTTTGTTTTTAGCCAAAATCCTTTCACTTTAAATAATTTAACACAGTTTTATCAAACTATTGAACTTTGTTTATATATCTGAAATAACCGCAATTTAAATCACAGTCTGCTTCTTTTTCTCTCTCCCTCTTCCCTTCCCCTCTCTTCACTTCTGTCAACTGTACAGCGATGTATAAATTAAGGATATTTCAGAAGTTGCATGCAGTTTGTTATGCATTTAAATGCCACATTTCAGCGGCGCAAACATCCAAATGACCTTCGCACATATATTTCATATGCGAATTGTGGCAATGCCCGCCCCTCACTCCCCTCACCCTCACCCGCCTCCGCCCACCTGCAATCCTGTGTCATGGGAAATGCTTTGCTTGCTATCAACGTAATATTTTTGCGTTTTCTCCTTTCATTTTTTGGTTTCCTGTGCGGTTTCACGTTCGTGTGGACCCAGGTTGACATTGTGGCACGAGAGGGGGCGGGGAGCGCATAAATTTTATTCAATTTCTGTCATTTCACGAAATGTATAAACACATCACTCGACGCTGACTGCATTTTTTTGTGTGTGTGTGTGTGTGTGTGTATTTGACAGGCAACTGCCGCAATCGCCGCAGCCGCACGTTGCCACGCCCCCTTCCGCGCAGCACCTGAGCGCACCTCGAGTTGTTCCATGCAATGCGCTGATGTGGCTCAGTTTGGATGGGCCGCGCTATTTTGTCAATGGTTAAGCGACAGCACAACATACACAATACGCATACGCCGCGTGTGACGCGGCCAAAAGGCACGCGCTCGCGCTCACCGAAATATTATTTCGTGCAGCAATTTTTGCAGCAGCAGCTGGTGCAGCTTCTGCGACTTACTCCCTTTTGTGTGTGAGTCTCGAGCAGCAGCGGAAAAGTATTTTGCGCTTAAAGTAACGCCAGGAAACGGCAGGCGGATGTGGCACACGGAATGCAAATAAACCAGGGCCACAACCAGGACCAGAACCCCAAGCAACACATGCACGCACATTGTGTAAGGCGATGCCTGTCGAAGAAAAGAAAAACGTTGGCAATTGCTAAGTAAATTCTCCAAAACATTTTGCTCCTCGTTGCGCTTTTGTCGCATTAGCGTACGTGATAATGTTTCAACAACACGAACAACAACAACAACGATGACTTTATCGACTGAAACAAACCAAAAAAAACCATATGGCATTTGGGTCCGATTTTGTCCTTTGGCTCCTCTTAAGTTTGCATACTTCAGCAGTCGTTTGCTGCTTTATTGAATACGAGCATGTTCTGTTCCACTTTTTTTTTATTAGTGTTGTGCCATTTACTTGCTGGACAACGTGGTGTATGAGTAATATTTCTAGTGCATGCAAAATAGCCACACATATTTTTACAATATGAAAGAAGCTCGTCAACACAATTGAATTGCATCCGAAATATGAAATGTTGTCAGCAAATGTTTAATATTTGTAAAATATTTGTATATCAATCAATCTAAGTGCACCAAGGAGGGATAGGGATACAAATTGTCAAAGAGCTTGAAAGTGACTGAAAAAAACATGGACAAATATTTTTCAGATTTATATTACTCAAATTAAACCCAAAAATATTGTCTACACTTTCATTTTAATTTACTTTTAAACGCACAAAGTTTCTTTTAGGAAATTACTTTGGGCTTAACAAAAACATTCATTATCTTAGGATTGTGCATATTTTTGAAACTTTTGTATGCACATTTGATGGCAAGTACTTGTGTGAATACATTTTCCTTTTTGGGATAAAACCCTTTAATAAGCCATGAAAAAAGGTTGAAGCTTTGCCATTCGCATAGAGCTTAGCATTTCGAAGGGTCTTAAAGCAGCTTAAAGATGCCATTAAAGCAACATTTTTTATGTGAAGTACTAAACTTAGCTCTGACTCTTTTCTTTCTCACCCCTCTCTCTCTCTATCTCTCTCTCTCTCTCTATCGCTCTGTCGCTCTGCATTGCATCACAAATCAATGTAAATGGCATGCATACATTACTCATACGTAACGTTGTCTGTGGCAACTGTTGAAAGGGGGAGTGAAGTGGGGGGTAGAGAGCTTGCAACCACACTAAAAGCTTGCAGCTAATGATGCTTCAATAGCTGTTTCTCATATGAGTTGCAAAACGTTGAATGAATGAGCGTCATTGAATTGAATGACACAAGTGTTGCAAGACTTGCATCAAGTGCAACACAGCAATAGCAACACTAAGTAAGTGCCCTGCCCGATGTTTTGAGAGGAGTGGAAGCTTAAGGGAGGGAGGGAGTTGCTCCCCTGCCACTGTCAACGCTGCTGATAATGATGCATGTTTCAAATCAATTTTGTTGTATTATGCCAAAAATGTTCAAGTTCTCTCTCTCTCTCTTTCTCTCTCTAGAGTATTCGTGTGTGTGGCAATTGTTGTTGTTGCGCATTAGCAGTCTGTAGTGTTGCAACGTGTAGTGGTGCAGCGTGTGGGGTGTATCGAGTTCCACCCAAGCGCTCAGCTTTTATGTTACCTCCCCCCTCCCCATCCACCGAACTTTGAATGATTTCCAGCAATTCTTTAGCAAGCTGCTTGTATGTGCCACGCCCACGCTTACACGCCCCCACGCCAAAGCAAGCATTTTGTGTCGCAATACTTTGCAGCCATGTGGCATGTTCTGAAGTTCTCGTCTCCGCCTCTGTTTTCAATTGGCGGTGGGTGGGAAGGGGGCAGCAGCTTTTCTTTTGCTGCTACAATTCGCGTGTTGCTTTTGCTTGCTGGAGAATTAGTGTTATTGGCTCAAGACACACACACACACACACACACTCGCACACTCACATTCGCTCACTACTTTAGTGCCTTGTTGTTCTTCTTATATTGTGTTTTTGTTAAGTTGAACACATCGCATTGTAAATAATTGTCTTCAAGTCCATTTTACTTGCCCAATTTTCGCTTGACTTTTAATGTTGTCTTCTTGTCTTCTCTTCTTGTTCTGTTTCTTGTCTCTTGACTCTTGTTGCTGCTTTCGTAGGGGGAATTACGCGTTTTTTGTCTGCGCATTTAATTAATGTCATCAATGTGTGATTAATCTGAAAAACAATTGGAATTGTTTGATTGAAAGGGTGTTAGTGAGAGAGTGTGTGAACTATTTTTTGCTGCATGTTGTAGTATCAGAGATATTTTTATTGCCCACTACAAACTATTTATTGATAGATAAACTATTTATTGATTCAAAATGAGTTTTGTGAACAAAAGTCTGTCATAAATTTCAAAAGTTATGTCTTTAAGCCATACTTTCTATACTTAAAGGCAAATAAATAATATTTTTTTAGATTACATCAATATCGTTTCAATGTTTGACAAACGAAAGCAAAGTTGGTCAAGACAAATCCAACCATTGTACATTTTTTATATAAGTATAATTTTTCCTGGAATTCGTTTGACGATGCGTTTCAATTGATAATTCTGTGGAAAGATTTATATCTATTTGACAAATTGGTGTATGAGTGATTTTTTTCGCAGAATTTTTCATGGAAAATTCCCATTTACTAAATTGATTGCGAACTTTTAAAGAATATTTGCGTTAGATTCAATTAAAAGGCATACAGATTTTTTCAATATTCTTTATTGAAATCAAAACTCCATGTCGAGAATACATTTTTCATTCATTGATAATAAAGTTACATTTTGTTTGATCTTATAAACACTTTGTGTGTATTTTCTTTGCTTTTGCCAAAGTAATTTGGCATCGATTTTAAACGCTTGGAAAACTTTTTTATAGCATCTTCAAAAGTACAAGCCAAATTGTTGACTTAAAAAGAAAAATGAAGTAACTGAAGATAAAGAAAGATAGCTCACGCCTATTGGCAGCGATTTTCGCTCACAGTTTTCTTTAGAATCATTTTGTTTTTTTTTTTTTTTTTTTGGTGCACATTTGGCAAAGCGCAAAGTGAAAAATAAAAAATTGAAGAAAAAAACTGTTACGACATTTTCATTTTAATCTTATTAAAATGTTACACGCTTTGTGGCGCTTACGTTGTGAGCTTTGGGCCCACTCTGATATTGAAATAAGTTTTTAAATTAATTTTTTGTTAGCAAAACTTTGCCAAACTGAACTGAACTCAACTGAACTGAACCGAACTGGACTCAACTAAACTGGACTCGACTCGACTCGAAACTGGTCGCGATAGAAGGTCTGCGCCCAAATGGGCGTGTGAATGGAACCAATTGTGTGCCATATTGATTGAATCGGCCATACCATAGCATAGTATAGATGAACAATATATAAAAAGCTATTGTTAGCTATTTGTTGTTGCAAAATTGAAAAAGTTTTACGCCCTCTGCCATTGATTGACAGAAAGTTGAAAGCAAAGTATTGAAAAAAATATTCACAAAAATAAGAGAAACTTGTAATTAAAATATAAACGTTGAGTGGATGCCACTTGCTCATGAGTTTAAATTCTGGATGAAGTGTTAGCCAGCCTGGCAACATTTTCACACACAATTTTAGCATTTTCACATTTTCCCCAATTCTGTGTGTGTTTATTTATGAGCGTGTTTGTAGAGCGCCCCAGGCTATAGTGAACTCTCAGTTTGTCAGTGGGTTACGAGTGCACCACCTGCCTGCCTGCCGCTGCCACGCCCCCGAGCGCCCTTAACGCCCCTACGCTTTGCAACTCTATCACGTTGTTTGTTGTCTGTTCCTGGGTGTTTTATGCGCATTTCATTTGGCTCAAACGCTTTTCACATGTTTCATTTGCAACAGAGCCTCCACTGACAGCACCACCTCCCGCCCTACCTCAGTCTAACACTAGCGCATAAATCACATAAACAACATTCTGATTTTTCGCGCATGATATTTGTGCCTTCCTCTTCGACAAAAAAAAAAAACAAAAAACAAAAAACTACTATGCGGCGATTTGTGGGCGGATTTACAGTCAGTGGAAAAAAACAAATACGAAAGCACAGATAAAAAATATCCGATATATATATGTATATATAGACTGTGTGCATTCAACCGCACTGCGCATGATGAGCAATAAAAATGAGCATAAAAATGGGAATACAATGAGACGACTTTTGAGTTATTACTTGCAAAATTTTTGGCACTGATTTGTTATGATGCTTCTAGTGCTGTTACTGCAACCGATTGCAACAATGCTGCAATGATTTTTATGCTGCCATCAAACTACATTGTGTCTCACTTCACATATTATTAACAGCAAGCATTCAAAAAAAAAAAAAAACAACTACAAACAATTAAGAGCTATGTTACTGATTGTGTCATAAAGATAAATCACGAACTATCCCATGTGAGAATTTGTAGTCCTTTCTAACCCAAAAACATCTAACCCTTCATGATATAAATTCGTAATAACAACAAGAAGAACAAACTCGTATATCTCTCCTGCTGTTTGCCGTTTTTATTTAATTTGCAACACTTTTCTCCATTTTTACAATGCGCTACATTTTTCAATTTACTTGCCACACACACACACACAGAGAGAAGAAGCTCGACGTAATTTACACATTTTTCTGCCACATTAAGCGACGTTTTGCCGGAGTCGAATCGGGTTGGGTTTTTGCAGCGACATGATGAGGGAATTGGGTTGGGTCAGGAGTGATATTCCCTAAAGTGCAATAAACATGCGCGCTACTGACACACACACACACATACACATACATAGATACCTATGTCATGACACACTTAAATTTTGCAAGACAGCAAAAAAAAAAAAAAAAGAAGAAGGAAGCTAAATAAATAAGAAGAAACTTTGGCGAATAAAAATGCAGACTAAAGAAGAAATAAACTTGAAATAAGCGAGCGGGCCATATCCAAGATGGCTTACAGCCTGACAACCATGTGTGTGTTTGTGTGCGTGTGTGTGTGTATGTGCTTAGTAGCAGTTGTCGGCACTTAAACCCATAGCGTGACTCCGTTTAAAGCATCGTGCAAGAAGCTGCAATATGAAAGACACAAGGCCGTACATATACACTATATATACTATATATATCCGGCTATCTATCCATATATAACGGAGCATAGTCCTCTTGTTGCGCACTGCCTTAAACACACTCCAAAGCTTAAGCGCTGCACAAATATTTATTGTGTCATTGATTTTACCCGCTAAGCCGCCAAGACTCAACGTTCAACTTTCCTTTCGTATCCTTTTCTCGCTGCTTATTTACTCAACGCACAGTGTGCGAGTGTGTGTGTGTGTGTGTGTGTGGGTGTGTGTAACTGGCAACACAAATATTAAATTTCACACATAGGAATATAAAAAAAAGGGACACTTTTGTGTGCAGTATTCGCCAGAGACCGGGTCCAAGCTGACGCTGATTGAAATTGAAAATTTAATTTTGATATTTTTTGTTTAGAGGTCAAACCTTATAAATAAAAGCTGAACCCAGTTTAAATGCTTTATAAATCAAATATGATCTTGAATATGAGTTGATTATTTTTAGAAAACGTTGCAAGGAATATTCAAGTTAATATTAAGGGCAAGTCTAATCTACGACTACTTATAATATGTGAAAATACTCATAAAAAATTATCATTATACATTTATAATTAGTTAATAATCTGCTGATTTATACTAAAACCAAATTTCTCTTTTATTTGATTGCAGGTAAGTCGTGCGGAGTCAATTTCCGCTAAGTTTGATGGCATGTGAGTTACTGAAAACATAAAAAAAGGGAAATTTTTAATTAAAATGAACTGCAGCTGCAAAAACAAAAACACAGACATACACACAGACAGTCAGAGTGGGTGTGTAAATAGTACAACTAATCCAGAGTTGAGCGACCGCATAAATCAACCGCAAATAACTGACTACTACAACTATGTAAACATACACATATACATATAATATAGTGTTCAATGCAATATATAAAAATACCCCTTGGCCTAATTGCCACACACACACACACACACACACACTTGCACATACGTGTGCAAAGTGACGCCATTTCAGCTAAATATGCATCAATAATTTACAAAATTAAATAGCTGCATATTAAAATTGCCCACAGGGCGTGGCAGGGGGGAGGGGAAGGAAAGAGGTAAACAATGTGTTGTGCACTTTGATTGACTGTTTGCAGGCTGACAGGCTAATGCCACATCACTCATACGCCGCGTCGCCTGTCACACACATAAAAAGCAGACGCGCATTGTGAGCGCGATGAGCTGGCAACATCAACATAATAATAATAAATTAAAATATTAGCGCTTAATTAAAATTATCAATTGACCCAAACCAAAAATTGTCATTGAGCTGACAGCAGACTCAAATTTCCCCACACAACTTTTCCCAGTGTGTACAGTGAGAGTATGAGTAGGCATTAAATCAACAACACGCATACGCCTCATTGCCCTCAACAGAGACAAAATGTTTGCACATAAGAGCAGAGAGAGAGAGAGAGAGAGAGAGGGAGACAGCAGCGCAATCTGATCACACATTTTAGCAAAATCAACTACCGTTTTGAAACCCATTCAAACGCATATGCATTAGATTTGGAATGCATCGATACACATGATAAAACACTGAATAGATAGCTTAATGAATATTTATTATAATGCATCAATTGACGATGACTAACCAAATGGCAAAAAATGATTGAGCACATTTATAAATAAACAAAAATGTTTTTTTAGTGAAATAAATATAAATAATAAACACTGAGCTCGAAAGGGGTGAGAAAACGTTCTTCCTCTTTAAGAGATCAACGTGTGCAACAAACCAAATGAACGCGTTTCCAAAAAACACACAGCAAAAAGCGTGCCAATCTCAAAAGCAACTCAAACACACATACAGACACACATACCTACGTACACATAAATCAATCAAGCTGTGCAACTTTGCAGTGGCACAAAAGACTAATCACAATCAGCTGAAACGGCACTGAACTCATGTCGCACCATGTGTGGCATGTGGCAGTCGTAGTGGCAGTGGCAATGCCAGTTGCTGCAACGAGTCAATGACATCAATTTCCGTTGTCAATAATTCAACTTCAGAATGAAATTTAATCTACCTGGCTTCTCTGGCCTTCTCTCTCTCTCTCCCTCTCTGTGAGAATGTGTGAATTTTTGTGTACGTATGTATGTGTGTTTTTTTATTCTCATTGTTTGCTTTTCCGAGCTGCAGTTTTTCAATCAACTAACCGAAAGCCAAAAAGTGTTCGTACGCATACCTTTACAAGTGTTTACCGTTATTAATCTGATTACAGTTAACGTGCCAAGAAGGCAAAAGAGTGTAAAAGAGAGAGGCAGAGAGAGGGAGAGAAAGACGTAGCCAAGCAACGGTCTTTAGTTGCTTGCATTTCTGCTTTCCTGCTTCCAGCCATTTTAAGCTGCGCACATTTCATTCGAAACTTTTCAAGTGCCCATATATGTGTAATAACATATCCCAAGCAGCTTCTCTCTCTCGCTCACTCATGCTCCTTCTCTTTCCCGCTCTCTGGTTGTCTTGCTCCAATTGACAGCTTGACAAGCGAGCAACATGAGAATTCAACTCGCATGTCAAACTTTAACAAGAATATGCAAAAAACGACAAACGGAAAAGTCACAAAATAAAATTTTATATACATTTGTTTGTTTTTAAAAAAAAAACTTTATCTTTAGCTGTGACAACTTTTTGCTCAACTTTGTTCTGCAATTGTGCAATTTATCGTCCCTCTCCTCTCTGCATCTAGTTAGAGATTTAATTAATCAATTATGGCGATAGCCAAAAACTTTCTGACCAGCATGCCTACTTGGTATGCAAAACGGGGCCAATGCCGGGGCATAAATCTAAATGCCAAAAGCCGTTCAACAATTTAACAACATGCAGCTAAAAGACAAAATCACAATTTGTTGCATATTTTTTGGGGCGTGCCATTTTTGCATATTGATGCAATGAGATACTTTTTGACGGACGCTATCGCATCAGCAGAAAACAGTATAACCTTTGTTAAATATACCCTATTGCGGGAGTGAAAAAGGGTATGTTTATGCATTAACTATGTATGTTTGCTTAAACGAAAAGTTGTAGTTAAAAATGTATACAAATGGATCTGAGAACAACCAACTCTTACTCTCTTTTATATAGGATATCTCTTAATCACCTACTGTATTATTCATAATTTATTTACGGTGCATTTTCCAAAAAGGTTTAAATCAATATTTTTAAAATTAAAATGAAACACAGCAATGCTGAATTTGAAATATGCGTCAATTAAACTAAACTAGTTGATGCTTAAATATTTAAATTGGATTGTGAATAATTAAACAGGCAGGATTGCATTTGAGGTAAACGCAAACTGCAATTATCAAACACAAATGCTTAAGCCTTCAAAACCATAGAAGTCTTAAACGGATTTTGCCATCTGGCAAACTTCAAATAAAATGAAGAATGCAATTCACTAATATAACATGTTGTTGTTGCTTTGGTTTCGCCATTAGTTGGTCAACAAAAGGCAAAATGCTATAAACAATTAATTGAAAAATGGACAGTAAAGCAACAAACGGGCGAAATGGCCAACGCTTCTAAATTGGCCAATGGCCAATGGCCAAAAACTCGTTGCAACCGCACAAAAGTAAAGTTGCTGATTGCTCTTGGGGCACAAACACACACACACACACAACAAACTGCTGAGTGTGTGTGTTTGTGTGTGTGGTAAAAGCATGCATAAAATATGCCAATGCATATTTGCTTTCTCTCTCTTTCTTTTTCCCAGCAGCACAGACGTCACATTCATCTCCATTTGCTTGAAGTGACGAGTCTACACACACACACACACACACACACACACACACACTCTCAGAGATGTGCCCCATTGGAACTTCAATTCATCCATAGTGCACAATTTTTAACACTCATACGCCCCGGTTGCTCCTAGCCAAAGAAACACTTTGCCATGCATTCCGCCTTACTCACTCCCTGGGCTACCCCTCTCACTCTCTTTCGCCCTCTGTCTCTCTTGCTTTCTGCAGTATTTTGTCATATTTCTAGTCTTGTTGTTGTCTTTTAAGGTTCATCAAAGCTTCAACATTGTTTGGTCACAGTTGTTGGTTACGCTGCCAATCCAGTGTCGGCCCCTTTTCACAAACCCTTTGCCCCCTTTGCATGCACACTGTGAGAAAAGCTACTTTGAAATAATGTCTATAGTTAATTGAACATTTGTAATATCTGGGCTTGATTTAAATACTTAACTGCATTAAAAATTCCCACCAGTTTTACCACTTTAACTTTATTTGTTTAAACGTCGTATACTTGATTTTCGTTTGTTTTTTTTGTGAGTGCATGACTGTACATCATAGCCGTCCTAAACTGTCTTGTGAAATTTTTCCTGTGGGAGTTAAAATATGCAGAGACTAGCTGGCTCCAAGCACTAGCTCCTTTTCTGCTCCCTGCTCCCTGCTCCTGGCCTTAGCTTCTGGCTTGACTTTTTTGCTTTAAACACACACAAACCAACTAAAGGCAGATATATGAATGTGTACATTTTTCGCATGCTGCTGTAACGGGTAGTTATGCTCTAGTGCATGTGCAACTTGTCTGTTGTTTATGACACCACCCACCACTAACCCCGCCCACCCTACCCCTCAACAATCCACAGTATCTGCGTGTGTCGTCGTCATCATCGTCATCGTCCTCGTCGTCGTCGTCGTCGTCGTCGTCATCGTCATCGTCGTTGTTGTCGTCATCAACATCATCATACGTTTCGGTTTCGTGCTCCAATCACAAGCATATCATCACACACAGAGGCACGCACACACTTGCACACACACACAGACAATGGTGCTCAACACTCGTGCACTGTTTGTTGAAGCTGACAAGGACTTTTTGTCGTCGTTGTCGCTGTCGTTGTGTCTCCCATTTGAATTTGGCCTTTGGTTTGTCGATTGAAATATTTTCTAATCTTGGCTGGGCTAAAAATTCTATAGATTTTTACGCATATTTTTGCTTACGCGCATCCAATATTGCCAGCTGGACCTAAAACCCTTATTAAATACCAATCGTGCCGATATTCAGAGCATGTATTTCCAATATCAAGAGCTTGCATGGACAGTATTTGATATTGAATGCGGTAATTGTAATTGCTTTTAAATACTTATCAAATCATTTTAGACATTAACTTTATCTCCAGGGATACTTGCGTATATTAAATTAATTAAACAATTTCGCATTAAACTTTAATTGCAACTTAAAATGCAAACACCTGCGTTTAAATTTGTGGTTTTTGAAAACCACTAAAGTACACCCAGCACTTCACCCCCCCTTCCTACACAGGACCTAACTAATAATAAATAAATACTAGAAATTTAATTCACAGTTTGTGGTTGAATGTTAAATTTGCGCACATTTCATAAATCAAATGCTCCAACTTTCCACTCAGGTGTGAAGCGTGTGCTATCAGGTAAAAGTGCTGCAGGTTATACGTGCAACTTCGACGTGCAACAAAGCAACAGCAACAGAAAGTGGTAACAAAAAGCAGCGAATTTGTTGGTCAGGAATTTGCACAAATTTTAAATTCTAATTAAAATGGTTGTGTATCTAGTGTGTGTGTGTGTGTGTGTGTGCTGGCTTTTACACTTATTGTTGGACATCTACATCATTTGGTGATTTGGTGTGACTTTTCAGCAAGCCAAAAGAGCAGAAAATATTTCCCAATAAAAATGCATTTTCCCATGCAATTTATTGAAGTTGCAGCCAAATTACAATAGCAACAAATGTGTGTGTGTGTGTGTGAGTGTGAGTAATGGCCCAGACAAATGGCAAAGGCAGAGTCCTTTCACACACACACACACACACACAGAGAGAGAGAGAGTCCTTTCTCAGGCACACTCATTCACTCACTCACTCAGTAAGTCAGTCAGCTGCGAGTCATTTTATAGTAGAAAAGTGGGTGATGGGTGGTTGGGTGGTTGTGTGGGTGCTGTGTTGTCATGCAGATCATGGCAGGCAACAAAAATATTATTATGTCAGCATTATGTTCACAATGTCGTCTGCCATTAAGTCAACGACAACAGCAACAACAACAACATGGCCATAACAATAAGAGAGAACTGAAGAGCAGAATGTGAATGAGGGTATGAGAGTGACATATGAAAATATGCAGACAGTTGGTTTGCATAATAGAAAACATAAATTTTACAGTTTTATATGTGTGCTTTTCTATGTCCTGCGGCAGCAGTTGGCCAACAACGGATATCCATCCAAAGAGAAATGTGGGGGCATCATTAAAAACAAGCTTGATTGCAGCTGTAGCAACAATTACTTTGATAACAATACTCAGAAAAAACAATTAAAAGTACAAACTGTTTTTCTAGCTTCAAGAAAAGTTATTGAACGTAAGATTTGTTTTTTGACACATAAGAAATGTCTGTTTCCTTTCTTCTCTACCTTTCACATTTCACATGAATTATTTCAAAGGGCTCTGAGCGCCTTTTTTAATTTCCGTACACACACACAATCACACACATGCATACACCGACCACAAAAGGTAGAAATGATGAAATGAAATATTTGAAAAATTGCTAATTAATTTCCTGGCTTTTGAAACTTCTTAATTGGCACAAAGCGTACACAGAAAATACCGATCGATTTGGCAATTGAAGCCAGTTCTCTCCTGCTTAATTTAATAAATAAATAAACTGGAAAATTGTTTCGCTTTGACAATCAAAAGTGATGTAATAAATATTTGTTGTATTTTTTACTCACTTTTTTCGTTTTTGGTGTACTTAACGCATAATTTCCGCTACTTTGTGTTGAAAGAGACGATAACGCCGATGCTACGAGTGTGTGTGTGTATGTGCTTGTGTGTGCTGGTTGTGTGTGTTTGTGTCTGCAAGCATGAAATTAAATTCCTCGTCAAAAACAATAACCTGGCTGGCAACCAAACGAGCGCAGAAACCAAACAAAAACAACAACAACAACAACAAACAAACAAACAAGCAACCAGCAACAACAACAATAAGGTTGACTCCAAAAATCGCTGTTGCCACCAGTTGTTGTTGCTGTTGTTGCTGTTGGCTGCTGCAGCCGCTGGCCAAAAAGGGCGCGCTCGCAAATAAATTGAATCGAATTTAATGTCAAAAGTGCAGCATATAATTGGCTTAATGTTGTTGTAGTCCCAGAAGCATCAGTTGTTGTTGTTGTTGTTGTTATTGTTGTTGTAATTTGTGCTGTTGTCATTGTGGGGAAAAAGCAGCAAAGGCTAAAAACTGCATTAAATGTGTGTTCGGTGCGTGTGTGTGTGTGTGTGTGTGTGTAATACACACACCTGCCAGTGTGCCATTATCCACGCTTGCCCCACCCCACCCCTAACATACCACTCCTCCCCGCCCCTCACCGCCTCACTGCTTATAGCCTTTGTGTGTTTTTGCCGTTAAAAGCGCAAAATTCAATTTCGTTTTATTGTTCGCTGGTTAAACAGCAGCGTTCAGGGTGTAAATATCATGGCCATATATACATACATACATATATACAGATGCTATATATATAGCCGGGGATATGCGCTGTGGCAACAGTATTTGTAAGGCGGGGAGGGCGTGGCAATTGTATTACGCCCACCTGTGACTGGTGGCTACCACGGTGCGTATGAGTAATGTTTGTTCAGAGTTGCCAAGCGTTGCTGTTGTTGTTGTTGTTGGGGTGTTGGTGGAGTGAAAACAGGGTTGAAAGGATTTCCGCTGACGCTGCTATTATTGCAAAAGTTGTTGTTGTTGGCCTTTTGTTGCTGCTGCTGCTGCTGCTGCTGCTGCTGCTACTGTTGATGTAATGCAACTAATTTTGTTTTTGATCAGCGGACCGCAAATTTCGCTTGGGGATTAACAGAGAACCAGCGAAATTTTATTATGGCCCCATTTCACAAAGAGCACTCTACACGAAACAGAGTGAGAGCGAGAGCGAGAGCGAAGCTATCTTCTTCGTGCTGCTGTTAAATTCAATACCCTTGCGTACATATTAATTAAAATGGTTGGCAGCAGAACATCCGAAGAGCAGCTAAGAGTTAAGTATGTGAGTTGGAACAGTTAAACTAACCGAAAATCTTCGTAAGGTAATGCAAAGTCATTAAATTTAATGTAGTTACCTTTACTAAAAGCTTAAGTTATTTTTTGTAGCATACTTTTAGGTAAAAATTCATAATTGTTTCACAAACTCTAGCAAATCATAACGCTATTCAAATACTACCTCCAAATACTGAATGCCTGGCAATAAGATTGCAGTTTTGGCTTACTATGCGGAAATAATATCGGCTATGAGCTCATTCAACTGTAAGTTGCCCTTGGCAGCTGATGTAAAGTACACAGCATCTGTGAATTTCAATTAAGCGGCAAGTCAAAGCCAGCGTTGGTTATTAACTCGTCAAAGGCGCCTAAATGCCTAACTATATGTATGTCTATGTCTTTGTATGTATTACCTGTTTACATATATGTATGTGGCCATAACCAAAGAGCCTGGCTTTAGGCATTGAACCAAATGCAATATTATTGGACCCCTCTGAACATTCAGATCAGGTAGAAGCTTGGCCCAAAACCTCAAAATACATATGTTTGCTGCTGTGGGCTGCATCATCAGACTGCACCTCAAATTATATGCTGACGTGTCTCTGCTGCTACTGATGTTGCCCCAACTGTAGCTGACCTCAGCCGGGCAATCGAATTATTAGATCCCTTCCAATTACTTGACCCGGGGGTCAACCAATCTAAATTGACATGCAAAAGGAAAATCCATTTCGACTAAATCGAAGACGACGACAATTACGCTGACAACTTAAGCAAAATTGATGTCAAGACTTTTCGATGCGTTTTCTTTCAAGATGGTTCAAGTACTTTAGCTGTTAAAGCTGTAAAGGGAGCTAAATTTGCATTTTCGATAGCTTAAAGCGTTGCCACTTCGATGAAATGTTGTAAAACTGACAATAAAAATCGTAATATTTAGAATATAGCTAGAGATTTACGTAGAATAAGTGAAACCTATTTCCGATCACAAAATCTCCAAACAATGCCTAACTAACTGTTTATGGCTTAACAATTTAATAGGCAAATAACACACATGTTACGCCTATGCTGATTAGGCAATCCGCAACAAAGTAAAGAGCCGACTTTGATACTTTTCATTTAGGTAATATCTCAACAAGAACAAACTTCACATGAAAATTGCGTATTCATAAATATGAGCACACACAGTTTGCACAGCAATTTTCCATCGTTTTTGTCGCAATTTCTTATCTCATGAGCATTAAATTAACAACCCAACAAAATGGCGCCAAAATCAACGATGTAGCTTGCACGTTTCAAAGAAGAAACACCCTACCCTACCCTGGTAGGGTGAGGCATTATTTTAAAATCGACGCCTGTGGCGATGCTATAAAAATTTGTGCGCGATAAACTGGAATTATAAAGGCGAGTGAAAGAGAGAAAAGACGAAAAAAGAGAAAGTGTGCGACACGTGTTCTTATTAATTTTAATGCATATTAAAAAAACGAAGCCTGCGGTGTCCTTTGCCACACCTCCCATCCCTCGCCCTACAAACCTTCTCCTAAAGTTGTACATTTTTAGCAGCGTATCAATAAAAAGCAAGTAACGGTGAGAATCTTTGTGTCTGCCTGCGTTTCTGCCTGCCGGCACCAAACTTATGAAGCACGCTCATAAAATGCCAAAACCACAACACAATATACAGTACACACACACACTTACACACACACCCACGTGTATGACAGGCACTGACTTATGTTTATTAGATTTTATGGGCGCCTGAACTGAGCTTCAGCTTCAGATTCATTTTTGTTCTATGCTTTCCTTTTTTTCCTTTGCTTGTACATTAAAATATCTTAATAGAAAAGAGATAAGTCATAAAATATTAAATGAGTGGCTACCACACACACACACACACACACACACACACCCACACACACAGATACAAAAGCTCATAATCAGTCAGAATTTAGGCAGTGAGGCAGGCCAAAAGGCAACGCGGTTTCATCTGTTCCTGGCAGCCAACCAGGCATCCAAGCACACAGTCACTGTTTTGTTGGGCTACGTCTGGGTTGCCATAATGCCGCAGTATTGCGGTTATGATTTCACAAATACCCTGTAAATAGAGAGCTTAAGGGGGGAAGGTTAGCTAGCTTGAAGGTTACGAGTAAAGTGTGTTTAAAACTACATAAGTACAAATGGTTTAAGTGTGATTACCAAGAAGCAATGAAGTAATCATGAAACACTGTTTTACCGTGTTTTCAACTTTATCCATCACTTCTTTTCCTGCTTCTTGCTTTCAATTCTTTTACAGGGTAACTCATAGCCATCATTATCTTATCACAATAAAGATCGTATTTGTTCTTAGTGCTCATGTTTTCACTTTTTGCAGATAAATAATGCACAAAAGTTGTTCATTTAACTTTGCTTGTTTGTTTCGTTTTCGTTTCGCTTTCGGTTTGTTTTACTCCTTGGCGGTCTAACTGTCTTCCTGCAGCCCTCCGCTGCCCTGCTCTTCTTCAAATTGCGAGCCTGCCATGTGCAAGATATAAATCTTGAGAGCCTAAAACCGACTGGGGCAACTTTTTTTTCTTGCTTTCTTCCACAGTCGAAAAATAAGTTAAGAAACTCATTCACATAATTTTCGAGTTTATTGTTAGCTGTTGTTGTTGTTGTTGTTGTGTTTGTGTGGGTATGATATACACCTGGCTGGCAGGGCATAAACCTGACTCTAATTACCAGCAACGTGCCTGCTCCCCGCTTTTTACCCCTCGTGTGTCCAAGCTAAAAACAAGAGCCCATAAAATCTAAATAAAAATCATTCATTTTCGCAGCATAAAAGCTGGAAGTTAACCTAAGGCGCCAACTGTTTCGCTGACTGCCAGCTTAACGGCTCCTTTAGATCCTTTCGATGATGGTGTGCCCCTCTAAACCTCCTTCTGCTGTTGCGGTTGCCTTTTGTGCGTTAAATTTTTATAGCCTACACTTGGGCGCCCGAGCAAGTTACGGCCACTTAATGAATTAACATTATTTTGATGGGTTTTATGATTTTTTTTCATACTTGCCCCCAACACAAACCTACACACACAAGCACACACACACACAACAAATAGGCCACAAGCAGCCGCACAACACCTTTTAACTTTTTAATAAGCCCACAAAGAAAAATAAAACACACCGAAATATATATAATAAAACGAAGAATTAAGTAGATTCGAGCATAAGCATAACTCCACTCGAAATCATTTCATTAATATTGGGGCATGGCAGCCCTTTCATTTCGCTTTTTTTTTATAACGCTGCGGATCGCATGGAAATTGCTTTTTAAGTACTTGGCTTCAATGCAAGCGCAAAAGTTTTCTTCCTTTTTTTCCATCCAGCCAACAAGCGAAAATGCGAAGTGAAAGTTTTTATTAAATGCATAAAGCGAGTCAAAGTCGTGACTATGTTGTGTGAATGTGTGTGTGTGTGTGTGTGTGAATGTGTACATGCGTGTGTATGTGTATCGGGCGACATAAATCTAAACGCTTTAACGCCCCAGTGGCAACTTTTGTGCAGCGCCTAGTTTTGTGGCCAATGGTGCAAAATGTTTCAACAGTCTGAGCCACCTTTTTCAGCCCACTCTACGTATGCGTGTGTGTGTGTGTGTGTGTGTTATGAAAGCGTTTGCTGTGTGGCGCTTTTGTAATGAGTTTTCAAGTGGTTTTATGCATAGGCAGGTAATTTTAACATAATGCCTAATGATGTATCTTTCTGTGGTGGTGAGGCTTACAAAATGGCCAAGAATTGTGGCAGATACTGTAACACATACACATAACAATGAGGCACACCAAATGGCCAATAAGCAGGTAGTTAGACACCCCTTTTTAGTTAATGTCCACATAGAAACACATAAACAAGCTTAAGGATGCTAAAAATGATGGTTAAGTGAGTGAAACTTGAAGCTTTAATGTGCTAACCAAAAAACAACATTTTTATACAAGAAACAAGCTTAAATATCTTATCTACGCTTAAGTATTTGAGCTAAATACACACGTATTGGATTTGTTATGCAATCTCTTAGCCAACTGTATTCAATATTTATTCACTCACAGCGCCTGTCACTTATCAATTTATCCTGCACTACAAACTAATTACGTTGCTTATCGCAAATACACACCTCATTACTAGAGGTACTTGATAGATAAATAAATAATAAGTACTACTCACCCACGTATTCAATTAATTAGTCAAAATAATCTGTGCAAATGAACACGTCCACACATTGCTATCGATACCAATAGCCATGAAAAGTCCCACAATTCAAATGCGCGCCCAAACAAAAAATACCCCGACGAATAAATTTCCCACTTGCACTCGCCTTTTGTTTAGTTTGGCGAGTCGCTCGCAAACACACAAACATATTCGCTCTCGCTCACGCTCACGCTCTCTTGCTCACTTAAGCAGCAAACGGCAGCAGCAGCAGACAAACAGCAGCTGCCGCATATGCCGCACTGCGGCGAATTCACCCAAGCCAACGGCGGCGAATGTATCCCACAGTGTATCTGACAGTTGAAGCAGTCGACCCGTGTGTTTGTCTGTCTCTGTCATCATTGTCGCCGTCGCTGTGGCCACCGTCTCGTTGCGCTGAGTAGTTTTTTCTGATTGTGGCCCATTGCAAAAAAGAGGCAAATATTTCCGTAAATTAAAAATTAAATAAAATTCTCAATGAAATCAAGAACTGCTGACTTTGGCAACAACTTAAAATAACTAAACACAATTCCGACCGTAAAAGAACAGTGAAAATTTCATGTGTTGTGTGTGCTGCGTACGATTGAAAAATTCTCTGCGCAGCAGCCGCCTTTTTTTCGGCAACAGCGGACAGTTTGCTACAAAGCATATATATCTGAGAAATAACTGAATCCAAGTATATAAAGATTGAAATGTGTATTTTGTGCATATAGACAAGAGTCTGGATATTTTAAAGGCCCATAACCATATAGAAATTTGAAATTTGTGCCAAAACTAACAAAAATAACAAAGCGCACAACAACAATACATACAAGTTGAACAATAAAAGTGTCTGTGTGAATAAACTTTAAACTACAACAAATACATTTAACAATAATAATAATAATAATAATAATAATAACAATAATATAGTGTCCAATAAAGCGCCCATTAATCTTGTTGGTGTTGTTGTTGTTGTGGTTGGTGTTGCCTTTGTTCGTTGCGTTGCTGCTGTTTCAGTGTTTCAGTTGCTTGCTGTTGTTGTTATTCGCATTTTGTGTACCTTTCAAGAAATCAATAAAAAAGCAGAACGCAATCCCAAAAGGCCAGGGCAAATTCGCTCAAAACGAGTCGAGAGCAAGCATATTGTGAACTGCGAGAGAGCATGTAACAAAAGAGAGAGGGAGAAAGAGAGAGAGAGAGAGAGAGCGAGACTCTCGCTGCTGCGTTTTGTTGACATTCTGCCGCACGCCGTATGTTTTCTAGTCTTTTGCTCTCTTTGTTACAACAACGATGCCATAATTTAGCATATTTAGCAAAACCGCAAAGCAAATGACAAACGAAGAACAACAATAAGAACTATACCGATTTATCATAAGTTCGATTTTAACAGTTATGTGACACAATTCCCAACACTGTGTGCCCGTTTCGCATTGCTTTGCTTTCGGTATTTTTGGGCAGTCTGGCACAAAAGTTCCTTAACCACGTGCACTTCTCTGTCTCTGTGTGCGTGTGTGTGTGTGTGTGTGCGCCCCAGCCCGGCATTATTGATTTTTCGCATGTCCTTTTTTGGGATGCCTCGTGCATGCGCATGCACATATGAACATATATATTCCTATATCATCTGCCCAGTGCACTGACCTTAGCCATACAGACACACTTCACTCAATTCGGGTATTAATGGCATACCGTTTTTCTTCGTTTATTTCTTTTACAAATTAACAACATTCGGAACGAGTCGCTAAAAACAACAAACGAGCCAATTTCTGATATACTATACGAGCATTTATTGTGGTTGCCCCACAATGTGGGCCATTCATAAAAAGCCGCTGTTAAAAAAAAAAAAAAACACTAACCAAACAAATAAACAAACATTCCCATGCGCTGTATGCATAGGAAGTGTGTTTGTGTGTTTGTTTGTGTGTATTTGATTTTTGGGTCTTTGGAAAGTGGCTGCTTAAGTGTGGTAATACATATGTGGGTTATCAAACACTCTCACGCCTATTAGAGCCCATCTATTCTGAATTTTCTTTCTTTTGGGAGTAAAAAAGTGATCTCTTGCTATTGGAAATGCATTAAGTCTGACCCAAAGCGAAGAGTTTTCGTAATCTTAATGTAATGGTGTGATTATTGAAATACCCTTCTGCATCTAATGAAGATTTGCTGGATCTTTTCTTTACAGTTGGCATTTTTCATATTTTTGGCTATGTTATTTTTAGATAGCTTAAGAAATGTTCAACTTTTAGGGCTAAGAATGGTTTTCAAGTCTCAAATTCCATTTCAATCTTAAATGTATCTTTTTTTTAGATACATACAATCCTTAGATCATCATATTACACTATTCTTTATTCTCATACAATCTTCCATAACAAGTCTTTCTTTCTTTGTTGTTAACCCACCATATGAGCCCAACTTATAGTCATATCTTACTCCAGCCTATTGAGTGCTCAATTAGATGACTTTTATTGATACTTGAGACACTTTTAACACACTTTCACATGCTGTCAGCAGAGTTGCCGCCCACAACTCTGAAAGTTGAGCTGCGCTCCATAAAATTTGTCGTAAACAATTCAATCGAAAATCGGCTTAGGTGCAGTTTGTTCTACTTTTCGTCTACTTCCGCTGTCTACTCTAAATGTTTGTTACCTGCCAAAACAAAAAACGATGTTTCTCATTCATTTTGATCAATATATCTATATATATTTACTAGTTACCGAAAGGTCGCTTATTGTTATTTATTTATGTAGTATGCATTTGACAAGCATAATGGAGCTTATCTCAGCAAGCGGCCAACGGCCATAAAAAAAAGTCGTCACGATTTCTATTTATGGGTCATATATGTACACTCACTCCCACACACGCACACACACATGTGCTCTTCCGTTACGATATTTTCTGCACTTGACAGGGCGAACAGTGGGCAATTTTTCAATTACATTTGCAATCGCCTCGCGCTGTGGCACATGTCACAAAAAAAAAAAAAACAAAACAAATCCACTCACAGAAATCTGCCTAATCAAAATCCATACTTCAAATTGGCCCTTAAAGCTGACCCCGTTGCGTTTATCAAATATTGACGGAGGCCCTTACTTTTTTTATGTACATATTTGTTTTTGTTATTTGCTTCGCCTACTTATCGCATAAATGGCCAAACAATTGCCGTTTGATTGACCAATTTTCTCAGCTCTTCCAATATCGTTTTTATAGCCCTACTTGGTTTAGATATCAATTTATATAGCTCTCTCTCTCTCTCTGTCTCCCTTTCTCTTTGAAGTGCGCTCTCGTTCTGTCTAACTGTGTGTCACATTATTTTTTTATTGTTATTATTATAGTTACGACTAAGCAGCTAATGTCTCTCTAGAGTACCTTACTCAAATTATTCGCTTACGTTTTCTGCAATATACTCTTTCTAAGGGTATTTTAGTTTTGCTGACGCTTTGATGCAGGCATTGGTAATCGAGTCTTTATCCGTTCTTCTAATTACTTAACTAAGTCAACTTTAAAAGCATTGAAGATATCTAGTTAATACTTTAGTCTTTTAACTCCACTTCTTCTAATTCTCCTAACAATCTTGTCCTGTCTATTTCAAATAGTTTCCATAGCAATTTAACGACTTTTCTACTTCTTTTCTTTTTAATCCAATGTCACTTTGTGAATTATCTCGTTTTGTAAGCGTATTTAAACATCAGCTTACCAAAGATTACTTTTTTTTGCTCTCTCTCTCTTATGCTTGCGGCTGCAGTTTGATGAGCTGCTAATTAGCACCGGCTGCTCAATCCACACACACACACATATACACACTAATTCACACTAGCAGTCACAGTCACAGTTCCAGTCACGAGCAATGAACACTTTAACCCAAGGCATGGAAGCAATGAAGCTCCAACAGGCAGCCAAGCACATGGTAAATGGCGTGCCGAGGCAGTTCTCAATGAATCAGCACGAGCGCAATGTAATTTGCACTTTGTACAGAGCTCAGTATTCCCCCTCTCTCTCTCCCACTCTCTCTCTCCCTTTCTTATTCTTTTTGTGTACGCTGCAGTTGGGTTAGTTGAGGTTGGGGCATATTAGTTGCTGCAGTAACTGTGCGTGATTGACAGTTGTTAAGTTGGGTTAGCTTAGAGTTGCCAGGGTAATTAGCCAGCTGGATTGGCAGCTGGATAGACAGCCAACAGGATTTTACTTTTGACCTGCCCCAAAACGTGGCAAACGTACATATATATATATATATCTCGCTCTGCCTTAAAAGCTCTTCTGCAAGTGATTTGTGTGTGTAAAGTCATGTGTTAACTAAGCTGGAATTTAGTTCTGTTTGTTTTAGTTAGACCTTTAAAAATTCATTTCAAACTTATAGCTCATTCAAGTGTCGCCTTAGCCCAATTGCTCATTAAATCAGTGAGCTTTGCTGGTAGTTTTTGTGATGAGGCATGTAGTTTTATTCAAGTGCCGCCAGCTGTTGCACACATGTCAACGCGTAGGGAGACGCCGGCAATGTTGCGGCTCGTCAATTTATTGCAAGCTCTTCATTCTTTAATTTGGTTTTATATGGGCACATTTTATAATTCTCAACAAAGAGAGAGTGAGCAGAGTTAAATGTATTTTTATGTGGTTGCAACTGCAACAGGGGCACGCCCCTATGTTTTATTTTGAAGATTGAACCGCGTTGAACTCTGACGCAAAAGAGTGCAAAAGAAAGCGCAAGAAAACAAAGGGCGTCCCAAAAAGAGACACTAAAAACAATGGTAAAAAAAAAGATCGACCAGCAAAAAAAAATGGCAATAAATTATCATAAAAAGTGACAGCTGCGAGCGAATTTTGTTTTATTTTTGAGCTGATTTTTTGTGTTACGTTAAAAAAGAACAACAACTGACAACGATCGAGGGAAATCAACCACAACAACAACAACAAAACTGAGTCAAATTTGATATGTATATATTTATTTATGCAGTGCCAAAATGGAAATTATCTAAGCAAATCAAGAAAAAAAACTTTAGCTATAAAGAACAACGCACAAACTTTGCACAAAATGTTGTGAGCAACAAAAGGAAATAGCAAAAAAAAAAAAAAGCGTTTATTAACAAATAACAAAAAGCGTTTTTAATCGCGCACAAAACCAGAAACAACAACGCACAAAAAAGTGATCAAAACGAGTGAGATTTGTAACAACAAAGAAAAGGAGCAAATAAGAATAGTTAGTTAGAATGCCACGCCCACTGAAGTTGCCACTCGCGATGCGCGCTCTGCTGCAACTATTGTTGTTTAGCAGCATTGTGCAACAACATTGCAGCACAGCATTGCCCAGCACTGCAACACCAGCAGCATTTAGTGGCAGCAGCACCATTCGCACCACCATACGAAGCAGCACCACCACCAGCACTGAGCTGCCTGCCACATCGGAGCGCAACATTGTGGAACTAGTCAATGCGGAGGCTGATGAAGCAGCTGGAGGTGGCTCCGGTTGGGAAACACTTGAGACTGAATTTAAGTTAGCCACGCACAACATTCCCACCGCCGGATCTGCACCACCTGCACAACCACCTTCACCCACTTCACCCACATCCATTGAGCAGCAGGATCAACCGCCTGCCGTTCCAGCCACAACATTGGCCTTTGCCAATGCCGTTGCCGTTGCCGGCGACACCATGGACACATCGGACGATGCCACGCCCCCTTATGCCGCTGTCGATGACAATTATGGTAACTAGCCTTAAACAATTATCAACTCATTTGATTTGTGACTCAGCTCGCGGCAAATGTGAAACTCGAACGCAGTTGACAGTTGAATCAGCCTCTATATAGTGTATACAAATTATAATGCACAATCACAAACTATATATACTCTCTCGACTCTTATATGCAACACAAGTGCAAAAAGTTGCAACTAGCATGTTTGCTTATGTGCAGAAAAGTTGAAATCAAAAAACTTTTGTGAATTTGGTATTTAAGTTATAAACAACAACATCATTGTACAATTTTCAGTATTTTGTATCTTAAAATTAAAAATAGAAAACTAAATTTTTGTTTGTCAGGTAAACAAATGAAAAGTTGACAACAAAATATTTCGCCAACTATAAATACTTGTTAAAAAGTCCAATTATTTTAGTTGATACCAAAAAGCTTTTAGAAGCTAGAAATAAATATATTTACTAACTTTTGACATATATTAAAAAATTTAAAAGGTTATTTCTTAAGCTCAAACTCTTCGCTCTACAAACTTTGCTTAAAGTCTGGCAACCTTATTGAACTCAAGCAACCAATCCTCTGGTTAAGCTTTTGTTTCTTTCAACAATTAATCGACGTACGTTATTAATAGCCAACACTTAATTTAATTACCTACTTTTAAACATTTAAATCCCGTTTAAATCGCCCACTTCACAATTTTAAGCACTTTGCTCAAGTTAAAATCCTCGGCGTTTCTTTTTTGCTGCTGCTGCTGCTGTTCGGACGACAGCTGTCCAATAACTCATTAAAAAATTATAAATTGCATTCGATGTGGGTGCTCACTGTACACGACTTTTCCATTATAACCATTTATAAGGTTCATTGACACACTCTGCAGCAAAGTTTTCTGTGCAGCAAAGAACTTATCGCTCAAGGCGGTATACAAAGTGAAAAGATATGGCCTGTAGGCAGACAGTTGCTCAGTTATTATCGATAGATACGAAAAAATAGCAAGAACAACAACGGATACTTTGGCAATACTCTGCATACTTCAAGGCAATTAACAGAGTTTTCATTTCCGGCTTAACACGCAGCCTAGCCTCCTCACCGCTCCCCTTTCCCGCCCGGTTCGCGTAACGTGTAATATGGCTAAATTCTCACGCAAAAGTTTGCCGCTTGGCGAATGAATTATTTAACATTGTTTTTGCGGGTTGCCAAGTTTTTTGGGGCCACGTTTAATGAAATATGCCCGAGGATTGACACCCACAACAACAACAGTAACAACACCAACAACAAGCACGATAAATGGCAGCTCGTCAAACGTTTCATTGAAATCCACGCCACACGCGATGCGATTGGGTCTGAAAGCAAACAGAGCAATTAACAACTTAACTTTTATGGCCCACAATTATTTGGTATTTATTGTTAAGCTCTCCTAACTGCGCAGCTATCTTTATGGCTGCAGCTTTAAATTCAAAGCTGCTGACAAGCTACTAGCTGGCTTTTTATTATAACACCACCCACCAACCACCAACCACCACCACCAAGTTGAGGCTACGTGGCGTATGTGCAATTTGCATGTTCGGTTTCTTCTCTTATTGCGTGCTGGCCGGCATTTTACGAGTCTGCACATTATTAAGAGCAACCCGACTGACAGCTGGCAAATTGCAAAGGCCACACTGCCCCAACCAAAGGCGATAACAAGCTGGTGGTTGGGTGGTTTTTGGGAGGGTGGGTGTGGCTTGTGGTGGCGTCACAGAAGAGGTTTGTGGCATTGCTGATTTACTCGCCACACGCAAAACTTCAATTAAAATGCATTTAGATTTTTTTGCTTTTCCATTTACGTCCAATACAAATGCAAATAAATAACCCAAAAAAGCAAATTTAGCTCAAGGATTTATCCAACATCATATTTCATGTCCAAACTTGGGCCAAAAATTGACCTTGAACTTGAATAAAAGAAACGCGACTTTAATACAATTAAGCTTTATAAGTGTGAGCATAAAGAATTCTTTTTGTATGAGTGCCAAACTACAAAACAGAAACTGCTTTTTAAAGGCTAAACTTGAAAAATAATTAATTTAACTGCAAAAAAAGTAAAAAAAAGCTATTTTCATACTTGTGTAGTAAGAATAATATTAATTTTTCCACTAACCTCTTGTCCATTTAATAATAGCAATTAGAATGATTGGTCAAATATTTATTTGTCATTTATGTGTGTGTATAAAATAAATAATTTACATTTAATAACAATAACACACGCATGTTATACTTACAAAAACAGTTGAGCATTATGTAAACACATTATAAATTTCACCAAAATCAGGAAGACTTATTTGAATTTTTGAGAATCGTGCGCTGTTTGAATAGTTGTTAATTTTGAAGTGTGTTAAACTAACGTATTGGTTTAGTTAAAAACTATCGTATTTGGTCAGTTTAACACCGTTTAAAACTAACGACTATTAAGACACTGCTCTCCTCCTCGATTCTCAAAAGATGCAAGCAAGCTCGGCTGATTCTGGTGAAATTTAGTGACGTGTTTACATAATGCGCAAGTGTGAGTTCAAGTAAATGTAAATGTAAATGGATTAGCATGCGTGTGCTATTGTTATTAAATATAAACTATTTATTGTACACACGCACATGTTATTGTGTCTACTAAAATCACTCAATACAAAAATTCGTATGTGTGAATGACAAATAAATATTTATCCAATCAATCTGTTTGTTATACCTAAATGGACAAGGGGTAAGTGGAAATGTTATTATGATTTTGAATACAAAAATATCTTTTAAAATACGTTATCTTTATTTTAGGCATCTTCTGAAATAATTCTCGAGCAATATTACATATGTTACTGTATTTTTACTTCCATATATGTAAACAACAATGACCTTCAACTGAACCATTAAAAAGTCATTAACTAACCTGCACCCATCTACTTAAATCAAGGCTTGCTTAAACTAAGCACAGTAGTTGAATACTTAATTTCCAAACACTTAAAAAAATCAGTTAAATTATTTAAATGCTAATTAATTTTTATGGTGTATTTTCTCAATGAACCTTCCCAAAGTCGTTACTTTTTACAAGCACTTTTTATATGCGTATAAAACAGTCGCTTGTTTTATTTGTCATTTCTGCCTGCATAACAAGAATATAATATAGAATTCTATAGAAAAGTGTATGCAAATTTCTAAGTCCAAAAACAACAACAGCGATGACGACAACGCAGTTTGCAAATTGAGCAATTGTGCTTTCTTGAAACGCTAATTATTATTTCAGTCAAACCAATTCATTTTAGTATTCATTTGAGAAACCATATATAGTATGTAAAGCGCACATCAAGAATTATCTGTAAAATAATGCCTTAATAGCTTTTCCAAGAAATTTCTCGATACACGCCAATAGTGCTTCACAAAAGTAAAGAGACGCTTGAAGTATAAAATGTGCAGACCTTAGAAAATTCTTCTGTGTTTTATAAATACACACCAAATTTTCCTCTTGTTTTTGTTTTGCAACCATTATTGCTGATAACTGTTGTTATTTAAAGATTTATTGCGTTGTTATTGTGGCACAAACAATATGCTTAAGTATCGTTAAATCAATGCTTGCGGCAATAAAGCTAATTGACGGCCCCTAACAGCCCCCCTGCTCCACCCTTAAAACCCACCATTAGAAACCTTAACAACCAGGGAAAATAAAATATCGAGGCCAAATTTAGCATTTTCAGCATTAATGTAGCCTTGCTCAACTCTCCTTGACTGCTGGTACGCAAAATTTCTATCAAGTCATTAGTTTAATTAATTGTTTTTTCACAACTTTTGTGCAGCTAGCTCCACCCCCCAACCACTCAACCGCCCCCACTTGGCTCGTGTGCTGGTGTAGAGTTAATTTTTCTGTTAATTCACTTCAAGACGCAGCTGAAGCGAGAGTTGCCCGTCACAATTTCGGGCTCCCAGCTGAAAAGTGCGGCTCATCAAGGAGCCAGGAGCCGAAAAAAGAGAGAGAGCATGAGGTAGAGAGAGTGAAAGAGTGAAAGCCTGGCCCATGACTGAGTTATTTGTCGCCTCAGTGGCACTTGAGCGTTTGCCGAGTGGCATGAAATTGAAATTGGTTTACTCTAGCAACTGGCAACTGGCAACTTGCAACTGCAACTGGCAACATGCAGCGCTCGCTCATCGCAGTTTGCAATTAAATGCACAAAAGTATCTGTCAGATGCAGCCTGTTGACAACGCACATAATGACAAACAACAGTTGACAAAAAGTTTCCAAAATTCGCAACTCTTTGGGGTAGAATTAAGATAATTAATTTCGACGAGGTGCCATGTGTAACTGTCATAGGTAAAGATACACAAACTAGTCTCAAAGCAAAGAAACTTTTGTATACCCTGCTAATTACAACTGTGCGCATGTTTGTCAGCTATACAAACATTAAGTATACGTATTGCTCAACTGAGCGTATTTTTTCTTACAACTTGAAATTTATATAAAAATAGACTTCAACTGCTGCTGACAGTTTTAACGGATGAACAAACATAGAGTACTCGATGTAGGTTATAAATAAATACCAACTCAAAGCTCGTTGCCAACAGCAACAACACTCGAAAGTTAAATGCAGTATGTTTGCGAGTACGACCTACACAATTTTAGATTTTAAACATATCTTTCTTGCGCCCTATGTATAGCTAGCTAGATTTATTTTTGGTATATCATCGCCAATGGCTCGAATCACAGTTTTTGGCCACTTGGAAGTTTCTTCTTGTCCAGGCGAAAAACTTGCTAATACAAATTGACGTAACTTTTGGCTTGTCAACAGCAAACAGCAGCTAAAGTTTTGCAGCGTTTTTTGACAAATGATTTGCCTGGCAAGGAATAAACAAAAATACACACACCAACTCATGCACGCACAACAAATTCCAAAATAACTAAAAAGGCAGCAAACGCAAACTTTGCACTTCAACTTTGCAGCAAAACTTTCCAATGTGCGTATGTATTTGTGTGTGTGTGTGTGTGTGTGGGCGTCACTTGTACAAAATTTTACAGGACACTGAGTTATGAACATGACTTGTCAAAAAATACATTAAAAGTGCAAAATAGTGGCAAAATCAGCAGCAGCTTCCAGCCAGAAGTTAGCTAGCCAGAGCAGCAGTAGAAGCAGACGAAAACAATCATTTAGTAGACCAGCGAACAAAATATGTGCTGAAAACTAAGAAAAAGCATAAATCATTGAACTTCCTTTTGCTTCTAGTTGTTGTTGTTGTTGTTGTGGCTGCTTCCTCTTCTTGATTATGGCTGGCAGCCATTTGGCAAAAACAGCCATCAATCATTTTGGCTAGCTGCTGTCTTGATTTTAATTTGTGACATGAACACATACAACAGACACACTCACACCCACACCCACACCCACACACCACCCCTACACCTCCAACAAGTATGCAGGCAGAGCCTATAGCAGTGCGTGCAAAAGAAATCGTTGCATACCCAACAGGCGCAAAGCTGAAACGTGCTTAAGGCTTTGAGGCAAGCAGCTCCTGCAGCTGATAAGCCAAGTTCTCAGCTGTCAGTTACACACCTACGTGTCTTGTGATGCGCTTTTCATGCTCAAGCGAAGAAAAAACGAAGGTTGACTAACAAATACTCTGCTTTTCTACTCAATATTCATAATTATTCCAAATTATTGCCCGAAATACTTTTTCAAAGTCTAAAAGTAATAAGTAACCACAGTAATTAGTGATTTAAAAAAAAAAAAATAAGTTGAACTCAGCATAAATTTAACAAATAGGCTGTTAACTTAAACTTAGAATCGTTTAATATGCAAATTAGAGAACAAAGCTCAAGTTTCAAAATCAATTAAATATTTTCTCAGACCTTATGTTATCCATTTGCATTACAAAGCATGTTTCAAACATTTAGGCTTTCGTAACAAGCTTTTAACTGGAATTTATACACTCTTTCTGCCATTTGACTAACAGCGTAACAAAATTGTTGCCCACTTATCAGCTGCATTGTTGTGTGTTAATTTATGAAACTCGAGAAAAGCCTGCTGGCTGCTTTACTTTTGTTAGTCCTGTCCTGACTAACAATGCCAAACCATATACATATCAACAGATAAACCTTTTTTTATCGCCCCGTTTTGCCCCTGGGGGAGCACCCGAAAAAATACTCTTTGCCGGGGCAACAACTTCCGCCTAACTGCACTTCAACATGTCTATTTGTGCGCCATGTACAATACCAAAAACAACAACAACAACAACAACAGCTAAAGTACAACAACCCTGAATGCTGAACAAGAGCATCAGTAAGTCCAACAACCCCTTCTACCCCCTTGCCTGCTGATGTGTTGCCTGCCATTTTTTTTTTTTTTTGCACTTGAGAGTCATTTTTTGTAGGCGGACGCCTTTTGTCTGCCTATCCTTTATGTACGTGTGTCTGCGAGTGTGTGAGTGCGGGAGTGTGATTGTGTGTACTGCTTAAAGTCATAAACACCTTGTTAGTGTGCTCAGAGTGTAGAAACTCGACATGCTGAACGTGACATTGATGCCTTCTTCTTTTGTGGCTGATACATGCGGTCTGTTGGCTCTGACTGACGCCGCAGCCGTCCTAAACAGTTTCCGCGTCTCAAGCATCACATCAGTCTGGCCTTACTACCTCCCCCCTACCGCCCCCCTCTCTTTCCGGAACCGGAAGGCAATGGCTGCCAGCGGTGCATCATGTTGCGGCCATGTGCAGCTTCCTGTCGATAACCTTTGGGCTATGGGTGGGCACGCCGAAGGGAGCGGGGCAGCCGGCGCCGCTGAATTTATTACTCAATTGTTTGTGCCCCACGGCCCTGTGGCACTCACTTAATTAGCTGCTGATATGCGGCCTGCAGTCCTTAAAGCCGGATGGGATTGAATTTGAAGCGTTGTTAACACTAACTTTAGTTTGGGTATAAGATTTATGGAGCTGTCAAAATCCACTATCAGAAATTACTTTTGACGCCCTAGAAACTGTAAATAGTTTACCAACACTGACATATCACCACTTCACAGCACTACATTAATTAAAACTTTACTTTAAAGCCAGTTCTAAGAGTTATTAGCCCGAGGGTTAAGAAAAACAAAGTGGCTGACAAACCATTTATTTGTGGCAAATGCTTTGTTATGTGCTTAGCTAATGACCAAAACGGACACATGTCAAGCAAGCAGCTCAAAGTGCGCAAATTTGTGTTCATTGTGTCGTTGGCCAAGTCAAGAATGCAGTCTACACACACAGTCTACACAGCAATCAAAGAGTAAAAGCAAATGACATGTGCCTCAGCAAGCAAAATGGCCCCAGACAGCAAGTTTAAAAGGGGTTCTGTTTGTACTGCAAAATGTTAAATGTGTGTTTGCATTTGAATGTGTATGTGTGTGTGTGTGTGTGTGTGTGTGTGTATGTTTGGCACATCAAGTTGAATAATAGCTGCAGGGCTTACGAAAATTTGGTTCTGACAACATTAGACAATACAATGGCAATAATTTTGGTTTAATACAAATGTTTTCAACGATTAACAAATGAAAGGCATTTGAACGCTTGAGGGCATTTTCCACATAATTTCTAAAACATGTACTTTCCAAATAAAGCACTTTAATTACATATTCCAAGTATTTATATAATTGGTTGAATTAAGATTGACACTTAGCAGTCCAAACATGTATATTTTAAGTTCATTAAAACATGTTTGAGTCTATGTTTAGGGCAAGTCAACGCAGACAGGATTCTAAATTGATGAATAGATTTAATTAAAATTATATTTAACAGTGGATTTTATTGAGTGGAAATATTGCTTAGTGCTGTTTAATGTACAGTAAATTTTCCAGGTGATACTTACATATCATTTGCCATGGAATTAAACACTTGTGTTGTACTCTTAAGCAAGGTACAACATTTAAGTTAACTTGAACGTTAAGAACTTTAAAACTGAACCTGAAAAAAAACTCAAACATAAAATAGCAAAAGGCTATCTCACAACAGGGACACTAGTCTCATTGTTTGTTCTTCGTCAAGCACCTGCTGCTATCACTTTTAAGTCGAAACTTTTTCATTTCGGTTTTTTTCGCATAATTTTTGCGCCTTTATGTGAGTGAAAAGGCTCCAGCGACGGAGCCTTTGAAGCGCCATTGAAAGGCAGCCAAGCGCGATGCGTTCACATGTCAAATTGCATGTGAATATGTGTGTGAGTGTGTGCAGGGTGTGTGTGTGTGTGTGTGTGTATGGCTTTTAGCAAAGCTACACACGCTTAATTGTTTGTTTGCTTCTGTGTCTGTGACAGCCACCTTCTCTCCCTTCACCCTCGTTATTTTTTCGTTGTTGTTCGACGCTTTGCACGTCGCCTTTTGTTTAGTTTTTACGTCTGGCCAAATCCGAAAGCAGCTCGTAAACTTCAGGACAGCAACAACAACAACAATAGCACAGCTGCCTAAAGGACAACAACAACAACTGAAAATCACGCGTAACAATAGTCAAAAAGTCGTGTTTTATTTGTACATACCCTACAAAAGTGAGAGCCTAACAAGTCGTCAAATATTTTTGATGTATTTCAGTTAAAGTAGAGTATCCAAGTTTCACTCGGCCTTGGCAAATTCTTCACTTTTTTCTTGAATTTTTATTTTTTGCGTAGTTTTTCTTTTATTTTTGTACTTTTTTGAGGCTCAGACAACTTAATGCTATTTGCTTTACACACTCTCTCTCTCACACACAGTCAGTTGAGCGCACCTTACAGTCCCTTCGGCATCTCAGCTACGTCTTTCCTTCCCCTCGTCATACCCCCGTCTCAGCACTGCCTTTGTTTGCCTTTCTTAACAACTTAAGCACGTCGTCTATATTGGTTTTCGGGCGCTACTCTTTTAAAAAAAAGATTTTGCTTCCTGCTTTTGCCTTTGCTTTGTGAAAATAATCACGCGCAGCTTTGACTTCAGTTTTTTTTTCCACACACACTGTTTTTTATTTCTCGTTTTTTCGCTTGCGTTTTGAGCACAGCTTTTCTCTTGCTTTTTCACACTTGGCTTCTTCCGTTTGGCGCCGGGCAAAACACATAGTGTGTGTGTGTGCCACTCTATTGTTTTTTTTTAATTTGTTGCCTCTCGTTTGGTTGCTGTGGCAATGTGGCCTTAAATACTCGACAGGAAGGGCCAACGACTGTGCGTTCATGTCTAACAGCGTATTAAGCAAGTGAAACGCTTCACTAGTGCTTTAAAAAGCAAAGAATAATGAAAAACTTGTGTCTAAGTAATTCAAAGTTGTGTCTAACAATGAGTTTATGGCAGCAGAAGCTCAGAGCTTGTGGGGATTCATGCGTAAATGGCATTTAAAAATGATTATAAAGTTGCTTTGGAAACTGTTTAATGATTACTTGAAGATGCTGTATTTTAAAATGGAATTTAAGCAATATCTTTTCATACTTTATTCTCTTATTCTCATGTTTAGTTTAATGAGTTAGACAAGAAAACTTAATTAACTTGTTATTGGTATTGTAAATCTAAACACCGCTTGCATAATAGTATATCACATGTCAACTATAGAAGATGAATAGCTCAATGCACATTCAGTTGGGGGAATCACCGTTAGCGGTGTCCTGGACAGCGACTCAGGAGTGAAGGCATTCCAGATTGAAATGGCGCGCATGGAAATCAATTTACGGCTAACTAACGACAAACAAAGCGGCTGCACATGAATGTAAACGACATGGCGCAAAACCAATCAGGAGCACTTAAGGCGTTCACAAAGAGTAGAGCGAGAGAGAGAGAGACAGTGTGTGTGTGTGTGTGTGTGTGTGTGTGTGTGTGAGTGAGCCGGCAAGATTAAGATAGTGCCACAAAGAAAATGTACGGCCTGCTGTCTGTGGCATCTGTCAATGCTATTAACTTTTATACCCACCTCCCGTTCGACTTTGCCTGCACCTCGACGACATTTATCCTTTGGCGCCGGGAATGTATGCAGCACTTTGTGTCTTAATTGATTTTAATGCCACGCGCACAGGGGCCTACAATTTGCCAATGCTACAACAACTAGGAAAAGAGTTTCTCCGTTCGAGTTGAGTCTATAAATTGGCTTTTTCCTTTGCCGTTTGCCTTTTGCCCCAACTATCAACTGCAGCAGCTGCTTTCTTCCCCTCCCCCGCTCACTCTTGTCCATTTCCCATTTCCATTTCCGTTTTCAATTGCAAAAGGAAGCAGGAGCAGGCAAAGTGGAGCAGGCAAAAAAAAAAATAGGAGAAAAATAAGTCAAGAGAAGAGAAATGCCATTTATTGAATTGTATAAATTTCTGCACATTGACAGCGAATGTTTATTTTTCACAGACACTCACACATATCTTTGCCAGTGTGTGTTGGTCTTGTTGTGTTTTGTTAAGCTTTATCGCATTTGCATAGCAGTAAACGAAGAAGAAGAAGCAGCAATTGCCATTGGCAGGTCAAGTGCTTGAACTACCCTCGGGGGTCACTCATTTGTTCATTTTGATTGCTGCCAAACGCAAAACTGTTTTTTTATTTCTACATCCTTCCTTCTATACTCTACTCCTTTATTATTGGTTTTGTTGTATTAGTAAAATAAATTACCATTTAGTGCTTTTTGCCACTTACATAGAATGCTGTTCTTCCCCCCTCCATCCCCCTTCTTTTGCCGTCTTGACAAGCCCTTTGCTGCCCCTTCGGGCGTCACACATGGTCGACTGTTGTCCTTTGGCCCAGCCAAATGAAATTATTGCTGCAGCTTTGCATCCTTTGCCTTTGCCATTTTGCCGGGGATTATAAAGCGAACATGTGGGTGTCTCAGAGAAAAAACCGAACGAGAGAGAGAGAGAGAGATCGGGGAGGGAGCAGGAAATTCTCTCACAATTGCAGCCATAATAAATTGTTCGCAATCGCATTTCCGTTTCTTTATGCGCTTCGATTACGTTGCGCTTGGCTTGTGCCAGTTCTCTTTGAATCTTTTCTCCCCCTCCTCCCTTGTAATTGAATATATAATTTTTTTTGTAGCTCCTTACTAGAACACACACACTGGCACACACACATGCACAATCGCGTGAGTGGCATTTGAATATAAATTGTTTCATCTGCTTGCAAAATATTCATTTCAATTTATTTGACTTTCCTTTATTTTCTCTTTTTTTTTCTTTTTGCTACTCCTCTTCGTTTTTCCTGTTTGCGAGTTTTATTTGTTATTTAATAAATTATTTATGTCTGTGTGTGTGCTCTTGTATACTTAGTCTTTTGGTCTAGAGTTGCTGCTGTTGAGCAACACTTCCGGTTCCTGTGCAGCAAAGTATGCTACGAAAAGTTGTTTCTTTCCTCTTCTGATTGCCAGCTGTGTCGCCTGCTTAATAAAGTATAATTCGAATTTTGTATGTTAAGTCCTTTAAGAATATATTTGCAACTTTTTCATAACTTGTTTTCGCTTCTTTTTCTTCTTATATATTTGCAGTGCCAAGCAAACCTCAGAATCTCACCGTTCTAGATGTGTCCGCCAATAGCATCACAATGTCCTGGCATCCGCCAAAGAATCAAAATGGCGCCATTGCCGGCTATCATGTCTTTCACATACACGACAATCAAACGGGCGTCGAAATTGTCAAGAACTCACGCAATTCCCCCGAAACGCTGATACACTTCGAACTCCAAAGTCTGAGTAAGTAGAAAACTTAAGTAGGAAACCTTGCCATGAAAATAAGTTTTTGATTCATTTTCTCAATATCGTAAATTTATTCAAACAAAAAACATTTAAACTACTTGATTAAAAATAAAAAAAAGAGACAAAAAATAGCTGATACAGCTCACACTAATAAATTATATACAATACCGCACATAATTAAAACTCGAATGTCAACTGGCAAAAAATCTTACACACACATACACACGCACGCAGAAATTTGAGTAATACACAGACACATGAGCATTTTTAATGCTCTGTCATTAAGTGTGTTAACCAGTTTTTTATGCTAAATATGAAAGCATGTCACCGCGTGTCATAATATGAAATCGAAAGAGATGAGCTGGGCTTTAATTAAATTTGAGTTAAAATGGATAAATGCCACAGCACAACACACAACAACAACTGAAAATGAAAAACAGAGGTAACAACAACTATTAATAACGATAAGCAGCCTTCAATTGACAAAATGTCACGCGTTAATAACTGTGACAACAACAACAACAACTGTGAGACAATAATTAATTCGATATGCATCGACAAATTGGAATATTGTGCAATCACTTTTTTTCTTGACTATAGAAATTTAATCAGAGTTAAAATTTTAACAATTTAATGAAAGTTCGTGCTGTCAAAAAGCAAGCATAATCTGGAAAAAAGCAATGTGTGCAACATTTGCCAAGTCTTTTGTAGCAGCAGCAAGCTGCAGGCTGCAACAACAATAGAAACTCATTCCTGGCGCACCTGACGCGCGTAATTAATTAAACAATGTGGGCGCCTCTAGCAGCATTTTCATGCGTGCCACATGGCGTATGAGCAGCGCGGAATGTTGCAAGTTAATTGCATGGTATGCTGGCCCTTCTCTTCCCTCTCTCTCTCTCTCTCTATCTTCTAATAACCTACTCTTTCTCACGAACACAAACTATGCACAGCTAATAACACTTTTGTGTGTGTGTTGGAGGTATTTTTTGTCTTGCCTAAAAGTATGCAATGACAAAGAGAAGCACAATTTCAAACAGGACGCGCTTTACCTTAATGAAGCAACCATCAAATTTTGCGACAAGCAAATAATTTGTTTGGTTTGACGGGGAGCTTTGAGGACCTGCCACGCGGCTTTGGCTCATAATTACAGGCGTCAAAGTTGTTAACAACAACAACAACAGCAACAACAACAGCAAAAAGTGGCCAGCGTAAAGCACTTGAAACTATTTAATTACAAAGCAGCGGGCAAACAATTGACTTGAGCTACAATTACAGCTAATGAAAGGCAAGGGGTGGTGTACGGGGGGGTTCCTCAAGGATCTAAAGGATAAGGTGTGCGGCACGTGGGCGTCAATGTTGGCCACATTGCTGACAGCTTGACTGCTGTATCGTACCAGGTATATTGACAGTTTTGCTTAAGGGGGCTGGACGCCATAAAAAGCAATTAAAATGGCATTTTAAGTGTACTCGTTGTTGTTGTTGCTATTGTTGCCTGCCTCTTGGGCATGACTGTACTTTGAATGAGCTGCGGTTAGCAGCGGAGCTTAGGGTCCTTAATAAAAGGCACTTGAGTGCTTGAGAGGAAATATTAAAATGTACGCAACTTGGGAAAATTTACAAACAGCTTGTTGATGGCATACAATAAAACAATCAAAGAGTTCTTTGGGATTAGTTGAAAGTAGTATATTGGCATAAGAATAGAGTATTTAAAAGTGAAAGAAAACATAAATCAATTCTTTTTCATCTCCTGACTCAACTTCTATCAGATGTTAATCTGTAATATTTTAACTCAATTTGTTTGCCTTATAAAAACCACAATGGCAACCATGGCAAAAGCAAGAGCTGGCGAGTCTTAATAATTGAATTACATAAAAGCCCAGGCACAATGCGTTGCTTAAAGGATTTCTATAGAATTTAAAGAGGACATGAAAGAGCAAAATGGATTTTATATATACTATACACACAAATAATGAAAAAACAACAAAGTCATTGCAAACTCATTGTTTTATACAATTTTCTTACTTATTCCGTTTAATTTTTTGTTTTCGCAGAACCCTTTACCGACTATCGCGTCATTGTCAAAGCGTTTACAACAAAGAACGAGGGCGAACCGTCCGATCAGATCGCCCAGCGTACGGATGTGGGCGGGCCGAGTGCTCCGGCGATTGTAAATCTGACATGTCATTCGCAGGAGTCGATTACGATACGTTGGAAGCGACCCTACGAGTTCTACAATACCATTGACTTTTACATCATCAAAACACGACTCGCCGGCCAGGATACGCACCGTGACATACGCATCAATGCATCCGCCAAGGAGCTGGAAACAGCGGTAAGCTTTTTTTCACATAGTTTTAAAGGCTGCCGCTTTAAGTGGCAGGCAGGAGAGAAAAACATTGCCAACTTTGCTGGCCAGCAATTTGTCATATAGTGAATTTTGTGTTTTTTTTTTCGCAGTGCCGCCATTTTGTCGGCCATGTTGGAAAGTACAAAAAAAAAGAGGAGGGGGTGTGGCATAGTTGGCGGCGACACACACCTTTCATTGTCTGCACAAAATTACTGTGTGCAAGTTCGTTCTGTTTGCGCCTGTTTCTCGTTCCCGTTCTGTTTTGAACAGTGTAAAATGTTTTACACAACACACATTCCATTTTTCTACTTTTTTTTTGGCTCTAACAAAATGTTGATTGTTGGCAACTTTGCGATGATATTTTTGATATTTCCTTTATTTTTATTTCGTTTTTTTTTTTTTTTTTTGTGTTTCGTTGGTCACCCAAAAAGTATGCTTTGATAAACGTTGCACAGCAGTGAACTAGATAACAGCCAAACACGCGAAACACTATACAGGGAATTTGCCAAAAAATGCCAACAATAATTGCATTTTTATGCTACAAACAGCATAAATAACCAGTGCAGATTCCAACGCAACAAAACTTTCGGTCTACTCGACCATAAAACTGCCCTAGATGTAATTTCATGTGGAATTTTTTTGGCTGCGTAGGAGAAGCGGAGAATTTTAAAGAAATCACAAAAGGTTAATTGAAAGTTTATTGAAGAAAATAATGAACAAACATCTGAAAATGCAATGAAAACATTTTTTCTTAACTGGAAAACATTTTGTGGTAAAAATTGGATACTAAAACTTTTATTAAAAAATCATAAAGCTATTTAAACAAAGCACTAAACCAACTTTGATCATTTATGATGTTAGCCATAAACAATTTAGTTTTTAACTCAATCAAAAGCTAACCAACTTCTATTGGATTTAGATGGACCCTTTGTGTGTTAGGCCATAGCTAATATAGGAGTATAGAAACCTTATAAAAATTGGTCACTGTTAAAAAAAAGGCCACCCGTTGGGTCCGCAGGCGACACATGTAAATATTTTACAAATGTTTATCTGCAGTCACGCCCACACACACACACACACACACACAGGCTATGGGTTTTTGGCTTTGGCTTTGTCTTTATGTAGCATAAATTCTTGTGCAAAACAATACACACGCACACTCGCAGCGGGCACACCTGGACGGTTTTTCGCTGGAAATAAATTAAATTTATGCTGTTTTGTGGGTTTTTCTGGTATGGTGGCTTTTGTCTGAAGCTCGCCCAGTTTTTATTTAGCGCCCGGGATAGAAAGCGAAACAAAATAAATAATATAAAACGCGCCGCAGCGAAACAAGAAAATATAATAAATATCGTAACAATAAAATTTTATTATTCCCGCACAAAAGTACAACTGACTTTTTTCTATATACAAACATATATACAATGTGGCAGGAAAGGATTTTTATTTTAGTTTTCATTTTGTCTGTTATTGTCTTTGGTTACTTTTGCTGTTGTTATTTGCAATATGAGCTCATCCTCAACTCTTGCTCGGTTGTTGTTGTTTTGCTATTTGCTTTTTACCCAAAACTATTTTCGTAATTGAAATATTTTTGGGCAAAAACAAACGCATGCAAAAACAAAAAGCGGACTGTAATAATTTTTAGATAAATTCGCCAATATGAATATGTATATTTTTTACGTTGATAAATATATGTACATATATTTTTTGATAAATATTTCAAAAATACGCAGCAGCAAAAACAACTGAAAAATAATTTTTGTTTGGTGTTCATGTGGAATTTTTATTTGCCCGAAACAAACAGAAAATCTGTTTACTATTATAATAAATGAGCAGCTACAAAGTATAACATTAAAAACATATGGAAATAAATATTACAACATATTAATATTTAACATTTTCTTTAACTCTTATCTTTCTTTACGCAGATGATATTGCAAAATCTGACAACAAACTCGTACTACGAAGTCAAAGTGGCAGCGGCAACGTTCAGCGTTATAAATCCCAAGAAAATTGTGTTGGGCAAGTTTTCGGATTCAAGAATTGTAAGTACCAAGTACACATAAACAACATACACATGTGGCAAGCAATTTTGGCTACTGACACTCACTTTTTTATGCAACTACAAATCAAAAATGCAATGGCTATGTTAAAGCTTCTTCTTTTTTTTCTGTGTGTGTGTGTGTGTGTGTGTGTGGGCGTGGCTTGCCATAAACTTGGCTGTAATATTACAAAATGGCCCCGACGTTGCCATATCTGATAACACACCTACAGCTAAGTCTTTCTAGCTGTCTGCCTGCAGCATGTTTTGGCTGCTGCTTTTGGCTAAAAGTTTATTGCATATTTGCCAGCTTGCAGAAACTTTTAGGCCATGTCCTTAATATACATATACATATATATATATGTATATAAGAAACGGTATACATTTTGTGGCATATCAATTTCCGGGCATATACTTTCTTGCCTGCAGCTGAAGCCAGTCAAAGCCAGACTTCGCTTGCATCATTGAGCAACGGGCGCAATGGGGCGTATGTGTAATAAGCGTTTATGCATATTTAATGGCAATTTGTCAAGCATAATCAGCCTCAGCCCTGCTTTTCTGAGGACACGTCCATCAATCGAAAAGAGCATTTTGTTGTTTACGCTTTTCGCTTAGTTTATTGACTTTTCAGTCACAATACATTCAACTTGTCATAACAACAAGAACAGCAACAACAACAACATCCTTTCTGACATTCAACCCAACCACGATTTTAAAGTTGTTCGCTGCATGCATAAAATATGTTTGTATTTGATGTGAAAACCCGTGACAAAATATGGCAAAATATTAGCTGACCTCGTTGGTGTGTCACGCCCTTATAACTTGTGTGTGTGTAGTTTTCTTCTTCTTCATCTATACACATATTTTTTCTGTTTTGTTAACTGTTGGTTTTCTTCTTGTTCTTCTCCTTGTGCATTTACATATAATTCATGGCTGCTGTTGTTGTGCTTGTTTCGCTTGAATTTCAATTGGCTGCACCTTTTGGCCACATTTACATGCTACGCTCCCGCTTTTCCACTTTCCACTCCCACATTCACATCCACTTCCAGTTTCACTTCCGCCCAGGCGCTCACAACAACAAAAAAACAACAGCAAAAAAATGTCCTTTAAATAAATTTATAATTTATGCAGCAACGAAACGCAAAATGCCAACAAACAAAAAATATATATATACATATATGTATTTTTAAAAAACATTTTTTTCTCTCTTCTCTATTTTTGCACAACATCATAAATTATTTTGACATGTCTAAAATACCATGATTTGACACGTTAGAAGCTGGTTGCTTAAAGCGAACAAAGTGAAGGTGACCTAAAAAATCGGTTGGCAAACTTTAACGTTAATAAATAAAATGGCTGACTAAATGATTGATGGGTTAAAGTTTATATGTACTTTAAAGTCGTCTTTAACAATCATTAAAGTTTTGGCAAAGAAGAAAATACCGAATTTAATGTTACTTAGCACATGTTAACTTTTACTTATTTATTGGTCAATCAATATTTAATTTAATCTGAATTTTTTAGTCTTACACGTGTCACAAAAGTCAACATAATAGCTCTAAATACAGAAATAGACCTTAAGGTTAAACCAACAACACTTTTATGTTGTTTAAAAGGTTAAAGATTACTTTGCTCAGCCAGTGGCCTAGATTTGCCGAAATGTTTGCGTTTCTTAACCATTTTCTCCTTTCTTACGGTTTCTTACGGTTTATAATAACACACACAAAAAGTATGAGCATAAGCTAAGGGGCTGTTTCATAAAGGAAACACACACACACACACACACACAACACAGAATAGCATAGTATGGCTGCAAAACACATATTTGCATAAGATACAAAAACAAAAACATTTTCTCCACTTTAAGTAGTGTCAGCTGCAGGCAAAATACATAAATCTCAGCGGGTCGTAGAAAGTCGCCTCTGCGAGTGAAACTAACAAACATCCCCCCCACCGAAAAAGGCAAGACACGATAAACCCCTTAACTAACCTGCCTGCTCTTTTCTACGTCTCTCGTTTCAGATACAATTGCAACCGAACTGTGAGAAGTTGCAACCGTTGTTGCGTCAATCGCACAACGACTATAACTTGGCCGTATTGGTTGGCATCATCTTCAGTTGTTTTGGCATCGTGCTGATTGTCATGGCGTTCTTCCTCTGGAGGTAAGTGGCGCTCCTTGTTTACACACACACTCCAATCCTTCTTAAAACCCCTTCTCTTCTCAACATAACAAGTGCAGCTGCAATTGCGGCGCGTGCTGCCCCATAAATATGTACATATATAAAAAGCACGCCCAGTTCTTAGTTTTATATACCCCTTACTCTCGTAAAGTGGGTTCAAAGGGTATGATGAAGTTTAAAAATGTATGCAAGAGGGAGTAGATGACATCTTTAGTCCTTGACAGTAGATACAGGTAGTTTTAAGATGTTATCGATAAATATCGATGTCTCCAAATTGCTAGATAGCAAATTTATTCTATGGTTTCTTGCATAAACATACTTCTGGAATCATATGTATCATTTTAGATCGCCCTTTTCGATACCTCCCAAAAGCAATCATAATCGATAACTATTTTGTCGCTGCTAGAGTATAAGTAAAGGGTATCTTTGTGCTTAAAACTTTCAACTCTTAGCACTCTTACTTGTAAGTGTTGTCTGTTGTCTCAACGCACACGGCACACGCTCCACCCAACCCACTCACCCACCCACCCCCGCGGCGCTGCTTAAAAATAACCCTGGCAACAAATCAAACTGTCGACTAAGATGGCAACAAATGCAGCATCCACACACACACACACACACACACTCGAACAGCAGGCGAGATGTTGCGCTTCTATTTTTGGGGTGCGTGTGCCGATGAAAATGTTTTTATTTCCCATTTAATTTGCCTAAAATCAACAACGTTCACGCAGATATATCTATTATAATGTGGCAAGCAACACAACGGGACATCGAACTTTCTTTTTTCTCACTCTCTGAGTTCATGTACCAAAGAGTTTCTCTTAAAGTCTTGGGCGGATTAGCAACCACATAATACATGAAACATGTGTTATGCGCTCTATTTAGATTTATAACAACATGAAAAATATTTCAAGCGTATTACATTTTGTACTTAACAACAAAAATATGCCAAGGTATTTTTTTGTAAAACGCATTGCATACCAGAAATTCTTTTTAATTAGAGCGCAGAGCTTAATTGAAACTTAATGAACTTTTAAAATGTGCAGAAAAAAATTAATAAAATATATAATTATATTAAATGCATTAACAGGAAAAAAAAAACACATAATTACACATAATCGGGCAGAAATACCAAATGCGTCCAATTTAATCACATACCTACAGAATTAATTAAGAGCTCATACTTATGACAAATTTTAAAAAAATGTTTATTAAATTCTTATTTATATTAACATTATAAATTTAACCACACCCAACTTAACTCACAAAAACACAAATATTTAAAGTGGCCAGATTGGTAAAAAAAAAAAAAAAAAATAGGTCTGCAATGAATTATTTCATTTTTATGAAATATATGCAACAAAAAAAAGTAACAATCGAACATTAAATGCCCATGAGCAAGATAATGTCAATTGTCCGGTAAATATTCAGGCCTTTGAAAATAAACTCCACAGAACTTAAAAGCAAACTTAGAAAAAGAAAAGGAAATTGACCAGAGAGCAGAAATCAAGGTTTCGGTTTGGGGGGAGATTTTGTGGCCTCATACGCCCGCATATTCATTAGAAATGTTAATTAAAATTCAAATCACAAGAACATAAAACCCAACGGGGACGTCAAACGGAACGCAACGGAACGAAACGGCATGGAACGGCATGGAACGAAGGAAAGACAAGCAAACAGTTTTAAGTTACTTAAAGTCTTTATTAAATGTGAGAGTGGTTAACCCGTTACCAGCGTTACCCAATTTCACAGAAAACAAAAGCTCCGGGCCTTGCTGTATGGCAGGATATTGCCAGCCCCATAAACCACCTTCCCCTCCCGCCCTCTTAACCGCATTTACAATCGCCCACGCTGCTGCTAAACGCCATAAAGAAAATGCGAAGCATTTTTAACTTCAATGAAAAAATTTTTACGTCTCGTTCTTTTTTTTTATTCTCTTCCTACTCTATGCCATTTTTCATGCTCCCGCGAATATGTCAAATAAAAGTTGCCGCTCGCATTTCTGCACCCCCTCTTGCCACCGTCCACTTCTAAATACCCCCGCCCCCTCGTCCTCCGCCCACTTGTGTTTTCTAACAAATTAATGCCATTTTATTTATTTTTTACAAATACTGTGGAAAGTTAAGGATGCAGAAGAATATGTATGGAGAGAGCAGGGAGGGGGGGTAGGGTAGGCACTTTCCGTGAAGGCGAAACCCATTTTTCAAGTTGCCAGCGTTGCCAGCGTGGCCAACGTTTTAGAGCGGAAAAAAATTATATTTTTTATTTAACAAACAAAACAAATTTCCACAATTTCCTTTTCAATGCTGTGAACAAATAAAAGAACCGAAGCTAAGTAAATGGACACATAAAAAAAAGAAAAGGGTTCCTTTTAAGAGGAGAGTGAGTAAAATAGGTAATTTGGTTGGGTTGGCTTCCCGAGCGCAACTAATCTACTTGAAAGTAGCTAATCTTGTGGTTTTGATAAACGTATTCCAGCCATTGATGAATAATGTTAAAGCGAAAAAAATAAATAACTTTACGATATTTATTAAGTACTTTAATCTTGAGGAACTTTATAATCTTCAACCTCACAAATTCCCTTATCTGTGCCCTTTTTAAGTATTTTTCTCAACTCCACTCAATTGCTTGTGTGGAATAGTTTCTTCCATAGTTTTTTTTCCACCCTTTTTCTTAACTTTTGTTAGCGAAAAGTTTTCTGCTGATGCTTAAGGAATTTTTATTGGGACAATTTGTTGGTTACAATACAAAAATATGTCAACGATAACAGCAATTTTTATTTACATTTTGACGCCGAATATAAAAAGGCGAGCAATAACAACTTTCCCACACACACACACACACACACACACACACATACATAAAGTATAACTATCTCTTTCTCTCTTTGTTTTTGGTAGTTTCATACTTTTATACACTTTGGCAACATTGTTTTGCGGCAGTGGCTTTATTTGCCTGTGCCCCATGTGTGTGTCGTGGTAAGCGAGGGGGGAGAAGGAAGGAGAAGCAGAATGTGGCTAGTGTTTGAGAGTTTTTCCGCCAACTTTTGCCCGAAACAACAACAGCAAAAGGAAAATGCTGGCAAGAAATTGTTTTGGCTTCGTATGCGCAACTTTTTGGGCCAAAAAGTTGCATTGTTGTTTGGCAGAAATATTAGAAGAACGTGTATGCGTAAAACCCCAAGGGGGTGGAGGGGAAAGAGGGTGCCTACTGGGGTCAATCATGGGGGTATGGGTAAGGTAAGCTCAGGTCTTTGGTTTCGAAACCCTTGTGAGCCAGAACGGAAAAAATGATGAAACCAAACAAGATTTCACTTCATCGGTTGAGATTTCTTTTATTTTTTGTTTTTTGTTTTTTTTTTTTTGCTCTCGTCGATTGTATTCCTGCTGGGAGCAATGAAACTTTTCCAACTTTAACTTGGAATGTATATATCTATAGTATCGACTTCTCTCTCACTTTCTTTCTATCTCCTTCTCGCTCTGTCTTTGTTCCTTTCTTTTGCTTTTGTGTTATGCATATTAAGTGGCAAGTTGGAAAGTTCTTTTGCGGCGATATTATCAACAGTTGTTGAAAACTTTTGTCCACACAATTGTTGTGTATTGTTTCCAGATGCTGTGCGGCATGTGCCAATTAGGCAATTAATTCGTTTATCTATTGTTTAGAGTACGACGCTATTTGAATGGTTTTTTTTTCGTTTTATTGTTAATTGTATTGAGAGAGATATAATAATGGGTCCTATGCTTTTATTGTAACACAAAATTGTACCACTGTAGCTTAATGGAAAATACTAAATAAAAATACTATCGCATAAGCACGTGTTCAAAGAAAAGAGACAAAACTGGCGTACTTGGCTTATCATGCACAGCTGATTATGAGCAAAAAAAAAAGCTCACACGCTTACTCTCTCTTATACAGATCGAGCAAGAGCGCACCATATGTTACAAATATAACATTAACAGTGAGTTAACATGACGAGGCATAGACAGCTTTTGCTGCCAATTGGAACTTCAGTTGCGTTTTGATAATCGAACGAACCGCGCGATCAACAAGTGAGCGAATTGTGCGTGCATGCGACAGCAAAAGTTGAATGCACGCGTGAGCGATAGACAGAACGAGACAGAGAGAGAGACAGAGCAATAACATTGCTTATCACAGAAAATAGCAAAAAGGCACGATAAGCTGTCAAATCGATACGTTTCTACATATTATATGTATTTTTTTTTTGCTTTTGTTTTGTTTTGTCTTTGCGTGCGTGTGCGTTGGTGTGTGTGCGTGTTTTTGTGTCAATTGCGTACTAGTATAATAATTTTGCAAGTGCCTTGGCGACAGAGCGGCTGCGCCCCCAGTAATGCAAATATGACGTAATTTTTCTATGACTGTGTAAATAATAACAACAAAAACTGCAGCAACAACTGCAACTGAGACAACAGACAGCGGCAACAAGTGCAATGCAATTTGTGGGCTTGTAGAGAACAAAGCCTACCTATTCCCCCTTTCCCTCGCCACCCCCTCCCCATCGAGCACACCCACTTAATAGAAGCTCGCGTTCGTCGTTAAAATAAACATCATGTCAGCTGCTGCTGGAGGTGAAAAGCAGCGACGCAGCAGCTCAACGTCGGCGTCGGCAGCGTCGCCGCTCGTTCGCCGCAAATCGCAACGTGGAAATTGGTTTACGTAAGTTTTTCGCAGCAGCATGAGGAAAGTGGGAAATTGGGCCATTTAGCTTCGAACTCACGTGTGCCAAAAAAAATGAGACGAAAAAAACCAAACCGAAACGAACTCAAATCTTCCGATCAACTTTATGACAAAAACAATCAACAACAAGAATGCATAGCAAATGAGCACAACAGCAACAACAACAACAGTAGAAGAGGGAGGAAAAATACAAAACAACAACAACAATAACACCATTTAAACTGCTGCTGCCAAAAGCATAAGAAATAAATAAACAAAACGGAAGTTGACAAAGAAAACAAACGAGAGTGAAATGTGACAAGTCGCCGAGTTAAATACACTAACTTAAAGTTTTAAAGTTTCAAATTTAAGCTTATCCGAAAAGTTAAAAGTGAAATTAGAAAATATTTAAGCGGATTAAAAAGTTTAGCTCAGAAAAGTTACAATTCAAAGCAAAAGTTAAGCTCTATAAATTGAGTGCAACTAACAAAAGTGCAACTGAGTAAACAATTAAATTTCTACAATGGGAAAGCAATATTGACATAACATCATGAGGGATATGCCCTATAATTATCCAAACATTAATCAACTTTTCTTTTCAAATGTGTTGATATTTTTTCATTATCTGGAATGACAATAATAAAAAAAAAGATAATTGTTGGAAATATAACAGTTGTTGTACTCAGAAACACAGAAAACCTGTATATAAAGTTTAATGAGCAATTAAAATCAGTATTACATATATCATTTGTAGTTGCAGTTTTGTTGGGTCGTAAATGACCAGTTTTATGATTTACAAACATCGTGATTTATAATTCACGGTATATTTTTCTATAATAAATATTTGGTGCGTAAAAAGCGAACCGAATAACAACAACACCAACAACAGTAACGGACAGCGGCATTGAATAACAAAAAAACGCAATATATATAAACAAATACATATGTATACAGTATGTATGTTTGTCTACTTTACGTAAATAACTTTAAGTTATGCCTAGAAAAACCAAAAAAAATAAAAAAGTTTTCGTTGTTATTTCACATCTTAAAGTGCTCGGATTTATTGTTGTTGTTCCTCTTTTTTATTGCTCATATATATAATAATTATGGCTTTTTGTTATTGCCAAGCCGATAAAGTTATTGGATACAGATGACATAGGGCATCATCTCTGGAAGGCAATTTGCATTTTTATTTATTTATCACAACTCCAACTTCAACTCAAACTCATTCCTGGTAAAAGTTGCTCAATTTGCTCAATTTACTGTTTATGTTAGGGAAATATTTCATGTCTAAACAAATAGACAGATTGGCATGAAATGGGAATTTTACGAAATTTATAAGGGAAATAAATTGATGGAAAACTTTAAGCTCTGATGTGTTAATTACTTCACTTTGTTGTTGATCAATACCGTTATTTAAAAATGTGTGAAATGTGTACGCAAATAAGAAACTTCCCTGTGGAAGAGCTTATCAGATTTGTTAATCACAGTACCGTTATCAGCAACCAGCGATAAGTGCTTCACACTCATGAGTACGCAAGAGTCTCAACAATGAAGCTTAGCTGGCTGAAGTCAAGAAAAAAGAATTGCATAAATTGCAAGTGTGTGTAGGAAAGAAAAATCTCCAAAATCCACTTGCTGCACACACACACACACGCACACTAATCAAAAGCTTTCAACTGCGTTCAGCAACAACAAGTTTTTAGAAAAGTTTTGTGCAAAACTTGGCAAGTTATGTATAAGAGTGTGTGTGTGTGTGTGTGTGCGTATATAGGTAAAAGCTTTCACTCTGGAGCACACTAAATGAAAACTTGGTCGCAAAAAGTTTGCCTGCTCCTTGTAATCGCTTAAGCCAATTACAAAACTTAACCTCAATTTGTAAGCAGCTGCTGCTGCAGTTGCCATTCAAAATTGTTGAATGAAGCAGCCTCCAGCTCACCCCTACTCTGCGTTCCAAGACACCTCCTCACCTGGTTGCAGTTGCGCTTCATCATTGTCACTCGGTCTATGTTCAAATATTTGCATAAAGTTCAAATGCCAAAAGCAGCAGCGAGAGTTTCATTTCATTTGCAGCTGCCATTCACTAAAAATTACTTGTTTATGCCTCGCTGCAGCTAAATACCGTTAATGTTCATGTTGACCACCCACTCTCCACCCAATCTTCTGTCTATTCTATGTTTTCTCTCCATCTTGTTTCTAGTCTATTTGGACAGCTTATTATTTATGCATTTTGATTTTTGTTAAAAGCGCGTTGCACGTTGAAGGACTTGCAGCCAAACCCTTCTAGCCCTTTCCTTCCTACCTGACACCTTCTGTGTTTTTATAATTTTTTGCCATTTCCGACATTCTCAGCTAATTTTCATAAAAAATACTCTGCAAGTACGCGGAAAGTACTTTTTTGTGCTGCTGTCTGAGCACTTAAGTATTTGTTGCAAGTAACTGCAAGTGGGGGCAAGCTTGAAGCATGGTTAGAAACTTGTTTCTGAAGTGAAGAGACAACAATGAACTAATTTTAAAACAAATTCCATTATATCAAACCTTAAACGTATTTAGTTAACACTCGTTCCTTCTCTCATTTTCAGCAGAAAGTGCTTCCATGCTGCCTACTACTATCTGGATGATCCACCACACCACCCAAATGCACCACAGGTCGACTGGGAGGTGCCCGTCAAGATTGGAGATGAGATCCGTGCCGCCGTGCCCGTAAACGAGTTTGCCAAGCATGTGGCTTCATTGCATGCCGATGGCGATATTGGATTCAGTCGGGAGTACGAAGCTATACAGAACGAATGCATTAGCGATGATATGGCCTGCGAGCACTCCCAGCATCCGGAGAACAAGCGCAAGAATCGCTACCTAAACATAACAGCATGTAAGTTCCACAAGAAGTCCTTCCTTGGAATCAATCAGTAATCACATTTTATTCACTTTCCGACAGACGATCACAGTCGCGTTCATTTGCATCCCACGCCTGGACAGAAGAAGAATCTGGACTATATCAATGCCAATTTTATTGACGGCTATCAGAAGTCGCATGCTTTCATTGGCACCCAAGGACCTCTGCCCGATACCTTCGATTGCTTCTGGCGCATGATTTGGGAGCAGCGTGTTGCAATCATTGTAATGATTACCAATTTGGTGGAACGTGGCAGACGCAAGTGTGACATGTACTGGCCCAAGGATGGTGTCGAGACCTACGGTGTGATTCAAGTCAAGCTCGTCGAGGAGGAGGTCATGTCCACCTACACGGTGCGCACCCTGCAAATCAAGCATCTCAAGGTGGGTTACATTCTTATAGACGTTCAATATTCAGCTACTTTATATTTGATTACCATTTCCACTTTCAGTTAAAGAAGAAGAAGCAGTGCAATATGGAGAAAATCGTGTATCAATATCATTATACCAACTGGCCGGATCATGGCACACCGGATCATCCATTGCCCGTATTGAATTTCATCAAGAAATCCTCGGCTGCCAATCCAGCCGAAGCTGGACCAATTGTTGTACACTGCAGGTGAGTTTTTTCCCTACTCCCTCCCTACTCTTTATTGAGGAACACTTGCTAATAGTTTCGTTTCTCTGTTTAGCGCTGGCGTTGGTCGCACTGGCACCTACATTGTCCTGGACGCCATGCTGAAGCAGATCCAACAGAAATCGATTGTGAACGTTTTTGGTTTTCTGCGTCACATTCGCGCCCAGCGCAACTTCCTTGTCCAGACCGAGGAACAGTATATATTCCTGCACGATGCGCTTGTCGAGGCCATTGCCTCGGGGGAGACTAATCTGCCGGCGGACCAAATCGAGGAGCTAAAGAACTGCACCCCGTACTTGGAGCAGCAGTACAAGAACATCATACAATTCCAGACCAAGGACATTCACATTGCATCCGCCATGAAGCAGGTCAACTCGATTAAGAATCGTGGCGCCATCTTTCCCATTGAGGGCAGCCGCGTCCACTTGACGCCCAAGCCGGGCGAGGATGGCAGCGATTATATCAACGCCTCCTGGCTGCATGGATTCCGACGCTTGCGTGACTTCATTGTCACCCAACATCCCATGACGCACACCATCAAGGATTTCTGGCAAATGGTCTGGGATCATAATGCACAGACTGTTGTGCTGCTCTCCTCCTTGGATGATATAGTAGGTTGCACAAATCTTCCTTGGCATTATCTCTTTCTAAATAGACGCTCTTTTCCCTGCAGAACTTTGCCCAATTCTGGCCGGATGAGGCCACGCCCATCGAAAGCGATTATTATCGCGTCAAGTTCTTGAACAAGACGAATAAGAGCGACTATGTGAGTCGTGATTTTGTCATCCAGTCCATACAGGATGACTACGAGCTGAGCGTCAAGATGCTGCACTGTCCCAGCTGGCCAGAGATGTCCAATCCCAATAGCATCTATGACTTCATTGTGGATGTCCACGAACGCTGCAATGATTATCGCAATGGACCCATTGTCGTTGTCGACAGGTGAGCCCCCCAGAATTATTTCTCTGAGATCCTTAATCCTTAATCGAATTCGAATCCTTTCCAGATATGGCGGCGCACAGGCTTGCACCTTCTGTGCCATCTCCTCGCTGGCCATTGAGATGGAGTATTGTAATACGGCGAATGTGTATCAGTATGCCAAGCTGTATCATAATAAGCGTCCTGGTGTGTGGACCTCCAGCGAGGATATACGTCTCATCTATAATATTCTGTCCTATTTGCCCGGCAATCTGAGTTTACTGAAGCGCACGGCGCTGCGTACGGAATTTGAGGATGTGACAACGGCGACGCCGGATCTCTATAGCAAAATCTGCAGCAACGGTAATGTTACACTCCTACAACAACAGCAGCAGCAGCAGCAGCAGCAACAGCTGTTGCTGGCACAACAGCAACAACACCTGCTGCAGCTGCAAATGCAACATGAAACACAACAACAGCTACAGCAACAACAGCAGCAACAGCAGATACAGCAGTCAAATCTCATTAGTCATAGTAATCATCATCAAACAGCTGTTGAAACAGCTGCTGAAACAGACACAACAACAACAAACAATACTAATTCTTCCCTATTACCCATCTCATCATTGTTACCACCCACAGTTGCCTCATTATCCATCACACCCACACCCACACCAACATCATCTTCAACGTCCAACAACAGCAACGACAATATTCATCCAACAACAACAATAATCCCAACACCACCAATCACACCAACAACAACAACAACAATAACACCAACACCAGCAATAACAACAACAACAACAACACCCACAAATGATTTAACCCATACTAATGCTAATTTTACTACTACTACTACTACTAATAATGCTGCCGATGTGCCGCCAATTGTTGCTGATGAACTCAACTTGCAACAACAACAACAAATGCTCGCCCTCATACAACAACAAACGCAACTGCAACAACAATATAATACGCATCAACAACAACAACAATCGGATAATGCCAACTGCTTGCTGCCCACAAATGTTGATGAATTGCTCAATCCAACAACGACAACGACAACTGCAATGAACAACAACAACAACATTAACAATCTGCAACAACCAGCAGTCACAGATGCTCAAAACTTAGATATTGTAGCTTAGTCTAAAACTGAACAAAAATGAATCATTTTATAAATGCTAAACAAAAATATGATAAATGTATCTTAAAATAAATAATAACATAATAATAAGAGAGTAATTATAAATATTGTAAACATTAAGCGAGTCCTTACACACACTATTATTACATTTATTTATTGCTATGTACGATTTTATGTTAAACCTTTTACAACTATTGATTTACAACTCTCTGTTTATAAATTAATAATGCATAAATACTTTTTAAAACTATTATGTTACAATTAGTCACAAGCAGAAAAAAAAGATAGTCAACAAATAAGCAAACTAGCAACTTAGAAACAAGGCACATGATTAAGTATATATATACATACATATATTAAATACTAATGTTTAAATGTAGTTAACGCACAAAAAAACAAGTTCCCAACTAAAAGAAACCAGCAATTTTTATCCACAAATTTTGTTAAATTTACAATTAGTAACAATATTATTTGTTGTACTTTTGTGCCATGCTCTTATTACTTAGTTCAAATCAGGTTCTTTATAATGCCAGTTACCGTTACACATGTGTTGTCATAAAAAATATTGTTTTTGCAAGAAATTTGATTCAATGTCCGTCCTACAATCTGTTATTGATACTGTTTTCTGCTCACTTTTTACACATCGAATTAAATGTTGAAATTTGAAACAAACACAAAAAAATAAAGAAGAAAATCTTAGAAAAATTTAATGCGAATTTAATAGAAAAGAAAATGAACATATTTAAGAAAAATTGTCGTCTTAAACTATATACTATGTATTTTCCCAGGCACATACAAGAAATATTTTCTCAAATTTAATGAAAATGCACCTAGAAAACGCACTACATCACTGTAAATCCAAAAAATAAAGAAAATTGAATCACAATCACAGGCACATCACAACTGTAAATATATATATGCATATGGTAGAATTGCATGAAAGAATGAGAAACAAAATCCATAGAACTTAAGACGAGCTATAAATATTGTAAAAAAAAAAAATCTAAAAATAAACAAACAAAACAATTAGATCGACAACATTAACGAAAGTGGAAAAAAATCTGCTAAGCGTTTTAGTATTTAAGAACTAATTATATGTAAAGCGATTCGCAAAGTAAAGTATTATTAAATTATATATGTAAATTCCTTTGGAAAAAAACCCTATGCAACCCAGAACAAAAATTATTTATTCTCGTTTTTGGAAGTACGGCAACACCAACAAGGTGAGCTTAGGCTCCAGAAATGAGATAAGCATTAATAAAAATCCATAATAAATACTCAGCTTGACTAAGCTTAATGAAATACATTGGGTATTTCAATTGTACAGATTATACAGTTAGCTAAAACTAAAACTAATTACGTTGCACTTTTGAATTGCCATTGCTATATATGTATGTACTTGGTAATCAATGGATCAATGTGCAAGTACAAGCTTTTTCTTACTAACTGTAAAAGTATACATATATGCATAGTATTAATTGCAGTAGAACAGGGTGTGCTATAAATACTTGTAGTATTTATAAACTGAAATCGTTTGGGAAAACTTCGCGTCTATTTATTTTGCGCCCTGTTCGCATTGGCTCAAGTTTAAGAAAGTAAGATTTATAGATTTGTAAGTGGAATGTGCATGTATATGTATTTACTGATAAAAACAACAACATGTTTTAAAGACTGGTTTTTTGTACACTTTATCTTAAGCAGGTATACCCGATTATGTATATGTATTCATTATCTTGTATCTAAACTTTAAAAGCTTTTTCTCCTTTTTTTTCGCCTGTTCTAATCGGATTGGTTTTGCTTTGACCATAAAGTTTGGCATCCATTGAGTGTTTGATTCAAAAGCTTTCACAATTTTATAGTTTTTTTTTCTTGTTTTTGTTTAAAACAATAAATCTGGATTAAGCTGCATTTCCTAGAAAACCAAAATCGAACAATTCAACCTAACGACCAATTTTGAAATTATGTTTCGTAAAATAAAAAAAAAAATAGAGCTAACAAACTCTAGGCACCTTTTTTAAATAGATTAAGCTGATTAATAAAAAGGATTTATATGTATATGTATAACTAGATGGCTTGTAAATTTTCATACTAAAGGCAAAACTAGAATGCTTCATCTGTAATATAAAAAGAAATCATATTATTTTCAAAAAACTAAACGATAACTAAAGCATTTTAACTATTAAACACAAAGTAGATATTAGATATAAATATTGTCTATGCAAATACCAGTAATTATTGAATGAATGAGAATATTTGTAAATGACAGCCAAACAACCTTGACAACAATGTGGCGAGGAATTTAACAGCCAATGTGAAGAATACAAGATCAAAAAAAAAAAAAAGTAAAGAAAATAAAATACAGATTAATACACTGCACACACACACTTCTCGAGCAAGGAAACCTTTCCAAGACTAACTACCTTCACAAATCATATATAAATATAAATATATATATTATCTAATTGACGGTGTTATGCAATTTATAAATGTGATGAATGTCAAACTTAAGCGTATATAAATACCGATAATGCAAAAAGAAAAAAACTCACAAAAAAATATTTAAAAAAAAAATAAAGAGCAGATTTAGTAAGAGAGCTGAAAAGTAGCGAAAAACTTAAGTAAGCATAACCCACGATTTTAGAGCTAAGCATAATGCATAAAGAAGGGATACAAAAGAAGCGGCAGGCCCATAGTTTTGAAAGGGTATGCAAGACAGAATAGACAGCTAAAAAATGAGAGCAAACGTAGAGCAGCAAGTACTAAATGAAAGGGCAGTTTGAAAAAGGATGCAGAAAATAGAAAACAAGTTTGAACGCTTTTACTACGTAGCGCGCGAGGAAAACAAAAGCCCGTTGCATGGATAAGGAAATAGTATCTCGAAACACAGAAAAAAATATTAAAAAAAAAAAAACAGAACAAAATAAGAAAATTGAAAATAAACTTATGTATTTACATCTAAGTTATGGATAAGATAATGAAAAGTTGATATGGATGCAAAAAGAAAACTTATAAAACTAAAACGAATGCAAAATAAAAATAAAGAACATCTGATTTAAAATTTTTGATTGTCACCACATTTTCTACACAACAGTAGGCTTTGATAATTTCAACATTCGATAACCAACTTAATCGTTTACTACTTTTAGTAAATATTTTTATTGTCAGAAAGTATTCTGCTGCCGACAAGCGAACAACTAGTTTTTTCTAATTTTGAAAAAGGTAAGAGAACAAAATTTTTCTATATTAATTTTAATTTTTTTTTTTTTTTTTTTGGTTAGATTTTGACCGTCGTCATAATTGAAATTTTTCTATATTCATTTTAATTAAAATTTTTTTTTTTTTGTTAGATTCTTGACCGTCGTCATAATTGAAATAATGGATGGACCCAAAGTTGCTATTCGTTTAAACAGCGGTGGCAATGTGGTATATGGCTATGAAAGAGGCCGCAAACTGCTCGAAATCAAGGGCACCACACTATTTCAGAACAACCTATGGTTTCTGTGCCTTTGGGAGGGCTATGCACTGTTGGAAGCAGTGCCTGCAGCTTTAATGAATCGTCACTTTCCAAGCGAAGTACTTGAATTCCATAAATCCAAGCAAGAAAAGTCAAATAACAATTAAACATTTGATAAAACCTTACTAATACTAATAAACAGACACGAATATGTAAAAAGCACGATTTTTTCCTTTTGTTCCCAAGCGAAGCAAGGGCACGCACCAGATTTACCATTTGGGTTGTTGCATCGGCTAAATTGGCGTCAAGTTAAAAAAATTGCTGCATGCTCTTAGGGGCACATTGGCGAGGTAAAAATCCTTCCAGCTCAGCCAAATCCTTACAAATTTTTGAAGGACATGGTGCGTTAGAATCGCAAGGACAAACTCCATCAAACTGCATTCAAGGATTATGGGGTCATCTAAGAACCAAACACTTGTAGAATCAGACTCTGGGGCAAACGGAAATATGCCAAAATCACGAAATCGTTGTTTAATCGGAAACTACATGGACGATTGGAATGTCCTTTGGTCAGTTGGTAGCCCTGGTCGATACAGTTAATTTGACTAAGGACTCGTCAAGATCGTCAAGGATTTGGCCAAGTTATGAGCAGTTTTCTGTTTTTTAAAAGTTCTGTTTTTCCAGCTGTTTGAAGGACTTTCGTCCTTATTATTTTTTTTGTTTGAATCGGAAGGCCAACGACTTTTTGTGGTCCAAAGGACATCAGGATAGTCCTTGAATTGGCAAAGTTATAACCGATTTTGTGTTTTTTATCCAATTTTTCTAACCTTCCCCATTAAAACATTTTTGACCAAAATTTTTGTGCTCTCTGCAGTAAGTTAGAAAACAAGTGTCCTTATTGGACTTAGATCGGTAGAACCGGAACCACTTTTTCTATATGATTACTCCTTGAAATTATGTAATAGTATGTAGTATTTATTGATTAACAAAAGACTTAAAGCAGGGGATGGTATGAAATACAAATTTGTTTACTTTTTGGCAGCAACTTTTTTCTCGCGCGCCTTTTTACCCTCAGTCAGCTCGAGACGCTGTGTCTCCGTGAGACCAGGCATCACCTTGGTAACAACGCCGGTGCCCAATGTTAGATTGCCATCACGTAGCGTAAAGCGCTGACCTTGTTCCAAGACCATGGGGCGGATCAAACGCAATATGAGTTTGGTGTCCTCACCTGGCATAATCATGTCCTTGTCTGGTATTTGGACTTGGACAGCACAGTCCCAGGTGCGTGAGAACATCTGAAGCTGGATAAAAGACATAAAAGGCTTAGTGCGACCACCTTCCTCCTTGGACAATATGTAAACTTGCGCCTCCAACTGATCTAGGGCCTTAACACTGCCCGGTTTGCACATGACCATGCCTCGCTTGATGTCATCACGCTTAACGCCACGGACCAATGCACCCAGCTGATCGCCAGCCTGGGCCTCTTCAAGGATCTGATGGAACATCTCCACGCCGGTGACGGTGGATTTAAGGACCTTGTTGTAGCCAACAAACTCGCATTCCATGCCCTTCTTGACGACACCGCGCTCCAGGCGACCCGTCACAACAGTACCACGACCAGGAATAGAATAGACATTCTCCACTGGCAACAGGAATGGTTTGTCCAGCTCACGCACTGGTGTGGGTATAAATCTATCAACCTCCTGCAGCAATTTTAGTATAGCCTCTGAACCGATTTCCGGATTCTTGTCCTCCAGAGCGCACAATGCTGAACCCTTTACAACGGGAATCTGATCGCCATCGTAGCCCATTTCGGTGAGCAGTTCACGTATCTCCATTTCGACAAGCTCCACCATTTCCTGATCAGCTGCATCGACCTTGTTGATGAACACCACCATATGGTCGATGCCAATTTGCTTGGCCAGAAGCATATGCTCACGTGTCTGTGGCATAGCACCATCTGTGGCAGCCACCACTAGAATAGCACCATCCATCTGGGCTGTACCAGTGATCATGTTCTTGATGTAATCAGCATGGCCGGGACAATCGGTGTGGCCATAATGACGCGACTCTGTCTGGTACTCAACGTGAGCCACATTGATTGTAATGCCACGAGCTTTCTCCTCAGGCGCATTGTCAATTTCATTGTACTTCTTGCTCTCCGCCAGTTGCTTGTCCGCGAGCACTTTTGTGATTGCAGCTGTTAGTGTCGTCTTGCCATGATCCACGTGACCGATGGTACCCACATTGCAATGGGGTTTGGTTCGCTCAAACACTTTCTTTTCATTTGCGTATTGGCGGTACTGCTGCAGATTGCCCGTGAGAAGGAGAGGGGCACAACTGGTAGGTTGCCACTTCCTGGTCACTGCTGCGCTGCTGGCCATACTGCGCACCAACCTCGCCGTGCTCAACGAACGCCGGCTGCAGCGGAATGCGACTCCTGTCCGGCAGACAACTGCTGCAAATGCTTGCGACATTTTGGTTTCTTGTTTACTTTGTGCTGTAATTGTAAATAATTAAATTGAGATGACTTTTCAGATAATATTTTACTTACAAATGCAATAGAAAGAGCAAAGTTTAAATGAAAAATGAAAATTGCGTAAACATTAAAAATGTGCTGCTCGTCGACAGTGCTGCCAGATTAAACAATCTGTCGATGATGCCACTACAATGTATATGTAAAAAGTAAAACAAGGTGGCAGCTCTATTCTTAAGTTAATTGGGTTTGTGGATAGGCATATTGAAACCAGAGAGATTCAAACTTTAAGCTGTTAAAACCGTGTAACAAAAATTTTTACACAACATATTATATTCACGTGACCACTTGCATTTTGAATTATTGTTTGACAAGCCAAAGGCCATTTTGTATAATACTTACAATTAAATTGGTGCTCGCGTTTGTAACGTAAATTCAACATCCATAAGTCCAAAATTGCTTTGTTTCAGCACATCAGGAATCCAGGATACAAGCAGCCCAGTTTTCACCTGAGAGCCGAGTATTACAAAATCTAAGCAAAGAGTATAAACATAAAAGGTGTCGCACTTACCTTTTGCTCCACATCAAAGACCATGTTGACCATATAAAGACTTAATCTGGTATGCACCGGACGTTGTTTGGTCTGTGTGGATGTCTGAGCTTGTGTCTGACGCACATAAGGCACAAAATTACCATCCGCCTGCCGTTCAAAGGAGCGTTCCAGCTGCAAGCTTAGCTATACATAAAACATATAACAAGGTTGTAGATGTTCTGTTTATATAGTTTTCAACCTGACAAAATACTCACATTACGGGTGCTAAAGATTCGTTTAACGGTGTGTGAGGCACTAAAGTGCCAGATATACTTGGTCAAACCTTTGTGCCTTCCGGACTCGATGACAGTAACTCTATGAAGTGGTCGACGCTTAATGCCAGCACTAAAGCTCTTGCTAAAATGTGAAAATGTTTCCTGAAAGATTAGATTCCTTAGTATAACATACATTAAAAGATTTATGTATAACCAACCATGTGCACATGAAACTGTTGCAGCACCTGACGCGTGCTTATAGCTTCCATCAATCCTGTTGCTGGCTCAATGGATTCGTTGAGTAGCTCTATCACATAATCCAACCAAGCTGCGTATGCCAATGCCGGCTCCACTGACACACCTACATTTTCAACGACTGCATTAATGGGTTCGTTTACAATGAGAGCTCTCTTTGCTGGCAGCGGTGGTTGCTTTCGCGTCTTTACTTCATCCACAATTTCAGTTGCTTTGATTGCTGGCTTTTTGACTACAGCAATGGTGGGCAACTCAATGGCTGGCAGCTGATTTGTGACCGTTGGCGGTGCCAGTATGTTGAAGGGATCACTGACCAGTGGCATTTCAAAATCGTCGCTGCACAAATCGAGTTGATCCGTCAGTTGATATTGATCCATGAGCTCAATGTTGCAGTCGGTCAGCTCCAGGTGCTGATCATGCTGCTCCTCAGCGTATATATCATAGTTGGACAGGAGCTGTGCATCGGTGGCACAACGCACTAGAGCACTGCTGCTCCCGCTACTCAGAGCAGGCGTGGAATCTACATTCACATCGTATATAACGTCGGAGAGCTCTTCGGGCAGGGGCAGCAACTGCAAGTGAGAGAAACATGGTATAACAGATTCATTTTACATTTTTAGAACATACATCAGAATCTGTCACACAGAACTCATCTTCAAAGATATAAATATCCTCGGGGGGATCAGCATCTCCGCTAATGTTAATACTCAAACTCAACCGCAAATCATCGTGTGTAGCTTCGCCCAGTGGTGTCTCCAACTTGTCTGGCATCCAAAACGATTGCAAGCTCTTTGTAAAGTTACCATAGACAGTTTTGCCTTGTGGTGAACTGAGAATTCCAGCCAGGACGAGCAGCAAGTGATCACAAATCTCATCTTGCATGACCAGCGAGTTGTCCGGCTCCACAATGATCTTTAGCTTGCGACAGGCACAAGCAGAGGTGGCTTTTTTAGTAGATAGTCCATTGGCTAGAGCTGTCACATGGAGCTGTCCCGCAGGAAACGTATCCGACCGTTGACATTTTACGACAAAAGTGGTCGCGTTAAGGCACTGCACAGCGGGCACCTGTTCTTGCTCCTCGGCCGAATTGTACTGCTGCCAGAGCTGTTGCTTTTGTTCTAGACTTATGTTGAGATTCCATAGTACTTCCCTGGACACCTTGTAAACGAGAGCCTTTGGCATTTGATTCTGGTTCTCGCGGCAGGCTTTAATGTGCCGGCAATCGCTGTCACTCCTACATGCGTCCACATAGCAAGTAGCCTTGCTGGATACTACAGCTGCATTCGATTGTAAAGATAAAGTCACATCCTCAATGCACACAAAATTGCGCGGTTGAGCCTCTCGATCCCGTTCTTTTGATAGCAGAGAATAAGCAGCACAGCCTGCACGACGGCACACAAGTTGCACGCAATCAAGCACGTTTTTGTTCTTTGGACAAGCGGGATTCCTGCAAAGAAGTGCTCGACTGCCGTTGATAGCACCACAACTTGCACATTTCCTTAGGCCGCGTTGTGTGGAACGCTGAATTTGTTTTAAATCGGCACTTTTAGTTTCGCTTGCCATGACCGCAGTGCTGCCAGACCACCAAATAAGGTGGTCCAACTATCGATAGGCGCATTGTACAGATATATCATTCAGCGTACTGCTGAGTACCGATAGCATATCCTCAACTTTTTTACGCGCCATCTAATATTTTAAATTTTGTTATCACAAAGTACCCTATTTGTATCATTTAAAGATTTATTTGATTTATTTAGAAATCACACTTTAGCTACATGCCGTTGCAAACTTTCTAAGCAATCAAATTCCACCTGTGACTCGATCCACCGTGCAACCGTCAACAGCAGCTCTTCATTTAGACTTTTACTCATAAGCTGCAGGCTGAGCGGCAAACCGGCTTTGGACAATCGCACGGGTAACGAGATAGCCGGAATGCCAGCCATATTAGCGGGCTGTGTGCAAAAATCTTGAATAGCGCACTGATCCCTGTTGCTTAGAGCTGCAAAGTCCTTGTAAAGTGGAGCATCACTCAGTGTCGTGGGTGTTAGTAGAATATCTACTTTATCTTTGGATAATCTTGCCTCAAAAACTTTGGCAAAATCTTCAGCAATCAAGCGACGCACGCGAAGCGCTTTTTCAAAATAATGGTCGTAGTTTTTCCGCAGCAACAAAAAGTTGCCTGTTAAAATGCGCGTTTTGACCACTTGATTGAAACCCTCAGCTCTAGACTGGGCATATAGCTGTTCCGTGCTGCGCTCATCTTCCGATCGATGCCCGTATTGGATGCCATCATATCGAGCCATATTGCTGGCAACCTCACATTGGTTCAATATTGAGTAGACAAATATACTAGAGGCAGTGTTTGGCAAAGACACCTGATGTACATGTGCTCCGGCGCATTCCAGCATATCAGCCACTTTGGTCCAGGTCTCTAGCACTTCGGTGGATAGGCCTTCACAGTGATATTCTTTGGGTATTCCAATGCGCAGGGATCGCAAATCAATGTGTTCAACTTCTGGCAGAAGGAGCCGTTTGAATGGCTGACGAATGGTAGTCGAATCTTGGGGATCCGGACCAGCTACTGCATTTAGGACCTCAACGCAGTCGCTCACTGAACGGGTTAAAATTCCCGGCACATCCATTGAATTGACCAAAGGAATCAAGCCATGTCGTGAACAAAGTCCATAAGTCGGCTTAAGACCCACTACTCCGCAATAGGAGGCGGGATTTCGTGTAGACCCACCGGTATCAGAGCCAATTGCACTGCAATACAAATACGATATGATTAATTTACATTGTTTAAAAGGCATCGATATGTATTTATCGATATATCGTTTGCGTTTGATGAATAAAACCAGCACAGCTGACAGTTTCTAGTTGCGAACGGTCACACTGCGCCAAAAGCGAACTAGAAATAAGTAAAACATTCACGAAAGTTTGCAAATATTTGTAACGTACCGAAGCGATGTCTGCGCTCTTTCGCCTTACAAGCCGCGCCGTGGCGCTGCAGCGCTCTGTGGCTTTTAACCAGGCCGCAACGTTACAACGTGCATGCCGCAGCATTAAAACATCGCCAAAGAAGGACGAAACAGTTGCAGCACCAGCGAGCGTAACAACCGAAGACTTTGCCAATCCCAGCCCGAAAAACTGGATGAGCTACGGTTTTGATTACAAATCCGAGGCGGATGATCGCAAAGCGACAAAATCAATATTCTTCTTTGCCGTCACACTTTGCCTGGTGTGGGGCACATTCTACTGGGCCTATTTGCCCGACACACAGCTGCGCAGTTGGGCACAACGCGAGGGTTTTTTGGAGTTGCGTCGTCGCGAGCAGGCGGGACTCGATCTGATCAGCCCGAATTATGTTGACCCCGCTAGCATAGTGCTGCCATCGGACGAGGATCTCGGACAAACGGAAATTATCATCTAGATTATCACTCTTTTAGTTTTGTTTTGTAAGCGAATGGTTATGTAATGCAAAAAGCTACTGCAAACAGTTGATTCGCTTGTTGGGCTCCTTGAATAAAATAGCATATGAATCGGTATGAAATGACACTGCCTTTTTTGAGTGCATAGTGCATTATATTTACCGAGATTTGTAATTTTGTGTTCGACTTTGAGGTTAGAGTGAATCTTTAAAAACGTAAACAAATAAAATGCATTTTTAATTTCCACTTACGCATAACACAAACCAGCTGCAACAGCTGATGCCGAACCACCTGAGCTGCCACCCGCTATTCTCCAATTGTCCTGGCTCAAGTCCTCGCTCCAAATATTCTTTGTTGGCCCATAAATAGAGTCCACTGTGCCGGCGCCCATTGCAAATTGATCCAAGTTTGTTTTACCCAATAAAACGGCTCCAGCCTGACGTAATCTGGCGGCTACAGTTGCATCATAGGGAGGCACAAAATCCTTCAGCATGCTATAGGGAACCATAAGGATTAACATTATTATGTACTTTTAATTTATATAATTACCGGGAGGCACAAGTTGTGGGTATATTGGTGGTGCAGAAATTGTCTTTAATAGCTATGGTTACCCCATCCAATCCGCCAATGGCTTTTTGCCTCGCATATCGTTCTGTCGACTCCTTGGCCTGCTGCAACGCCTGCTCTGGCGCAAGACACACCAAAGCGTTTAATGTCTTCAAATTGGCGGCATCATCTAGTGCCTGCTCCGTCACCGATAGAGGTGAAAACTGTCCATTGTTGTAACCGGTAGTTAGCTGCAATTTTTGCCATTAACAAACAAGGCGTCATAATCATTAGAAAACAAATACCTGTTTAATGCTCAGTTGCAAGTGTCGCCTCATGCTTACGTCGAATCCAAAAGTCAACAACACAGCTGTTTTACTTATAAATCGAGCATAATAAACAAAAATTCAAGCACTATGCATTGCCTGTGTGCATTTGACAGGGTGCTTATAATACACCCTGTTAACTAGAGATGGGCGCAGTAATCGATATGCTCGCAAAACTTTTAAGCTATTTTATTGCGCGTTTCGAGGAATGTACGTGAACAAATTAATATTTTAAGAACTTTAACAAGTTTACATATATTTCATAAAACATTTGGTGTTTTTAAATTAACTTCATATAACATTAAACATATAAGCTGACCCAATTTGACTACACACTACACAAAGTTACACTCTTATTTTTATTCTGTTCGCCATGTGCTGTTGTTGTGTTGAGGGAATTATTTGCTTCATCCTCTATCTTGATCTCCGGTTTTATGATAATGCCAGACGGTTCTTCGTCTTCGGTCTCAGATTCGCATTTCTGTGAAAGACACAATATTTAAATTAGTATTGACTACGAAAAATTAAATCATGAATTAAGATTTAGAATGTACATGCAGTTAAGTTCTTATTTTTATGTTAGTCGAGTTTGAAATTCGACAGCTGGTTAATGGAGTGAATTATGCTCAACAATTCGCTTTCCTCTAGATGAAATTCAGTATTCTCTTCGTTTTGGGTTAGACTTTGAGAGTTTGAAGTTGCTTCAGTTAAGATAACTCCGTCTTGATTAGGAACTGGATTGTTCTGAATACCATTATTGTTAACGGCTTGATTGGGATTCTGATTTTCTTGATTGGCTAAAACTTGACTTGAAATAGGATTTTCTTGAATTTCGTCAAACAATTGATTTTCTTGATTGTTCGAAAATGGATCTTCGTCGGCCTGCAATGTCAGCGCGTTCCAGTCCATATCAAGAAGCAGAGCATCAATTTCTGCGGCAGTACCTGGATCAATAGCAAAAATATCATCTCCCAGTTCTAACAGATCCTCGTCCCCGTCCAGATCAGATTCAGTAGTTTCTTCATCATCATCACTGACATTCATATACACCTCACTGCCTTCGCAGTTTGTGATTACATTTTTAAATGATTGGGTAGTTGGTCCTTCATAAAACTATGTTAGGGGGAAGGGGGATGAGCGGTCGGTATTTTATTTATAATTGATCACAAGCTTTTTTATGTGGTTTTAAACGCTACGAAATACTTAGGTATGCGTGTTGTTACGTCTAAATCTATATAGTAATTAATATACTTTACTATGTTAGGCATTGTTTGTTTTGATTTAAATTCGATAACAATCGAACAACTTTACGTATGTAAATGTATATGTAGGTGTATGTATATGCAATTAGTATGTACACAAAATGTAGCGAGGCTTATATTAAGTGCTATTAGTGGTAGAGTGGTAGTCATTGGTAGTGTTAGGCTCAGCCTCTATTTAACGCACCTTTTGTATATACTGGCGCTTAGCCGGCGACACGTTCAGGTGGAGAACACAAGTCGAGTCTTCTAATATGCCAGCCACTGGCTCTTGGCACACAATGCCGCTACGTTCAACGCCACAGGCGCGATAAAGGACCTGTCGTTTATCCTCGAGTATGTGTTTGCGACAATGCTTACAACATGGCAACGTGCGTTCGCCACACTTGACGCCCCCCTCGGTGAAGATGCACTTTGGCTGCGTGGAGTTTTTTATTAACGCAGTGTCGCGTGCACGTTTCTCTTTCATTTTCTTGTAAAGCACCGCTTCCATGCCCTGACGGCGATGATAACCATTCAGCGCCTTAAGTTGCTCATACAATTTACGCTCGTGCGGAGAGTCCTTAAGTTGATCGTGAATGCTGCCTGGAATTCATAGAAATAAAAAATTAAACAATTGTATTACGTCATGCAGTAAACTTTTAAATTACAGTATGTTTCCCGCTCGCGGCGAATGTCCTGTAAGTAGGTGCGACGACGTTGCTTCATCTCGTGCTGCAAATGTGTTATCTGTTCCTTATACAATTCCCGGAGCTTGATGAGCTTCGATTCAGACAGACGCACTGCCTCGGCACGTGTATAGACGCCAGCATGTCTGTAAATCAAATTGAATTAAATATAAATATATGTACATAAATCAATCAATCGAATTCTAGTTTACTTGAGCGGATCATCCTCCTCTGAGTCGACGCTTTCATAGTCGGATTCATAGAACTCAACATCTTTGGCGGTATTCTTCAAGCAAGGTGGATCCTCATCATTGCTCGAACTATCAGAGGCATAATCCAAAATGCGACGACGCTTGCGCACACTGGCCACAACCTGACCAATTGTATTTGTGTGATCCTGATTGGCTGTAAATGAAATTATGATTAGAAATGTTGCTTAATCGACCCTATTTATTCATCTACGCAATGTAGGCAACGGTAGCTTTTATTTCCTCAGTGTATGTATTACAGCAAGGCAATACTCTCCAAACCAAAATGAAAGCATTTTCCGATTACATACATTGCGAAATTATCATCAAATCTTACCAAACGGCGTTACATGCGGCGAAACGACGTCAATCTCATCATCATCCGGCTCGGGTTTGGGCTCCTCCTTGACATCGGCCACATTGACATGATGCGAAAGATTATTTAACAATGTCTCATTTGTCTCGACGCGATTGCGAAGGCGACCCACTGACAAGTGTGTCTTTTGAAGCTGCGACTGACGATTGTGCTCAAAACACAGGGTAGTCATAATTTGTTCCTTTTTGGTATCGAGCTTTGGCACCGCATTGCCGCACTTTCTGCCATTGGGATAGACATGCGTGCATTGGCGATAATTGGCGCGCGGGTCGCGCAGAATGTGTTTAATGCAATATTCGTAGCCGTCAAGGCGCATCAAGCTGCATGGGTAAGTTGGGTTGTTGCAGTACTTCATTTTTGCAAGCTCGCTGTGGATTTGATCGCGCAATTTTTGCTCCTTCTCTGGAGTGCAGGAAGTTCCAGTGAAACGTGCGCATTGTCGCAATTGGTTTGGTGAGAAACTCGCCATTGTTTTAGTTTTCTGCAGCTAACACAGAATTTTCAACGACGCGACTGAAAATGAGATGCTATTGTTAGTGATGTGTCACTTGGGCTGTCGATAAGAATGTTATTTCGATAACTTAAAACTATGTTATCTAAATTTCGACAATCCCAAGCTTACTACAACAAGTTCATTTTGTTAATAAAATGGGGCATTTACTTAACAAATTAAACCTGGTACTTAAAACTAATCTTAATAAATTCAGGAACACTAACTTCTGGGACCTTCCACATTATGCAATATAAATTTATCAATTGTTTTATTTAAAACGGATTCCTTTTTTGGATGGTCAAAAAGTGGACATTTCTAAAGTTCGTCAGAGCTTAACAATGTAAAATGATTTAAATGTGTAAATTTCGCTAAAGGCAAAGAACTTTAATTGTTCTATACAGCAACATAAACAAACTAATTAAACTCAACAGCATACATTTTATTCATAATGATTGATTCTTCGGCCTATCATAAGTTCATCAAAAGTGTGAACTACGCCACTATGAGAATGAACTAGCTATCGAATTTTTGTAATAAACTACCCGATTATATCTTCGGCAACAGCCAAATTATGAACGAGGGAAAACCGAAATGTGAGTTTTTTGAATAATATTTAAAAACACTTAACTATTAAATGCTATGCAGATGAGATGTCAGAAGACAGCGATTCAATAGCCGAACATGAAACTGATGAGCAGACGGAGAGCCAAAATATAATACCCCAACCAGCCGAAAAGCGTCGCAACTATGTGTGGAGCTACTATACCCAGGTGCCTGACCACTCTGATGTGTTTAGATGCAAAGTGTGCAGTGAGACTTTCAGCAATAAGGCGACCATTCTTTGCCGACATCTCCAAACGGCACACGCCATCACGGAATTGGTATATAAACTTTAATTTGATTTAGAGTACATAATTTTTTCTACATACTGTATATGTATACCTACCCCAGCCGCATCCAGATGATGCCGTCAAAAAAGGTCGTCCAAACCGCAGTTTTGTTTGGAACTTTTGCACCAAGCTAGATGAGAAGCGAGCACTGTGTCATTTATGTAAAAAAGTATTGTATTTTGGCGGCGGCAACACTTCCAACATTACAAAGCATTTGCGACGCATGCACGCCGAGAAGTTGGAGGAAGTGGTAAGTTTATTCAATAATTTTTTTTTTCAAATCTTTGTTAATTGCCATATAAATTGTAGTCCAAAATAATGCCTCGCGTGAGTCGCTTGGACAGTGAAGCGCCATACTTAAAGAAGGAGCGTAAGGGCTCGAGCTATGTATGGAACTATTGTGAAAAGTTGACAAAAAATACGGTTCTCTGCAAGCTGTGCAATAGACGGATGCGGTTTCATGGCACGGCTAATGTCATTACACATCTGCAGCGCCGGCACGACATTTTGGACGAGACGAGCCCACTTAAAAAAGAGACTCCGGATAAAGTGCAGGAGGCGGCCACATCCAGCACAAACGAGAATCGAGAATGGCGTCGAGCACCTGTCGGAAGCGGAAGCCTTGTATGGAAATACATAACTCGAATCTCGGATGAGACGGTGCGCTGTCGCGTCTGTCTCAAAAATCTATCATATCAGGGCACAAGCAATTTGCAACGACATCTCCATCGCATGCACAACATTGTTTGGAGCGGTAGAGAGCCCAGTGTGCCGCCACAGCCGGAGTGGCATCAAACTGATGCAAATTCGTTTTTTGATTTTCTAGAAGCCACCAAGGATGATTCCGTCTGGAAGTGTCAAATGTGCGAAATGCACTTTGAGGATAATGATACATTTGAGGAAGCCTTAAGCAGCCACATGATCCGGATACATGGTGCTGCGTTGCGTGACGCTGATGTATGGCATTATTTGATCTACATTTAACATGAACAACTGACACAACTGACATTTTTGTTTTTAGGAGCAAACAACACCGGAGGACTACGACGATGAGATTGCGGCGATCTATACCGAAGTCGTGGCTGAGGAAAGCAATACCGACGCTGGGAATCAAGTGCAGCAGGAAGAGGAAGTCAAGCCCAGTCCCAATTCCAATGCCAGCGATGATGCTATGTACGATGATTTAATCGAAATCGAAGAGGATGTGAACAATGTGGAAGAGGATTGTGAACAACTACTGGAAAACGACAGCATCGGTAACTCACTGTCAGTGCAATCAGGCGATAATGTTGTATCCGATTATAGCAATGACAGCACGGATGCACAGCTTGTGACAACGACTATCCAGGCAGATGATACTCCAGTTATGCGTGAACTAAGAGAGGATCTGTTGCGAAAGCAGGCAATGTATTTTAGTGAAAAGGCCGGTTACTATCGTATGCAAAAGTTTCTGGTAGCGCAACAGGTCAAAAAAGAGCGCCTAGAAATTAGAAAACTTAAAGCTGCACAGGAAAACGAACATCCTCTCAGCTAATGGCCGCTTTTACAAACCATATCTTTGGGTGTAATTGTAAGTTTAATTCAAAAGTGTTACATAGATTAACTATATTTTTATTTAATCATAATATAACAAATTAATTGCATGTTACTCTTAGTGGTTATCCACAACATTCATGTCAAGTAAAAGCTTCTTGGTTTGTAGATCGATTAGTCGCCGCTTGGCTCTTGCCAACTCGGCCATTTCGTTATAATATATTGTTTCCGCTTTCAGCTTTTCGTCCAGTTGAGTTGTCGTGTCGCCCATTGAATTGGTATCGCCTGGGTGCTCTAGTGAGTGTGCCATCATTGTTTGGTCATCGTCACAACTTCGGGAGACCATCGTATCCGAGTTGTCCACGACGTATTCGTAGAAGGGACCCTGCCAAGAATCCGAAGTAATCTTTAATCAAAATGAATACGCTGCAAAATTAAATTAAATTAAATTTCTTATTGCTAACCTCATCATCTATGTGATCTGTGACCTTCTCAATGATGCTGTCGACATCATCAAAGTCCACCTTCTCCAACGGGTCCACCTGCCTACGTTCATCACCATGCGTCACCTCCCTTTTAGGTGAAACTAAACTGTGCTGGGAATAGCTCAGATTCTTTGACAAATTATGATGGCGCCGGATGATGTGCCGCATAAGATTGGATGATGAGTGTTTGGACGATAAGGTTTTGCTGCAGTGCTTGCATTTAGCCATGAATTCCGAGATTCGCACAAAATGCGCCCATAGCTTGTTGTTCTTGCCAATTACTTTGTTTCGCTCGGTATGGTGTTGTTGCTCCGGGCGTACCTGGTGCTGGTTATCAATAATTGTACGTACCGCGGTTTTGGTTTCCCGCTCGCCCATATTCGCTTCAATGTGGACTTCTGGTTCAGGATCTGGGGCGTTTAGTTCCTCCTTTAGCTCGGCAAGCATTTTACCCTCTTCACCGGCGAATATAGCTCGTGCCAGTAACTTGTGATTCCGGATTAAGTGGCGCGTCAGATTCGATGAAGTGTGTTTCGACGAAAGCGTCTTGTCACAGTGCTTACATTGCACAATATATTCAGTAAGTCGGTGAAAGTGTGACAGGGCTTTGGCGTTCCGGCCAACCATGATTGCATTTGATGTTTTGCAGTTGAACTTTTTGTGTACGCGCAAAAATCAACAAATTACTTTGTTCCGAGTTGGCTTGGGTCAAATTTTCTAGTTCATGTACAGTAGGGAGTCAGCAAATTTATCGCAATATCGATTATTTAATATATCGTGAAAATCTCACAGAGCACTGCTTTGAGAGCAGATATATTTATTGTGAAGTACTTTTAGTTCGCTAATAAATAGAATACTACTTTATATACAAAACTTAACCAGAAACTAGTTTTTGGAAATATCCATATTATGATTTTGTCGGATAGTTTATAACATCAATTATTTATTTTAAGCCAAAAACTTCTAGTTCGTGTACAATGATTTGTACCGATAGCATCGATAGGAGCTCAATTTAGTCACTTGGGCAGTAATCAATGTCAAAGCAACCCTGCAAAAGTGCTGCCCATCGCTGTCAAATGGTAACCTAAAAACTTTTGACACGAGGTTGTGCGTGTCTTTTCCTTTCTTTCTCGCTTTTTACTCGAACATGGGTGAGTCGTCGGCTTGTGCAAAATCTCTTAAAATATCAAGAAAATCAAATGTGAGATGCTTAAAAATAACACAAAAGTGCACGCAATACATGTCTGCCATCAATGCAAATGCGACATTCATGAAAAATATGGAATTAAGCTAATATTTGTGCAATTCTAAGTGTAAGGCAGGCTCCGCGTGTTGTGAGATTTTCTTGATATTTGTCTCGACTGTTGTATCGAATTTTGAGTTTTGATTGTGGGTGTTTGCTCTATTTTAAGGTATTAGCCGTGATAGTTCACATAAGCGTCGCGCCACTGGTGGCAAGCGCAAGTCGCTCCGCAAGAAGCGCAAGTTCGAGTTGGGCCGTCCCGCTGCCAACACCAAGGTGAGTGCAACCTGCTGACCCCCGCCATTGTTGTTTTTTTGTTGTAACTTAAAATGATGTTAACGCGTGTCAACTGCAATCGCACTCGACTTGTTCGTGGGCATAAATCCTTGATGATTGAAAAGCATTATGTTCGGACTGCTGATTATGTTTCCAAAACTAAATAAATGTATGCATAATGTATGTATTTCTAATATCTGGCAACTCTATGCTTACAGCTTGGTGGTTCCCGCGTGCACTCTGTGCGCACCCGTGGTGGCAACTCTAAATTGCGCGCTCTGCGTTTGGAGACCGGAAATTTCGCCTGGGCTTCGGAAGGCGTTGCACGCAAAACGCGTATCGCCGATGTTGTCTACAATGCCTCCAACAACGAGCTGGTGCGCACCAAGACGCTGGTGAAGAACAGCATTGTGGTTATCGATGCGACGCCATTCCGTCAATGGTACGAGGCTCACTATGTGCTGCCCCTGGGACGCAAGCGTAATCCCAAGCACGCACAGAAGGAGGATGAGAACGATGTGCTGACCAAGAAGCGCAGCGAGAAGGTCATGAAGAAGTACCTCGAGCGCCAAAAGTACGGCAAGGTCGAGCAGGGTGTGGAGGATCAGTTTACATCCGGTCGTATCTTGGGTACGTTTTAATCTTATTTAATGCTTTCTCATTTTTTCGGTGATGTAAAAACCTTAGCGATCCTACAAATTTATTGTGTCAAACTTGTTCTAAGTGCGATGCAAGCCTGTTGGGTGTGATTTTTGCTTGTCATAGTTACTCTGAGTTCTCTTCTTGAAAAATAATATGGCCAATTAAAATGTTGCAGTGTAACTAATGCTTTCTTTTCTTTCTATTCCACACAGCTTGCATTTCATCCCGCCCCGGTCAATGCGGTCGCTCCGATGGCTACATTCTGGAGGGCAAGGAATTGGAATTCTACCTTAAGAAGATCAAGTCTAAGAAATAAAGTAGATAAGACATGCAAACCAAACATCTGATTTGCAGAAAACACAAAAACAAATAAAACGGCTTGGTTTTTTTTATAAGAAGAACTTTACACATTTTACTTCGATCGTTTGTATGTGTGTGTGTGTATCCTGCAAGTAACTATGTTAAATAGTTTATGTTTATAATGGATCTTGATTTCGTATTAAAAGAACTAAAGTGGAATCGATAATTATGCCCCAAAAAAATTCGTGTTAATGGGGGTTTAAATTGATTGATAAAAGTTATCAAACAATAATGACTCGAATGATAATTCCTCTTTAATTCATTATAGAATAGGTTTTTTTTTTATCAAAACAAAAGCAAGAAAAATCAAGAAATGAAACCAGTTTCGATACATGCTTAAACGAGATGTATATTTATGTATGAATATGTATATATAAAATTTTTTTGTTTCTATGCAAACTTGACTTCGTATGGTACAAAATATTTGTTTTTATATGTATGTACGTTCAAATATCATTCGTATTAGTTGGCTATAATTATATAACACAAACGAGGCGAGCAATGGTGTCGTAATGTGCAATTTACAATTATTGTATAATACAACAAATTCCTATCAATTTGTATTGCCAATGACAATTTAGAATTTGCAATGGCCGAAAAATAACAAAATAATTTTAAACATTCTAATAGTGTTGCTGCTGCTTGGATGTGCAGAACCGCCTAATGCTCGAACAGCACCGTCATGAGGGCCATTAAGGCAATGCCAAAGATGAGCGCCAGCAGCTGTTTGACAGACTCCTTGCGCTCTTCTTCCTTCAAGAGATCGGGTAATACTGTGACCAATGAAATGTGTAGAAAACCGCCAGCGGTAAACGGCATAATCCAGGATGTGCGCGCCTCTGCAAAATTTACACAAGTTAGGAAGAACTCAAAGATTGCTTTTGGTTATGCGTTACTTACCCATAGCTGAGGTAACGCCGGAGCCACCAATGGCCACCAGAGCGCCCAAAAGACCAGCACCAGCTGTCAGCAGCTGGGCACGCGCTGCATCCCAACGACTGAAGCCCGAACGGAGCAATATGGCAAAGTCTCCAACTTCATGGGGAATTTCATGAACTGCAAAAACGAAATTGATTATAGCAACTATAGCTTGATTTCCAAGTGAGACAAACTCACGCAAAATGGCAAAAGTAGCCAGCACTCCATGCCTAAACGAAACCAGAAATGAGCCAGCAACTGCCAGGCCGTGTGTAAAGTTATCAATGGAATTGGCCAGCAGATTCAAATAGCCAGCCACTTTCTTTGTGGGCTCCTTGTGCGCCTTCGTTTCACGTTCGCGCAAAAAGCACACCTTGTCCACATCCTCAATGTCGCAGGCGCCACCGCAGCTTTCCGACGTCTCACCCTCGGGCAGTTTGCCGCCATGACGACGCAGCAGACAGTTGGCAATTTCCACGCACTTGGGCTGTGGATTCTCCTCATCGGCGCTGGTGTAGCCCGAGAAGATTTTCTCTACAATCGTAAAGATGAGTATTCCGGAAAGCACCCACAGACCAGACCGCATCGACGGATGACTGTTGGCATCTGCAAAAAGGGGAAATTTATAAAAGAACATGACTTTATCATCACAACGGGATTACTCACTTTGATTATCGCCTTCCCAGGCTTCGGGCAGCAAATGCAAAAATACATCACCCAGAAGACCGCCCACCGCAAAACTGAGCAGCACTCGCAAGAACTTGGACTCAGCGGCTGTAAATAGACAAGGCATACGATTATAGAATATACTTGTTCATATGTATATAGGAAGCAATCTGCACTTACGATCTTTGTAGCCCTCCTTGGCCAGCTTATCGGCAGTGGGTATTATGAGCAGCGGTAGAATGCCGCTGAGGCCAATCACAATGGAGCCGAGCAGGGAGAATACCCAAGGTGTGTACTCCATGCTCTTAATATATTCGGGCACATACTGATTCACTAGATTTGAGTAGATCAGCCCGAAGTGCTCGTCGAAGAAAGTGCTGGTGGCGTTCATCTTGGATCAAGTCTTTTACTTCCTTTATCTCTTGTCTTAATAAGGTTAGGTTTAGTGTCTTTGGTTAATTGGCTTTGGCTCAGTCACTGCCTTGTCATGTCCTTCAACTGCAAAGCTTGAGCCAATTTATTTGTCCTGTAGCTTAACTGTGAATTATAAGAAAAATATTTTTTTTGTGTTTTTTTAAATTTTGTTAATCACTAGAAAATTTATTGAATATTACTTTGATAGTCAGAGCACATGTCAAGTTAAGCCTGACAAAAAACAAATCTCCCAGTTCAGTCGCCTAGCAACTGTCCAATTGTTTTTAGCTTTTCTGATATATTCGATACGATTGATGTATAAATCCCCCAGAAACAAGACAATGGACGTCACATCGGGCAACAGCCGATAGAGAATCGCTGTTTGCCACCATCGCATCGATAAGCGGTCTAGTGTAAAACTCAAGTATCACCAGCTTAATTATGACTAGATAGCTAGTGTAAAAAGTGACAGGTTCAACTAAGACATGGGGCTCTTCTAAGATTTTTTGAAATACAGTCAAACTTCCATAACTCGAACTTCCGTAACTCGAATTTTCTATAGCTCGAATCAAATCGAGTTGCAGTAGCGTTTAGAACGAAAATTGTATGCAATGTTTCTTCCATAACTCGAATTCTATGTTTGGCACGTGTCCCCTTATTTCGAATTTTTCGGGGAACTCCCAAGTTATGAAAACTTATTCGCATGTGCTTCGACTCGCTGTTGGCGTAAACGTTAACGCCGGTTTGTAGTGTTGTCCCGTTCACACTCTCACACCTTAGAACTGGTCGTAATGAAGCGAAAAATTAATAATAATTAAATAACACATCATGGCATCGAATGAGAAGGAAAAAAATAAACCCCCCCCCCCCAAAAAAAAATTAAAAAATTCTTTAAATTTTTTTAATTTTTTTTTAAAAAAAAAAAAAAAAAAAAAAAAAAAAAAATTAAAAAAAAAAAAAAAAAAAAAAATTTTTTTAAAAAAAAAAAAAAAAAAAAAAAAAAAAAAAAAAAAAAAAAAAAAATTAAAAAAAAAAAAAAAAAAAAAAAAAAAAAAAAAAAAAAAAAAAAAAAAAAAAAAAAAAAAAAAAAAAAAAAAAAAAAATTTATTTTTTTTTTTTTAAAAAAAAAAAAAATAAAAAAAAAAAAATATTCCATAAGTCGAATTTTTTTCGTGGATAATGGTGATTCGAGTTATGGAAGTTTGACTGTACCTTGCAAGAGACTGAGGCATGTGAATGATCTTAAAGTCAACTGTTGTTGTAACGGGTTAACTTGAAGTCTTCGCTATAAATCTTTTAAAAATGATAAAGCGCACGCTTCTATTATATACAAATTTCAGATATAAATTGGTTTCAGTCAGATTCACTTAAAGTGCAAAAGGTACAACAAAACGTGCCCGGAATATATTTTGATATCCAGTAATATTACATATACTGTAATTTAAATTGTTGTGCATATGTAGTTAGGTTAATTTGTCACACAAAGGCAAACCCTGAGCTTTGTAATACGATGCCCCAATGGCAAAAAAGCGCGTTTCCACTCAAGGAAAACGAGCTAGCAACAAACACAGCGAAAAAACGCACTTTGTGATATGATTGGAAGAACACTTTCGAATCGAAATCCGTTCTCGTTGGCAAGCAAAAGGAGACTGAACGAAGAACGCTGGAAAATGTTTGAAACGGTTCTTGTGAAAATCCACAATGATTGTGCACCTGTATGATTTATGACACATTGTGAGTTTTTGAGTTCGCTACGGTTTTTTTTTTGATTGTTGATGCAGCTTAAATTGTTCACTTTTTTTTTTGCGCGATGATAAGATACATACATATAAATAGACGCCGCTGAATGGCAATACAGAGTGTTGAGTGAGTGTTCGTTAAGTGTGTCTAAGATACAGATACTTATGTGGGATACCAAGAAAATCTTTTTTTGGCGAAGGGGGGCGAAATGTAAGCCACGGAAGCCTCTGGTTGTCAACTATGGATAAATATCGAGAAACGTGAGCAACTGACTCGTTTATCAATACGTTGACCAATGCCGAAATTGCCATAACAAATGCGTTAAACGGTATCGATTTAGGTAACAGCTAGGTAACCCCGCCTACCCCGTGCCTATCAATGCCACAGACTCAACAGAGCTGCGTTGACTGCGATTGCGGTTTTTAGTGTTTTTTTTTTTTTTTCGCTTATCAGACAAGTTAGTTTTGTGTTTGTGATTTTTGTAGCTAATCAGCGGAGACGCGCTTTGTTTGTTGGTAAATAAATGCACTGGTTTTGAATGCCAAACTATCAGCAGCAAGGGAACGTTACATTGTAAAATAACATTTGATGAAATCAATTTTTCTTTCACTTTATGATCTCTATGAGAATCTCATACACTGGAACACAAGCCGGCTAGACACTTGTATAAACAAGTCTGGCTAAAGAACAAGGTGAGCTTGGTTAAGACCAGTATTTTGTATATTCTGTGTTTGTTGTTTTCATTTATTTGCCCAGGGGCTACGATTGAAACACATAAGAGAAAAACGCAAATCAAAAAGAAATACGTGTGATATCACAAAATAGAGACTACGTTATGACTATGTTACGCACATGTATCTGTACAAATAAAATGTACAATTGCAACAACACATTTCAATTATAAAAATTGACACTGACACAAACACACCAACACACACGCACACACGTGCACACATAGATATGGGGGACAAAAGCCTCAGATATAGCGCGATTTTTGTATGCCTCTGGAGAAATTGACAAGTGCCGGTGCTTTGAACTTGATTTGTGGCATCCGTGTATTTGTTGTTGTTGTTGTTGTCGTATGTATTTGGTGTTTATCTTCAAACTAAAATACAATACAATTCGCTGGCACTCACTTGACTGCTGCGCTAATGCGGAAATTTGTGTTCGCAGCGTGGTTTTCTTTATTTTACACAAAACACGTCTTATCGAGTCGGCTACTGAGCTCGTTCTGAGACAAACGCTGCTTGGCTCTGCCCTTTAAATATGCCAACGGCTTGCTGACAGAGTGAATCTGCAAAGTTCTATTATCGGGGCGTGATTCAACTAAGCCAGTGCACTCCAAACATATGTAGGTCTTGGCATACGTGCCAATAGCATCGCACATTTTCACACTCTACCACTTGTTGTTGCTATTGTTCATAGCTTTGTTTTTTTTTAACTGTCGCATTTAATTTCGCCGCGGCGCTGAACTTGTAATACTAGATGGAAAGAGAGTGGCAACTCTTGCAAGAGTTGGAACGGAAGAGAAAACTGGGAGAGCATTCAAATTTGCACTAAAAAAGGTATTAAAGAGGTCGCAATGACATTAATATCAACAGAAAAAAAATACAGCAATACATTTATGTATAAACAACAACAGTCGATGCAGTGACAAAATGATAAGAGAAGATCGCGTGAGTCGATCAGCTGTGCAGCGAGCGTGGGCGTTAGAGCGAGAGAGTTGCTGCCATAGAGAGCAAAAGTGGGAACGCGTTCACTCCCACTGCATACATGCCATATGTGCATGCATACACACACACACACACATACATTCACTCACATACACAACTAGGCACAACAAAGGATTGTGAAATTGAAAAGCGTTTCGATTATGATGACAACAAAATTTATAAACGACCATCAAGCTTGCTTCTCGGTATCATAACGGCGTAATTACGCTCTGGGCCAAAAAACCTGTTTACTGTTTGTTGTTGTAGCTTGTTATCGCTGTGATTATGGTCAACTAGCTATTCCGCCATACTTAAGTGGTGTTCAGAACACAGATTCACATTAATAACTTTAGTGCTGTTTGCAAAAAGTTGAAAATATGGCTGCCGTTGTGACGTTGAAAACTGCCTATGTATGTGTGTAAATTTGTTTGTACATATTGTAGGTGTAGGTTAGTTACACTTCCGCCTTACCGTCTATTTGTTTATGGTAGCTGCTTGCAGTTAGCTTGTCTTCCACTTTTGCATAACACATGTATCGGAAAATGTGCTTGACTTTTGATCACAGGCAACGTAACTTCTTTGTGGTTGTGTTTATTATTGCTGTGCTAATAAAATATGCAAAATATGCTTAATGCGCAGTATCGATCAATTCCGAATACGCTGTTATTGTCCGGCCACTAATCTGCACTGAGACCGAGTAACGGGACGTTTATTCGAGATGCTTACAAGCTTAACGTTTTTTGTTTGTGTGCTACACTTTTTGTTTAATTTATTCGGATTGTAACCCAGTTCAAGCATTGAAGAAATGTTATCAAGTATTGTTGTTGTGCCGCGAGCTCTTACAGCTGAAATGAAACAGATACGCGTCACATACGTACTTTTGTTTTGTTTTGTGCCGTGCGAAAAACAAACATGGCTGCATGCGACCAGCTGATGTATTCAATCACGAGTAGATATGCGATATATCGATAACAAAATATGAAAGTATAATTTTTGGTCACATTGTTTGCACTGCATGCAACAGCTGTTTGAGTTGTTTTACGTTTTTGGTCTCGAACTTTGTTTATGTTTTTGTCTTGTGCAATAAAACACAAATCGTGCAATAAATAATCTCACGTACAGTGTAGTTAGTAGAGTGTGTTGCTGGTGCATGTGTATAAGTGCTGCTCGCAATGAGTACGGACGATTTGTTGGTGCGCCATGACAAAAGCGATGATTCGACGTCAACGTCGCCAGCAACGCCAACATCAACGCCTGCACAAAGTTCTTCATTGAATCGCCTGCGCGACACATTCCGACGCACCGAAAGTATCTCGTCACACATATTCAATCACATTTCAACACAATTCTCAAATGCCGCTGCTGCAGCAGCCGCCTCAGAGGTAATCGACGGCACCACCACCTACCCCGAGGTGCCACAAACTGTAGCAACAGTCTCTCCAGTTGGCACCTCCAAACGCAAAAAGTCCGGTGAGTGTATTTTTTATAAACAATTAATTACTGCGCTACTATCGATAATGCGGTATTTACATAAAGAACTTCTATTACATGAAGCAAAGTGTTAAACTTGTTGGCCAAATGTTAGTGCATTCAAAGTGTTTGTGAAAAGTTTCGCCTGAACACCCCTGCCAAAAAAAGCTCTTGTAAAGCTGCGCTGCCAAAGCGTACTTGACAAATCAATAGAAGCTTTTGCATCAGTCTTACTCAACGCAACAACAGGATAACTCGGCGCAACGTTTAAATAATTCAGTCAATTTATCCACTCATTGTTATTATTTTGCAGTTTAAATTTTAATTAAACATTTAGCAAGTGTATTGAAATCAAGTGTGCTTAAAAGCACGCCAACAACATAAAATACGGCTGAAATATAAAGGAAATACGCAGCGTTTTCTTTTCACGTATGTTTTTTGCACTGCGCCCCCTCAGCTTTTAAATGCGCTCATTTTTTCCTTTTTTCGGATTATCTATTTTTATCGCTGTGGACCAAATAAAAGGAAGTGAGTCACGATGCGTGGTTTAGTGGAGGATGCGAAGAAAACAAAGCTGAGCACGACTACCAATAATAATAACAACAACAACAACAGCAGCAGCAGTATGGCTAGTAGGTCGAAGCCATTGGTTAGTGCCAGCACCTCTAGGACCCAAAAAGGCGTCATCAAAACGCCAACAACAACAACACCCACAATGGGTGGTGTTAGAAAGCTGCCACAACAAGTCGGCGCAAAAACCAAAACTGCGTCATCAACTGCAGCTGCCGCTGCAGCAACAACAACAACAACAACAACCACCACAAAGACAGGCACAGCAAAAGCACAAAAGGGTCAGAATCCACCCCAACAAGCAACGGCAGCAGCAGTAGCAGCAGCAGCAACAACAGCAGCAGCAGCAGCAACAACAACAGCAGCAATTGTCACAGCTGCACCAGCACCACCCCCGCAACAACAACAACAACAATTGCAGCCGTACAACAACAACAGCAACACAATTACGCTGCCAAAAGCGTCGCATGCCAACACCAGCGAGGAGCTGGCAGGTGGTGTTCAAGACACCATTTATCTGTGCAATTTTCGCGTTTCCGTTGACGGCGAATGGTTGTGCTTGAAGGAGCTGCAGGACATTGACGTGGCCAACGGTCAGAAGACGGTGGGCGGCGGTGCAGCCATGATAAATACTGCAAATGGTGCTGGTTCAGGTGGCAGCAACAACTGGACGCAACAGCGTTCGTCGCAGGCGAATCATCAGTTTGGGCAGCGCAACAAACGGTATTCGGGACTCTCGTCAGCCGGTGGCGGCAGTACACTCGAGGATAACGGTATTATGGCAATTGAAAATCTTATCGGACGTCGTCTGTGTGACGTCGTCGGCTCAAATGCACTAGCGTCACCGCAGCATAAGCAGCAGCACAAAAATGTGGGCCTCATCGGTGGCACGCTTGCTGAGTGGTCGCATCTCTGTAGGTTGCTGCCTTGCCTCGTCTCAGTCTATCTTCATTTGCAAGCGTTATTTAATTGAGTCTTACTGTAGTAGTTGATCTTAGTTAGTGTTTGTTTTTGTTATGCATTCCGTTATCCAGTTGCCATACATTCGCAACTGGAATTCAACTCCACCACGCTTATGCTATACAATATCGGCAGTCTGGCAACATCAAAATCACAAATTTAACGAGATCGTTAAGTTGGCTGCTTTTTGTTTTTATTTATCTTGTACACACACACTCATATCGATATCCTTATATTCACGAGCATAAGCGTGGTATTTAGATAATTATTATTTAGCATGTTATTGCATTATTACACTTTTGCTTTGCACTTGCTCTTGTTTCGTCCTTGTGTCAAGTGGGCTTCTTGTCGTATCTTAGATCAAAAGCTCTCGAATACAACGTACATCGAACTTTATTAAGTAAATATAATAGAGAAAAACAAATCCAAACAAAACAATCAACTACAAAATAATGTTCACTTGCTGTCTTCAGTATAGACTGTTTCCCAACTTGAATTTGATGCCTTTAGTTAAAGGCGTATTAGTATCTAGTAAAAGTAAGGTTATGTTGTAAACTTACCGCACAAACAACCGTGGAAGTAGTTGTCGGAATGTGTGCAGATTTAGCAATCTCTTGCTTAACGTTTTTAGGTTCGGGTTCAATGCATATCAATGCGCTTGTTTCGACTTCATTGTTTTTACTTTCCTCCGAAGTCGGAAGAACAGGTTCTTTGTCACATGCGCCGCTTTCGTCAGCCTGATTATCAGTTTTCAGCTTTTCGTCTATGCAAATTAACACGCTTGATGTACTTTCATTGTTTTTGCCTGTCGCTGAAATGGTGAGCTTAGGTTTAGATAGCTGCAACAAAGATTTGACTTTACTTCAACTTAAGCACATTGCCACATAAAGCGTTTTTGCAACACACCTGAACGTTTCTTTTCCTCAACCAGTGCTTTGTCATGTGAAGACTTCGCAATCATGTATTCGCTGCTTTGATACGGATTGCTCTCACTAGGTCTCGTCCATTCCTAAATTTTGGATAAATATGGTGAGGTTGCTTGAGTTGTTGGTTTCTTACTTACCCCCAACTCACTGTCTCTTACTCTTTCACCTTCTTGACTCTGCGACATACCGCCCTCTTGTCTCTTAGTTTTATTCTTGTGCTTCTTTCGAGTTGGCTCTTCAGTTAGCCGCACTTTCGTTTCTAAATCTCGCTCCTTTCGTTGTTTTCTATCTAACCTATTATCTTCGGGCTTTGATTGTTTCTGTCCTCGATCTTTAGGTTCGTCTTGTGTCGGTCCCTGACTGCCAGACGGTTTCAAGTGTTTTTTCTCAGCTTTTCTATAGTATTCCTCGCGTTTCTCACGACCCATCTTAATTGGTATGAATTTCTTTTTGAATTGATAGCCGAGCGAAGAAGTCGATGTAAAGGAATCGTCAGATAGAGGTTCATACTTGTTATCTAAAGTTTTGAGGCTTACAATAATGCTGTTGGATATTTAAACTGACAAACTCACCACGTTTTTTACGCTGCACTTGGCTTTCCAAATCAATGAAGCCCGCAGAACTTCTTTGGTCTTGATCGAGTTCACCCTCTTTATAGCCATGTTTGAAAGGCATTGTTCCATATTGCCTCAATAGGTTTTGTCTCTCTCTTTCTAATTTACGGCTTCGGAACATTGTCTTCCAGCAGCTCCTTTCTTCCTCTTTGTCAGGTGGTGGCGGTGGCGCCGGTTCGCTTGCACTTTTCTCATTATTCTGTTGTTTTGGGGTCTCTGGCGGCGGTGGTTTTACCGGTTTGTTGGGTTTCTTATTCTTTCGGGCACAAACCATGCAAAGGCAGATGACTATTAGTATTGAGAGGAGGATGACGCCCAGGATGATTGCTGCATAGACCATGTAGTCGTCATTATCGCAATCTATGCACTCCTCCGTTGTTGCTTCATCTTCCACTTGGTTGGGTTCCGCATAAAATAGAGCCGCTCTATCGCTCGTGTTTGATTTTGGGGAACGACTTTGCTTGCGTCCTGGAGCGTTAATTTTGTCCTTTTCAATGTCTTTGCCTTTACCTTTACCTTTGCCTTTAACTTTCTTGCTTTCGGCCTTAGTGCCTTTGTCTTTACCCTTCTTCACTGGTTCCTTCTTGTCCTCGAGACTTAAGTCTTCGGGTGAAAAATCATAATCTTTGCTATCCTCATCGCTTGACACGGGCTCTTGTTCAGGCTGATCCTCGTCCTGTGACTGATGTGCTCCTTTCGGCCCGCCGAGAGTACTCAGTGCCTCGTAGATTTGCAGGACGCCACCCAGGCCCGGATAGAACATCTCATCTCTGTAGTGCAGCTGCACAGTCTCCTTAATCCAGAGCCGCAACTTTTGATTATAACTCTTTTGGCTTATGCCCTGAAAGCGATAGCAGTGGCTCACAGTCTTGTAGAACTTGACCAAGATGAAAGCAGAATCGGGCGAACGTAGATTGAAAATGCGTCGATTCTTAAAGGGTAAAAAGATGTTTGTCAAAAAGCCATAACTATCCTCCATCTCCAAACTTGGCAGCGGCACAATTATCTGCTCCTCACTGTCCGCCTCGGTAGCTGAACATGTATCCAAGAGAGCACAGCTGGAGGCATCATTTTGCACACTGCTCGACTCATTGAGTTGAATGGGCTTAATATTCACGTTCTTTAGCTGTGCAAGTATGTCCATTTCGGGCAGTTTCCAGCCATTGCCATTGGTGTTGAGCACCAGCTGACACTGGCGATATAGGGCGACCAGGCGTTGCACGGTGCACAGTTTGAGGCGACCCGCATAGTAGGAAACCTGACCTACCGGCAGCAGATGGTATCGCAGATATCCCCCCAAGGCATCGTAGAAGGCCCTCTGCACCAGACGTCGCGTGTCGGAATCTGACATTCTCTTGACCACATGGTTAACACTGTTAAAGAACTTCATCAGCGTGTAGATGGTGTCGTCGTTAACCAGAGTCTGCGGATAGGCTTTGGGCAACAGAACCTCAAAGTCCTTGCGGGCGGACATTAGTGCAATGTCCTCTGTGGAGAAGCAACGTTTCGGAGGGGGGCCAAAGAGATTGGTGCCAAGAAACGTTGCCTCCTCATTGGAACATACATTACTCTTCGGTTCTTCCTGCCCTCTTGGCTGCTCAGCCTCTGTGTTGCGTTCAACCTGCTTTGTTTCCTCGGGCGAGGCAGCCGCATAATAAGTGGCCTTAATGCGATCTTCAATGCTGCGCAACAGCTCAGCCCGTTCAAATGGATCTTCGTCCTGATGGTCGCGATCTTCGTCCAGGTCGCGTGCCTGTTGAAAATGTTGCATGGACGATATCTCTTCATCTTTGTTGGAATTGGAATTTAATTTGTTTCGATATTGATCCAGTTCGGAGCTAAGCATCGATTGCAGCGTTAGCTCGTTTTGAAAGTCAGTGGGCACCTCGAGCGTGGACAGATCAATGCTGTAGATGGGACAACCGCCGGGCGTCAGGAACAGAAGCAGCGAAAACAGCACATAAATGTTCATAATACATTTATTTCTTAATTGAGTTCTGTCATTGTTTTTGAAGTTAAATGCAAATCCAAATGGCCGTTATAACTTTAATCTATAACTATTTAGTTCGGAGATGTTTCTCCTGTTTCAAAAATCTCTGGATAAAATGCGTAAGAATTTTGTTTTCGAAAAAACTAATTTCACACAGTCTGCAAGCAAAAATCACAACAACAACTACGTTAAAGTTATGTAGTTACATTCACAAATCCTACAGAGGAACGCCAAGACTAAAACTCTGCTTGGACTCCACTCGTTCCCTATTTGCAGCACGTGACACGGCGGAGATTGAGCGCAGTAACTTGGTCAACATATGCAAACTGGTCGTCAAGGAGCTGTTGGAGCAATCGCTGCGTTATGGACGCATGCTCGACTCGGATCATCTACCGCTTCAGCATTTCTTCATTGTCATTGAACATGTGCTGGGACATGGACTTAGGCCAAAGAAGGGTCTACTCGGGCCGCGCAAGGAACTGTGGGATCTACTCCAGAGCGTGGAGAACTATTGCCCCGAGGCGCAGGACATAACAGCTAGTGTGAGGGATCTTCCCACTGTGCGCACGCACATTGGACGAGCTCGAGCCTGGCTGAGGATTGCGCTGATGCAAAAGAAGCTATCCGATTACCTGCAGGCCTTGATTGAGCATCGTGACGACTCGCTCTACGACTACTACGAGCCGCACGCTCTCATGATGAGCGATGAGGTGTGTCTTGAAACAATATCAACTGGAGATCTTGTGTAACTTTCCATCTTTGCCTTGTAGATTGTTGTCATTATGGGCATTCTAGTGGGACTCAATGTCATCGATTGCAATCTGTGTGTGAAGGAGGAGGATCTCGATTCGCAACAGGGCGTCATTGATTTTTCACTATATTTACGTTCGAGTTCTCGGAATGCTGAGACCAACGAGGAGTCCTCGGCGCCAGCAGCACCCATGGATGCAACTGGACAGGGCAACATGATTGCCGTGCTGGATCAGAAAAACTATATCGAGGAGCTCAATCGGCATTTAAAGTGCGTCTTTAATCAACAAAGATAAATCCAAATTCTAGCATAATTCCTTTTACAGCGCCACTGTTGGCAATCTGCAAGCCAAGGTTGAATCCTTGACCACCACCAATGCTTTAATGAAGGAGGATCTAGCCATAGCGCGAAACAGTTTGCTTGCTCTCCAAGCGGAGAATCAAGCGATGCGTCAGTCCGCCATCCAACAACAAAGCCACTCCGACAACAGCTCCACGGGCAGCGGCAGTGACAAGGACAAGGACAAGGACAAAACAGATGGCTTAAACTCTGAGCTGGCGGAGGAGCGTAAACGGAGCGCCGAATTGGACAAAGAGCTCAAGTTGCAGGTGTCGCTCAAAGCGGAATCCGACATGGCCATGAAGCTGCTCGAAAAGGACATACACGAGAAACAGGACACAATTATCTCACTGCGACGTCAACTGGACGACATTAAACAAATAAATCTGGAAATGTATCGCAAGCTGCAGGTGCGTATTGCCACAAAACACGTAGAGCTGGGCAAGGAACTTTAACAAGTGATCCTGCGCCCAACTCTACACACCACCACCACCACACACCCAAAAATCACAACTCATCTGTTCACATTCATCAACTAACTCATTTGGTCGTCCATCATTGGTTTATTTCTTTCGTGTTTTGGTTACTTCATTATTTCAACTCAAATTCACGTCCTCCCAAATCGCAATATGGCCCTAATCGCGCTGTTGAAAAAGTACAATAGATAACTCCTACTACTACCCCCGTTTAAAATTCAAAATATAGGAATGTGAAGATGAACTCACACAGAAGGGCGAGATGGTCTCTCGTTTGCAAACGAAAGCCTCACAAATTGGTAACATTTTACAATCGCTAGAAAAGAAATACGACAACAAGCTGCACGATCAGCAGCTCCAGATGAGCGCCGCTGGCGGAGATCGTTCCCCCAATACGCGACGCCAGCAGAATCTGCAAAAGTTCGAGGCAATGACCAAGAAGCAGAAGCAGGACACTGGACCGCCCATGAAGCGGTTGCATCTCAAAATGGAGGGCATACCGCCCTTCAATCCTCACAATTATCGCAAGTCGCCAGCGGGCCCAGCTCCAAATCCGCTCCAGCTGCAGCCAGAGGATTCTGCAGTCAAGACGCCCACATCCGCCAAATCGTTGAACGATGAGCTGGCCGAAGCTGCGGCTGCCGTGACGCATCACTTCAAGGGCGGCGGAGATGGTTCAAGGAGCGACTATGCTCTGTCCAGCGAACTGGATACATCGCCAGGACTTATCGCTGAATAAACTTCATTTGAACTAAGTTGTTAAGAAGGCATTTACTTAAGTTTATGAATATACACAATATTATTTATGCTAAATTGGAACCTTTTGAGTACGGTGGTTGATTGTTAATAACAATCCTTCAGTTGTAGATCAAGTTTTTAATTACTTAATCAATTCAAGAATACTAATTTTCCATTATTAACCACTGTACTACATAAATAAGTTCCCATTGGGGTCAACTATAGAGCTGTTAACCTAACTGTAACTCAAAGTGCAACTGCTTAACAATATATATTTTAGAACCTATATTAAATGTACGTTGCCTTTAATACTAAACTTATAGAGAACCATAGTATGTTATAAAAATATATATAAATATAGCTGCAGATACAAAAAAGCTATAACAAGTTGTTGAAGATTCTCAAAATTATAAAGCTGTTAGCTGAATGTTCCCCATAAAGTATTACATCATTATGTGCGCATATTTGTATAGAGCTGATTTACTAAATAATACATATATTATACAAAAATCTATTTCACTCGAAACGCGTATGTAATCTCAACTTGCTTTGTATCGGTATAAAACCTAATTTATACTTCTGCTATGTACTTAAAAACTAGTCAAATACTATAATAATGTAATTATATGAATATATATGTATGTATGTATCTATGTACATGCTAAACGGACTAACACATATACACATACATATAACTCTCAAAACCAAACCAAAGAAATAAAACCTATCTTAACTCAAGTCTTTCATTTCTGACTAACCCATATACTGTTGTGATCTTTGATCTATGTTGTTCAAACGGCTCGTACAAAAAAATTTCTTGTATTTGTATCTTATTGACAGGATTGCAAAGCGTCGCTGACACACAAAACGGAGCTAATGACCAAGTTAGAGTGCCAAAAGGAAGATATGGCCAGCACAATTGAAGAATTAGAGAAAAAGTAAGATCGAGTTTATAACACTTGCCACAAAATGATTTTTTCGTTTATAGTTGGGGGTTGGGTTTTCTATAAAAGTTTTCTGGGTAGCTAAAGTTGGGACAAAAGTTTTCCAAGAACTAAATCATTCAAGTAGAGCTTGTTTTTGTTTGTGAAATAACTTTATGAAAACCTGCTATAAAACGCCCCTTAATAAAACGTACGTTTCGCTTTCCGCAGATGGACAAATGATAAAAGCAACTTGGGCGAGATACTCAAGAATACGTCACAAACGATGTCCACCCAAGTGAGTGCTAGCGAGGAGCGAGCTGCCCGAGCAGAGGCTGAGACGCGAATTGAACGTGAATGGCGCGTGTCCTTGCAGGAGAAGGAGCAGAAGTTGAAGGAGAAGATAACGACACTACAAGCCTGTGTGAAGGAGCTCAACGAGGAGAAGCAGAAGAGCGACAAGTTGAAGATGGATCTGGAAAAGGTGCGCACACAATGGTCGGAGGCGCAGACGACGCTCGAGGAGCTGGGCATACAGTTGAGCGTGAGCAAGCTGAAGATCGCCGAGTTCCAGGACAATGAGAGACGTCATCAGCAGCTGATGTCCGGCTCATCGCAATCTCTGCAAACAATGCCGGAAACTGTGAGCAGTCCGGGCATCTGGGCGCCCGATTCCATAACCACTCACTGCACTGCCTGCAGCCGGGAGTTCAACTTAACCCGTCGCAAGCATCATTGTCGCAGTTGTGGCGAAATCTTTTGCAAAGCCTGTTCGGAGAATTCGCTGCCTCTTCTGAATGCTCAGGGTCTGCCGGGTAGGCCGGTGAGGGTCTGTAATGCGTGCTATGCTTCCACTGGCAAATGATCAGCAGCAACTGTGCTAATTTCTATATGTATAAATAGTGCGTTTATAGTTATTTACAAAATTGATTGTTATAAACAAATATTGTTCAGCGTCATGACTATTTGCCACGCCCACATACTACTTCCAATGGTAACGACGTGCGTTTATATAATAAATGTATTTTTGTATTCCTATTATTTGACATGAAGCCTTATTTGATTACTAATAAATATACAAACACACATTAATGGTGCGATTTAATTTTACAATTATAACAGTTGAAAATATCTTGCCGCTGTTAGCTCTGCGCGGTCTCTGTTAAGTTTACAGTTTGTGGGTGACCACATTCCGTGGTTGCATTTGGTATCGTTTGTCGATAGATTTGGGTATAATGTGAATGCAGCCCTTTGGCGGAAATATTTGAATGTTTAACAGTGCTCCTGTTCATGTTATTGTGTATTTTTAAGCTTAAGGGTATGCTTTCTTTTAGCACGTTTTCAAGTTTTTAAACAATTCAAACTACATTCTGCAAAGCTCAATAACAAATTGTTCCTTTGAAATGAGTAGCATGACATTACTGATCTCTTATTAAAACTTTCTCTAATTAAAACACTTTGAAAAACTAATAAAGCACTCAACCGTTATCTTATCAGCCCACATGCATTCACCCCAATAATTTTTACACATGTGAATGTCCTCACAGCGACCTTCACTCAAGTGGACAAACAACTATTACTAGGACACATAAATGGCTATCAAATTGTCGGCCATTATGTAATGCCATACATGTAGTTTTTTAATTAAATCAAATAAAATTCACAGCTGGCAGCCCAACAATGCAAAAAAGAAAAACTTCAAAAATACAGCCCGCGGCACTTTTAAGAGTTGTCATTACCATAAGCCCGGGAGAGGAAAGGAGAGAGAGCGAAAGAGTTGCATATAAACCCGATATTTGGCTGGGAATCACGCGCCCTTGTGTCGTCCAAATGCAGACAGGCATATGTGCAGATTTAAACTAATAACAGTTGCCTCAACGCGCTGTCAAAGGGGCGTTGAGTTTTTGGTGCCATAACTGAGGGTTAGATAACGAACGGGGTTGGGCTGTGGGGTAGGGGTTGGGTTCGGAGTTCATGAGAGCAGTGGCTCCGAGCTGGTTGTGGGTGCACGGCGCGAAAAAGTCAAGTACTTGATGAAAATGTCAAGTATTTTAATCGTAGATTAGAAGAGCGAAATCAAATTGAAATAGTAAAATTGAAGCACTTTGAATTTATTCAAGGACTCAACTCAACAACATTTTCTCACTGTGTACCATCGAAATCGGAAACAGTGTTTATGCCCGAACAAAAGCTATAAGAGAGAGAGAGAGAGCGAGTTTCAAGAGCTGAATTAAAAGGGCGTTGCCTTCCTTCATATGCCATATTGTTATTAAAAAATGATTATTATGTTATTATATAAATTAACGGTTCCCAAACTCGAGCATCATGTCATATTGCCAAAGTCAGCTAAACACTCTGTGTGACCTTGTTTTGGGCAAATGTGGCCAGCTCAAATTACAGGCATCATAATCTCAACGTTCCGCCCAGCTAACGATCCTTGTAAACTGCCTCGTTTGCGTCAAGGGTGTCAAATGATTTTTGGGTGCCGGAATTCGCAATATTGTATAAATATACACGCGTGTATGTGTGTGTGTGTGTGTGTGTGTGTGTTTGCTCCTTGAGCCATTTGTGTGTCACGGGCAATTGTTTGAAATCAGAGTATCCGGCTTGCGATTGATTATTCGGCAAAGATTTCATTCAGCTCTGTTTCTCTAGTGCCAATTTCCAAGGAATGCTTTTGGCGTGTGTCAAATGACACAAGGGATATTGATACTATACCCGGGTTTATTTGGCAATAATTCGATTACAATTACAAAAACGTACATAAATGGGAATAGTTGTTGTCTGGCTCCTATCAGATCTGCATATGACACCAGCAGATTCAATGAAATGAAACTATGTTAACTGATTGCAATAAAAAATGCAAGTAAATGGTTTTTGTTGAGAAACTGAAAAACATTTAAAATGTTATCAGATGTATTGTTTGCTTGCTAATCTTAAACTCTTAATATTTTGCTTAACACTTTATTTAAATCTTTTCCCAAGATTCAATTACAAAACAATGTTTCGAGCCCTGGGCACAGTTATTCAATTTATTCAACTGTATTTGTTTTGTCCATATCCTCTAGATCTGCATATGACACCCAGTAAAAATCTTACAACTAACAAGAAACTCTGTGAACAGATAACAATATGGCAAAGAAAACACAAAACACAACAAAAAAAAAAGGAAGAAAAACATACAAAAGTTTCTGTGAACTTTTAACAACATTTTCACGTTTCCTTGAATCTGCTGCCATATACGAAGTATTTTGTTCCATTCTGGGCACGTGGAATACGCAAAAATGGCTTCCGACGCCCACAAACGTTTCCTATTCTTATACCTACACCTACCTCCCTTCCACCCCCCCCTACTCGTATATCAACAGAAAATGTAATTTCATGGCTCGCTGAACGACGAAACACGAAATACATGAGGAGCAGAGAGCTGAGAAAAAGAGAGTTCAAAGTTTCAGCTTGTAGCGAAGCTTCTAGTCGTGGGATATGCTGGCTGGCAAGGACTTTCGCAGGACTTGAAAGCGCCGGAAGTTATTTAATGAGATTTTCTTGATGTCAAAGATAAGTCGAAGATTTTCTACACACACACACACACACACACAGTCTGTAACTAAAGAAATGTTCGCTTGCTTGTAAAACAATATGCAAAAGCCAAACACACAAAAAGAAAACATAGAAACAGGCCAGGCTAAAAAGGATAAGCGCAGGACCGACAATTGTTGCACACACTTGAAATTAAATTAACTTTTTTCTCGCCCCCTGTCCACTTGGAGTGGCTGCGTCCTCGCTTTGTTTCCAATGCCTGCCGCTGACAGTTCACCAAATGGAAAGCTCACAAGGAATGGAGGGGTAGGATGAGGCATGTAACTGCTCTCTCTCTCTCTCTCTCTCTCTCTTTCTGGGTGGCTGTACCTTTCTCAAAATAGAGACAATGTTCCTGCGTCTTCAATGATTGCTCAAATATTGTCTTTTGGACGCTAAACATAAAACACAAGTTCAACTGCGCAACGCACAACAACAACAACAACAACTACTACAGCAACAACAATAATAAAAGAGAAGAAATAAAAAAAAAATAAACATAAAACAAACAAATCGCATTTCGGAATGAATGAATGAGGCAATGACGCAAGGAAATCTCATTAGCCGCGTGTCTTCAAGTTTCATTTTTAATTTTGTACAATTTTTTTGATCTCTCTACACTTAAAAAAATGAAGGGACATTGCTAGGTCTGCAGAGATTAAACAACTTTACGTTCTTAAAAATATTATGATTGTCACAAAAAGAAAGGAAGTGTTCATTTTTAGAACTTCTTGAATTTGTAATTAAATTTTTTTTTATAAATGTCCCAATCTAGGAAAAACATTCTAAAAATGTAGCCAATGCTAAAATTGGAGACCAGAAAAGAAAAGATTTATTTTAAGAATTTTTGTTCAATATTCTAAGTTAATTTTAATAATAAAATATATGTAGGAATATTTAAAATTCTAAAGGGAAATCTCTACTGGGAATACTAGATTTTTCACGCCTTATTGTTTCTCCCAGTGTACATACATTGGGCGCACACAGACAATAAACACAACAACCGAAAAAAAGAGATCTTTGTATACAACTTAATATTTCGGTGGTCTTGATCAAATAATTTTGCGGCCAATGCACGGCAAATATTTGTCAACATTTTAAGGCACTTTTCTTTTGTCTGTCTCCCAATATCTCAATCTCAGTTTGTAAGTGCCCCAAGACCCCTTCCCCTCTTTTCCCTACCCTACAAACAGCATCTGTCACTGTCTCGTCTGCTGAATCAGAAGCAGTTCATCGTTACTCTTCAGCTTGCTTCTCACTTGAGCACTTGACTTCGTCTTTCACGTCGGAAGGCATCAAAAGCAAAGAAACATGGCCAACAGCAAAGGTAAGTAAAGTAGCAGTATGATCTTTCGGTTGGCAACTTCAACTTTCATCGCAAAGCACTTTGTATTTATGTACCTTTCGAGCCAACTTAACTAACGGCTACTTTATTTGTATTACCAACACGGTTGATCTTTGCCAAAAGACAACAGCAACATTTGCATTGACATCTAACTAAAACTCATGATCAAGTTTAAATACACTTCTGGTATTGTACAAATGTACAAATAGTATGTTTGTCTTGTTGCAGTATAGGGATGCAACTAATATGACAGTTGAGACACCCTGTTATATTCTGTAAGGCATTTTGCAACACTTAAATAAGGGGCTAAACACGAAAAGAGTTTGTATACCTATGCTATACTATGTATAATGCTTATGCCCTACTAGGGGACTTCAAGAGTAACTTTGACCTTTAATTTTTGAATATGTAAAATTAGTTTTCACCTACAATTAATATGCAATAATTTAGCGAAAAAAATAAAGTCCCCCTTTCTCAGTTAGGATATCAATCAATTAGGACAAAATTAGTCAACTAAAAAACCCTATGTTCAAATAAAAGAAGGGACAAAGGGATAATGAACTCTTCGAAGGCTCATAAGTATATTCAAATTATTTTAATGTTGACTGGTTAATAAAGATAAGCCAAAGCGAAAAGATGAATACATTCCGATAAAATACAAAACCCTTGCACTCAAGCTTACACAATTGTGAATAAATATAGATGTTTAATCATAATACAATAACTAGCTATACAACACATCACTTAAAGCATATCAGATTCATCAGTAGATATGTCTTTTTTTTGTACTCCTTCTTATTATGATGATTCCGACTTGTTTTCATTGTTGTTCCGTTTACTTTTGTTGTTGTTGTTCGGTTGTTGTTGCGTTGTAGTATTTAGCTACTGGTTACCGATTGATGATGATGCCTTGACTCTGCTTGCTTGCTCATGATTATTACGAGCATATTGTTTGTATTGCAGGCTATGGGCTTACCTCTTTGCCTCCCACCCCCCGCGGGGCTCACTGTTTTCGAGTCCAGCTCATGCATGAAGAGCGGCGGCGGCGGCGGCGACGGCGGCGATATAATGGACATGTTTCAGCTTTTGTTGGCTGAAGAAGTTGTCAGTCAGCGCGGTACAAACTAATTTGCATATTTGGCCCGCAGTAAAAACACTTTTTAAGTGGCCACCCAGCAACAAAGCTTATTGTACATATGTGTGTGCGTGTAAGTATATATGTGTGTTTGTGTGCGTGTGCACTTTAAACAAAGTTAAAATACGAGAAATTGCCTCTGCGCAAAAACCAGTAGCAGCAAAAAGCCAAAAGCAACAACGACAACAGCTTCAGCTTCAGCAACAACAACGCAACAACAACAACAAACTCCAGCCATTTACAGTTGCCAACGCTAACTGGCAGCCCACTGTGCAGGCGAGCGACAGAGAGAGCGCTATGAACTCTTGCTCTCTCTTTGTTAGTTGTCCTTGTGCCGCTCTCTCACACACGCACGCACGCACAAGGTCTGCCGACTCTGCTGCTCCTCTCTTCAGTTTTGGAAACTTGTTTCTTTTGGACTAGCTTCCAAATACAACATTGTAGCCGCTTTGTGTTTATATTGTGTGTGCGTGTGAGTGTGTGTGTGTGAGTATTGGCTCCGCCTCTGCGCGTAGGCGGAGTCTACACACAGCAAGAGAAACCACAAAAACGTTTAACGCGCAGCGAAACTGAGAGCGAGAGAGCGTTAAGTGCGCAGAGCTTTTAAAATGTCGCCGCTTCTTCTCGCACACGTGACTTGAACGTTTTGTTATTGTTATTGCCGTTGTTGTTGCTGCCTGCTGCTGCTTGTTCTGCTGGCGGCATCGCCGTCGCAGTTTGTTTCAATTGCAATTATATTGTAACATTCTAATAGGCCAATACGACCCACTGAAGCGCCCCCGGTGGTGGCATCCCACCATCAGCTTTTACTCCCATTGGCGTTTCTTATGTACAAGAGACTTTCTGTTCTTTGTTTTCTGTAAGCAGCGAGGCACGATTTTTATTATTTATTGTTAAAAACTTGTCAAAATAATTTTTTCAAATATTTTCATATAAAAATAATGAAAATTTACTGAAAAAAAAAATGCAATGCAAGGTATGTGGATAAGTAGTTAAGGTAATCATTGTGCATATACGTTATATTAAAATACCACTTTGCCATAAAAGGGTTATTCTAAAAATCTTCTTAATTATTTGAAGTTTAAGAGTATTCGACTTTTGAAAGTTTGAAGAAATTTTTAATTTAACTACTAAACGAAATAATCTCAAGATTCTGATACCACTGTTACGAAAAGAAAACTTTTATTTTTAAGATAAGCTTTAATTCTCAGAAAACTTGAGTTGCAGTTTCAAGCAAATACTTTTTGTATATTTACTTTTTAGCACGCGTTCCATTTACCATTTTTCAACCCAATAAACAATTTTAATTTAGTTCTTTTTATTTTAAGTCTTTTAGTGGCACGTTTTCATGTTTGTTTAGCTTCAAAGGCAGAAAACATTTTGTTTACATAATTCTGAACAATAAACAATTATTTGTGCTAACACTTTTATGCTAAAAATTGAGAGCAACTAAATATGAAAAGCAAGTGGCAACATGCCAGCAAAAGCAAAGCAAAGCAAAGCAACTTTAACATTTGAGGATTGAGGAGCCTGCAGCTGCAGACGACCCCTGGCTGCAATTGCCAGCCATAACAGTTGACCTCCTAAGTTTCTATACATAAGCAAAAAAGCAACAACAAAAAGCACTGCATGCCAACTGTGTCAGTTGTGTCGACCTGGATGTGCGTGTGTAAGTGTATGTGTGTGTGTGTGTGTGTGTGTTCGCCTACGCTGCCATGCCAACCAGCGGCGAGGTCGCATCGCAGCTGAGGCGCAACAACGTTTTTGGTTGGCTGTTCGTTCCCTTAGCGAAGCTCTCGCACACACACACACACACACACACTCACACAGTGCCAAAGCTAAGCAATAACAGCACCAACAACAACAGCAAAAAGAAATTGTAAAACAAAAGCAACAAAGAAAATGAAAGAAACCTCAAACAACCACCAGCCAGCCAGCCGTGCTAACAGCAGCCTACAAGCAACAACAACAACAACAACACCATCACCACCATCCACCATCCACCATCCACATCACATCCACCAAAAACAAAACCAACCAAACTCGCTCCACTGTGCCAGGCGTCTGCCGCAGTCGCCGTCGCTGCCCGCCTCGAGTGCACAAATTTGTATACAGTACCAAATTAGATTTTGAAACTTTTTTCTTAATTGCTGCTGCTGCTGCGACGGATGCCAACGCCGACGCCAGCAGCACAGCAGCAACAACAGCAACAACAACAAAAGTGGTGGCAACACTCTCTGTGTGTATTTATATTTTGCAACCCTAGGATGCTCAGCTCTCTCGCTCACTCTCTCATCCTGCTCCTGTTAGTGTGTGTGTGCGGCTTTTGTATTGGTAAATGTTGCCGCTTTGCCGCCATTTGCCTTGAACGCTGTCGCTGCCTACGCCGCTGGCATCGCCGCTGCTGCTGCTGCTGCTGCTGCTCGCCTTTGAAATTTAGTCCAAGTTGAATCAGTTGCAATCGAATGCTTCATCTGACATGGTCGTCAAAGCGCGTGCCGTGATAACTGTGTTTTCAACTCTCTGTGTGACTCTTTCACCAAAGCGTGATTTCAATTAAAAAATTGATACAAACTAACTAATGAATATATATTAAAATATATATATACAAAATATAAAAACTAACTCTAGCAGAGTGTGTGTGTGTGTTAAGTGTGTTTATTCTTGTGTGTGCTCGAACAGCATGAGTTTACCGTCGGGCGTCGATATGCAGAATCTAATGTCACAGCATCCGGTGTTGGGCGCCCTACCGCCCGCATTTTTCCTGCGTGCCGCCTCGGAACGTTATCAACGCACTCCAAAATGTGCCAGGTGTCGCAATCATGGCGTGGTTAGTGTGCTTCCAGTCTCATCTTTAATCTCCAGATTGCTAAGATTCCAATTGGTTATGGGGTCTTTTCATTGCTGACCAAAAATTAGATTTAGTCTTATGTAAAACAAATTCTTTGCATGAACTTTTGCAAGAAATTGTCAAACTTTGTTAAAGATTTTTAAAATTTAGAATCTTTTTCAATCTTTTTTTTCTGCCCATTGATAACATTTTGGCATTTAACCAAAGATTAGAGTTCATCTGGGTTTTTCCCTCTTACTAACATTGTTAGAGTTTATTGCGAAATCGGATTTAACAATCATGTCTTATAAAAAAATTACTTACTAAAATTCCATGGATTTTTTTCAATCTCAATCGAAATTTTAACGATTCAATGTTGAGAAAAGTCCTTCAGATAAATCAATTTTAAAACCTCAATCAACAACTTCAATATCATATCATTTGCAGGTCAGCGCATTGAAGGGTCACAAACGTTATTGCCGCTGGCGGGATTGTGTTTGTGCCAAGTGCACCTTGATAGCGGAACGGCAGCGTGTGATGGCCGCACAGGTGGGTGATGGCCACAGGCCTGATCATAGCCGCTTAGTCATCTAAACTGTCAGTTTTCCGTTTCCGTTGGCTTTCAGGTGGCGCTGCGACGCCAGCAGGCGCAGGAGGAGAACGAGGCCAGGGAACTGGGACTGCTGTACACCTCGGTGCCCGGATCGGGTCAACAGAATGGCAGCGATAGTGTAACGCCCACCCCACACAGTCCCACCGGCCCGGGCGCCAACTCGGCCTCCACACAGAATGGTGTGTTCCATGGCGGAATACCTTCGCCGCCCAGCGATGGCTATGAGGCAAGCTCCACGCCCAGCCACCAACAACAGCAGCAGCAGCAACAGCAACAGCAACAACTTCATCATCAGCAGCAGCAACAGCAGCGACAGCAGCAGCATTACAATGGCAATGAATCCGACACGGATGGACGCACACGTTCCGAGCACCTAAGCGTTGGTTTCTCACCCACACGCACCGAACTGGACGAGAGTCCTGGTAAGTCCTTGCCTCAAAAAATAACATGAAATTATTATATTTACGCCTTGCTGCCCACCATCGCAAACAACAACAACACCCACTTCAGTGTGCAGCTCATGTGTGACAAACCCCTCCACTCCACTCCACTCCACTCCACCCACCTCCCTCCTCTTCCAGAAGTGCTTGAAAGTTGCTCAAGAAAAACCGCTAGCGAAAAATGTCCCGTTTTCAATTGTCAAAAGCGCAGCGGCGCATAAAGTGCCACACTCCCAGACACACACACACACATGTGTGTGTGGAGTTTTAGGTGTTGTTAACTGAAGGGCTTCCCAGTGAAGGCGTTTAACCTGCACTTGGCTAAACGGCGCATAAACAACGACTTTAACCCAAACCAGTCTCAAAAGGGGGAAATGGTATTTAAATTTGAAGTTAATGGGTTAAAATTGCAACTGTTTAACAGAAGCCTTAAATTGAAGTTAAAGACTCTAATTTCCTACCACAATTTCCTTAGATTACAGCTTAACTGGACTAAGGAACTTTAAGGTGGCTATAAAATAATATTAATATTTCAATATAATACAAATTAAAATTCTTTAGACCAAATGCTTATTTAGAAACAGGGTTTTCTAAGAGTTCAATTAAGTTTTGGCTGTCTGTCCATTGTAACTCATTGGGATAAATTGTCCTTCCTCGAATTAAACCTAATATCCAATCGGTTACTATAACCTTTAAGTAACTAAGTCTCATAAACCTAATAACACAATTAAAGGCAACATTATCCGATACAATATTCATCTTATATCCCCTTAAGAAATCAGTTTTTCTCAAGATGGGGGCACGTCAACAGTTACAAAGTCCTTGGAATAGATACTTCAACAGTTCATTGAGTGCTAATTTGGAACCTTACTTACATCGTCAGGTTGTAAGACAATTCCAAGCTGAGGGCGTAATGTGAGACTATCTCACTCAATATCTTTTCTTTATTGGATATGTTTGCCTTTTCGGTTCGTTGTTGTTTCGAGAAAGGAAAACACGCAAGGATTCTCACGCGAATCAATCGAACCTGTCCCATTTAAGTACTACACTGTTTATTTGCACTGAAATCCAAGACGATTTCATGCATCAAGTAAATAAAAAAAAAAAACAATTCAAAACACCAGGTGAACATTCCACTGTTCTCTACTGAGTTTGAGGACTTCGTGTATAGCGGGGGGTTTACATAAAGAAAAAATCGACAGGGCGCAACTTAATTAAATTTTCACTGCGGCTTCGTCAACTGGCAAATCAAACAGAAAAAAAATATCGTATAGCTTGTTTCATTTCTGTACAGGTTGCAATCTCTCGGCAACCCCCGCGCGTGTATCAGTGTCTAGGGTTGCCATGTCAACGAACCCTACCTAAGACTATCCTAAACTCATCTCCATTCCCAACTCCAACTTTTTGTTTGCGATTCCCGTGATTACATTTTTTTTTGTTTTTTGTTTTCTGTTGGTTTTTTCAATCGTCGCACAATTCGATACTTTTATTTGTTTTGTGGAAAACCACAAACAGAGTTTCCCACAGCTACCTGACTGATCTCCACTCTCAGAAAAATTGGATAAAGAATTCCTAACATTTTGTTACAATTAAAATTTAAGGTTCATTTAATTATTAAATTTTTAACTTCAAGAATATTCAGGAAACAATATTTATTCGTGAGTGTAACCTTCATTATCTTTCTCTTCATGCTCTTTGCAGTTTCCAAACGCGGTGCTGCTCTCTCGAATGAAACCGATCAGGATACGGGTTCCGAGTCCGGCTCGCCCAGTAGTCCTCGGCCCAAGGTCGCTGGTTTGTTTAATCTGACCTCCAGTCTGTCGCCCGCACGCACCGGTCCGCCCAGCTCACCTGAGTCCGATTTGGATGTGGATTCCGCACCGGATGAGGCCACGCCGGAGAATCTCAGCCTCAAGAAGGAGGACAGCAACTCGCCGCCAAACACACCCGCCGAGAATCTGCATCTGTTGCGCTCCTTTGGCAATGGACATGCCCAGGGCTTCATGCCCTATCATCATACGCAGTTCCTGGCCGCCGCCGGACTGCCCACACATCATCCGGCGGCGCAGTCGCCGATGCAGCAGCAGCAACAGCTTCTGGGGCAACATCCTCAGGCACAGCATCAGCAGCAACAACGTTCCCCAATCGATGTCCTGATGCGTGTGTTTCCCAATCGGAGACGCAGCGATGTGGAACAGCTGATGCAACGCTTTCGTGGCGATGTCCTGCAGGCCATGGAATGCATGCTCGCTGGCGAGGATCTGACGCAGACGCCAACACCGCCCTCGGCACAGGTTCCTCCCTCGCCGCCATTCCCCATGAAGTCCGCCTTCTCGCCGCTGGTACCGCCCGCTGTCTTCGGTTCGCCCACCCATCCGCATCGGTATCATCCCTTCATGCAGGCGCATGCCAAGCGTTTCCTCTCCGCTCCGTATGCAGGCACAGGCTATCTGCCCGGAGTGCTGAGCAGCTCGGATATCGATCAATCGGAGTCGAATGGTGCTGGCGGTATTCCCATGGATCGGAGTAGTAATGCTGGGGACTCCCAAGATTGAGGCTCGGTCGTCTTCCGGCCCTTCGAGACATAATAGTAATAGCTCAAGGGTCCCTCGCCTGGTCCCAGTGTAAACATTGTTTTTAGGGAAATCGCCGTAGAAATGATTTTTCGTTTAGTTCGTAAGATTGTAACTCTGGCTATATACATACATATATGAACATATATTTGTATCCTAGTACCGTGAAAAAATATAACCCACATATATCCAGAAGAGCTCTGCATAACTGTAAATTGTATCTGCATGGCATGTTTATCACTCAGATAGTATTTGTATCATACGTTAAGCGACCTCTAAGATACTACGTTTAGATCAAATTAATATAAGTACCTATATATTATTGAGATTATTGTGTAAAGAATCTTATACATAAAACTATTGAGATACCTATGTATATGTACCATACACCTATATACATATATATCGTACCATGTATTAGATAATACATTTCAAACACTGTGTTAAAGTATTTAATAAATTAAAGAAAATGAACAAAAATAAACAAATTCAATAAATCGATTCGTGTGTTTTGTGATGTTTAAGGTTGGGAAATGAGATCTTCCAGAAACTAAAATAATCGTTTTAAAGTCTGAGTAGAAATGTTTTCACATTTGCATATTCTGTGTTTTGTTTTGTTTTGTTTTGTTATTGGAACAAATTAAGTCTAGAGATAATACAGTGTGCTACTTATGCTAGATTTTTACAAGTGCAGCGCTCGAATAGAACAATGTTCAAAATGAAACGCCTAAATTTATACGACTTGCGTAAACAATTGCATTGCACAGAAGAGCACAATTATGCACAAGTTCAGTGTCAGTTGCAATCGACTGCTTCAACTGATAAGTTCGCTAATTTTGACTCGGGTACAAATCTAATTTGAGATATACTAAAAGTCTGTTGAGAATGACTTCAATGTCGGGTGTTAATGATCCGAACCTTATATCTCAATCTTCCGTTCTGGACGTCCTACCGCCTGGTTTCTTTCTACGTTCCACCTTGGATCGCAAGAATCGTACTCCAAAATGTGCAAGATGTCGTAATCATGGCATGGTCAGTCTTAAATAGGACTCTTAGCACGTTTTTCCTTAAACTCAACTATTTTCCACTTGTAGATCAGCGCTTTGAAGGGTCACAAACGAGTTTGTCGCTGGCGAAATTGTTTCTGTGTCAAGTGCGCAGTGGTTGCAGAACGTCAGCGGGTTATGGCCGCACAGGTGGGTTCATCGACACCTCACATTATAAAAATCCTTGAGATACTATCATCATTCAACTAACCTTTCAGGTTGCCTTGCATCGCCAGCAGGCGTTGGATAATGTGTGGCGAAGCAGACAGGCTATGCTTTATAATACAGTCAGCTCTAATCAAGCCACATCGCTGCTCTTTCACCATCCCACACAAGGAAACCATGCTTGTTTTGAGAACAGCCAACTTCAGCCAAAACAACCATTTAACTGCCAGTGTATGCCACCTTACACGGGAAATGAGTTTAAAATAAATAGAAGACCGGAAGAATTGACCGCACCTCAAGAATGTGATCCTGCACATTTGAAGGAGTCCGATGTTGTGGTGGACTCTGCACCCGATGACGCTGCGCCGCAGAATCTCAGCCTCAAGAAGACAGTGAATCCGCAACTCTTTCGCTCATTTGATAGTGGAGATTCCCAAGGTTTTATGCTTTACCATCCAAAGCCATTACAGCCAGCAAAGTTGCCGGAAATTCAAACACAAAAACGTTCTCCTATTGACATTCTGATGAGAGTATTTCCCAGTCGCAGACGCAGCATTGTGGAGGAGTTACTGCAACGTTCCCGTGGCGATGTGCTTGAAGTCATGGAGTGCATCCTGTTAGATGAGGATTTGCCACAATCGCCATCTTCCTCAACGGCCATTCCTTTGAGCAGCAATTCCCCAGTCAAGGATGCTAGCAGCTAGACATTTACCGAAATAAAAAGACCTTGTCTTCAAAGAAAAACATTGTTAATGCCCTATTTGCATGCAAGTATTTGAATATTTTACTAGCTTGGAATAAATTGCAGGTTTTAGTGCTTAATTACAATTCACGACCTTGGTTTCCAAGTAGTACTATTAAAGGAATTTATAAAAACTAGTTTTGCTTAGAATACAAAAGTATTTTGTAATAGGTCAATTAAGTAGCCAATAAATGTCAATTTTTGAATTGAGGTAGGTTTACAGAGACCGGAATTTGAATGAAAATAAACTTAGCCGAACCTTATAGTGAATGATTAGTACACAAATCATTTGCTGATTTCTAAGTAGCTCAATGTCGAGCTGTTTATAAAATTCGTAATTTAATTAAAAATCCAAATGAATGAATACTAAGCCCATCATTTGGGAATGGTGGGAAACTTTGCTCAAAAGTTTTTCCCAATTGAACACTCAGTCAATGATTATGGGATTATAATGACATACGCATATGCTATTGATATGTGAAGGCGTTAAACCCTATTAAATTTATCTACTATTCGCCACTATATTGTTTATTATTATCACAAAACTAACGGCACACGCCGACAATTTGGAAATGTTGAAAATGGAAAAGTGTGAAATCCTTTTTCACACACACACACACACAAAATTTGTTTTTGACTTGTTTGCTTTTTCCGGACACACGACAGACAAACACATAAACAAATTATAATAAAACTAACGCCCACACACACACACACACACACCCAAGGGGATTTAAGCGGTGGGGTCAGAGGTCAGTGGTAGGCTAGTGCTGTGAAAATGACCAGCATGATGAGGTTGCTCTCTCAACTCTCAACTCGACTCGACTCGAATCGGCATTTGAGTTATTTTACAATGGCAGAAGGACCACAGGGCTGGCAGGCAGGCAGGCAGGACAATAATATCGGTTACACGCATGCCGTAGTGCAAATTACAAAACTATTTGCGGACATGGGAACTGAATGGCGAATGGATAACAAAATTAAATTATTGGATATCAATTTGTCCGAATAGGTTGTTCTGTCGCATTGTGCGGCAACTCCAAAAGTCAACAGCAACAACAGCAACAAAACCATACAGAACATAACAACACACAGTATAGTGTGTGTATTTCATACGTGTGTGTGTGTGTGTTCAAAAGCATACAATGCGACTCGCTCTATGGACACCCATTGTCAGTGCCTAACAATGACGGGGTGGTCTAATTCCAAAACCACAGATCAACAACCACCACCCTGAACTGGACAATAATAGGCAACTACAGCTAGCTACACTGCAGAAAAAATCAAGAAGCAGAAGAAAAAATAGGGCAAGTTTCGTTGAAACCTCTCCTAAAACCCTAATTAGTGATTAGCGATTTGCTTTGCGAAGTTAATTCAAGATTATAATATCATAGGTCATTGATAGACTCTCAGGAAAAAGTAAGATACATATTTTGGAAAATGAACAAATATTTTAAAGTTAAATACGTTGTCTTGTATTAATTCTTGACCACTAGTTTTTCAACTATCCTTAAAATACCTGTAGACAAAACATTTTTTGTAGATTTTTTACGAACTTATACAGGAAACTATCTATAATTTAGTTTATAATCTTTGGAACAGTTTTCAAAACTTACCTTACTTTTTTCCACACATTTTTCTTGCCGTGTATCAGTTATCCTGGTGGCTTTCCTGGTGGCTGGCCAGCGTTTAGTCAGTCAGTCAGTTGGCCTGCCGCTTGCTCTTGTTATTGTCAATGGACGAGCTGTCGATAATATCTTAGAGTAGCGTTCCATGTTGGCCAAACAACAAACACAATGGCAGTGGCAAGGCTGAGTTGATGCTGTTGAGGCAACATGCATGTGTGTTCTCTCCCTCTCTCTAGTCGATTGTGCCACACAAAATGCATACAATGTCAGGAGGCAAGGAGCTGCTGGATAATGGACAATGAATTAATAGCAGGCGATTACGCCAACTGAAGGCAAACAAACAAACAAACAAACCGAACCAAACGAATGAACAAACCAACCAACTAACAAATAGATATTTAGATACGATAGATAGCTATAGATAACAAGGATAACTGGCATGGGTATCTACAATTTGTGTCCTCGGGGCTGCAGATGCCACACGGGCTCTTGTGGCTTTCCATAAGTGCCGTCAATTAAAACTCAACCCGAAGCCCCTTGCTCATTCCTTCTCTTTAAGAAATGGCACATGGTTAGCTAAGTTAACCCCTTGCCAAAAAAAAAACAAAACTCAAGGAAAAAGGGTTACTTAACAGCTTAAATGCGCCTAGACATATGTTTTCAAGATAATAATATATAAACGAGGGTGGTCCTCCGGGCCTGTAGCAATATTTATTTCTTCTCCTTGGCATTAGTTTCATTTATTTGTTATTATTTGCTTTTGCCAGATTTCAAATGCATTCGCCCCATTCCCATCTCTCTCCCTTGTTTTTACAAGGCAAACATTAAAGAAACCAGGCGGCTCGGATTGGGAATGGGAATGGGATTGGGTAACCCAATCTGCGGCTTGTCAAGCAATGGGTCATAAGGCTACATGGCAACTAATTTGGCAGGTTCCCCAACTCTCAAACTGTCTACGTTTTTTTTTTTGGTGTGTTTTTTGTTTTTCCAACACACAAACAGACAGATAGATGGAAGAGAGAAAAAAAAGACATGAAAAGACAACAAATGCCATTTCAAGTAGCAAACGTGTAAAGTAGGTGGCCCAGACCTTTTGCCACAACAAGAGACACCGCCACCGGCGCACAGTGGTAAAAAATAAGAAAATCTAAGAATAAACATAGAGGACAAAATATGATATAACTTTACAGTGGAAGCTTCATTCATTATAAGGAGCTGACAAAAATGCAGTTTTGGTTAAAGATTTCTTGACGAAACTACTAGATTCTAGAATCTACATGTTTATTTCAGGCTTTGTGTACTGTTTGAATAAGATATAATTAAAACCATAAAAACCTTCAAACACTAAAAGTTTTTAATCTTCTTTTGTGCTTTTTTAAAAAGCTCTTTTAATACGAAGCAAACAATATTCACAATAATGTAAACTAATTTCTAATCTATTGATGATGCATAGAGTGAAATTTTTCCTACTGCTTTTGACCACTGTGCGACGTCAATAAGGCTGGTTCAGTCAGCTAATAAGCAGAGTGTCCATAGTACACACACACACAAGCATTACAAGTACAAGTAGAAACCTGGGCTGTGCCTGTTGAGCAACTGACACGATGAGAAATCAATTTTTTTTGATGCCGCCCAAGCAGACAACAGATGATATGGCCCATCCATAGATCTAACTATACTATGTACTCGCATATGATTTAATACAGTAGCTGGGCTAATGGCTGATCGTTCGTGTTCTTCATCTTCCCTCTGCTTCTGTTCGTTCTTTGATGCACTCAGTCGCCGTTTGGTTTTGTTTACACAAATATTCATAATTTACATATTGTTTTCTTTTTTTGTTGTGTTATTTTTTATTTGGTTAGTATTTGTGTGTTGTCTTTCAAATGATTTTTTACATTTGCTTGTGTTGCTTTCTTTTTGAGGGGGAAAGAATGAAAGACAGAGAGGTAAAACTACCTTCTTCTTTTATCAAAGCCGACGCGTTAGTTTGCTTAGTGAATGCATATGTTGATTTCCGGAAGGCAACTGTACCTCACCATATTCATATATTTTTTAATTTACTTTTGTATTGAGTTCTCTGCTTAGCTCATTGTTTGCCCATCAGCGTCCTCATCAGTCGCATCAACGTCGCCCGTCAAAGTCCTTCCTCATCGTTGTTGTTGTTGTGATTTTTGAACTCTACTCTGTACAAAAGTCACGTGTTGTCTCTGCGGTTGACATGGCGTAAGCGCAAGAGGAGGGGTGGGGGGTTGACTAGCAGAGCTAAGTGCGATAAATATCTAAATGCAACGCTTTGCAGCGTGTTCATGTTTATCCAACAGTTTATTTGTGTGTGTGTGTGTGTGGGTTAATTGACAACAAATCGTGTGTCGAGTGCTTTCGTGCAGGACACGTGGGAGACAGATTGGCATTGGGTTAATTGGCACGCGCTAACAAGGACATGCTAAATTTTTACACAATCAGATGCGATAGTAAGTCAAAAAGTGAATTTATAATAAAGAAAAGTCTTTGAATTGAGAAAAAAATAAGCATAATGAAGGATAATCTAATATAAAAAACTACTTAGCGAAACGTAAAAGCTTTTCATGCCTTTCAGATGATTTTAAGTTTAGCTGTAATAAGTTTCAATATAATTCGAACTTAATTTTCATATGCTATGGTTTTTATGGGATATATCTCACATTAAAAAGTCCTTAGTTCCTCCTCTCAGTTCTTAAAGATAATACTTGACACATCACAATCCCATTCACTCCCGTCAACACTAACGACAATAAGGAAAAAGTATAAATAAAACTGCAATCACAAAATTGTTTAACACTAAAAAACAAGGAAACGAAATAAATACACAAAAGTCCCCACTATTGGACACTTGATATTAACAAAGAGCAGCAACAAAAGGCGTATAGTATAAACGAAATATACAAAATACAATATGCAAAATAAATGCTCAAATAATAAAGAGCGGAACACACACAAAAATGGCAACGTAACTCAAGAGCTACTCCACAGAAAAAAGCGAGCGAGCGAAAGAACAAAGGAGCAGCCGGGGGAATGTCGGCTACAGGCTTATGGTGAGCGGAACAGAGATGGAAGGAGGATTGAAAAGGGAGAGAGCCATAACAATACAGTTGAGAGTGCAAACAAAGTGTAGGAAATAAAGAAAAAAGTACATTTTATAAAAGCAATATTAAAATAAATTGCTAGCCAGGCTATAAAAATAGTCAAAGGAATTGTGCAAATGGAGTTTGCCAACACAGTCGGCGACAAACTAACCTACAAAAGCGCGATAGAAAGGGACAGGCATACACACAGCAAGAGAAAAAGGCGGCAGGAGGTGAGGGTGTGAGAGTGAGACACAGCGAGTAAATAATAAAAGTTAAGTGGACAGAAATAAACTAAACTTGCAAGTGTTATTAAAGAGACTATATTTCAAATGTCTTTAAGATATATTAACTGTTGTAGATTAAAGTCTGAGCTACACATTTTATAATAAGAAAGGTGAAGAAAGATTTTCCACGAAAATATTTAAGCTTTCGAAAATTTATTTCTTTACAAAACATAATATACGAAAATTTAGAAAATAATTTTAAAGCAGCCCAAAACTGTTTGCTCACTCAAATACTTACAAAGCTTAAAGCTTAATATGATTACAGAATCTTTCTTTAAGCTCAAGATCCTTACCACAAAAACCTTGTTGTAATAACCTAGCAGAATTTTGTTTGTTCGGTTTTCAAACAATGGAAGAAATACATTTTATATTGCAGCTTTTTTAAACGTGACACGAATCCTGCAACAGGATCAGCCCTTGTGACCACTGCCCCTACCCCCCAATCCTTACGCCCCTTACGTGCCGCTGCCTCAATGACAGGCAGTTAAATACAAAAATTTTGAGAGCTCGAAGAAGAAAAAAAAAGGATTCTTGCCATCAGTTTGTTCTTTGTGCGCATTGTTAATCGAGTAGTTTTTGTTTTTATACATATATATTTTATTTCATTTGTCCGCGCCTCAGAGGAAATACTACATGTTGTATTCGTATTGTATGCCATTTGCTCTCTCCATATATGAAGATTTTTTTTGGAAACGCAGAGCTACAAATAAAGTTTTAATCAAAATGTAGTTGAGTGTTGAAGGGTTGTTCTTCAGCCCTTCAAGCGCCTCTGCACATGTGTGTGAGTGTGGACGTGTGTGTGAATTGTTTCTGTCAATCAGCAGCTCCTTTTGTTGCCGCTGAAGGATACAACGTGATATTGATTTCGAGTTGAGGCAAAACACAATGGCTGCTAACCGCTTTATTTTTGGCGAGGGGCGAGAACCGCAACCAATGAGAAAAGTTTCAAAAGATACGAGTGCGGCACAAACACAAATACACACACACACACACACATATATAAAAGCGCATGTGGTTTGCTCAAATGGTAGACATACTACACCTAAGAAAATTTAAGAATAGAACAGGCAAAAAGTTTCTTAAATGTTAGGTTATGTACCTGAAATTTCTTGTGAATAAAATATTGCATGATTTTAGGAGCACAAATAAATATTTAGAAAGTTTCTAAAATAAACCCTTTAACTTATATACAAAACACACTTTATTAGACATCCTTCCTGTATTTTTTTTCTCAGTGTATCACAAACACACACATACATCAGCACATTCATGCTCATTGCATAGTTTCATAATTACAAACTGCAGCAATGGCGCAGGACAGGACAGGACAGTCCAGTGGCACACCGAATCCTGACCACTTGGCATTGTAACGCCCCCCAGGCAAGCACACACACACACACAAGCACACACACACATGTATGTTGTGCCTTGGAAGTTCGCCTTGTGTGCGGCATGCGACTTGTGTATAGCTCTCCCTCTCTCGCAGCTGGTGGCAAATTTCATTTAAATGTGGTTAAATGCTTGTTGGCATTGCACGCCAACGGGGGGTGTGAGTTATCAACCCTCCACACACACACACACTCTCCACAGCTGCCCGCCCCTCTTGACGACTAAAACTCAATTAAAACGGCATTTAAATCATGCAAATTTTCTACTTTTGCTGTGAAATAAATTCTTTGTCAACTGCTTTGACTCCCCCCGGCGAGCATCGAAGTTTGCTTCTTGCTTCTTTGGAATTGTTAATAGTAATTTGTCAGCCCACATATACATAAAACGTACTCCCCTTCTTCTACCACTTAACCGCATCGGATTGAGACAATGGCATCGATTCAGTTCTCAGTTCTCAGTTGATTCTTTGCTCAATATTTGCTGGCATGTCTGCAATTTACGCACATTTTTATTCAAATTATGTTTAGTGTTCAAATTGCTGTTGCAAAAAGCAATCACCCCCCCTAAAATACAAAAATATTTCATATTGAAATTCAACCAGATTCGAGTGCATCGAATTTGAAATGAATTTTTGCAAAAGATAGAATTGTGAATGCTCTTATGTTTAAGGAAACTTGATGTTAAAGATATATGAAACAAATTCCAAGAATTATAGTCTGTAGTAAAATATAATAATTATTTTAATATCTCAACTAAATTATCTCTTAAATTATTTCAAAAAAGTTTCCTGAAACAGCTTCAAATCGAACCTAAGCCAGCTTCGTTTTAGACTCTTTCAAAAAGACTCCTCTCTATATCGCGTTGATCTAGCAAACCTTATTCCTTATTCTCTATACCCCAAAGTTTCACAGTAATCATAATCTTTTCTCACAAAAAAAAAGTAAGAAAGAAAAGAAGTCGAAATCGCTGTCATCGAGCACATTAACGACTTCATATCACAAGACGGCAACTATGCCGCAAAAGCACATTTGCATATTTATGTATATTTTCCTCTTTTTTTCGGTTGGTAACCGCCAGAACATTAGCATTTTCTGCAAAGGATAATGCGCGAACCGGGTGCTCCCCACCAAACCCCTTACCCCAGTCTTGATTTGGCATTTTTCTACTTACATTTTCACGTACTTTTTATCCGCTCACATTTGCTTGACTGTGTGCATTCATATGTGTGTGTGAGTGTGTGCATGCGTGTGCTGAAGAGCCTCGTTAACAAAGTTATTTTGTCTTTTATAACATGACTATTTTGTTCCGGCTGTCAAACATAATTTGCCATGTGCCGAGCGGACATTAAGTTATACAAATTACATACTTTCTTCCGAATGTCCTTTGACGTCATGCGGCATGACATACATGTCGTGTTGGCTGCCTCACTGCCACACGTACAGTACATCTTATATCATGTTCTGGTCAAACGTGTTGGCACGCATGGCGTATGAGCGATATTAATAGTTAGTTCACAGAAACGTGGCAAACACACAATATATATATTTTTTGTGTGTTTTTCGCTTGTCATTGTGTTGCAGCCCAGAAACCTCAAATCATATTGATACACAGAAAAAAAAGGGTTGGAACTGGGTGAACATCAGTTAGGTTATGTTCAATTGATTACACTTGAATCAGATACTTATTTCCCTACTCTAGTATTATCAAAATCATCAACTAAACGACTTGGGTATAGAATATTTCTCTTCATTCCTTTCCTGATTCAGGAACTTTGGTTTCCTCTTAGTTATAGTTCATTCCTATCATACTGAACCTTAGAAACACATTTTCCTCAGTGCACATATCATTGTCACGCCCCCCTCGTACGCACAATTAATCTATTGTGGGCAGCACTTAATTGAATTACCGTGAACCGTGGTCTGAGGTAGCACTGCAAATATCAATTACAACTGCAATTATTGAGGACAAAAGGAAAAGCGAATGGTGCTCTCGCAGTAGGAAGTACAACAAAGTACCAAGTATTTAATTGAATTACAATTTCAGAAATGCAATAAAAGATTTTTCAAAGACTTCAGTGGAAAAAAGTTCTTAAACTATTGGGTGCAGGATGCGCTGTTGGAAATTTCAGACGCCGCGCCTGCGCAGACGGAGGGATCTCTCTCCAGAGGGAGGGAGGGGTAAAACATCGCTTACAACTTTTTAACACATCGCACAATGGGAACAATGGTACGAGAGAAGTTTCTTTGTTCCCTTCCTCTCTCTCTCTCTCTTTCTCTTCTTTGCAAATGGGCCACTCGCGTGTTCATTGTATTATACTTACTACTATAATATCCAATGCCTCTGAACTCTGAATTCTGCCCCCCGACCCCTTATCTTGAAAATATTGAAATGCGCACATAATGCGCACAATTGGTAGTTATGTGTAAAGTATACATATACAATACATAAGTTTATATATTCAAGTGATTCGCGTCGGTTTCCATTGTGCGCGCTTTGATTTCAATTCAAACTTCAGCGCAGTCGCAAACGCTGTCGCCGTTGCCGTCGCAGTCAACGTCGCAGTCGACGTTGACGTCACAATGGCGGTTCGTGAGCAGCAGAAGCAGCTTTTGCGTTTGGGTAAGGCCCACTTAATTCCAGGAAATTTAGTCTTTAAATGCTGCATATAATTGTGTACCCTCGAGTTGTGGCCACTTGGCATTGTCAAGAGACTCCTCCAAATGCTGGCTGGCAAACAGGAAAAAACGTTTTATGTTGCCAAACTGACTCGATTCCACGGAAAGAGAAATAACTTAAATAAGTAACGGATATATAGAATTTAGAAACAAGAAATGGTAGACTATGCATATTCCAAAGAACTTTAAATGAGATAACCTAAATGAAAAGTTACCTTAGGTTAGAAAACCTGCTTAATTTTTAAAAATATCCTTAGTTTATATAATCAGAGACAGCATTCATTCAGAGACAAATCTTTTTCATTTACTTAACTACAACTTATCAATGATCAAAATTCAAGGAATTATGAATAAGAACCAATAGCACAACCATAGGAAACCTATTCATATATAACCCTAATCTTCCTTTCTTATCATCATTAATCTAACCTATCAATAAAGTCCCTTTTAAACCTTCTCCTCTTCTCCCAACTTTCCGCTAAGATTGAAGCACAGTCACAATTTTATTCATCAATACAAGCACCCCGCAAAATATCATAAGATAATATTCAATTTTCAATGAAATGTCAATAGCTCAAGTGTTCTCCATCCAAGCTTGCAACACCCAACAGCAATAACCAATACTCTCCCCTTTCCACCTCTCTATCTGCAGCACACTTCAACATAATTCAAAATGCCAGCAAAACATATTCTTCAGGCCAAAAAAAAATAAATAATAATAAAGGGCAACAACGTTGGGCTGTGTGCAAAAGTATTTCAACCGAAATATCACACTTTGACATTGTCTGTGGGTTCTCGGACCGAGGGTTTCGACTTTGGGGTTGCGGTTGATGCTGCTGCTGCCGCCTAGCACAATTACGAGCTATGTGTATTGCCAATAAACGTCGCGCCCCAAACCCACAGAACGCCCCCTTCGTCGACGACGACGACGACGACGCCGCGGGTGCAAAAACACTTTGTAATACATATTTAGCTAAGCAAGGTGAAGAGGATGCAAGGGGAGCGGGAGGGGTGTGTAGCAGGTTGGATCTGTGGCAACATCTCGCGTGTCAAAAGGCAAGCTCTAAATGAGGGTGGCTCTTAGCGACTGGTGCTTGGTGACGACTCTACTGACTCCTGACTGGTGACTGGTGGCTTTTGGGTGGGTGTGAAGGTGGTTGGGGGGGAGGTGGTGGTTGGATAAATGTCTGTGGATGACACATTCCGCAAGCACCGAAAATACAAATTTCATCATCAAATATCGTCACGCAAAGTGTGTAAATAAGTTCATTATATGTTTGTACATTCGAATTTGATTGAGTGTGTATTTTTGGGGGCCCAACTCCTGCAACGACCCCGCACTCCGCTCCTGGCCAGGTGTGCAATTGTTAATTAAAATCGTCAGTGAATTAAGTTTTTTTTTAAAAAAACGTAACAAGAGTTTAATTCAATTGGTTTTCGCACACACACAAATCACATATTTCTCAGCTCGTGCCCTCAAGCGGACACAAAATACTAAACAATTAGATCCTTTTTGGGCATCATCATGCACGACTGCCAAGGATAACTGTCTATCTGCCTGGGCAAGACAAATGGGGGTGCAAATCGTTTATAGAACTCACTCACACACACAAAACACAAAACACAAACACTCTTTCTCTTTTCCATCTGACTCGAGCTGTAACGGATGCATTTAATTTATTATTAGAATTATTTATGACAAGCGTCGGGGCGGTTTGCTTTGCTTTGGGATGGGTTGAATAAAAAAGCCGTTATTGTTAAGTTTATTAGACCGAACCAGCAACAGAGACAGCACCAGCAGCAGTTCAGAAAGGGGTGCCACAGTGGTTGTCATCATCATCATCATCATCATCAGAGCATTTACAGATGGTCACCAAGGAAAACACAACATTTGTGTGATTGTAAAGGCGATTTAAAATTGGTTTTTGAGTTTTGGAAAGTCACTCTTAAGGGATTAAACAGTGGGTGGAAAGGATTTAAATAGAGAAAACATAAGGTAAATTTCACTTAACCTTTAATATTTTATCCGCTTTTAGCACTTTTTCAGCCACTGTCGCAAATGCATAAAGTTTCAAAACTTTGAATGGGTCGACAGGAAAAAAAAAGAAGAGAAAAAGAAAAGTCAAATGGAACTGTGCAAAAATGATCAAAAACAGCCAAAACGCATAATTCATGCATCAGCAACATGGCAAGGTCCTAAATGTGAAAGGACACTTGAAATAAATTGCCGTGCAGGCAAACATGACAAACTGACCAGTAACTACTACCACAATAGGCAACAACAACAACAACAACAACACACTTGAGCACATAAAAGGATAACAATTGAAAAGCATACAAATATTTTTGTAACTTGCAAATCGCCCCACAACCCGTGAAAATTTGTTTGCAATTTGTTTGGAAAGTGAAATATGTTTTGGTGACATTAAGCCGACGCTATCAGGATTAGATGCAGATGCCCAGGACAAAAGGGACTCCGGCCACAGGATAACAGAAATGCGCTTCGCTAGCCGCTTTATTCGAGGCACGTGCTCATCATTTGCCAGCTCGTTTCACGCACTTTTTAATAAGTAGCGAATAGTATTTTTTAAACATTTGAAAATGTTGTTATCCCTCTTCGCGGGGGGGAAAGTGGTATTTAATTTGGCATCTCGATGATGTATGTTCGTTTGGGTTCTGCTCTTGGCATATGCCCACATTTAGATGCAAAGGATTAACGTCCTGATTGTCACCTTCAACATGAACATTGTCAAGGAGCAACTTTCGTTTCGGCTACAACCCAAGACATTTTTATGCAAATTTTTCTCATTACGGTTGTCGTCTTTATTGTGTAGTTGTTGCTGTCTTGTTTAATTCAAAGTTATTTTCCAAGTGAATTTAATTAAATTAAATATTCAGCACACGCTTCAACGGAGAGAGCGAGAGAGAGAGAGAGAGAGAGGGAGAGGAAGAGATGGCACCTTCACCTTTTGGCGCCTGATTTTATTTCATTTTAATTAATACCTAGTTATGCATAAAACTCTTGCAATTTTACACGTTTCGTCTTAAAACCTACACGTTCTTAATTAAATGGGAGCTTAATAAGCGCGAAGTGAAGTAGAAAAATATTGGAAGAGAAATTGTTCATCAAATTTAGAATATGAACCTAAATCAAGATTAATAAATTCTAAAAATTGTTACTATTCCTAATATTAAAGTATGTAGTTTTCATAAGTCCCTTGGATAAACTAGCATCTAGAATACTTACTTTTACTTAAACAAAAATTATTTTAAAAACGTTTTAAGTATAAGCGAAGCATTTATGTTTGATGCTTTGAACTTTAAGAGCCAAGTTCAAATATATATTTTGAATATACAGTAAATCGCATTTCTTTGTAATATTCTTAGATTCATCTTTACTTAGAAAAGAAAACTTGAGCGCCTGTGAGCCACGATTAGAGCACCTAGCCAAAGTGGCAGCAGCTGCAAGAAACCACAGAAACCACCATGCAGAGCAAGAAGGCGTCACAAAGCGTTTACAGTGTGCCCAGCAATTATGTAGCACAAAGGAATTTTGGTTTATTTGGCATAAGGCACATCTTTTAAATACAAATTACAAAGCACACGCCGATGCACACAAACAGAGTGAAGTAAGGGGTGGAGGTGAGGTAAGGAGGAGCTAGGCAAGAAGTCGGCCATTTTGTTTATGCGCCGCGCGCACAAAGGAAAGCAACACAAACAAACAAACAAATAACAACAGCAACAACAATAAAAGCAAGTCAAGAGGCGCCAAGAGGGAGAAAGCCCAAAAAGAACGCAGCGCGTTTTTAGTGCGAAAATAATTGTGAAAAACCACGCAAAAAGGTATTTTGTGTACTGTGTACAAAGGTAAACACACACACACACACAATGAAATTGCTGCAGCTCCTTGAGATCCTTGAATTGCTCTGTGCGAAATTTGCCTCCTTGCAACAGCAGCAACAGCACTGTGTGTGGCATGTTAAAAAAAAATTGCAATTTAATTGCAGTTAAATCGCTCACGATTTGCCCACATAAAACAGCAAAAAACGAAAGAAAAATGATAAAATGGGATTAAAAAGGAAAAGCTGAATGCTGAAAAAAAATGCCTCAAGTGGTTGGCTGTTTCGCAGGCCGTTCGCTCAAGTGGAATAAAAGGTACGGGAAATGTATATTGTATCTAAAGGATACGCACATGCATCTGTCTGTCTGTCTGTTTGTTTGTGTGATTGTGTGTGTTTGTTTGTGGGAAGGTTTGTTGAGCAGGTTGCACTTGAATCAAATGCTTGAGTTATGCCGAGTCTATCTCATTATTTGTTTGCCATTTCATGAGAATGTCCTGGGGCCACATTTAGTGCATAGACGAATAAACGCAAATAAATAAATCAACAAAGTACCAAAACATATAAATGCATATCAAAATCAAAATCGAAAAATTATAAACGCAGCGAGACAATTTCACATTTTTTTTTTTTTTTTCTATAGATCAAATGCTCTTTCTGTCTCTCAAGTGGTTGGGCTTTGTTGTTGGCTCAATCCATGATAAGTATCTATTAGCATTGAGTGTAGGCTAATTGCCTGGTACACAGCTCTTGGTGGATTTTCAGCATTGTGGTTTTACACTGAGGGAAAAAGAAGACTTGGTACTATCTTTATAATGTGCAAATAAATGTATACAGTTTTATAAAGATCTGTATAGCCCCAAAATAAATCGTAAAAATACGTTAACGCTTATTCGAATAATTAATAAAGCTCTGGTCGAAAACAAAAATCGGTGACTAAACTTCAATCTTCGATATCTACGTTGTTTCTTAACCGATTTTTATGAAACTTTTGCTGATTTTTATTGTTTTGTATACAGTTTATAAAACAAGTTTCCGAATTTAATACATATTTTGTTGATATTGATAACATGTGAGTATCGCAAACAGAAACAATTATCGATGAAGAAAACAAATATATTTTTTGTGTAAGAATTCTACCCAATTCCTTTTTTTTTCCAGTGCACTTACTTTTCTAATCTTAACCCCTTTATTAAACAGCTGCTGCAACTGAGAGCCTGAAGGCAATGAGTTTTCTTGGGGCTGCACTATCATCACCTTGGTTATTTAATTTGGTTATTGTATTCATTGACACAAAAGCCAAAGCCTAAACAGCGTCCTGCTGAGTGCGCTATGTAGATCCTGGTGCCCTGCCAACTGCCAGAGGCACAAAAACAATGCGGCACCAAATGCTTGGCCAAAAGTATTGCGCCAGCAATATGTTTTAGTTGGGCTTATGAATAAAATTACACGGAATTTGCAGAGGCAGACAAGGAGAGGAGGTGGGTGAAGAGGGGGCAAAGCGCGGCACATATCAACGCCAACGAAGGATAATAAGCGTATCCACTTAGTGGTTGCCAGGAGAATGTGCCAAACACGCGGTCAAATGCGAAACGAACAAAGGACATTATGAGTGTGGGTTAAGGTGCAGAGATGCAGAGGTGTAGTTGTGTGTGTGTGCCAAAAATCCTTTGGCTTTAATCAAGCGTAAAATAGTACAATGAATATATCTACAATAATATTTATAACAATGGCCAAAAACACACAGAGGCACAGAGAGGCAACAACGACGTAATCGCGGTATGGGCAAAAGCTGCCGATTGTCAGTTGGCAAACAATAGGATTTTCCAGCACACGCAGGTTAATGATTTCTACGCTTAACAGCAGAGTGTGAGAAAGATAGGTAGGGTGAGTGGGTGTGAGTGAAAGAGAGAAGAGAGGAGCAGCGCATGTGTGTGTGTCTTGCCAACAGTTCGGACCAATGCCAAAAGGACGGTGGGTGAGTTGGGTGGTTTTAAGTGGGCTGAGAGGTTTATTGTGTGTGTGCCTGGGTGGTCACCACACACACACACACACACTTGCACACACATTGCGTACATGCAAAACAGATAAAAGTAACAAGAAGCAGACAGTAGAGACAACGGGAGTGCAAATATGTGAGTTAACGGGTTACGGGCCAGGGTTGCTTCTAAAGTTTATAAATCATCCAAAACACAACAGTATTTAATGTACGCCAAACAAAATTTGTTTTCTTTGCCTTTATTTGTACTGTCTAGGACTCATCAAGAATATATATGTTTAAAGGATCTGAAAGTCCTTCCTTCTAGGTCTTAATACGTCTGTAAAAACCTATGTTTGTTTTATTGAAAGTGCATTTCAGTACAAGAAACGAGAATGACGGCTTATAACAATGGTTTTTTATATCGACTCGGCTGTTGATGCTGATAACAAAGAAAATGATTGTACAAATTTGTATAGGCGTCGATAAGAACTTCCTTTGCCTAATAATTTTGTAAACTTATGTGTTGTGTTCAAAAACATACGTTTGTACAAAACCATACGCATGTTTGCTTTTATTAATACTCACGCGTGCGCATTATTTAAACACGTCACTAAATTTCACCAAAATCAACCGAGCTTACTTGAACTTTTGAGAATCGAGGAGGAGAGCAGTGTCTTAATAGCCCTATGAAAACGAAAAAGACATTATTTAGTATTCAAAACGTAAAAGAAAACGTTACGTAACGTAACGAAAAGGTAACGTAAACATAACGTTACGCAAACGTAACGTAACGTTAAGGTAACGTAAACGTATCGTAACGTTAACTAACGAAACGACCATTTAGACATGTTGATTCTAAAATTCTGTAAATTTTGGTGAATTTAGTGTTTTCCATAATGCACAAGGTGGCAGTGTTAGCAAATGTTTTTGCACTGCGTGTATTGTTATTAAATATAAAAATTTATTGTACACACACATATTTTGTGTCTTAAGTCGTTCAATACAAAAATCTTATGTGGGAATGGAATAATATTTGTAACAATATTTTTTGAATATATTGTACAAAAAATATTTCTTGCTTATAAGATTTTCTTTTAATTATTAAACAATTTTGGAGTCATTTTTATACACTTAATGATATGTGTAACGCATAAGAGGAAGCGTCTCTGACCCCATAAAGTTTATATACTCTTAAAGAGTACCTCGAGCTGAGTTGATATAGAAATGTCCGTCTGTCCGTTTGTATGTCCCTCAGTTTCAAAGCTATCAAGTTAAAACTTTGGGCAAGGTTTTCGGTTAGTTGCGGTTAGATCATATGTCAAAATCGGTCAGATCGAACAGCTATATCGTATAGCTGCCATACAACTACATGACATTTGATATTATATAGTAGGTATGAAAGAGGAGGTTTTTAAAGTTTAAATAGAATGTATTGCTTACTTGTTTAATTTATTTTTAAATATATAACACTTTCTACTTTTAAACCCCGACAAACTCTTTGGTCAACCCCCTCGCTACTGAAATGTCAATAAGTTGCAGACAGAATTTTAGCTATCTCGCTCAGTGCCACGCCCAAAAGACACAACAACAACAACAAAACATTTGGTTGGTTCAAGTTGAAGGTATTCAGTCCTCCGACTCTTAGTCTCTTGGTCTCTGTGTGCACTTGACATTGCGCATACGCCGTGTATGTGAGCGCACGGTACCAGCAGCAATTGTTGCCCTTTGTTGTCAATCGAGATGCATAGATAGATACATATACTAGATGCATAGATAGTTGTTCAGATTAGTTGCCTTCAAAAATACTTTATATTAACAGTGTCTGTGCTTTGAGGCTCTTTGATCTTGAAGACTTTAAACGCTTGACCTCCTGCTAATTGCCAAGAACGCTAATGAGCTGAGTGCAAGGGAGCTGTGTGGAGGGGGTGTAAGTGTGTGTGTGGCACGCCCCTAAGCTGCCAGTCATTGCCAACTGCCATTTGCGGCAACTAAGCGCAATTAATTAACACACAGCCAAATGAGAATAGAAAAAATTATATAAAATGTAGGCACTTCATCAGAAAGGAAGCGAGAGGGAGGAAGAGTTGGCCAAAGAAATGCAGCTTAATGCTAAATTAATTCCAATTACCACATTGCCTTTACTCATCCCAGCCAGCCCCTCCGCACTGCCCCCGCATGCAGTCCGTAGTCCAAGCCAAGTGGACACTCGACCCAGCCAAGCCAAAAACCACCCAAGCCAGCCCACTTTAGTAATTTAGCCACGCTAATGCGCGGACTGTGGTCAACAAAAGCCGTCGCACGCGCTGAAATGCCCACCACAAAACCACGCAACCCACCCACTCAAACCACCCATCCACCACAACAGCCCACCCCAACCACTGAGCTGGTCCTGTGCCAAGTCCTGCTCCCTTTTGTGCTTGGATGTTTTAACATGAATTATATAATTGATATACTCATTTATTTCTTCATTACTTTTTCTATTTTTTTTTTTTTTTTTTTTTTTAATAGCCAGTAAAGCAGTCCGCACAGTTGTTTGGCTTTGTGCCTGTTCGAAAGATTCGCTAATTAATTATTAATTATGCTTACAAATTGCCATGCCCACAAATGGGCCGTTAAGACAGTCATTTGGAAAGTTGTAGTTAAAAGTTGTTTGAGTTGAAGGTTCCCTGTACTTAATTTGAAATTCCTTCAGGAATCGATATTTATCGATAAGGGATCGATACACGTTCTAGACTTGCGGTTTCTGGCTATTAAACTTCTTAAAATAGGATCGTATCCATAAAAATCTATAAATATTGAATTTAATTAGAATTGTTTGGAATTAAATATCCTTTTTTTCCAATTTAAGGTTCATTATTTAAAATATTTTATAAAATTTTAATGATCAGAGATATCTCCTTTATTAATGTATCTTATACATTCCTAACACCCCTCCCCACCCACTTCTACTAACTACAGGGTATACAAGAGTATATAAAATTTGAACTTTTGACTTTAGAAAGTATTCCAATTTTCTAGCAATTTGCAGCATTTCTTTTGCTGCCAGTTTTTAGCTGCGTGCAGAAGTTTATCCAACTTTTGCCAGGAGCAAAACTTTTGGCACAATGTGTCCTCGCTGCAAAAGCTAGCCACGCCCACTTCAATAGGGCGTTTTGGGGGGTGTGGGGCCAGGCAGTGTAAAAGTTTTTACTGTCGCATTTGTTGCCGGCAAACTTGACGCACTAAAATGCAGACACACGCTTTGCTGCACACGGTGAAGTGGAGAGTTATCGTTCGGCAGGTCCTTGCAAAAGAATTCCCGCTGATTTAAAACAGAGCGCACGTGTGCCCCACCATTCGCACCACTTGGCTCTCTATACAAAATAGAGCTGACCTTTCGACCAGGCCCTGACCAACATGTGAAAAATAAAAAAGAACTTCTAGTGGATTCCGCAAATTGTACATTTTTGTATACAGTAAACTGTGTATATTATAAATGTGTATAAAAGAACACATATAAAAATGCTGAAAAAGCGCAAAAAAACATTTTTTTTTTTATTTAATTGGTGTGTGTTTTGTATAGTACGGACGGTGTATGTGAAAAGTGGTTTTGGGCCACCCAATTGAGTTTCAAAGTTGCAATTAGAGCAGCTTCAATGGCCCCAACCAACCCAGACCATTTTCATTTACAATGGAAACAGTTGAGACTGGCTGGAACGGTTTGGAGCGACCCCAGAAACCGAACCGAGAAACAATGCGCATCAAAAGAAACAACTTGCAGACCATTTAACTCGAAAAGCGAACATTTTACAGCGCAATCAAATGCAAAATGACTCAAAATTGAAAGAATTAAGAGGATTTTGAAGGGTTAGAGAGAAGCAAGTAAAAACAAGTAAGAAGGCTCTAATCGAGATTTCTCGACTAGGAGATACCCCGAACCCTTTACTTAACGCGTATGCATCTTTGACCTAAACTTTAATCTCCGATATCTCTGGTGTTTCTTAACCGATTTCCATTTTTACATTTTCCAAATTCGAGATTTTTTTGTAATCGGAAACCAGAAAAGTTATCGATAATTTGAAACAAACTTGATCTGCTTATGGTATAGGAGAACTTATATTCAAAATCTGAAGTCTCTAGCTCTTGAAGTCTCTGAGATCGACGCGTTTCATACAGACGGACGGGCAGACGGACATGGCTAAATCGACTCGGCTGTTGATGCTGATCAAGAATATATATGCTTTATAGGGTCGGAGATGCTTCCATCTGCCTGTTACATACTTTTGCATAAAACCATTATACCCCTTTTACCCATTTTATGGGTTCAGGGTATAAAGAGTACTAAACACATCAACCTACTATTAAGATTTATTATTACTGTCGTACATGGTACAAGATATACATAATAAACAAACTCTATTATTCACACAATATTTTCGCACCTGTTATGTATAATCAAATTTGCATTCTCGTTACCTTGTATTGCATCATACCATTCACGCAAATCTGTATACATTGTTGCAACTTACTATCTGGCAACTCTACTCCCACATGGTGAAATTAAATAATCGTTTCTGCCCACACCTTATACACAACACTACCAATGCGTACTTCCTGAGCATTACTTCCACTAGTTTTGATGCCGTTAGATCTTTCAACAATGTCAAAAGGATAAACAATACGTTGAGCTGTTGGAAACTACATAGCACAACAACAAACAACTAGAAAACCAAGCCACAAAAACTAAAAACCCTCCGAAATGCAAATGAAAAATCAAATTGAATTCACTTTTTGCCTTTGACTATTATGACTTGCATTGCTCAGCTCAGCTCTGCTCCTCTTCGCCCCTCTACAGCCCGATCCACCAAAAGTGTCAAGTGTTTATCGATGGGGAGCAGCAGGCGTTCAATGAAAATCCCACAGCAGCAACGGCAGCAGCAGCAGGAACTTAAACGTTGACGTTGACGACGACAAAACGCTGTCGATGGATTTCTTTACACGACATTTAATTGAGAAATAATTGAATAGGTCGTGTGAAGTGTTTGTTTGGCATGTTTTTACGGGTCTTACGTAGCGCCCGGTTCGCTAAGCCCGCCGCAATGAAATTAGCTTTGTCAAACGCGTCTCTCACACACACATACATGTGTGTGTGCGTGTGTGTGTGTGCACGGGTTGAAGTTGAATGGTGCGGAAAGATCTATTGCAGCGTGAAAACGAAACACAGCGAGTTGTTAATGAAGTAGTCACAGTCAACGGAGAAAGTCACCTATGTATGTATGTATGCCCCTCCCGCTCCCCATATTAATTCTCTCTTGAGCTGCAGTCAAAGGATTGGAGTTCACGTCTGATTGCAACGCACTCGCCGTCACTTGCCATAAATGGCAACGAAATTGCGCAATGAGTCGCAAGCTTATAATTGCAGTTGCAATTTAGACTACTTATTGTAATTTGGGTAAGGTGACAGGGAGGTGGATGGGGAAGTGTGAAAATTGGGAATAAGTATGCATGTGGAAGGTGTTTAGAGAGCAGTTGGGTTTCTACAAATTAAGTCAGCAATAAAATTCTCTGGAAATATTTGTAGAAGCAAGCACGTACTATGGAAGTTTTTTCCATAGATCATATCTGGACAACATTGCAATGACGAACAAATAAAAATAAACCAATTTTATTACAATTAAAAATATATTATTTAACCCCGCTCCAACATAAACTTTGTGCGCGTACAAAAAAAACAAAAATGATATAAATAAAATTTGTAGTAAACAATAACAAACAACAAGTGCTTGGCTTGTTTGTTTTAGCCTGGCCCATTACGTGCGACGTAGAGCAATTAGAACTGTGTCCGAGAGTTCCACAAATTCTAGGTTAATGTCAATGCCGACGCATTAATCGGAACTGGTTTTAGCCGGCAAAACTCTATATATAAAAGATGCGTGTAGAATCACAAAGTGCTCCATTTACAAAATGATTCAGTTAGAGTTCTGTTGCTGCCTGCTCATCAGTGGATTAATGTTAACCCAAGTCAATGCTTGGCGATTACCCACAGCGATGGATACACAAAACAGCCTGGAAAGCTGCCAGGCAGAAGGAGCTGGAGAGGATGCAGCTACATTGAGATGCCTGGTGGAGCAACTGGGTCTGTGGACAGATGAGCACGGCTACAATGCGAGACGCATAGCAAAAATCTTTGCAGCCCACAATCAAAGGGAGGAACTCATCTTGGTTGTAAACTACTGTAACGAGAGGGAGCGAAGGGAGGAGGAGCCAGCACAGTGGGCCTATGAGGCATACAAGTGTGCCACAGCAGGCAGATTTGGCAAATGGGTCAAGGATTACTATGTGAAACAACAGCAAGCAGTTAAAGCCAAGCCGGAAAAAACATTTGACTTTGTGGAGACGAAGTGAAAAAAGTGTATTATTTTAACGTTAAAATATAGAGATTGTAATTTAAATAATAGTCATTTTATTGAAGAGAACTTAAGTTAGAAGCTTAGATTAAGCTTTGACACTTTGTTGGACGACATGAAGATTGGAGCGCATGAAGCACATGCCGCCACGATAGGCCCAGGTGCAGGCATCGCTACCTTCCGTATTCTTATCGGCACAGGCTTCAATCTTCTGGTGCGTCTCATCGGCGTGATCGACTTGGGCACCGCCGGACAGCTGCTCATGGACCTTGTGCACATCGAAGCCGTGAGTGGCATCAAAGAAACCAAACTGCTCAAAGATACACTTCAGATAGCAGCGATTCTTCTCCTCATCCACAAATTCCCATTTCCGGTACTTGGCGATCTCTTCCTCGGTGGCATGAACGTGTTCGGCACAGTGCTGACGGAACTTGACCAGGTCGTCGTGCGACTTTACCACATAGTCCGAGTCGTGGCCAGGCTCGTGATGCGGATGGGCCAAAGCCAGAGTCAGAGACAGCAAAAGAATAATAAGTTTCATTGTCTCGATTGCAACTGCATTTTGTGCTGCGCTTGCATCTTGTATTTATACCTAAGGGGCCAGCTGATCGGACGATCACCTTCTAAGGTCCCCCCATAGCAATGATTGACTGCTGCATTGATTGCCTTATCACTGAGCAAAGTAAACCTAAAGGTTCACAGAGAACAAAAGTCTTGATAAGGACAGAGACAATAGCTGTAAACCAGCCCCTTATCTGTTGTAAAACAACAAATTAAACACATCACTTATTTTATTTTGAATACAAATACGATTGGACTAAATTTCTGTGCTAATATATTCTAATACGATTTTTGCTGATAAGATTATATTTGAGCTGCAGCGCCATCTGTGGAAAAATTAATTTATAATGCATAAGTGCCGCCATCTGACGACAAATTTGAGAAATGTTTGTGCTGCAAAGCTGTGAGCCTTGTACAGTGAGCAAACAGTATTTCCAGTATTTTAAACGTTGAAAGATAATCCCGCGGTAATTTCTTCAAATTTGAATTGTATCACATTGGATATTTTAACAAAATGTACATATGTGCTTCTGATTTTTAATAAAAAATATGGAAAGTCTCAAAATACTGCATTATTAAAGACTTCTTAACAGTACATTTTGTTGTTTTTTATTAATTTTAGTTTTTAAGTATTTTTATTTGCAGGCCATAGCTCAAATTGTTGAGTCTTAATAGCTATAAATAATCAGCATTCAACCAAATAAATAGCTTCTTCATATTTTTTGATCTGTAGAAAGCTTTACCGACATAATTCATAGCATTTTTTTATGATTGGTCGAACGGCGCATGATCCAAACACACCTGGCACACAATAAAAATAACAACTACTCCAACAGCAACAACAACAACTAATGAACTACTACCTGCCAGATCAGACTGCCACGAAAAGTTCAAAGACTCATTATGCCAATCAAAACGGACGGCAAACGTAGAAAAGGGAAAGCGAAAGTTCATGCAATAAAGAAAACGCAACAGGAGGCAGCAACAATCTAACAACAACTGCAACACACAATACACAGATAAACAACAACAAGAAATCTACAAATTGTTGATTGACCCCAAGAGATCTGTCGGCATCTCCAAGTCTCGAGTCTTGAGTTGAGTCTCGAGTCTCTTATGTGGGTGGGATGGATATCCACGCAGCTGACAGAGACCGACACTTATCACCTCTGTCTCTCTGCCAGTGAACGTGACTACTACAATAGCAACAAAACAAAAAGGATTATTGACTTGGTAATACCCTGGAAAAAGATTAGATGCAACTTCATGAGTTTGTTGGGTTCAAAGATTATAAAAAGCGAAATAAAAGCCTGATTTTTTATAAAGCATCTCACGCATCTAATGCATTTAAACCATACTACCCTTTTAGAGACAATAAGCACAGGGCATAATAATCATGCTCGCAGTCGGAGTGAAGTAGAGGTTTCCGATTTAATAGATGTTTTGGTACAAAGTGTGGGGCGTGCGGTAACTAGCAGTAAACAACAACAACTACAACAGCAACAACAACAAACAACATGAATAGCAGTTCTTTAGCCATTGTGTTGATGAAAGTGAAACTATTGTTGGTAAGCTCATTTGTTATGGCTAAGAATAGTAGGGAGGCGTGACTTGTTCGATACTCGATCTATAGCAGATACGTACATATACACATATATATACAATGTAGCTATGTCCAAACCAGTCTCTCACTCATTATTCTACTTAGACTTTCGCCCAGTTAACTGCATTCAATTGATGAAGCGATGCCAAAGCAATTAAATCAGAGCTAATGAAAATGCAACAAAAGGTATTTGAGATTGTGTTGTGTACGAGGAGAGAGGGTACACTGAATATACGATACCCTAGTTACAACTTATTACCAATATTATTTGGAAAGAATCGAATTTGTGTAAAGATGTATAACTTAGGGGAAAACAAATGGAATTTCTAAACGTAAAATGTAAAAGTAAGATGAAAAAAAATAAAAAGGCAACACAGAATATTTATTGTTTACTTCTGATGAAAGAATGCGCTACCTTAACCCAAATTTTGTGTAGTTAAAATTTATATCAAAAGCATAAAATTTTTTTTTTCCAATTAAGAGGTCAATGCATCACGAAGAATATTCTTTTTAAGGATACTTCCTGCTGTGAGGTTGCAAGCCACATGACTAAGTTATTGTAACCCAAGCTGTGTGCTCTCCAAAAACAAAACTAGGCCAACCGCAAGAAGTTCCTGCAGAGCGCCATAAAGCTCCATTGCCAACGGCAGCAGCAGCAGCAGCAGCAGCCGCCTTCGAAGCTAGCTTCTCTGCCAGCGTTAAAGGTATAAAAGGTAGAAGACCGCCGCAGAGCCCGCTCACAAATCCAATAAGAAACGCGCGTGCGCAGCCCGCAGTTGAACAGTTGAACGTTAGCAGCCTCCGCGCCAACTCGTGTCAGATCCGCAAAAAAAAAAAAAAATAAAAACACACAGAGCTAAAGAGCTTTGAGCCAGGCTTAAAGTTGCTTTAGTTGTTGCATTTTTAGTTCACTTTTGCATGTGGAATATATATTGCAATATAATTTACAGCAACTTGTTTTTCAAAGTCATTACGTGTCGTGAGTGCATTTCAAGAAACTTTTAATAAATATATACTATATAAAAAATCATTAATAAAAACCGCGAGTGCAGTTAACGATTTATGTGTTAAGTTTTTTGGACATTTCTTGTGCTTCCTGCAAGGCAAATAATCCCCAAGAACACAACTTGCATACCAAAAAGGCCAGACACGCACAAAATGCACACCTTAAAGGTAAATAATGATGACTTGATTGATTTGGGGTTTTATAATATGTAAAGTGTACATATTACTATTTTGATATAGATCCCACGCTTAACAAAAACCAAAAATACTTTCACTTTTTATGTGTCCACTTGCTTGTTTTGCCCAGGTTTAAGGTTACATTTAGTGACCACCTTTTGTTTTATTGGCTTTGAAATTGTCTCTAATCTCTTAGCCCTGACTCTGAGAGTGACTTGCTGACTGCTAACTGTTGGCTGACTCAGCGTCCAACATGCAAAACAACAACTGCCAATGCAAGCTATGTAGTAAAAAAAAATATAAGTGAATGAGAGCAAATAGTATAAATGGACAGACCACAGTTGTGAAAATCATTCATGTGCCAAGATATAAAAGTGATTAGAATAAGAAGTCGATAATATTAAAAAGTTCTAAGTTAACGCAATGACACTTAACGTATCGATAGTATTTAACCTCGAAGCTGGCTTTTTAAAATTAAATATTTCGTTTTAAAAGAATCTTATCATTGTTTTCCAATAAGGCTTATGGCTAAGTTTAGCTCTTAAAAGGCACAACTTAAACTTCGCCAAAGATCAGCAAAAATCATCAAAATGCTATAAACCCACTAACCTATAGCAGTAGTTTTCTTCAATGCTCACTTGTGGCCCAAACACACACAAACACACCCACATTGTAAAAAGCTGATAATCAGCCGTTTGAACTTAGCTTTTGAGCCTAAACACACGACCAGGGCCAAGAGCGTGATCTTCAAAGGCGATCCGCAGCAGCGTCAGTTGTGCATCAGTTTCAACTAACGTTTTATGTTGTTGCTGTTGCTGTTGCTATTGTTTAAGCTATAAAACTCGTAGTTTTTGGCACTTAACTTGGCCCAATTTTCGAGCATTGAAGTGCACTTACTTTGCTTTATGATGTTCATAATGATGATGGCAATGATGATGATCGTCTCATGATCGGCACGAGCTGTTACTCTTTTTTGCTTTTTGATTGTTTGTTGTTGTTTGTTGATTCAATTTTAAACAATTCGATTCATTTCACAGCAATTGGAGGAGGAGCACAAAAGCCAAAAAGGAAAAGCGTTGAAAATTGGTCTCTGATCTTTCAATTGCTTGACGTTAGCTACAATTTGAAAGCGCAGCACAAATCTATAAGTACACTCTAAGAAAAAGTAAGCTTAACAAAAGATCATTGTATTGTAAGAAAAGGTCCAATAACTAGATTCCCTTTTTTTTTTTGGCTGAGTGTACTTTAAGCCCAGTTAATGCTCGACGAGCAATCACGAGCTGGTGCGTGGGTGGAGAATGTTTTTCTTATTTTTGTTGTTTGTTGTCCATGGAAAGTCAAAGTGAAATGCACATGGAAAGCAAAGGCAATTACTTGCTAAAGGTGTCTAGGTAATCTGAGCGCAGAGCTGGAGCGGATTACAAAAGCAATTGCAAAGATCAAGATCGCAAAGAAAGAAAAACTCGGTCACAGATCACAGTATGTGTGTGTGTGTGTTTGTGTGCTGGAGTGTGTATTGATTGCAGTATGTCTACCATGTAAACGTCACTATTCCAGCTTTGAGCTTCATGGGCTGGCGCATTTTCATGCCAATGTGGTGGGCAACTTGTTAAACCGGACCTATGACAAAGCTGCCTAAGGAAAGGCTCAAAATTCCAATGATCAGCTTGGGCCCATTGCTGGCCGTCCGGTTTGATCGGCTCCATAGTAATCCAATTAAAGGAACAATCTACATTTCAATTCAAAACTAATGAACTGTAGTTAATTCACAACAATAGGTAACACGTATGTCTGTTAATTGTTGTTGTTCTTGTTGTTGCTATGGGTTCAACTATTGGAGCACGTTTTGAATGCAATACTACTAGCTTAGAGAACGTGGCGAATTGATCTCTCAATATGTACTCCACACACTGGCATTTGAAAGTCAATGAGTTTGGGTGCTGACGTCGAATCTGAACTTGCGGTCTTCTGTTCTGGTCAGCGCCGGCTTCCTTGTCCGTCCGACAAGTTCCCAACTTCCGTCAAAAGCTACGTAGAGCAAAACACAATTGCGCCTAGTGTGAACAATTCATTGATTGATGATCGTTTTGGCAATCAATTTAACAGCGTTTAATAGTCTTAGTGACAAAACAAAGACGCACATTTAATGATGAAAGTGAAACCCTAATAGGAGAAACAGATCTAATAAATGGATGAAGAATAGTAAATACCCCTTGAATTTTCTCTTTCTTCATTTGCAGTCCAGTTTTCTGTTGCTTCTGGTGTTGTCTCTTTGCTTCAGCTGCTGCCTTGGCGGACGACGTTTAAGAAAGAAGCCCAAAGTCTATAATGCACTGATTACCACAGATGATAATCTGACCTCGAGTCGTGCTTATCCCGTTATACAGCCCACCATACATGAGCCGGGCTATGCGCCCTTCGGACCCTACAATCCCTTTGGGTTCTACAGTCCACCCGTGGTGAGATTTGGGCAGCCTCTGGTGCCGGGTTTGCCACCCAATGAGCGAGTAAGTTCTAATAGAAAATATCTCAACTAAGGTCAGAAATAACTGTTATTTTTTACAGCTGCCCTATCCATTGCCCACTGCACCACAATTTCCGCCCGCCTATGCATCCTATGATCCCAATCAGCCCAGCATAGTGCAAGCCGAAAGACAACCTCCGCCACAGGTTCAGCAGGAACTGCCGCCTCAAACACCAGCTGCAGATGAGTCGGAGCCCAAGGAGCTTATGGCCAAGGAGCAGTTGCCCATTCCACTTAATGAGCAAGGACTGCCGCCTGTTCTTATCAAGCTCTCATCACAATTTAATGGCCCACCAACACATCTGCCGCCCTATCCCTACCAGCAATATCCTCTGATCTATGACCAGACGAGCTATCTGCGTCAGCGAGATAATTATTTGCCACCATACGACTACTATCCCAGCCAAGGCTACCCGACGCGCAGTCCAGCACCTGCTCCAGCTGAGGCGCCTCCAATGCAACCAGCTGAGCCGCAGCTGCAGCCTATGCCACTGGATAATCTGGATGCGACGCCCAGTTTTGAGGATATCAAGAACGGTTCGGAAAATAAGAATAGCGATGTGCCCGACGTACCGCCGCCACCAATACCTTCCGGTCCAAAGCGCCCTAGGCCGCAGGATAATTGAGGCGTTTTCTGTTTTCTGAAATTTACGCGTATTTATTACCATATTTGTATAAGCATTTCGATTTGATGTATCGTTCTTTAATGTAATTTCATAGGTGTAGTAAGTGTTCATCAAAGATAACAAATAAATTAATACATGCCGCAGAAGCGGTGAATGAACTTGCTGAACTTGGTCCCTTGGGATATGGGTTGAGTGAGCTCGGATCGGAGCTTTCACTGTGCCATTCCCAGAGGGATTTCTTTTATCTGCCCAATGTGTGCGCCTATAAATACAGCGAACCCAGCAGGCGAATGGCACAGTTTGCACTAAGAACGTTTGTAAAAATGAAGCTAACTCTGATCTTGATTCTTTGCTGTTGCTTGTTTAGTTTGGGTAAGTCGTATAAATTTTATTTTGCACGTTTCTTAAACATCAACATTCTAATAGCCTATGGCAATGCTATTGTGGCCACTAAGCCACCATTTGTGCGCAGTCGTTATAGTCTTCGTTGGCGTAAAACGACAACAGCTATTCCAGACACTACAACTGGCCGCAATGCAGAGATAGCAACGTCAACCGAACATCCCAAGGTGGGAACTTCGACGGCAAGTCCGGACTATGATTACTACGGCAATGGCGAAGCTGACAATATGGTGCACAAATAAATATTAAAACCAAATGGTATTTAATTTAATACCAATATATACTCTCATATATTACTCCTTCACGTTGTCAAAATAAATATCAAATTTAAATTCAAATATAAATATTTGCTTTCAAGTAACTGCCATCTTTGGAAGAAGCAGCAGTCGCTAACAGCAATCTGTTAATTAACATTCAATTATTTGAGTTAGGCTGGGTACGCTGCTAAAAACAGAACCCGCAAAACAAAGACAATACAAATTAAGCAAACAATTTTTGTGTGGTACATTTTTAATGTGATCTTGGTTTCGATGCACTTACGAATTTAACTTAACAAAAAGTAAAGAGTTCATATCATCTGGACTTATTGAGCTTCGTTGCTCATCCAACATAAAATTGAGCGCCGAAAAAGATCTCTCGACAGACAGCTGTGTTGAGGGTGTGGCCAGAACAACCTCTGCGAGCTCACTCAGAAAGGGTGATTTCAGCTTCAATGAATTATAAAATTCCAATATATCGTGTTTTAATGGCAAACGACCAAAAGCCACGTTGAAAGTTTCAATTTCAATATAAATTCTAGTTAATTTATTCGATTCAGGCTGATCTGGGGTTTGTGTAAGAGGCTGCAAGTCATCCAGAAATGATGAAAGAAGCGAAGTTTCTTCGGAAAAACTGCACTCACTACCACTTGAGGATAAGAATTCTTCTTCTTTTACTGAAATGAGTGTTGATTCATAGCTTGATGGCACGTTTTCCTAAAAATATACAAGTGGAAACATTAATATTACTTTAGTTCAATAGGCAAATAATATATTTTTCTAACTTACATGCTTAAGTTGAAATATACGATAATATATTTCTTTTAAATGTTGCTTTGCCGCCATTTTTTGATGGTCGTTTAAAATCAAATTGATGCGTGGATCCATGTAAATAGCCGATAAAAATGCTTCATTTTCGAGCAACTTACTTTCTCTGGTGTTAAGCTGGCCTAATAATATTTTTGCCAAATGATTTTTGCTTTTTTCGCAATGCTGCTTTAACTCCATCCATATAATGAAAAAGTCACTATACAGCAGATGCTCCTTTTGCAGTTTTAGAACGGCTGCATATGGGTCCTTAAATGCATCAACATATAATGTGATCCAGTCCCAGTCAATACTACTTTTAATACAAAGTGTGACAATGAACTCCTTCAACTCTAATAATTTTTCCAACATACTGTAGGTAGAGTTCCATCTTGTGTTGACATCAAGTGTTGGGATGCTTATACCTTGCTCTTTAAAGATACGACTGCGGAAAATCAAATATTCATATATTGTAATGTAATGTTTTTTACTGACATTTAACACAAGAATTGTAAATTCTTTATCACATTATTTTACCTATATTTTTCAGTATGCAGATCTTTGCATAGGTGGCGACAAGTGTTAATTTTTTTGCTGATGTTGGTTTGCCTATTTACGTCATACATGCACGAATTGAGAAGCGTGTACGCAGGATACTGAACCCGATTAATATTTAAAAAGTCCATAGATTCAACCTTTTCCGCTAAATTATCGCTCAATTTATCATCATTGGCAATGTCTTTTTCTGTAGCATTGTCATTAACATTGGTATTGATCATGTTTGTCCCACTGTCACATGTTATGCTGAAAATGTATTAATTTTTTAACATTTTAAAGCAGTTAATTTAAATTGAGAGCAGTGTTATTTTACCTAAAAATTTGATCCTGCTGTATGCCGTACTCCCTTAAAATCTCTATTATTTGTTCCTTTATGTAGTCACCTGAATTATACCGATGAAGTTGAACCATTCCAAGGGTTTTGACAATGATCTCAGACTTAACCATGGTGGAGTGAATCATGTGCAAATTGACACAACAAATGGCTTTTTCCATTTTGTTCGCCACATCAATTTTTAGTGATATAAGCTTTCCTTTCACAACAGCTTTTATATCGTTTTTAATGCTTTTCTCACGAATTTTGACATGATTCATTATGTTTTGGGAAGTGATGGGAGCCATTGCCAGTGCCTTATAAATAGGGTTCAAGATTTCGCAAAACCCTTCGCTGTCGAAAAGCATAAATGGCCAGCCTTCTTTAGTTACAACTTTGATCAATGATGAAGTTACCGCCTCTTCATTGATTTCATAAGAAATTTTTTTCTTTTTTATTACAACTTGTTGTTCAACTTTCTCAAATTCTTTAAATATATCTCTATGTTTGGCCACCAAATGTCGCCTCAAATTTGTTACGTATCTACCAGCCAAGTGAACACCACAGACTTTGCATAATGAATTGCCGGTATTGACGTCATATTTAAAAAATATATGCACTTTTTTATCAACAAGACGAGGCATGTTGATCAATATGTATATGCATCAAACAAGAACTGTTGCGCTCTTTAAACAACTTTGTAATTTAAATCGTCCGAAGCACACATAAGCTTAATACACTTAAGCAAATTGTTTACACAAAAACACAATACAATCGCAAAAGACACTTTGTGCTCAGCAAATCAGTCTTTGGAAGACACAAGAACAACAGAACGAAACAGCTGTCTATGTTTGAACTGGTTCCACCTAAAAGTGAACTTGTTGCCACTTTTTTGCCGGCTCTTGAGCTAAGCTAGGTACGCTGCTCAAGACTCCTGCTTCAAAAACTTCCATCTGTAAATGTTTTCAAAAATAGTGCTTTCAGTTCAACAAATTATTTGTTTTCTATCACAACAAATTCATATAAATTAAACTATACTGCAGCGTTATAACAGTTTATCAACACTCATATTCTTGGCCCCATTGTTTACCTGCGTACCAGGCGCATTTAGAGACTGATTGTGTTAACAGCAAACTATTGGCAAACCAGTTATTTAAAATGTTAACAACAAATAAATGTGCTCAGAATTTACGGCACTTTCAAAAAGTTGCAAGTCTGCTTAATAAACATACCAAAGCCTGCTGGTCAACAACTGCCGCTGTGAAGGCAACAGCAACATGGGTTGAAGGGGGAGGACGAATGTGTTGGTGAGTATACAAGTTGCGATTAGCAATAAGATTGAGAAGCTTTGATTGCGCGCAGCAGCAACAGATACATGAGCTCAGTTCTCTGTACGACCGCAACGAGAGCAGCAGCAGCAGCAACTGGTGTTCGCCATTGGACATTTACCAACAAAAAACAACCACTCTCAACAGTACCAAAATCAGCGAAAAAACAAAAAATGGTGGTAAGTGAAATAAACAAATTACCAAATAAGAACAACACAAAAAAGTGAAATATCTCGGCTTAAACATACTTATCGCTGGAAGGCCATGCGAGGTCAGCCAACAGACCCAAGGGCAGAAAAAGCCACAGACACACATTTTAATACAGAATATGTTGCTCACGTCAAGATCTCAATTGCAGGCCAAACTGACTGAACAGGAACGCGGTGAGAAGCTGCAGCCACTTCTTGATGCAGGCTGGACGGTGGTTGAGGGACGCGATGCTATATATAAGGAATATCTGCTGAAGGATTTTAATCAGGCCTTTAGCTTTATGACTGGCGTTGCACTTTTGGCTGAAAAAATGAATCACCATCCAGAGTGGTTTAATGTCTACAACAAGTTGCAGGTCACCCTAAGCACCCACGATGTGGGCGGCCTGAGCAGCCAGGACATACGCATGGCCACATACATGGAGGCACAGGCCAAGCTCTTAAAATAACCATTTCACTTAATCAGCGAAGTATATTTGTTTAAAATTATTTGTGAATATGAAATAAATAATTAGCCCAACATGGACTTACTTAATATTTGATAATCCGCCTCTTGCAAAACGTCGGGTGACGTCTCGTCCTTGACGTATCCGAGCGTTTTAAAGAATGTTAACGAACTCTCATTATTATTTAACACAGTAAGCATTATTTTCTCTAGCTGCCAATGGCGCGCACACGCCTCAAGTGTTTCCATCATAAACTTGCCAAGTCCCTTACGCTGGTACTCGGGTGCAATTTGTATTTCATAGCTATAATAAAAATAAGCAGTGATTAATAAATTAGACACTCAAACATTGTATTTATTTACCAATACAGCACACAATCACCATCGTCCATGTCAAATCTGAACATTGTATAGGCCACAGGTTCCTTCTTTTCATTCTGTGCCACCAGGAAACGCGCCCAGTTTTTATTGAGCTCTGCCTGTTTGATTTTGGGTTTCCAGCCCATTTTTAGCTTCTTGTAGTAGGGTCCAACATTTTGCTCAGCCAGCTTAAATGTCCATTTGAGAATCTTTGCATCCATGTCGCCCTTGGCGCGGCAAAATAGTTTGAACTCCTCACCGGAGCTGGACTTGAAGCTGTCGTAGGGTAGTGTGTCAAGTGGGTTTTTCGCACGTGACGCGGACTCAATAAATTTGTGCTTTGCAGCAGCGCTTAGCTCGTCGCGGTTCGTCATTATTAAAGTTTAATAAAATGTTTTGTGTTTTTATATTCACGCAGAATGCGTGTGTTGTATTAAAAAGCGGGAAAGCAGTGCTGTAAGATTTCAATGAAAATGCAACACTGTGTAATACAAAACTACGCAGCACTAAAAATCTATCAACAAGTAAACAAGTCTCATTTCAAGCTAAATTGTTTACAAAATTGTACAATTGTTGGCTTCCCACAAAGTAAACTGCGATAATAAATTAAGTTGGAACGTATGTAGACATATCATCATTAGGAAAGGTAGGATTATATTTGTACATCAAAAGTATAAGTATTTTATGCTGACGTCAACGTTTGCTTTACAGAATTGAAAACAAATCAGACGAGACCCGCAAGTTCCTCTTTAATTAATTTTACAAAATGTTCAAAAAGTCCAAGCCAAAGCTGGAACCGCCACCAACAGCGCCCACAGTAGAGGAAATGCTTGCTGATATTGAAACATTTGAGACATGTCAACCCACAAGGAGCAGCGCTAGTAGCAGCGCTGTTTTGGAAAATGTTTTGCTAACGGAGCCCGAACACTTGACTCTGGAGACGTGGTGGCAGGTGTTTGATGAATATGATCAAAAAGTCAAGAAACTAGCTTCTATGGAAGGCACATTGGACGCGCAAAGGGAAAAGTTACTAGCGTGCAAAGAAAAGCTAGAGAATAATGCAAAAACTCTGCGGGATGGCATACATAAGCAGCAGATGTTGATAAAGGATGTAATTGATTGTTGACTAGTACAAAAATTAAATAACTTAATTTAGCTTAATTTGCAATAACAGCAGTTTTTATATTTCGATAACGATAACGAAGTCCTCACAGTTGCACACAAGCACATACACAAAGCATGCTATCGAGTTTGTTGGTAGGCAGCGCTCAGAAAGTATCGATACTTGTTACCTGCAGCCGTTTTTTATGTGGGGAGAAATAAAATAATTGTTTTTAAATAATTTGCATTAAAATGCAGGTCCGTTATTAAATAAAAAGTGAGTTTTGTAAAAAGAATAATCAAAATTACCAAAAATCGCGAGTCGTAAGAAAACAACGTTTATTTTGGGCCTGTGAATAAGCCAGGAAACAGGTTTAGGCCAGAAAAAATCTTGGCTGGCTTACCATTTACGCCACAGCGTTAATGGCAATACAACAGCGAGCGGAGGTCGATTGTTTTGTGTGTGTGTGTGTGTGTGTGCGTGTATAGATGTTTTAATATTTTGCCTTTAACTTAACCAAATCCAATTACCAAAACGAAAAAAATGCAACAATTGTTGTGTGCAAAAAAAAAACCTGTGGGCTTGCTAATTGAATTTTGCATTGTGTTTTATTTTGGTTAAGCCACAAACCAAGCAACAACTAACAACAACAACAGCGAGCAACGAGTAGAGTTTTGTTTCACACTAAGAATACTCTCACACTTACACATAGAAAAAGAAATGCTTACATCAAAGGCTTATTATCCAATTAAACGGTTGTCAATTGAGCCAAAGAATGCAATTCATTAAATGACCAAATATAAATGTGTGCGAAAAAAAAGTTGGCGACTAACAGTAGTTTTCACGGGCACATCAACACATGTGTAGCTCAGGTGCGAGTGTGTGTGTGATGTTTATGCCTCTGCTGCGTGCGTGTGAGTGTATTGTTTCTGTGTACGCGAACAAAGTGCTAATGAGATGCTGATGCTGTGCTGCTTCTTGCCAGCAGTTTGTTGCTTTTGCCATTTATGCAAAAATACGTAAAATTTCGAACAAAAGACGTACATACATGTTTTTATTGTTTTTATCTGTTGCGAATTTCGCCTGCTAACGAACTCGCTTGCAAAGGTGAAAGCAACTTTTTGTTTACACTCCACTTGTAGAGGGTATTAACATTTTGTTAAAAATTATGGGAGATATTTTGAATTTTGTAAACTATATATATTATATTTCTAATCAATATAAGTTTATTATTCTGTTTTGATATCTTTCTCATACGAATATTTCCTTAAAAGTTTGGAATTGCCAAATGAAGTTCGAGCTATCATGTGAACATTATTGTTTACCAAACTTTCCAATAACACATTGACAATTGTATGTTAGAGTATTGAATCTTCGGGCGTACGAAGCTGCTGTCATGTTGTGCTTCAGTTGTTTGTTGCCTTTTAACTGATGTTCATTTGTTGATGCTGTATGATTTGTATGAATTGTATTTATAAAGTGCAATCTCTTTGTGCTGATGAGGAGCTACCGTTATTGCAATCTGCTTGTCGATTATACTCATATGCCTCGCTCATTCATTCTTTCACAGCAGCTACGCGTGAGATGTCACATGCCACACTTTGCGTCGCGTCGGCTGTAACGGACTTTCCCACTTTGGCAATACTTATTGGCAAAACAAAAACCGCTGCAATAATGTAAAGACGACGGCCAACAAAGGTCAATCTAAGCCAGCCAAACGCAGCCTAGAACTAGTTAGGTTTCCACAAAAACACACACACACAGACACACACACACTCGCGCACTATTGCATACACATACAGATATACAAACATACACCTATACGGCTGCAAGAAGCATGGGCTGGCTGCTAGCGCTCCTGGCGTTGCTTGTGGCAATCAGCGAGCTGCTAGCAGTTCCAACGCCGCTCAAGCTACCAGGTAAGACCTATCTGACTCTCCCCTTAACACCCGATTTTGATCTTTAACTTTTCTTCCAACACTCACACACACACACACACACACACAGGCTACACACACAAACTGACGCCATATATAAAACACTGGGAGGCGGCGAACTTCGATCGCGCTGTGCTGCAGGCAGCTCAGCTGCGTCACTTGGAGCAGGCACGCGCGCGACGAAAAAGGCAAGTGGAGGAGCCCTCAAGTGGTTTGGGACTGGCGCACACAATTCGTTTGAATTTCTCTGCTCATGACAGGTGCGTGCGTGGGTGTTGTAACCCCGACTTAAATTGCATATACAAATAAGTACAATTATTCATATTTTCCCTCCTTTGTTTGCAGAGACTTTCTTCTGGTGCTGCGTCAGCAACCAAATTCAGTGTTCGCGAATGACGTGGAAATCGAGAATACACTGGGGCCCATTGACTACGATGTGTCACGCATTTACATGGGCAGCCTGGAGGACGATGAGGAAGCGCATGTCCAAGCAATACTCACAAGTGATAATCTCCTCGATGGCACCATTGAGACGCAAGCGGAGCATTATTATATTGAGCCAGCGCAGCGTTACTCACAGCAGCTGGCGGAGAGTGGAGTCCATAGCATTGTCTATAAGCTGAGCGATGTAAATATGCAGCAGCAGAATTCGTTGGCAAGCGGCTTGTCTTCAAAGGCGCCCATTAAGACGCACTGCGCCAGCGAGCGACTGAGGCACAAGCGCTGGCTGCCCGAGGAAGAGGTAGGCAAATGAAAACCAATCACACTTTTTAAATGTAGTTATTATTGTAATATTGTATTTGCAGCACGTCACAGTTCCAACATATAATCGCAATCCGCCGCTGCCTTTAGATCTGGAGGTGCCCTATAATGATGATTTTCGTGTGCTGGCCTCTGAGGAGGATCGCAGCGAGGAGGAAACTCGAAAATCCGCAACAACAACAACTATGCGCAGCACAGAAAGTTTCTTGGCAACACTGACCAAGCCAACGCCCAATCGCAATATACTTGTAAATAACTATAATCCCTCCAATATCGGCGACGGCAGTCGCAGCTACAATACCAACACAAATACCAACAACAATAATAACAACAACAACAATATGCGAAAGCTGTACACGAAGCATAAAAACATTATCGTAAGCACCTACAATCGACCCATTGAGCCGGAGTTTGGAACACCCTACGAGGAGCCCAATGTTAACAATAGCAATACCCTGCCAAATAATTTTTTCAATGCCAATTGGACAACGCTGTCAATGGGTAACAACGATCGGCCCAGCCATAAAACCCATGTAGAGATTATCACCAAGAATGGCGCAACGAAGAAACCCAACATTATAGTTAACAACTACAATCCTGAGATAGTCTTTGCACCAAATCCACACAATCCCAGTTTCAATAGCATGCTGATGACGAATCTACTAAGTGGTCGGGGCGATGATATTCATAACTCGCCGCGCCTGCTATACGATCGCAAGACCACATGCATGCTCTACTTGCAAGCGGATCACACGTTCTTCCAGAAAATGGGCAGCGATGAGGCCTCCATTGAGGCCATCACGCGTCACGTTCAGCGCGCCAATTCCATTTATCGCAATACAGATTTCAACAACGATGGCAAACCTGACAATATTACGTTCATGATAAAGCGTATTAAGGTACACAACATGAATGCCATGAAGGATCCCAGCTATAGGTTTCCTGGCAACTATGGTGTGGAAAAGTTTTTAGAGTTATTTTCAGGTAGTGTACATTGAGATAGTTAATTGTGCCTAATCTATAACTTTTTATATGTTCACTACAGAGGAGGATTACGATGCCTTCTGCTTAGCCTACATGTTTACCTATCGTGACTTTGAAATGGGCACTCTAGGTCTGGCTTGGACAGGAGATTTGAAAAATGCTGGTGGTGTTTGCGAAAAGAATGGACACTATCGTGGTTCGCTCAAGTCCCTTAAATACAGGCATTGTCACGCTCTTAAATTATGGTAAACATGTGCCGCCAGCCGTATCGCATGTGACGCTTGCTCACGAGATTGGGCACAACTTTGGCTCGCCGGTAAGCTATTTAAGTCACTCGTATATTTAACCAACTTACTTAACTTCTTGTTCACAGCACGATCCGGAGCAATGTACGCCTGGTGGGGAGGATGGTAATTTTATTATGTTTGCCCGCGCCACTTCGGGTGACAAGAAGAACAACAATAGATTTAGTGCCTGCTCACTGAAATCGATTGAGCCTGTGCTCAATGCCAAGGCGCGTTCGATGAAGGGCTGCTTCACGGAGCCACAGTCTTCCATTTGTGGCAATGGTGTCGTTGAGTCCGGCGAGCAGTGCGATTGTGGATGGGAGGAAGATTGCAAGGACTCTTGCTGCTTTCCCATGTCGCGGCAACCGCATCTGGATGAAACGCCGTGCACACTAACACCTCATGCACGTTGCAGTCCCTCCCAAGGACCTTGCTGCACCACCGACTGCAAGGTGAAGTTCGGCGATAAGTGTCGCGATGACAACGGCTGTCGTGATCCTTCGTTCTGTGATGGACGTGTGCCACAATGTCCGCCCTCAGTTAACAAACCCAATAAGACCATTTGCAACAAGGAGTTTGTCTGCTACATGGGCGACTGCACGGGCAGCATTTGTTTGGCCTATGGCCTGGAGTCATGCCAGTGTATTCCTGGACCACAAGATGATCGTATTAAGTCGTGCGAGCTGTGCTGCAAACTGCCTGGTGAGGATAGTCCCTGTCGCAGTTCCTTTGAGTGGAACGAGGCACCCTTTGATGTGCCCGACATGTACTCCAAACCGGGCACGCCCTGCAATGACTACAATGGGTAATAAATGAAATTTGAATAATCATTAGACTTACTAATCTCACAAACCTTTGCAGCTATTGCGATGTTTTTCAAAAATGTCGGGAGGTTGATCCTTCAGGTCCATTGGCAACGTTGCGCAAGCTTCTACTCTCAGAGGAGAGCATTGCTACCTTCAAGAAATGGATGCAGCATCATTGGTACACGGTGGCTTTAGCAGCCATTGGCGTCTTCCTGTTGCTGGTATGTGAAGTGAATTTAAAACTAGAATTACATTTTTATTTTTATATCTTATTGAAACATCTTATTTTAATGAGTTTTTGTTCACCAAGCTATTGCGTGTGGTTACATCTATGCTGAGGGATCAGCTTGAGGCCAAAGAGCAGGCCTTGGGTGAGGGTGAGCCCTGTCACTGAACCCAAAACGATTCCAGTAAAACTAATTTATAAAAGCGCTCATCAGCGATTGATTACAAAGCTAATTTAGAATGCATTTAAGCTTGAACACATGCAAACATTTCCAATCTTTAAATACCATCTTGATTTCTAAACAATACTAATTAATCCCACTCCTTCCACAGGTACTGAGCACAAAGCTGCTGGCGAAACGCTCGAATCTGAAGCTTAAATCGGTGACCATCATACACAGCGCCACAACGGAAACGGTGCGTCTGCCGGAGAACAATAATGGTGTCATTGTGCACACGGCCGTGCGCACCAAAGTGCCATTTAAGAAAAAGGTGCGCGGGGAGCGCAGCAAAAAGTCAACAACTGGGCTGGCCACAGGAGCAGTGGTAGGAGCAACGGGAACGCCAGGAGTACGCTCGAGTGGAGCAGCCAAAGTCAGCGGCAGTGTGGAGCCAAAGAAAACATCTCGTACGCAGGCGCTGGTCAAAAAGAAACTAAAGGCAACTGCCGCTGAAGAGGATCAGACCAAAAAGTCCAAGAAGCTGGGCAAGCACATTAAGGAGATCATTGATTACTCGGCGCGCAACAACAATGCAGCCGGTGTCGATGATGCCTCCAATCTATCAACAACCAACAATCACATCAACACCTTTGGCAAGGTGCAAAAGTGGCTATTGGAATCGCCGATTGTGGCACAACCGCTGTCGCACATGGAGCATAGCTCCCGCGTGCGCAAAGTGATGAGCAAGTCGCAATCAACGCCAGAACGCCTTGTGCAGAAAACGCCACAAAAGACCAAGTCCATGGGCAATTTGTCCAATGAGAAGGTGAAGCTGCAAGTTGTCTACAAGCCGCCCTTCAAGTTCTCGCTGCGGCTATCGAAGAAGCCCAAGGTTAAGACGCATGTGGTGGGCGTAAGCGCTGGCGCTCGTCCCAAGCGTGCGCAGAAGAACAACACGCGCTCCAGCGGCAGCGGAGGCGGTGTCGGCGGTGTCGGAGGTCAGGCAACAACGTCCAAGGGGCCATATGCAGAGCGCGCCAAGCGCACGGCTTTGCTGTTGTGCAACGAGGCCACGGATGATAATCAAATCCTAACGCTTAACGAGCCCAACTATGAGACACTGAAGCCGCCTGTGCGAAACTCCACAGAGCACTGCTATGAGAATGTGGACTTGCCCAGTGATGTCACCTCGAAGCCGGGCAGCAGTTCGAATCGCGCTAGTCTGGAGGCTGCACCTGCAGCTCCAACGCAACGCAGCTCCTATCGTCGCTCCAATTCACTGTCCACACATAATCCCTTTGCGGTGGCGCCGCGTCGCAGCAGCAGCAAGGCTGCACAGCCCGCTGGCGGTTCCATCAATTTGACGCGCAATTTTGGCAGCACGCAGAATCTTATTAATCTTAGCCAGAATATGGCCAAGTCCAAGAAGCGCAGCAGCCTCAATCTGAAAGCCAGTGCGTCCAAAAATGGCAAAGATCCGCCTGCTGCGGCGGCTACATCAACCGCAACAGCAGCTGCACCACAACGTCGCTCCTCTTCCAATGCGAATCTGCGCAGAAATAGCAGCGCTTCCAATGCAACGCCCCAAGGAGTGCCGGTGCCGCCGACACGCAATGCGCGCAACAGCTTTAGCAACATTCCACGCGTCAGTCTCAATGGCCAAAGCACCGCTGCGGCAGTCGCAGCAGCGGCGACAACGACGACAACACCGCCAAGTTTCTCGCGTCAATCCTCCAGCAGCACGACGACAACGACATCGAGTGGCATAATGCCATCGCTGGCGTTTCCTGCACTGCAACAGTCCGCCTCCACGAGCGCTGTCTCCAGTCAACAACGTCCAGCAGCGCAGCCCATGCGACGCAGTCTGAATAATTTTAGAGCGCGCTCCAATGCAGCAGCAGCAACAGCAGCAGCAGCAGCTGCTGCGCCATCAGCAACAAGTATGGACAACGAGCTGCCATCGGATCTGGAGGTTGTTGTCTCCGATATTGAGAATCTGGTTAGCTAAGATCAACAACACAGTTTGTATTCATTTCAAAGCAACCAAGTGAAAGTGATAAGTCCTAAAGTTAGTTATACAAATTGTCGCATAGGTTTACATATGCATATATATATAAATATAGATTTGTATATATATACATACATACATATACATATATGTACTTTACACTGCCTTAAACTTGCCGTTTCTGCTGAATATGTGAATGCCACGCCCTCCCCCAACACACCACATACCCAACAATGACCACAAATACAATATAATCAGAGGTCGCACAAAAGTTGGAATAGTTACAAATATCTTTCATTTGCAACTGTTGCACCTTCTGGGATTAAATTCCAAAAATAGTCAATTGCAATCAATATAAGTTTTATTAAATTGTATATAAATTGTAATCCGAAGCTTTCCAATTTTTGAGCGACCACTGTGCTTAGAAACTAATAATACGCTAACAACGCTCGTGCTTTTGGCTCCCACCCAACACCAACAACAGAACACAACTCATAAAAATGCTCACCCACCCAATGCCACCACCAACACCGCCGAAGCCAGCCGCACTCACCGCACATTGTACCTTTTTACATACTATTTAACTGTTGTATTGTATTCGTGATCTATACTATAACTTGTAAACTCTACTTTTGTCTATACCTATGAATTGTGTTCAATTGTCGAAATACGATCGAAAAGAAAAGAAAAACAGCAATATCCTAATTGATCTATAACTTGTAATAGCTTTTTCAATTATCTCCTCTAAAGCTAAACTACATATTTTTATAATGCAATGAAATACTTACAATAGACCGATCAATAGCTAATTTATAATACTCATCGCAATTCGATCACTGTGCACATTCAAACTGTTATCATATTTATTATTCGCCAAACACTGGCGCCTGTTTTATATAATTATTCTTACACAGTATTATGTTTATTCATACATCTACTATCTTTTATCATAATTCTAAATGTTTCAAACAACGACCATTATCATCTATATACTTCGACACACAGAACAACAATACAAGGTGCTATTTTAGTAATATGAATCAATGTAAAAAGTTAGCCAAACAAATTTTAAAAACTCTTATGAATATACTATTCCAAGACAAAAGATCAAAATGATATTAAGATTTGTAGTTACGATAGATTGAGTGTAGCCAAGTGGGGCAGCCAGGGGAAGTTGCAAATAATATACACAATACATAGTACATAATTAGTAGCAAATACTATAACCAACGATAACTGTCAATAAAATCAAAAGTAAAATGCATCGAACTTAGTTTATAGTAGTCGCAATCGAATCAAATAGAAAGTTAATAATGCAGTTAACCAGTTAACCACAACACAGATCTACACCACTTCCCCTCAGACACGCCCAGTCACACACACACAAATACACACCCTTTCACAAACGCCCACAAATGCCTGCGCCATTCTTAGTAGTAGTGTAAATAAGAAAATCAAGTCGAAAAAGTTAAATAGTTTTTATACGCAAAAACAAATTAGAGCAATGAAGAACAAACACCTAACGATATTCATACATACTATATAGTCACGTAGCGTATCAAATCACAAAAAAATGAAAAAACGAACAAAGCAAACGGCTTGCAAAATACAAAAAAAAAAATAAAATAAAAAATCCCTCAATAGCAATCTGTAGAAGTGTTAGCTAAGAATTGGAAGAATACCCAAGCATTATGTGTTGAAAATCGGCGTTTTAAATTGCGTATTGTTCTGATATGTATTTGCATTTGCATGGCTGGTACGATATTTAAATGGGGAGTGCAATTTTTATGAGCATTTGGGTATATTTTTTTGGACTATACAACGCATTAATAGATAGACATATAAGCTCAGCTCAAATGATCGACCCAAAAAATAAATATATATAAATTAAAAAACAGACCGACAGTTAACGTAAACGCGTAGGCAAGTTATGAAACGGAAAAGCAAAACGAAAAACGAACACAAATAAAAGTACGCGACAATCGCTTTGAAATGCTTATTAAAAATTACAAGAAAAAAGAGAAATCGAAATTTTAGTTTTAAGTTTGTCTTAACCGTAAGAAACTAAAAGCGAATACCTATGATAACTATTTAAATATGAAACTATACAAGGCGCAGATTCTTTTTTAAACGTCAACGTAATCGGCAATATCATTAAATTTACCAAAAGAATATAAAAAACAAGAAAAAATGGCCAATGTTTATGTACTGTATATAATAAATGCAAAGAATTATTATCTAAGCTGAGGTAGAAAGTATTTTGAGCGTGGATGAAAAAGACTATTTAGCGCGAAATGAACCATTTTTTTTGTATTGTACATAAGAAATTTATTGATTTTTAAACTATACATATATGTAATGATTTAGACTTAAAACTGCAAAACGATTTTGAAATCTGTGTGTGTACCTCAATTGTAATTATTTTTTTGACAAAGGTTTTTTGCACCCACTTCACTGAATTGATAACAACTACTTTTATAATTTAGCTAAATGAATTTAAAACCACATATTTCAAGCCCCTTGCAGAGATCCGTACCCCGTAGTTAATAAATGTTGTCAAAGCTCTTAACACGAATGAAAAGTATTTCTGTCGTCAATTAATAACGCTTTAAAATCGAAAATCCGAAAAGCAAAAAAACCATAATTAAGGAACAATAATTCGTAAATCATATAATTCATAAGTTGCGAACAAACAGAGAGCAAATGTGTGACACTTAAGTTGTACTTAACATTAGTGGTATGATTACAGTAATTATTTAATTTATTAATACTACCATTAAAAGGATATAAAAATGTAACTAATTTTTAACACTGCACACGCATCGCGATATCTTATAATTTTTTAATTTCAAGCAAAATTCAAATAACAATAAAAACGAAACTAAAAACTTAACGACAAATGCCCTTGTGATTTAATTAGCTTTCTTCTCCGCCCTTTCCAATTTCAAGGCACGCTTAGCCATAATCCAAAAGTATACTGAGGGTAACAAGTGACGCAAATAGTAGGCAATCTTTGCTTGACAATCGCTGACAATAATGTCGGGTTCCTTACGCATAATGGATTGCAATATGCGTTCCGCTAGCTTACCAGGCAACATGCCTTTGGCCGTTGTTTCATCCATTTCTAGAAAAATAAAAATATATGTGCGTTATTTAAGGAAGAACATAAAGAGTTGATTACTGACTGCCATAGCTGCTGCCCGCTCCAGTTAGGGCATTCATCGAAAGCTGTGTGCGTATATAACCAGGACTGACACAGGATACATCAATCTTCTTATTAGCTACTTCAGCACGCAGTGAGTCGGCAAAGGCTTGCATCGCATGCTTGGAGGCGGAGTAGGCAGCTCGTTGTGGTATGGCAAACTTTCCTTGAACCGAACTAATAAAGCAAATGTGACCACTTTGACGTTTGACCATAGAAGGTAGAAGCGCTAAAAAGAACAAGATAAGCTGGGTAATAAAGTTTACTTTATAAGTTCTAGCTTAAGATATACCTTTTGTTAATGCAACAGCTCCGAAATAGTTTACCACCATGACCTTAACATCCACATCAACTGCTGTAGAGGCCACATCGGCACGGACGCTTATGCCACCATTATTAATCAGTATGTCAACTTGGTTATAAACAGCCAAGGCCCGTGCAACAAAATCGGGAATCGAATTAAGCTCAGCCAGATCTAAGGGCAAAACAGTAGGCGGATATGCGGGATCCTGGAAAGACTTGATTAATACAAGTTTTTAAAGAAGTTGCACACTATCCTACCACATCTAGTGCTAGAAGGTCCTTCTTCACTCGCTCCAACTCCTGGACGCGACGAGCAGCAAGGATAACCTTGCATCCTGCACGGTAGAACACATGTGCCAGGGACTCGCCAAGTCCTGAACTGGCGCCTGTTATAAGCACCACCTGCAAATGAGTTAAATAAGTAAAACATACATTTTATACAATATTGAAGCTTCTTTACCTTGCCGGGCAGCTGATTACGGTACTTGTGGGCGCGAAAACGTTGCCACAGATTGATTAAGGCCAGCGGAAAAGCTACTGGCATAAGAATACTGCCAAGCACCCAATAAAGCACGTTCCAATCGGTGCTAGGTGCACATTTTTCCACATCTTGTAACTTCATTGTTAACTTTGTTTTGCAACTCAAAGAACTTTGCACTTTTGCAGGCTGTAAAAAACAAACACAACAAATGCACAAGTGTCATTCACACAAATCGTTTTAAACGAGCACTTTGCTTGTTTGCGTAGCCACGTGAATGTCAAACTGCACAGCTGATATTTGTTACGTTGTGTTCGTTGTAGCTGCCTCCGCTTGCAGTTTTTTATTTGTTATTTTCTTAAATAAAATATGATAAAATGCACTGCCTGGTGAGACAAACGCAGCGACTAAGCTGCTGGCTTCCAACAGCACAAATTCACACCACTGCCGTGCAACGTACTTTCTGGGAACGCGAAAAGAAGTCCGGCTACAAAACAAAGCTGCCGGAACCATCGAAAAAGCAGCTCATAATTGAAGGATTGCGCGATCTGAAAGAGGAAATAAAATTATGGCGTCAAGAGGTCAAAGAGCAATTGGAGAGCGATCCTATACTGGTATTTCGACCCGGTGAAACGGACATTGTATTCGATTTCAAGGCGCCGGACGTTCTCGACAAATGGACGGTGACGACGGATGCCGATCATGGTGAGGGCAAAAGCACAGCCAGTCTGGAGTTGAGTGCTTCAGGGGCAGGACTCTTTCACGGCGAGGTCAACTCGCAGCACACTAAGGATGGCATCATCAAACGCACGGGCTATGCAAACATTCGCACTAAGCGTGTGCGGGTAAGTTAAAAAGTTAAACACATAAACTTGAAATTTAAAACACACTTCATTTCAGAAATCATTTAAGCGTGAATCCACCTATGACTGGACACAGTACAACATGCTTGTCATGAAGGTGCGAGGTGATGGACGCAGTTACCTAATTAATTTGCACACTGAGGGCTATTTTGATCTCATGTGGAATGACATCTATCATTTTGTGCTATATACGCGCGGTGGGCCGCATTGGCAAATAGCTAAAATACCATTCTCCAAGTTCTTTTTGGCATCCAAGGGCCGCGTCCAGGATCGGCAGAATGCAATCGCGTTGAATTGTGTGACGCATTTTGGTTTCTCTGTGGCGGCCAAAAAGGGCATGGATGGACCCTTTGGCTTGGAGATCGACTATGTTGGATTGGAATATGATCCCAGTCATCGCGAGGAATTTGCCTACGAAATGTATAAGACGCCTAAATATATTGTAGCTACGTAACAGCAAATGTTATTTAATTATAGATTAATTTGTGTGTGTTAAAATAAATGCATAGCACATTTGTTAAATATCTATTGCTGTCTGACTGCTGCGCCGCTCGCTTCAAACAGCTGTTTGCCGTTAAATACTACAGTTACTGCAATTTGCCATATTTTTTGGTTTCCACAGTTACCATTTGCACAACTTTAGCCCACTCGCGCTCTCTTTTTACCTAGTTGCGCTCTTCTGCATCAGCTGTTTCAATGTTTACACTTCAGGGTCACCCTCTTGTTGTTTGTTTAAATACAACTGATACTGCAGTTTATAATATGTCTTATTTGTGTTTCGTTCAGTTTGAAAGGTGCGTTGATAGTTTTCAACTGTTGCCATTCCACACGGCAAGCAATTAGCGCCCCGCGAGCAGCACTCGCAATTTTTTCGCGCTCTCTGCCGCATGAAAAACTTCCGCTTCAGTCTCATTTTGACTGTGGTTCTTGAAAGTGGTTGATAACGTAGCGGAAAAACTTCCGCACAACATTGCGTGGGTGCTGTTATCGTTTCGGTTATCACAGTGTTAGTAATAGTAAAACAAAAATATGGTGAGTAAGTTTGGAATGAAGGAGAGAGAAAAAAAATAGACAACAATGTGACCATGTGGCAGTTCACTCACCAGACCCGCTACGAACGACCTTGACTAGATGGCTAATATAATCCTGTTTGTGGCACAAAGACAACAAACCTAAATCAATATAGTCACCGAATGTGGTTGGCTAGGCGGCATTTACGCATTTTACCGGTTTGTGCTGACGTTGAAATATGTAGTCGCAAAATATATTTTAACAGAGACAACAAGTTGGGAGTTATGTTTGTGTAGAGAGACCGACTATAAGAAACCCTTTGCAGACATAAGAAGTTGCTAGAGGCGAAATGTAAGCATTTGAAAGTATTTGTACCACTTGTGTGGATGTGCACAAGAAGCTTGACCGACTTGGCAACTGATGCTGATCAAGAATTTAGATGTCAGAGATATCTTCTTCCACCTATAACAAATGTTTAAACAGAATGGCCAACTTCACCTATTCTTAGTGAGTACGGGGTATAAGAAAACCAGTCCAGCGAATACCGAAAGCGACCGCGTTGCATGAAACCAGTTAGTAAGTTACAGTTCCTGCTGGCGACTTCACTTGATAATTTCTGTCTCTGCTTACCTGTGTTGTTATCTGTTGTCACATTTGTGCTTTGATCAGCATTGTTTGCTGACGTTGGCCGTTTTCTTTTCGTTGGCTTAAAAAATGGTGCAATATACGGTAGGGACTTTAATTGGAACTAATTGAACGTTATATACTAAGTATTCTCATTTTCTATCCAATTTTAGCAAGAGACGTATCTTTATGATCCGGATGTGTTGCTGAAGCTTGACTTCCATCGCAGTCCCGCAAAGTTCCAGCCATTCATCTCGGCTGCCAATCCTGGCGAGTCTTGGTTGCAAGTGCGACCCCTCAAGGATACGGATTATGATCGTGGTTTCCTGCAGCTGCTGTCACAGCTCACCCATGTCGGCAATGTATCACGCACACAATTTCTGAGTACGTTTTATATTTGTAAGGCTTAAAACACAGCGAAGCTAATCAATTATTCTTATGTGCAGCACGCTTCTCACAGATGAAGGCCAGCGGAGATTACTTTGTGACGGTTATTGAGGATACGCGCAAGGGTGAGATCATTGGTGCTGCCTCTCTCATCATTGAGCGCAAGTTTATACACAATTGTTCAGTGGTAAGATTAGAACTTGTACTTTTTAAGCCATGATCTCATTCTATATTTTCTTTGCAGCGCGGACGCTTGGAAGATGTGGTGGTAAACGACACCTATCGCGGCAAGCAGTTGGGCAAACTGTAAGCAAAATTGTTTTACAACAAGAAACATTCTTTGTAACTAAACTCTGCCCTCCTTAACAGCATTGTGGTAACCGTCTCCCTGTTGGCCGAGCAATTGGGCTGCTATAAAATGTCGCTGGATTGCAAGGACAAGCTGATTAAGTTCTATGAAACCTTGGGCTATGTGCTTATACCCGGCAACTCCAATTCAATGACCATACGCTACGATGAAGATGCGCCCGCATTAAAACGCAATGCGACTTCACTTGCCGGTGCCTCCGCTGGCGACACTTGCCAAACTGTGAGCCTTGAATTTGCCTCTTGACAATTAGCCGCCAACGCTGCACCAAAATCCAAGCTTTAGGACAATCCTTCTAAAGCTACACAACTGCGCGAGGCGCAATGTAAGCACACAGCCAAATGGACTCGAACATTATTGAAAACCATTTGGTTGCATTTTATTTTCAAATATTTTCATTGCGCTTGGCGCATGGATTTTTGGACAGCGCTGGCAGGCGGTGGTGTCTTTGTGGTTCCTGTGGACTATAAGGACATACAATTTAGTTAGTATGACTTAGGCAACCCGTAATGGTTGTGCTCAATTCTTTTTAATTCTTACAGAACTTACAGTTTTATAATTTTTTCTCTCCTTTCTGCTACTGAATGCAAACTCCTTACAACGCAAGGTTGTTGTAATACTTCCCTTCAGGAGCACGTTCATCAAGTAGCCTTAACTTTCTACAAAATATATTAACTGTTTACTGTAATAACTAAATAACATTTAACGCTAAGAAGTTTTCAATGATTAGGGGGCACATGGAAAAGAATTTGCAAGTAATTGTATTATTAAGTTTGGCATCACATTCGCTTTCCTTAAGTATGTAGAAAAGGTTCCTCCTCGGGTCATGAGTACGAACATAAGTGTCCACATTTTGCGCACTTAGAATGCTTGGCAAAGTATTGCTGCAAATGCTCAATGTGTCCGCCATGGGAGCAACCCTGACACCACGCATAGACGCCACGTACAATCAGGCCGCATACGCAACACTTGGCCGCCTGCATGGACATACATTTGTCACAGTACCAGCCCACATTCCCACCCAGTGGGCGTCCACATTCACCACAATTCGTGTGCATGACGGTTGACTGTTGGTTTAGTTGACGCACGGAACGCACCCAGGCTCGATTGATTACTTCGCAGGCCTCATTCCAAAGTTCGTAGCGATGCAGCTGATCAACGTAGGTGTGAAACCAGTGCTCCTAGAAGAGAAGTAGGGAGAACCAATTAAAATAAAATAAGACTGATGAAGTCAGGTTTTAAGACTTACCACAACGGCATCTTCAATTGGCAACAGCTTGCGCGCCTCACCCAAAACAATAAGCACAATCAAAGCAGTCTGCACATCGCCCACATCGTTCTGTAGCATCAAAGCATCGGCCACAAATTGATGTGGCTCCCACATAGGTATTGGTGGTACATGACTGACCTTTAGTATGCTCGGAACATGTGGAGGCTGTAAAAAGAACAGATTAGAAATTTACCAAAATTTAAGCAATACCCAACTCACCGGTGACTTTTCATGATCGGATGCCTTTAAATCCGGTTGTGGTCGCGCTGCTTGAACATCATGATGCAGCGCAGTGTCGGGGAATGCCAGGGCTTTTGTAACATCTGCTGGGCCGACATATATAAATCCATTGCGCAATAGCTCAAAGTTATCAAATGTAATCTCGCTTATGATTTGCGTTTCGGAGAGTATGACTGAACTAGTTGGAGGCGGATGCTGTTTACCTCCGCCGCCCAGCTCATCACCATCATCACTAGCATCGGCCGCTTCATGCTGTGTCTCTTGACTGTTGCCATTTAGCTCCTGGCCCTGCTCATGGGGGGCCCAATCGCTGGCCACTTGTGTGGCACGACGCGAGCTCATTGGATTCTTTTGATTGGAGAAGGATGAGCGATGCTCGAAAGGCGGCTCAAAATGACTAGTGCCATAAAAGAGCTTAATAAAGTTCCACAGAGTGGTGGCCTAAAAAAAATTAGTTAATACAAATGAAGATCAAAAGAATTTGGTTGTTTGCTTTTACATTATGCTTTCCATATTTTCGAGAGACGTCTGCATTGTGTTCGCACAGCTCGGATAGCTTCTTCCCGCTGAGTAGCAGTTCTTTGGCACAGCCAATAAAGCACTCATGCACACGCAGCTCGGTGGTGACATCGTGCGCCGGATAATCTGTGCCCGAGGTCATGTTCTACAAGAGATGGGTATTAGAAAATTGTAAACATTTAATTCCTGTGTTTTAACTACCGTGTTTTTGAGCATAAACATGTACATCTTTGAATGATCCAAATGAAATTGCAGGTTGCCAGGCGCATTTGACTTACGACGACTTCTACGGGATACCGAATGTGATACATGAGTAAAAATAAACGTATGTTGTTAAAAAGATCCAAATATTTGTTTATTACTTACATAAAATTAGTAGTTTTCGTATTGGAGGCGCCGCTCGTTTTGTTTGTATACTCTTTGATCTTGTTGGCAAACGATATATCGCCGTGTCGCCCCAAACTGGCACCCTGTGCACTGGCTGTCTTTGCCGGCCGTGCGGCATCTTTAAACGCATGCTTATAAATGCTGGAGTCCTTGCTGGTTGAGAGCAAACAATGTGAGTCACTCCCTTGCCACGCAATATCTGTTGTGACATTTGCGTGCTCATTAAAGGAAGCAAATGGTATATAAGGACGACGTATGTCCCACACATGAATACTGTAATCCACAACAAGGGCGCAGCTGGCTATGTGGTAACTATGGTAAGAAAGGTAAAGGGAATTTAAATATGTGCTTTAAAATATGTTAAAATAATCATACGTGCGCTCTGGTCGCCATTTGACGCGACCCACAACAGCAATAGTGTGTATAGTGTACTCCAGACTGGCGCGTCCATCCATATTCCACACCTTGATCTGTTTATCACGACTTCCTGTAGCAAGCCAATTGCGTGTGGGATGCCAATCGCAGGTGTAAATGGGTCCACTGTGCGCCGTAAACTGCACCATGCATTTGTCCCATCTTCTCATATCCCACAGCTGAACGGTGCCATTCTCCGAAACGGCAGAGAATACATTCTGCGAGTGTGGTGAAAACTTGACATCACGCACAGACTCGGAGTTACTAAAATATGTGTTAACTGATGTATCGGAGCGTATGTCAAAGCACTTGATGGTGCCATCCTGTGAACCAGAGATTAGGATATTTGGCTCTGTGCTGTGAAATGTGACTGTGTGGGCGGTGCGCTCATGCTCGTTGTACACGAGAAGTTGCTTCTGTCGTCCAAATTTGGACAAATCCCAAACGGAAACAACGCCATTTGTTGCAGCCGTCGCCAAAATATTGCTGTCTAGGGTGCTCCAGGCGACATCATTGGAAGAGTAGCTGAGGTTTTGGTTTTTGCCACCACGCATGTTACACACTTCCGTGAAGCCATCTTTGTCGATTGAATAAACCTTTAGCACTGCAAAAAAAAATCGTTTAAGAGATTGAATCTTAATACTTAAATATTCGCCTTACAGCTGCGCCCGGCAACGGCAATTTGATTGTGTTCCTTGTTCAATGCCAGAGCATTTGCATGCCCTTCCAAACAGATGCGTAGCGACACTGTAGAAGTATCAGTTTCGTCCAGCGAACCAGGCATTTTGATAAATTTACTATTTGTTTATCAGTCCCAATCTTTTTCACTTTTGTAGCAAAACAATAACATTAAGAATAACATTTGCATTAACATTACATCACTGTTGTTTATCTTGCTCCTCACTTAACGAAGAAGTCGATGCGCATTTAACATGAACCAAATTAGCGGCAACTCTGTGTTATCACAAGTGGACGAAAACAGATGGCAAATGGAAGCCAGTTCCACGAAATTATTGCTTCATTAGATTTTTTGAAATACACGCATTTGAGATGCCGGATATTAAAATAACGCCATTGGGCGCCGGTCAGGATGTTGGCCGTAGCTGTCTGCTGCTATCGATGGGTGGCAAAAACATAATGCTCGACTGTGGCATGCATATGGGCTACAACGATGAAAGACGCTTTCCGGATTTCTCGTACATTGTGCCGGAAGGACCTATCACCAGTCATATAGACTGCGTGATCATATCACACTTTCATTTAGGTAAGTACAAACAATAAGCACCAAAATGACTTTATGGACTTTCCTGTGTGTGTTTAGATCACTGTGGAGCTCTGCCCTATATGTCGGAGATCGTGGGCTATGCGGGGCCTATTTATATGACTCATCCAACAAAGGCAATAGCTCCCATATTGCTCGAGGATATGCGTAAAGTGGCTGTGGAGCGCAAGGGCGAGTCAAATTTCTTCACCACGCAAATGATCAAGGATTGCATGAAGAAGGTTATTCCCGTCACATTGCACCAGAGCATGATGGTGGACACAGATCTGGAGATCAAGGCATACTATGCTGGTCATGTCCTAGGTGCGGCCATGTTCTGGATCAAAGTTGGCTCTCAGAGTGTAGTTTATACCGGCGATTATAATATGACGCCGGATCGGCATTTAGGTGCTGCCTGGATTGATAAATGCCGGCCGGATTTGCTTATCTCGGAGAGCACATATGCAACCACAATACGAGATTCGAAGCGCTGCAGGGAAAGGGACTTTCTCAAGAAAGTTCACGAATGTGTTGCTAAAGGAGGAAAAGTTTTGATCCCCGTCTTTGCTTTGGGACGTGCACAGGAGCTGTGCATCTTGCTGGAGACCTATTGGGAGCGTATGAACCTCAAGTATCCCATATATTTTGCCCTAGGCCTGACAGAGAAGGCAAATACGTACTACAAAATGTTCATTACCTGGACAAATCAAAAGATTCGCAAGACTTTTGTGCACCGCAACATGTTTGATTTCAAGCACATAAAACCCTTTGATAAGGCCTATATTGATAATCCAGGTGCGATGGTTGTCTTCGCCACCCCAGGCATGCTCCACGCCGGCCTCTCGCTGCAAATCTTCAAGAAATGGGCGCCCAACGAGAACAACATGGTCATCATGCCTGGTTACTGTGTTCAGGGCACGGTGGGCAATAAGATTCTTGGCGGTGCCAAGAAGGTCGAATTCGAGAACCGTCAAGTCGTCGAGGTCAAAATGGCCGTGGAATACATGAGCTTTTCGGCACATGCCGATGCCAAGGGTAAGTGGAAACCAATATTTCACTTTAGAGAAAGATCACTTAGTAAATAAATCTTGTTTTCAGGTATTATGCAGCTTATCCAAAACTGTGAGCCCAAGAATGTTATGCTTGTGCACGGCGAAGCAGAGAAAATGAAATTTCTACGCGCCAAAATACGAGACGAATTCAATCTAGAGACATATATGCCTGCGAATGGTGAGACATGTGTGATCTCGACGCCTGTAAAAATACCTGTCGATGCGTCAATATCGCTGCTCAAGGCGGAGGCACGCTCCTACAATGCACAACCGCCGGATCCAAAACGACGGCGTCTCATCCATGGCATACTGGTGATGAAGGACAACCGCATTATGTTGCAAAATCTAACAGATGCCCTCAAGGAGATCGGCATTAATCGCCATGTCATGCGATTTACTTCAAAGGTAAAAATGGATGATCCGGGACCGAAGATGCGCACCAGCGAGAAACTTAAATTGCTGCTGGATGAGAAACTAACCGGCTGGACAGTGGTGCTGCAGGAAACTGGCACCATAACCATCGAAAGCGTTGAGATCAATGTGGAAGAGGACGAAAAGGATCCGAAGCAAAAGACTTTACTGATCACTTGGACCAACCAAGATGAAGATATTGGCGCTTATATACTGAATGTCTTACAGAATATGTGCTAGTCCACATTGCGAGGCATTTGCCCGGTTTTTAATCAGGCCTTAACGTGTTCGGCACGATTCCATAGTTGTTAAGCAAAAAGTGTTGATTTAAATTGTGGTTTTTGAAATTATACTAAAATACATTTATCAACTATTTTTCAATTAATAAACTTCGTTCTGTTTTGAATTCAAGAAACACCAATTATGAAACAATTTAAAAAAATTATAATTTTTACGGAGCACCGTGTTTAACTACAAATTCCATTGGTTCGTTCCACGCTATTTATTCTGTGTTTATCTCAGATAATTATAATTTGTTTAAATCATTTAATATACGCAGCTCTGTCGTCTTCGAATCGTATTTGTAATTAGGTTTTTATGATGAATCGTTGAAGCTGCGGCTGCGACTCGAATTGGAGTGTTCGTAAGTTACACTTCTTATGTGAGAGCAGCGGCACCGGAGATGATTTCAATCAACTCACGAGTGATGACAGCCTGTCTGGTGCGGTTGAATGTGAGGGTCAGCTTCTCAATCATCTCACCGGCATTCTTCGAGGCGTTGTCCATGGCAGTCATACGAGCCGATTGCTCCGAGCAGGCACCCTCCTTCATCGTGTAGAAGATGAGAGAGGCGAGCGAGAACTCCAGATAGCTCTTAACGACATCGCTATCGAGCGAATCGTAAACGGCGAGTTTCTCGGACTTCTCTACAGTGCCGCCACTGAAAATGGGCAGTGAGCTGCACTGGTACGACACCACAGACTTGAATTTGTTGTAAAAGATCTTGCCCTCGGTGTAGTCATAGCCAGCAGTCAGGACTTCATGCGCAATCTTGGAAGCATCCAGGAAAGTGGGTGGCAGACGTCCCACTTCGTTGGCAACCATCAGAATGTTCTTGCCATACAGACGGGCCAAAATGGAGCGGGACTTGTCGCCCACGCAGAACACCATGGTGTTTGAATCATCCTTTGTCAATTCAGCACGAATTTGACGGGCAACACCAGTGTGAACAGCACCGCACAGACCACGATCCGAAGTCACGGCGATGAAGAGCTTCTTGGGCTCAGCCGCACCATCAGCTGAGATTTCGGTCTTCTCAAAGAATTGCTGAGCACCGACACCATAGGGACGCGCCGCCTTCAAATCACGCTCGGCACGGGAGTATTTAGCCGCAGACACCATCTTCATTGATTGCGTAATTTTTTGGATGTTCTTCACCGATTTGAGGCGCATGGAAATATGCTTCAAGGTGGCCATGCCACGTTGCTGCTGAGCCACAAGGGTGGCTTCAATTGCCAGAGGCATCAAAAGTGCAGTACGTTGCATCATCATCCTGTGTTGCTGTTAAGTTCCTGCACAAGAAATTAGCACAAAATCGTACGAACGCACAGCGAAAATTTACCTGCGTGAAGTTGGCAGCTAGACGAATGTTATAACACAGGGCCTCGGCGTTGCCACATTTTGTAGCTGTCAAGTGTTTATGGTAATAGCTATCGCAAGATAGCTTAACACTAATCGATATACCATCGGTAAATGAAAACAGCCATCGTTTTGCTTACGCGCTTTTTTGTAGTTTACTGCAACCTCATTTGCTCCAGAAAAATTCAAGTAAAAATTGTGAAATGAATACGCGTTTCGAGCCTCGTACCATTGTCAATGGTGGCATGCTTAAGCAGTTTGCCGGTCAAACTGTGAGCATAATGGCATGCGTAGAGAGCGTAGCCGGCACAACACTGTTGGCCAACAGCACGGATAAACACAAATTGCGCGTCAGTCTGCCTAACGAACTAGAAGCGGCTCCAGGCACCTGGGTGGAAATAATTGGCAATCCAAACGCTGCTGACACCATACGAGCCAAAGAGGTTATTGAATTCGGCGGCCAAAACACAGACTTCGACGCAGATAGCTACAACACGCTGACCCAGCTGTTGAGTAATGTGAAGCCGTTCTAAAGAAATGGCTACCTTAAAGATCAGTCTTGGAAGGCTTGCTGTATAGCCACCTAGTTTAAGATTCATTCTTGTTGGTTTTATAAACATAAATGTATTATTGAATTTATAAAAAAAAATGGCAGCAGTCGCTGTGAATGCAAATGACTTTTACCTCTTATTTATAGACAGCAAGTTTGTAGGATTTTTGTTATATTTATTTATTTTACTACAGTTTTTGATTTTTATTGGTATTTATTGATCAGAATGTCAATCGATTACATATTTTAAGTCAGCTGCTCATCAACTCGATTCTGCACCCCTAGTTCGCGTGTCATCACTAATGCAACCAACGAAAGAAGAAGCAAAAAGCTGACGTACTCGGGAAAAGATTAGAAATATTTAAGTAATTTAACATTCGTAAGGCGCACCGGATTATTTATAATGTAACATAGTGTAACAAGAAACGCGTTAGTCTTTAATTTTGCGTTTAGCCCGAAAAGTCGTCGATTTCCGACCCGAAAGTATGTTGAAAAATTGTTGCTGCTTTGCATAGAAAGAAAATAACAGTGGCATAAAAATTGGGAATTGTTGATAAACTCAAATAATTGCAACAAAGGGACACGTTAACAGCTGTCAAACAAAAGGATACACGATAAATGCAAAGTTGAAATATAGTACGTGGTTTTGTTGGTGTTGATGTATACGCATTAATGTTAACATCTCTGTATCCACCTCTCTGTTCCACTTTGCAGCGCCTCTCCTCTGCTGCCCTAAAACAAATCGTCAACAGTACATAGACAGCAACAGCTGTGTGCGTGCGTGACTGCACTAGTGTGTGTGCGTGTGCGTGTGTGTGTGTGTTGTTGTCGCATTTTGTTGGCTGTTTGTCCGGACGTAACAAAATATTGAGCCGTCGAGCAAAACACATGATGTGGTCGTTCTTCTCGCGCGACTCCTCCAAAGATTTTCCATATGACATTGGCGAACCAGTAGCTGGCTTTGACAACTATTCCATATGGACACTGCACAAGGCCAAAAGAAAGAACACCCTCGAGGAAGTATCCGTTTTCGTTTACGACATACGCAGCGGTTCCGACACAAAATGTGAACTCGCCAAGGCTTCCCTTAAGCGCCTCAAAACGTTGCGTCACCCAAGCATATTGCAATATCTGGATTCTCTTGAAACAGACAAGATGCTCTATGTGGCCACCGAAGCAGTGGATCCTCTGGGGAACTACTTTACCAAACTAGCCACAGACAACGTACAGAAGGGACTTTATCTCGCCTGGGGCATCTTTCAAATCACGGCAAGCTTAACAGATCATTTATTATGAATATTATTGTTCTCAACTTTATTTGAATTTTACAGCGTGCTCTTTCCTTTCTCAATAACGATGGTAATTTAAGGCACAACAATGTCTCCTGCTGGTCGGTTTTTGTCAATGCATCAGGCGAATGGAAGTTGGGCAGTTTGGAGTACGTTGCGGCTGCCGATGGCAATCCAATGCCGCCGGCTAAAATACCTGTCACCCTGGAGGTGTACGATGCGCCGGAAAAGAACGATCAGACCAAGCTGAAGGGAGCAACAAAATGGTAAATAAAACTGCTCATTTGTACTTGGAGATTAGAAACTAACAATGTCTTCCTCCTTTCAGTTCTGTGGACATGTGGGGCCTCGGCTGTCTCGTTTGGGAGGCCTTCAATGGCGTGCTTAAGCAGCGTTCCAATCTCAAGGACATTGACCACATACCCAAATCGCTGCAGTCCCTTTATTGTGAGCTCGTGGGAGCATCGCCTTCAAATCGTCCCAATCCGGCAGACATAATAACGCGCTGTCGCAAGCCAGGTGGTTTCTTCAAGAATGATTTGGTTGACACACTGCTGTTTCTGGAGGAAATCCAAATCAAGGACAAGGCGGAGAAGAATCGTTTCTTTAGTGGCCTGACCACACATCTGGAAAACTTTCCCGATAATGTTTGCAGACATAAAATTCTTCCACAACTGATAACAGCCTACGAGTATGGAGATGCGGGTTCCGCTGTCTTAGCGCCCATGTTTAAGGTTGAGTAAACGACATCATCAATCCAATCACATTTTAACGCCACCTCTTCTTTCTTAGCTGGGCAAACTGCTGGATGAGGTGGAGTACCAGAAACGTATTGTACCCTGCGTGGTTAAACTTTTTGCCTCAACGGATCGCGTGACTCGTTCGCGTTTGTTGCAGCAACTGGATTTGTTTATTGCACATTTGCAGCCTCCGGTAGTTAACGATCAGATATTTCCGCAAGTGGCGCATGGCTTTCTGGACACCAACGCCACCATACGAGAGCAGACGGTCAAGTCCATCATTCACTTGGCGCCTAAGCTCAACTACAACAACTTGAACGTAGAGGTTCTGCGTCATTTTGCGCGTCTGCAGGCGCGCGATGATCAGGGCGGCATACGTACCAATACCACAGTTTGCCTGGGCAAGATAGCGCCCCATCTGCATCCGCAGGTGCGCCAACGCGTCCTTGTCTCAGCCTTTATACGTGCCATGCGGGATCCATTTCCGCCGGCTCGTGTCGCTGGCGTTTTAGCGCTGGCAGCCACACAGCAATATTTTCTGCTTAGTGAGGTGGCCAATCGTGTCTTACCATCGTTGTGTTCGCTGACTGTTGATCCAGAGAAAACAGTGCGCGAACCGGCCTTTAAAACAATACGCGGTTTTCTGGGCAAACTCGAAAAGGTCTCTGAGGATCCCAGTTTGCGCGAAACAATGGGTGAGTAAATATTAAATCTAAATTAAAATGCAACTGCAACCTAAACTTATTGTATTACAGAGGCGGATGTTCACACTGCCACGCCTTCAATTGGCAATGCGGCTGCCACCTGGGCGGGCTGGGCTGTAACAGCCGTAACGGCCAAGTTCTATCGAAGCCAAAGCGATTCATCCAGGCCCAGGCCGCCTTTAACTGGACGCAATCTATCAAAGCCAGCGTCATTGGGTAAGTTTTTTTTAAGTGCAAACAAACAAACACCTTTAAATATGTTTTATTTTGTTTGTAGAGCAACCTTCGAGCAGCAGCCTGTCGACCACAACAAGCAGCGTCACCTCAATGACATCCTTGGAGCACGAAAGTAATGATACCTCAGCCTCGGCATCAGATTATGGCAACAACGATTGGGACAACGAGAACTGGGGTGAAATGGATGTGAGTTGAATGTGTTATATTAATAGTGTGAACCCTATTAACCTGACTTTTTTTTTGTAACTTCCCAGACCTCACAGGATCCGAGCAGTCCAATGGTTGCAAACTCTAACAACGGTCAGCTGGTAGCAACAAACGCGCTTAACGAAGTGCGCGACGGCTGGGATAATGAAGAATGGGGCAGCCTCGAAGAGGATCCGGTAAGCCAAAGCAAAATTAAAAACGGCAAACCACATTTTCTCACTTTCTATATCTGTCTGCACAGTGTGAGGAGGAAGAGCAAGCGGAGCAGGAGCAGCAACAGCAACAGCTGGCCAGACAATCGATATCCTCAACGACATCATCCAGCCAGCAGATGCAGCGACCGCATCAGCATCAACAGCAGCTGCAACAGCACGAGCTTAACGATCTGATCGAACCGCTGGCAAAGCTCAATTCACACATCACCTTATCGCCATCGAGGCAACAGCAACAGTCAACGCTGCGACCAAAGGAGCTGGCAAATCTCTCAAGCAGCGCAACCACATCGCCCACAACGCCAGGCGCATTGACCAACTGCAATAACATAAGCCCGCCTTCATCGCATTTGAATAACTCGATGCATAATGCCAACTGGAATAGCGATTCTTGGGCCGATGGCGAATTTGAGCCATTCGATGAGCCAGGCTCAGGTGAGTTTTACAAATTAATGTCGCTAACAACCTGTTTAATGCTGTTTACATATATGTTCCCTCTTAGGCAACAGCAAACTAGATGAGGCGCGACGCAAGCGAGAGGAGAAGAAAATACAACGTCAGCGGGAACTGGAGGCGCGACGAGCGCAACGCGTAACTGGCCCATTAAAATTGGGCACTAAAAAGCTTTAAAAGGATTTACACAAAAGGATGAAACCAGCAAAAGTGCTTTTGCAATTTATAGCATATTGTATATTTATTAGAACTTATTCCAAACAAAACTGTATGCCTAAAGTGTATGTATGGATTTGTATATCTGTGTGAGTGTGTGTGTATGAGTGTGTGCGAGTTTGCATTGAATGCAATCTCGACATCTTAAGTCTCCATTTCGATTTTTTGCCCATAGGCGCAATTAATGTTCATAAAGCAGGCACGATATAATTTAAGTATTGATATTGTCTAAATCCTCGTTAGCCTAATACATAAATGAAAACACACAGTCTTAACTAAAAAAGCTTAGTTAACAACAAGAAAACTACAACCACTAGCTAGTAAATTATTTAAATTTTATACATCATTAAGCCAATAACTAAAAGATACGAGTAATCAATATGAAATGAAAGATTTATCAAATTCTTAGGTGTTTAAATGTCAAGCATTTAGCTAGATTGAAGTCTTAATGAATGATCCTGCTAATCTCAAAACTCTTTGTGTATCTATGTGTGATTTGTGTGCTTTACTACGATTCCATTTCTGTGTGGTCTGCCATGTGTGTGTTTGAGTGAGTGTGCGTGTGTGTTTTTGCAAATGATCCTTTTAATATTTGCTCAGCCATTTTCAGAACTAAACAAAAACGAAACGAAACGATATTAGTATTCCAGATTTGACTTTCTAGGAGCGCTGTAATAAAACAAATGTAAATTCAACATTTTTGCTGTGCAAAATTTGCAGCAAAAGTAAACAACAACAACAACAACAATTGTGAATTTTAATAAATATATATATATATATATATTGTATTTTTATATAGTACCTAAACACAATAAACTAAAATTCATAAATGATAAAAAACAAAAATCGCAAGCAATTATGAAACGAATTAATTTGTAAGCTTTTTCATATTACAATTTGTACGTAGATAAAATTGCACCTGTTATTGCCTATGTTGCTATATAGGAACAAGATACCAAGAGAGCCCAAAAGCGGTTTTCGGTAACAACAAAAACAACAATTTTTAAATGTGAATTTTCCCACTAACAGCACCAAGCGCAAGCCATTTTTTGCATGTCAAAGTTACATAACAAAAAGAAAACCAAAAAATAAAAAAACATAATAAGAAATTGAAAATACCTTACCTTACCTTACCTTATATGATTAATGCCTGTATAGACATGACATACATATATATACATAACATATACGCCGATTTTTTCCAATACCTCAATATCAGTGTACAATTTTTCCATATATATTTTTTAATACCCAAAAATAAAATTTAAAAACAAAAAAAATAAACGAAAACAATAACCGGAGAAAACTTAAAAATGAGAAATGTTAAATTTTGAAATCTGATTGTTGTCTGCCGCATCAGTTATATAAATATATATATATGTATATGAATTGGCATATATTGCGATTTATCTAGCAAAAAGTAAAGCTACTTAGTTCTAGAAACCGAGTTTTTGTGGCATTCATTTTAAAATAACATTTCTAGAAAATACAATTTTCAGAGCAACATATATATATAATTAGTGAATGAAATTTATTAAAAACAAAAACTAATAAAAACATGAATATTCATTGTTTAGACAAATTTTAAAGACTGCAAAGAAATTCATTGGAAGTGGTAATGATTAAAAATAAAAAAAAAACAAATGAAAAAATTTAAGAATTATTTAGTACTAATCATCAGTAAAAATAAATTTTGATAAATTTAACACATACATTTGGAAACAGTGTACTCATTGGAATTTTATAATGGTTGCTTTTCTTTTTGTGTATAAAATTGGATTGACAGTTTAGTATTTTAGTCTTTTGTTTTGCCCAGCCTCAGTACAAATGTTCCGGTAATTCTGGAAATTGGCTTAACAACTGTTTTGAATTGTTTGCTAATTGCAACAATTAAACCAATGGCATTAACCGCTTCACGTATTGTTTTTAAATCGCCTATTTGCACAGCTGTTTCAGCCGACTGGGCCCCCAAGGACCGCAAAGTGAGAGCTAAAGAAGTTCTGCCATAGATCAGATAGCTTGCAGAAAGATAACGACTTAAAACAGTGCAATCACATGTGTTTTATTTTGGAGCTAAATACAATAAAAATAGCCTTTTTATTTTGGGTACTTTAATAAAATGTTTAAAATTTTACATGTTTTTAAAATCAATCAAATTTTAAAGCATACTTTTTGGGTTTTAGGTGTTGTCTTTATTATAAACTTTTACAAAACCCCAAAAGGTAATATCTAAAAATCGAAAAGTCTTATAGGACTTCATTTATGAAATATTTTTTTTTAGAAAATTTTAAATATAACAATTGAAAGTTTTTTTTTTGTGATTCGGCCTTTATCCCTGGCTATTCTTACCGACTAAAGGTACACTCATAATTACCCCCATATTGAAGGCTTAACCAACTTATTTTACGTAAAATAAACGAAATGTCTATCATAAGGGCACCCAAAAGAATGGATTTAACAAGCACAAAAAAAGATTTGAATTATTTACAGAACTATAAAAAATCCAGCTGTGGTTCCAGCTGAAGACTTACACAAAGAAACGCTCAACTTTAAGACGACGTAAAATAACCCCTATGAAAAAGTCTTACAATGCGTAAGAAACTTAAACTGAGGAACTTGGGAGCTGTTAAACTGCCGCTTTGCTTTGGCTTAAGACTTTGTATTGTATATATATTTATATTCTTACAGATCGTTTGACGCCGTCACGCCAAGTTGGAGGCGCTCCACTTACTTATTTTTAGGTATGCCCAGAGCCAAGCCACAGAAACCGTGCTAATTTGATTGGTTGCTTTTCTCACGCGCTCGTTTCGCATTCAGTTTTTTTTTCTTTGTGGTGCACTTGAAATGTTTCGAGCTGCCCTTGCCATGAGTCAATCACTCACTAGCAAAATAGCTCCACAACGATCTACACTTGCACCAATAATATGTGCTCTAAAATTTTAAAACAAAAATTACAAAAAAAAAATGTTCTTGCCTTTAATCAACAAAACCCAAAATATGGTTTCAAAAATATTGTTTAATCTGTAAAAAGTTTCTAATTGTTCATTTATTTAAATTTAAATTTTTATTTTCAAAAACGGAAAAACCTTTTTTAAACTCCACAAAAAAATATATAAAAAAAACTTTTTTCAATCCACAATCTGGTATAAGAAAATTGTAGCTAAACGAATAATGTGAAGTAGAGCTCCAACTGTTTCTTGCACATTGTTTTTCTCTGAGTGTAATTGGAGCAGGCCCAAAAATAGTTTCCACTTAGCAAATAAGTCGAAATGTCTTTTTGGAATGTATTTTTAGTGCGCTGAAGTCATTTTTGCTAAGAACACTCGTCGAGGGGGAGGTGCTGTTGGTGTTTAAGTTTTCGCTTGACAAGCTAAAAAAAAAAAAAAAACAACAATTGCAATAATCACAGCATTAACAACGACAATAATACAAAAACAATGCAGGCACTTGCTTGCATTACTCATACGCCCTGCCTTACCAAAGCAAAGATCGCGTGTCTAATTTGTGTGCGGCAGAAAATGAAGCGAATATATCTGCTGCTGCTGCTGCTGCTGTCGTAATCGTATAATTAAATGCCTGGGTCGTGATAAAGCTGTGCAAATATTGAGATCATTATGTTAATGCCAGTCTAACTGACTTCATTGCCTGCCCTGCAGCTAGCATCTTGGCCAAATCAAATGCCACCCATTTTGCGCTTATTAAACTTGAAATATTAATGATTGTTTTCAATGTTTTTTTTTTTTTTTTTTTTTGTCACCGATGCGGCCAATTTGGCACGCAGGTGTGCGACAACAACAATAACAACAAATCTACTAAATGCACAACATTCATAAAATTCACATAATTTTCTCGCTTTAAGCGTGAGCAAAATGCATTAAATGCCTAATGTTGTTGTTATTGTTGTTGCTGTTGTCACTGCAACAATTGCAGATTTATGGCTATACCAAATACCCTGGAAGGTTAGCTTAAGAGGGAGATTTTATTCAAATATGCTTGCTATACAAGTATGTTCAAAATTTGTTGAATTTTTCTGGTCAAAGTTTCTGTTAAACTAAGCCCTAAAAATATTTATAGGGCATCTCCAAGTCGTCTACCATTCTCTCTTTGCCACAATGTTATTTAGCGATTTCGATTTCAACAATTTTAAGCGTCAACGTTTCGCATTCAATTCAATCAAAGCGCAACGTGCCGCTGCCTTTGGCTTTTAGTTTTAGTTTCTAGCTTTGGATTCGTTTTTGTTTTTTTTTCGGCATCTTTTGTTGTTGCATTTGTTGTTAGTTGCAGTTGTTGCAAAAAAATGTTTGAAAATTTCAAATTAGCTGCAGTTTGCATTGTTAAATGTTTTAATGTTCATGTTTTACGTTTTTCTTTATTTTTTAGGAGCGGTTTCTAAATATTCTATTTTTAGTTTTGTCGTCAATTTTTTTTTTTTTTTTTGTATTTCTTTACCTAACTTGTGATGCTGTTTCTAACCTTGTGGGGTGCAACAAGATAAATAGGGCTATCATAAACATTAAATAAAGTTAGATAAACAGTCAAGCATTATTCAAATAGGAATAACTTTTTATATACCCTGGACCCATTAATAAATGTGCAAAAACAAAGGGTAGAAAGGTTTTCCGAACTTAAAAATGTTATATATAATTAATAAGGTCTCAATTTTGTATACATTTATCGATAAATCTTTCAGTTTTCGATCATTGCATAAATAAAATATTATATTTTGGAAATTTCCTAACTTCTTGCGAAAATATAGACCAAATAATGAAAATCTTAATTAGAGTTATCGCTGATTGAAATTATGCGTTAAGTATAGGGTTAAGTCCTATGACTTTATGACTTGTAAAACTTACGTTTATCTGTATGAGTGCAGGTTTATTTATTTATTTTTTTTATCAAGGTATTCAAATTTAAACCTTGATCTGTGTTTTATCTTTCATACTGAAATAAGAGTTTGGTCACATGTTGCACGAAACAAAACTTATCAGTTGCAACTTTTATAGTGCTGATGAGTCTTTGTACAAATATAATAAAGACAAAACAAAGAAAACATTTGCCATATTTATGTAGGGAAAAGTGCCTCTGCTCACAATATGGATCAAATAAACGAGTGAATGATAATAAAATGCTATAATATATTATGACACCACTATTTAGATATATGATATGTATGCACATTTCTTATCAGTTGTTCCTGGTTGAGTTTTTAGTATCAACAAATAATATAGAAGCTGCGAACGTTTCCAATGAAATGAAGCTTAACTATTCTATTCATAGATACTATTATTCTTGGCTTGATAATACAAAATTTGAACACTTGCGAAGTACTTTGAAGCATGTCTCATCCAAAGGGTTTTCCCCATAAGAAACATGCAGAGCATACTTAAGATTGTATTGAATATAGTACTTAGTACATAACTAGTTTCCGTTTTGCTTGTACAAATGTATGCATATTGAGTGCTTTTTTTTTTTTTTTTGTCCCTGGTTGTTGGCCATAATAATAAAATAAAAAAAAACACACACGCATATCGCTAAATGGACAAACCCCCAAAGCAAATAGTCAATATATGTGTGTGTGTGTGTGTGTGTACGTGTATGTAAATAAAGAGTTGGCCAGAAAACAACTTGAGCTTAAATAGAAAACTCAAAAGCGCAAAACACAAAAAAACCGCAACTCAGATAAGCTTCGAATGCGTGCATAGCGTATATGATAATAAAGCCAACAGGCGGCGACTAAAAAAAACCACAACAAGAACAACAAAGACCAAGTGGAGACTCCGATGACTCATGCGGACGCGTGGACATTGAGAGCACCAAGTGTGTGCCTTCGCGACTTGTGGCACGAGCGCCCAATATTTACAACTGGCGGCTGCATGCAACAGTTTCTTATGCTGCCACTGCTGCCGATGAATGAAAACGTGCAGACATAATACAGAACGGCGCCTAAAGGAGCGGAGCGAAGAGGAGGTGAGTGTGTTTTGTATTTTATGTATACCCTGTAAAGATTATAAATCTTGTTTCTAGTATTTTCTCAGTTCAAGAAGCTTTGCACTAATTAAATAAAGCGTAAAAAAAATATTTTGTAACATGCAGAAGAAAACTTATTCAGTCTCATAGAGTATATATATTCTTGATCAGCACCAAAAACTGAGTTGATTTAGACTACATGGACTTTAGAGTCTTCATATTTGTTATATAAGCTCTTTTGAACTATAACCAAATAATTTTTGTTTGAAATGATCAGAAACTGTTCCTGTTTTTGGTATACACTTGTTATCGATTACAACAAAATAAAAGATTTTCAAGATTTGGGTTTGTGTTTTAAAACTTTTACATAATATTGATTTTTCATGAAAATTTCATCAGAATCAGTTAAGAAAAACGAAAGATTTCGCTGATTGAAATTTGTGTTAAAGCTCATAAAGCATTTTCTGAAGTTTAAGTAAACTTAAAACTTTTTGCAGGGTATTTCTAAATCTAGCACTCTCGTCTAGATCACTCTCATTTTTGCTTTTCGCCTTTTGTGAATAGGTGAATACAGCGCAATTAGAGCGCCTGGAAACTGGTTTTTCATTTCGTTTCTTTTGGTTGTACGGGGCTTGGCCAGGTAAAGGCCCGACCAGGGCAGGCAGGCAGGCAGGCACACGTGTTGAGTTGCGGCAAGTATTATTATTATTATTATTTTGGTTATTTTTTGTTGCAGTTGGCATTGCCAGGCGCTGCATAAAGTTCATGCCACATGGCAGACACCGCCACCCGCGCACACTCCTTGAGGCTGTAAGTGGGTCAATTACAGGCTGCCATTGTCGCGCGTCTTATAAGGCAACAAATACATATAGAAATAAACATGTGTTTGTGTCTGCCAAATTGTGAAATAATAAATTCAATTTCACAAAAATGAATAAAAGAAACTACGCAAAACCAGAGGCAAAAGCAGCAACAACAACAGCAGCAGCAGCAACAACAGTTAAAAAACGCGTTGATTGTGAAATTCTAGGAACTGTCGCCAACTGCGCTGTCCGCGTTTGTCGCGGTAGTCAAATTTAACGCTACATTGGTGGTAACAACAACAACAACAACAGCAGCAGCAGCGAACACAACACAGCTGTGTGTGCTACAAAAACAAAAAACAACTGAAGCGATCTGCAAGCTCCCATATTTCACCTCTCTCGCTCTTTCCCGCTGTTCCATATCCTACTGTTCCTTCGTTTTCTTTGCCACTGCGTCCCCCCAGAAACTCCTTTCAATGGCTGCTTAACTTTTATGCTTTTGTTGTTGCTGTTGCTATTATTGCGACGAAGATTTTATTTATGAACACATGCTCTTTGAATACTCTTTCTGTATAAAGTTCACAGTGCAATGAACTTTAACCTAGCAACTAAGTAAATGTTATTTAATGTCTAAATAAAAAACTTGTTGGAAGAGGTTTTTTTTATTTTCAAGTGATTCCCAGTCTAGGGACTTTTAGAAACAAATGTGTACTTTTTTATTTAAGAATACAATTTACAAAACAATAAATTTATTCTTGGCCTGACAAAAAAAGACCCGATTCCATGTTAATCAGTTCTTCTTTTTATATCCTAACCTTAAAAATTCAAAATATAAAAATCCAGCTATGAAAGAGCATCAAAGCTTCTGTTTGCCTGGCTTGTTTTCTTCTTTGAGCTTTATATTATTGCTTTCGTTCTCTTTTGTGACCGACATGCTTCCCAGTTTTTAAGGTGTGTGCGGTTTTTAATTTTTAATTTGAAAGTGTTTTATCTGAGATACCCGCCTGGTGTCAGTCGGAGGCTGTCTCTTATTCTTTTTCTCATCTTCAGTCTTTCCAGTCCCATTCTAGTAATAAGATTATGTTGTAGTACATAAGAGATAAGAAAATCGGTGTTATAATATTTAAAAAACAAAGGGCATGACCCGAAGGACATATTCCTAAAAGTATGCTATTTACAAACGTTAGATTTTGAAGTACAATAAAATATTAAAAATACTAATTTTTTGTTAACAATTTAAATATCATTTTAAAAAATTTTAAATACACATAAAATTAACTCTTCATATGTTTAAGTGATATTTAAATAAAGCTTTTATTTTTAAAGTCTGTTCAGATTTTATGGAAATCGCTCCGTTTGTCTTCGCGCCTCTCGATGTGTGCGGTTTTGTGCGACTGGCAGCGTCGATTAATTACTTAGGGAACGACGAGAGTTGCCGCTTTGCTGATTTCAGATTTAGCTTTACGAGCCTTTTTTTGTGCTTGACAAGTTGGAATTGAAATATGCGTCGGAGTCTTTCGGACACTTTCGCACAGAGGGCATAAAAATACCAGAGTTGGAGCTGAGCTTGTTTTTATAGTTTTTTTTTTGTTTTTCTCGTTTTGGCTTTTTGTTTTTGGGCAAGAGGCATTTAGAGTTTTGCTTTGTTTGCCCGGCTGATTGGTGTTTTTATTTTTTATGAGGCTGCCTGAAATATCGCGATTCACACAAATCAGCGAAAAGTGGAAAGATTTTTGGTATGCTCTGCCAGCACTCAAAGTTGTGGAGTATTCGAATAAAATTATTTATTTTCAAATGTACACAGTACATAAAACTTATATGATACAGTAAACACACGGTAATGCTAACTTGCAGATATTATTATTACTGTATTTATTACCTGCAAATACTAAACGATTTATAGACCTAGGTCCGGCAGCACAACTAAAACATAACAGAAAGAGCGCTGAGTGAGAGTGAGTGAGAGAGTGAGTGAAAGAGCGCTATCGATAGCGAATGTGAAGTGAGCTGCGCATACTAAATTGACATCGGCAGAGATGCGTCGAAAGCAACGTCGGCGTCGACGTCGACATCGCCGTCAACGCTTAATATAGGTTAGAAATCGAAACGAGTGTCAGAGCAGAGCGGCTACTATTTTGTATGACTCATGGTCAGACTGGCTGGGCTATCAACACACAAGTCCGCTCGTCTAGAAATGACCAAAAGACGTCACGCTACTATTGTTGTTTTTGTTGTTAGGCGATAAGGATGTCGAACACGTCATTCCCATGACTGTTGCGCAGGTCTTTGCTTGCCGGCTATAGAAGAGTTCAATGTCCAGGGGCTGTGTATGTGTGTGGGGGGGGCCACACCTGTTGCCGAAACACAACAAGAAAACTACAATAAAATCTGCGACGCAATAAAATGGCAACAACTACAACAAAGCGCAGAAATCACGCTACGATCATAAAAACAAAACGTGCTTACAAAAAAAAAGAGACAACAAAACCGCCACATGCAGGAAAACGACCAAAGCTCTAGAAACAACTGCACTTGGAAACGAAACGTTAATGGAACGGCAAAGAAAGAAAAGCATCACAACACCTCCGCGTGGGGACTATGGAATGTGAATAGCTTCCGCAAGCGCGCGGCGGCGGCTGACCGCGACAAGAGCCGACTTGAAGCGATGAGGAGGAGAGCAACGGCGAAATGGGGCCAAGGCAAACGACGGCAAATAACATCGACACGACCTTTTTGCGCGCGCGCGTTTTAAAACGCCCGTGGCGACAGCGACTTCTGTTCTTTTGCCGCCAATTGCGTGTTTGGTCTTCTGTTTTGGTTCTGCACATTCGCCAACTATGTATGTTTGTTTTGTGTTGTTGCAGTAAAAGGAAAAAGCTTTTGCTTTCCTTATTCGAATTGATCGCGTCATTCCAAACACCATTTGTTACAGGCGATTTTTATCGCACGCGCTCGCCCCGAGTTCAGTGTACCCGTTACCTTTTAGCAGCGCATGCGTGCTTGTGTGTGTTTATGCATATTATTAACTCAAATACATATTAACAACAACAAATACAACTCGTACATCAAAAATGCGTTTAAATCTCGCAACGTCAATGGAAATAAATGCATTATGTTCATTATTTGTGAACCGCAACCGCTCCCTTTGCCAAAAAAAAAATAAATTCACTGAGCGAGAACGGCGAAAACGATTTGTTGTCGCCGCCGCTCCCTTCTCACTGCTCCATTAATAAAGCGAATTGCTGTATCCGCCTTTGTTGTTGTTTTTGTTGTTTGCACGCATTATAAAAATGTCATTAACATGTCAACGGGTTGCAAAGTTCGCAATGTGCTTTTTTGTTGGCGGAGGAGGGAAGGAAGATAAACTTAGCAATGCTCTGCAAATACAAGATAGCGATAAGTGTGAGATGAATTTTGTGATAATTGAAGCTATTGAATTGAATACAGTAGATACAAATTGGGTTCTTCCCTGTTGCAAACCAATTCGAACCACTTACAAAAACCGCAAACAAACTGATTTAATAAAAGTATTTCCGACTCGTGGGAGCTGCTGCTGTTGTTTTTGTTGATATTGAAGCGCATGCGCAGCAAACAGCAGCGGCCAAAATTTAAAGGCCAGCCAAAAAGTTTTGAGCAACAACAACAAAAACAACAAAAACTGAAAAAGCTGAGCAGCGGAGGCGTCAGCAGCGACGCAACGCAAAGCAACTCGACTCGACGCGACGCAAAAGTCAATGATCGCCTCGCCGTCGCTGCTGTTGTTGCTGTCATAATTAAACGCGACAAATACAAATACAATTTTGAAGAAAAGAAAAAAGAGCCGCCGTCGCCGTCGCCGACGTCGTCGCCAGGCCAGCGCCAGCCATAAACACAACAACAATGAGACAACAATAAATTCTTCAATTAACATTTGTCCAGGTAAAAAGCTACGAAAGCGGGCGGCATGGCAAAATTTCTGCGACACTCTGTCTGTGTGTGTGTGTCTGTGTGAGTATGAGAGCAGGCGTGCAAATAAGAAAGAGTGTGCGCGAGAGCAAGCAGAGAGCGTGACAGTGACAGTGTACCGTATGTTTGTTTGTGTAAGTGCGAGTGTGCCAGGATCATTTGCATTTGAGGCGGCGCAAGGTGTCGCTTAAACTGATTAAAATGCATTTACATACACACATTGGATGTATGTATGTGTGCTTGTGTGTGCACAACAAGAACAAAGTTGCTCTTGTTGTTGTTCATAAAAAAGTGGGCACGTCGCGCATATTTTAGCATGTTGTTGTTATTGCTGTTGTTCTCTGCATAGATTTCGGAAAGAAAAATGTAAAAAAAAAAAAATCTACTCTTGGCAGGGCTCTCGCACTTGTTGTTGCTGTGGCTGCTGCTGTTCTACATATTGTTTTTGTAGTTGGAGCTACAGCCGCGTGCCTGCCAGCGTTAGTCATAGGCAACGACGTCGACATCGACGTCAGCGTTAGCGTCTGCGTCGATCGGCATGCAGGCAGCAGGCAGGCAAAGCAGCCAAGAAGACGACAACGCGCTGTGAGTGATCTATGAGCCAGCAAAGCGAACGGAACGAAATAAAACGGAACGGTGCGCAGCAGTTAAGGGTCTCCCCCCCGTTCCAATAATACCAATACGAATTAGCAAATTGGCGCCACGAAAAAGGTGTTTGCAACATTTTGTGCTGGACATTGACGCGAGCGACCACCAAACGCGATTAGTCACAACAACAACATCGAGCAGCGAAATAAAACGCGACTTGTGTTGTTGCTGGTGTTATTTTATTTTTTGGCTTGTGCATTTTTTGACAATTTTTTGTGCGCTCGCGTTTTAAGCCTTCACACAGCGCAGTTTGAGCCCAGAACCCGGCCAGAGCAGGCCGCCCGCCCGCCAGACAAAGCCCAGGCAAACGAAACGAAGTGAATTGAAACGATCGCGGAGCCGAAACCAAGAAACCCGAACGTTTCGCCGCCGTCGCTGTCTGTGTCCATGTCTCGTTCACTGCGGGAGTATATATGTATGTGTGTGTGTTTTGCCTGCTGAGCGCAGGTTTATCAAAATTCGATTTTCATTTTGTGCTTTAATACAATTTGTGCCTTGCTGCCGTGTGGAAGTGGCAGGAGACGCCGAAACGTAAAAAACACAAACAAATCTAAGTCAGAAATCAAGCGAAACACAACAACAACAATAACAACAAAATATACAATACGAGTGCGGCAATAAAAATAAAATCAAGCAAAAGTGTAAACTTATTAAAAATAATAAACAATCTGCGCTCTGCGTTCTGTGTTCTGCCTGCTGTGTATGAGTGTAACTGTGTGTGTGTGTATGTGAGTGTGTTAGTTTATAGCAAAGAATCACGTAATTTAATCCGTGCGCGCAGTGAAGGAATCGTAAAAAAAAAGCATATGAAAACACAAGCGTAGCAATTGAACAGCCTTCCCTATCACCTCACCAACACCCCCACATCTCCCACTCACCGTTAGTTTGCAGTTTGCAGTTGCTTCGCCTGACGCCTGTTGTTTGTTTGGTGTTTGCTTACGCGCCGTTTACCGCTACTCGTTTATGTTACCGTTACCACTTGCCCGACACGTGTGCACCTTCCAAAGGGGAAGGGGTTGGGGGGCAGGGAAGGTAAGGTGAGGGTTGTGCAAATGAAGTACAAAAACAAATTGAGCAAAAACGAAAAAGCATGAAACATGAAAATGAAACGGAGTTAAAAAAAAAAAAAAAAAACTGCGAATTGAATAAAGATTAAAAAAAATTATTTAATTTACATATTGCGCGAGCAACTAAAAAGTTCACAAATACACACACACACACTCTTGTTGTAGTGTGTAATATAATAAGCGAGTCAAGTGAAAAGTTGAGTCATCGACACAAAACTTTTTTCTTTCTCTCTCTCCTCCGCACATTGCACAATATGCAAATAATAATTTTATTTATTAACTTATTAAAAGTTAACGAAAGTTGTCAAAAATAAAGCTTAATACCGTAAAAGGAAAAATCGGGAAAACAATTCTGCAACTTTCTTGGGTTTAAATATATGAATTATGAAAAACTGTATCCGATATTTGTTTTTCAAAAGCTCACGTAATACAGTTAAGTTATTAAACACAACTGAAAACCAACTTTTTAGAAAGAGCTTAAAAAAGCAAAACAACAGGAATTAAAAAAAAAAACAACATTAAACTTTATAAACTAAGGATAAATCAGATAGAAAATCAAATGAAAAATCTTTAAAAATCAAAAAACAAGTATCTTAAACCACAATTCTTTTTAAAAACATTTCAGATACTCACCTAAAAGGCCATTAAATAATAAATAAATCATATTACAGTCCAAAAAGTTACCAAATATTGTTAAATACTATATTAATGCAATAGATAAATATTAAAAAAAAAAAAAACAAACAAACAAACAACATAAAGATAAATGCTCTTAAAACAACAACAAGAGGAAACCCCTCACTAAATGATAAAAACACAACCAAAAATAAAAACACAACTTAAAAAAAAAAAAAAAATCACACACTTAAAAAAAAACCTTGTGATAAACGCTGATAATTTGTTGTATTGTTGATGATTGCCTTTAAATACATCAAAATGCAACACAACGGCGGCAGCAGTAATCTGCAGCAGCAGCAGCAACACCACCAACAACAACAACAACAACAGCTGCAGATGCTGCATCAACAGCAACAACAACAACAGCAGCAGCAGCAGCAACACAATTTGCGTGATAATTATGCTGTTTGGGCCAACAACAGCAGCAACAATAACAACAGCAATGCGTTGCAATTGCAGCAGCAACAACAACAACGCGCCGCTTTGTGGATTGCGGATAGCAATAAACATCAACAACAACAACAACAACAACAGCGACCCAACAACAACAACAACAATATGACAACAGTGAATTATAATCAGCACTTGATGCAACAACAACAACAACAATACATGCAACAAGCGTACAATCCAACTTACACGCAACAACAACAACTAACGCCAGCAACAACACAAACTGTAAGCAGCTGCTACTTTGAGACAATGCAACAACAGCAACGACAACAATTGCAACAAACACAGCCATTTTTGGCGCCAGCTCAACGACACATGCAACAACCTCAACAACAACAACAGCAACAACAGCAACAGGCGCTGCCACAGGACCTGGCGTCTGCGCAGTATTGTGTGGCATCAGGAGTAGGGGCAGCTGTGGGAGTAGCAACAAGACAAGAGCAACAACAATGCCACGTGAGTATAAAAACATATAATATACATTTGCAAGGAAAACATTTATAAAGAAAATCTACTCCAACAAAAGTTGAAGTTAAATTTGATTTAAATTAAAATTAAATTTTTTTATTTTATGCATTTAACTTTATTCGTAATCTGTCCTGTTGGACAATCAACAAATATTGTGGGTTAATCATTGGCAGTGGGAATAAACTAAATAAAAATCTTAAATATAAAACGCTGAAATCTAATAGAAAGTTTTTAATGCCTAAAATTGTTTGACTTGTTTTTGTGTACGATCCTCAAAATATGTACCGAAAAAAGAAATCAAGACCAACGTACTCAAATCGCAGCCCAACGAGGTCAATAGTTCGTTAAGGCCGGATTTCCTAAAACTGACACCAAAATTCTTAATTTAAGTACGTTTTGTGTAAGTCCGGAATTCTTGAAAATAGCCCAATACAGACTAAATTCAAGAACGATTTACGAACTAAATTTAAGCCCACTCAAAAAAATCAATTGGTTCTTAATTGAAGAACATTTTGAACATATGGGTAAAGAACATTACTTAATTTTACTAACCATTTGTTCAAAGAGTTTATTTTTAAAACTGCCAATGTGATGCTAATATATATATTAGCTATTTCAATTCTTCCTCTAAAAATCATGAAAAGTTGTTTGAAATTTCGCGTTTTCTGTTGATTGTTTTAAGAACGTTCCTGTACGTATAAGAAAAGTTTATTACAATCATTGGACAAATACTTTTTTATAAGCAAACTTTTACTGCATTGCAAAAATAAGAAAATGGAAACAGATGTAAATTATGCTGTTTTCAAAACATTTATTTCTAGGCTTATACCGTGTTCTGTTTATTTTATTTAAAGTGCTAAATATATTTATTTTATTTATTTATTTATTAACATTGATAGATAAACTTACAAAGCTTAACTAAGTTACATAGTAGTATTTCTTATATAATAAATTAACAGGGTATATAAATTTGTAGAATTTATTTTACAGAAAGTGAAGAAAATTATAAAGCATGATTATACGATATATATTAGGAGTAGTAGTAATATTTGTGTATTTTTTTTTTATTTGGTGGTAAATGTTGATCTGTTTTAAATATTCAAATATTTTATTAATGTTTTCTTTAATGATGTTTACCAAACAGGAAGCTTAATATATTTAATCTTTCGCCTTGCAATCCCCAAACTTTACCCTCATTTAAAACTTTAAAGTCATGCTAAAGAAGCGAAATCTTATCAAAACAGAGAACAGCTAAAACTAATCTCTCACTAACTTAAACAATTATTTAGTACAAAGATTTTTAAAGGCTTTTCCACACAAACTACGAATGTAAGTAGCTATAAATTGCCGCATGCTATCTCGCTTAATGCTGATGCGCTTTGTGATTTGTTCGCTTTACGTTTTGTGCCTTTCATTTTGCGGTTTTGTGGGCGGCGCCTCACAACAAGCAGTAGGTGGAGTGTTCTCTCTGTAAGTGTGTGTGTGTGTGCATCTTGACATCTAAATTGCGTCTTATTGTTAGTTGAAAGTGTGTTGGAAAAAATGGTTGATGGGGCGTATACGCAACATTGACATTACGCATGCGCCACATTGCACTAATTCAAAGGGGAAATATATACTTAAGCTCTGTGGACTTGCAGCAAATATTTGCAGTTTCGCTTTTTGGCGTGGGAATGCCGCACCCTAAACCAAAAAAAAATTAAGTAAATTATATTTGTTTCAACTCAAAAAAAAACTGAAAAAAGGGGGAAGGGGGGGAAAAACAGTGCGAACAAAGCGCTTAACTTGTGCAAGTTTTCTGTGTGTATTTTAAATTAAGCCAGCAGACAGCTAATAAAATAATATTAATACATACACATACATATATATATTTAAATTCACACGTATTGCAGGTTTAATGCACTTTTTGTTGTTGTTGGTATCTAATCTGTCAGCTAGTATAACGTCATTCAAAGCGTTCATTGGCTAAGCTCTTATCGCCAACAACAACAACAACAACAACATTGAGGTCGCGATAAGATGACAATTGTAAAGTCACGAAGCGAGTAGAAACCCCACCTGTGCGACTCCCCTCGTTTCTGGCCCGTGTGCAGGAAGTGGCAAGCTGTAAAAATTCGCTCGAAAAAAGCGTAACGGAAATGCCAAAAGTAAACGACTCTTTCGAGACATGCCCATATTTGACCAAATGTGTCTCTTCCTTATCTACAACAGAGACGTAGACGTGGTCACTGTTAAATGAACTAACATTAACAGCTATGTTAATGAGCTGTTGTTGTGGAAGAAAGCACGTTTGCTGTTAATATTATTAGACTTCTTAGTAATGCAGTAGAAGTTAAAACAAATATCTTAAGTTCTTAATTATTAAATTTCCTGTTAAAAAATCCTTCAACTTTTATCTTTCCATGGATTTTTTTAAACTTAAAGTACATTATCAACGACATATAGATTAAAAAGTTTCACTAGAACAATATATTGCTTGGTTGTTTATATTGATCAACATGAATAAGGGTCTCTTTATCAAGAAATCAATTCTTTGATTTCTAGGTAAAGTAAATCGCACCTTCATTTATAGAATTTCTGTCAAGTTTCTGCAGAAACTTTTGTTTTTACTTTTTTTTTAGCCCAATCAGTTTCTAACACCCTCTAAATTAAGTCATTTAACTCTTTTCAAGGTGACCTTTACAATTAACCTTCTAAAACCTCTTAAAGACCAATTAAACGGCTGCCAAATTAAGTTCAACATTATGAAAAACCAATGAAAAAGAAAGTTAACTAAATAAAATTAACTCGTTTGCAATAATTGCTCTTTTATAAGATAGAATCAGGAACAGAAACTGAAAGAGAAACCGATTAATTTGACTCGTCACGGTGACTGTCAATATTTATCACATTTTTAACGGTTATTACTTAATGTATTTGCATTGAAAGATAAATATCTTTGGCTCTTGATTAACTAGCAGCAATTAGAATTTAAATCCATGGCCAGGAAGTTAAAGTTGGTTGTTTATAAAACATTATATTATAAAATATTATGTAATTTACTTTTGCCTCAACGCCACTTAATCTTTCTTATCGTCAAAATGATTCTCACATCTACGAAATGATTCTGTCATGTTAAAGTATGTGACAAGCTGTTAATGTTATTATGTTACAGTTCCGTCATGCATGTTAATGTTTACAGATTTTGAGCGCTGTTAAGCGACGCCTGTCTCTGGTCCTTGAACTTTGCATTGTTGTTGCTGTTGTTGTTGTTGGTTTTTTTTTGTTGTTGTGGCAATGCCTGGCTTTTGTTGTTAATTGTTACAAAAACAATTAAGCGCTCGAAATGAACAACTTTAAATTGCAGTCGTTTAACTGTTATTGTTGTTGCTGTTGCTGTTATTGTTATTATTTCGTATGCTTTATTTTAATGAGCGTCACATTTGTGTTTTTGTTTCTTAGTGCAAGCCAAACGATTCTACAACAAAGTCATTAAATCTGTGTTAATCATTTATTGCGTCTCTGCAATCTGTCTGTTGCAGCCACGCCCATCGCGAGACGCCCATTAGCATTAACAAAATCAGCTGCTTTTTTATTTTGCCCAAGGTCTTTTCTTGCTGATTTCGATACAAATTCGTTTAATGGAAAGTCCAAAAGCAAACTCTAATCATGTCCAATTTGTCCATGAAACACATTTCGTGTTTTTTTTTTCTTTTTTTTCTCTTTCACAAATCAACAACAATAGAACAACAGCTAGAAGAAAGAAAAAGTGCATTTGAAATAAGTTTTCTTCTCAAGATAATGACTAATCAATTTCTTAATTGCAACGGAAATAGCAAATTAGTCAGCCCTTAAATTAAATATTTTAATTTTATTGATACAATCTGCTTAGCTGTAGCATAGTTTTAGGTTAACAAGAAGAGTTCATCCGGAAATAACTTCCAGGCATGATGTAGTTTTCAGTTCTAAGAAATTGTATACAAATTCCAAGTAATATGAATAGATACCTAAATCACATATGACGTAGTCGACTACAATACCAACAATGACAAACGAACTCTCATCGTCTTGATCGTGACGCTCGCCAAGCAAATAATTAAACTTAGATTGTAATAGAACCCTATCTCTGAGGTAACATCTAAACAAAATTTCGTTGTGCTGACAGACAAAGTGGAATACAGTTGAAAGATTGTCAACGCATTAGTTAAATGGTAACTTTTTTTCTAACTTTTATGAAGAACTTCCTAAACAAATATACCTCAAGGAAACTTTAAGTTTATGGGCAATAATTTCGGAGAACAATTTTTGAATATTGGTTTTTTATTTATATCAAGTTGAAGTTGAATGATTTTCACCATATTTCATGATGAGGGTGAAATTAAAGCTTTTTTATACCAAGAACTTAAACATAAGTATTATTCTTGAAAAAGTTTTGATTTAATGAGAACGCAGATTAAGTTAAACGTTAAAGCAAACTATTTCCATGAATAAAATATCGCTTAAAACTAATCAACCAACCACTAATAAAAACATTAAACTCACTCTACTTCAATATAAAACGACAGGCAGATTTCTAAGAAAAATCTTGCAAATAATCGCAACTTCCTTCCTTGGGTTATATAAAATATTGCTTTTATGGCCGTGGTTCCTGTTTAGACAAGGGAACAAAGGTCAATTTGCGTTCAACCCCGTTGTAGCCAGCCTAATAACGTTTGAACAATCAACCCTCGGCACTCAACACTCGACCTTGACGACTTTCCGTCCGTCCGTCTGTGTCCGTCCGTCCAGTGTTATCTAATTGAGTGCGCTGAGGGTCGTCAGACAATTGGAAGTGCCAGCGACGCCAGTTCCAACATTTATTTCCATTGCACTCAGACTCAGACTCAATTCGGCTTATCAATAACACACACTTTCTGTCTGTGTGTGTGTGTGTGTGTGCGTCTGCTTAATGACTTGACCAAGATTTAGACGCCACTTTGGGCTACCTGATCTGAACTCTCTCGGTTGCAGCGCCTAATGGCTTCCAATCGACTAATAGGCACATTTAGCACGCGTCAAGCTACAGTGAACTGCTGGTAATGAGAACTTTTAGTTGAGTTTATTGGACTTAAATTTATTTCTATAATATTTTTGATTTTGTAAATCCTAAATTTATACGAGAATTTTATATATTAAAATTAAAATTAGTACATTTTTAATTTTCTGAATTCATTTATAATATTTTAATACAATATTTTAATAACTCCACTTGAAATCCTCGAGAGCGCACACTGTATCTGTGAGATACATTTAAAGCAATCGCGGTGCAAGCAACAAATGGCCAATTGGCAAGATACTACGGAACCTGTCGCAGGCCTGAATTCCAAGCAGGGGGCACAATTGACTGTTGTATGTGTGTGTGTGTGTGTAGAAACCCCGATGAGTCATCCTAAACGTTTGTGAGCGAGAGTGAGGTGCGTGGGCTGCCACATTGGCATACATAACATGAATAACAAAACATGTGCGCGAGTGTGAGAGAGACAGAGACAGAGCGAGAGTGAGAGTGAGAGAAGCGGCAATGAAATCAAAACAAAAATATTTTTGCGGCCAACAGCCGAGCAGCCAAGTAGAAAATGTCAACAAACGAGCTGCGCGCCAAAATTACCAGAATTTTTACACTCCAAAGCTAGCGCTCAATTTTTCATTCAACTTGAGTGATAGTAAAATGGTAGAGAGATAGAGAGAGAGAGAGAGAGAGAGAGAGACAGGCCGTGAGCAAAAGAGCTCCCACTCAAAATTATATATCGCATGCGATAAAAATTTTGTTGGGTTTTTTTTGCTTAGGTGCTTCTGCGGTTGTTTGTGTGTGTGTGTGTGTGTGTTTGTGAGCGAGCTCACGCGCTCTTTTTTTTGCTGTCTGCGCTTTGTACTATCATTCTGACAGTCATTGTGTGCTCTGCCTGTTTGCAGTCATTCGTCAGGGGTGACTGACAATGTGAACGGGAACTTGCAAGGTGGTTCCGAATGCAAAATAAATGAGCGAATTGGACAATAGATGATTACAACGAGTTTTTACTTTAATTATTATCGAATGTCATCCTTTTTCTTATTAATTGTTATTTAGTGTTAAGTCAACAGATAGATTATACTTATGGGAGTAATTTTCAGCAAATTTTCATCATTTTAATGATTACCTACAAACTTTGAGTAATCGTTTTAGTCTACAGTTACACTTTGTGATTGCACCTGAAATATATATAAGTTATTTTAATTTTGTTGTAACTTTTGTAAGATATTGTATATACCTATATGAGTTGAATTCAAACTAGTTATGTTTACGTTCTTTCTAAAATAAATATTTTTCTAAGTTAACTTAAATTCAAAGTCAATAAGATAACCGTAATGCCAGCATTTATATTTAATTAAGTTGGCATTCCGGCGAAACTAGTTCCTATTACCAACCGCAGCTGTCCAGCCCTGGTACACAAAATCAAATATCTTCAGTTTCCAGCATAGTTAAGCGTATGTATGCGTGCGTATCTGTGACCGAATGTATATATGCATGTGTGTGTGTGTGTGTGTGTGTATGGCTAAAACGTCACGCGAGCGTACGGATGACGATGGCGGGCTGGTTGGGAGCTACTAGCTCAGTTATTTTTCGCTTTTTGTTAAGGCAACGCGACTGCAACGACGGCAACGGAAAGCCACGCGGCTTGCGTCCCCATTCTCTGTCTCTGTCTATCCGTGTAGTTAGTTAGTTATATTCCCTCCTCACTCGCTCTCTCACAAACTGTTGTTGAAGGAACAGACAAACGTTTTTATTGTTGTTGCTCTACTGGATCTTGTTACGTTTATTTGTTTCGCAAGTGCCCGCAACAGAAACACACACATTTATTTCCCGGCCCCCTCCCCTCAGGTACTTTTGTGTTCAGTTGTTGTTTAATTTATCCAGCAAATAATACGCAAAGTAAAAGTCATTGTGTGTGTACGTGTGTGTATGTGTGGTATTTTCTCTTATCGCTGGCAAACGTCAGGAGAGTTGGGTGTTAAATTGCGACATATATTCAACAGTCGTCAACATTTTTCGAAACTTTCAATTCGCCGTACGAAGTTCAAAGCGAATTGCTGCTGAGCGAACGGTTGCGGGTGACGGAGCGTTGCCAGTTAATCTAGAAAATTCTGCGCTCGCCGTTAACAATTTTTCAACATTAACACAAAAAAAGACTGCCAACAACAACAACAACAACAGCAGCGGCAGCAATAGTAACAATTTGACAGCTGGAACAGTGAACTGCAAGCAGCCAAAGAGCGAGAGAGAAAGAGAGTGCAAGTGCTGAGAGCGCCAAATTTGTGTACGTGTGAGCGGCAGAGAGCCGGCAGAGAACAAAAAACAAAAAAGATAAAGATAAAGCAACACCCGCACATGTGAAGTGCATCAAAACGAAACGAAATAAGTGCAAAGTGTAAAAAGCCAAACAACAATGAAAGTTAAAGTCGAACGCACAGTCAAAACGAAACCGACAACAACAGCAACAACAAATGCAGCAGCAGCAGAAGAGGAAGTGGAGGTGGACGATGAGGAGGTGACAACGACGCAAGAATTGGACTTTTTGCCCGATATGTCCACAACGATATCGACAACGACAGCAACAATCACAACAACAGCGACAACGGCGCGCAATCTTATCGTAAGTGTGACTCTCATATTTTTGTTTTTATGATTGCCGTAGAGAACGCAATAAGTAGCTCCCCCCTTAAACCCCCCCAAAACAAAAACTTCTCACTCATATTAACCACTAAAATAAGCAACAGTTCGGCAACGCTGGGAATTTTGTTTAGTATTTTTTTGTAGCAACAAAGTCAAAAACTTGTTTAAAATATGTATATTGTTGTTTTTGTTGTTGCTGTCATGTTTTATTTTTTCCATGATTATTCGCCGAATTGTATTGTGCGCAATTTTATTGTATCTTTCCACAGTTCACTGTTGTTGTTGCTGCTGTTGTTGTTGCTGGTCGTTCGTATTTATTTTGTCGACATCTTTGGAATTTCAATTCACACTTTTGTTGTTGTTTCCCATTTGCCTTCAATGTGCGCTCTTTCGCTCTCTCGCTCCCATTCACACAGTTGAAAACACACAGATACGTACATGCTCTCTCACACGTACGCTAGCTGTCTCGCATTTTATCGCATGCGATTTCGTTTTCTGCTTCTCACTCACTCAATAATTTTGCACTCATTTTGTGCGAGTTATTTCACAATGCGACATTTCAAGGCTGACCGCGCATTTGATTCTGTTTTCTGCGTTTGCCATTTCAGCATATTTCTTTCCCTCTTTTTTTTGTTGCGTTGCGCTTTTCTATGCCACATTTTTATTTTGCGTGGGTGTCGCTGCCTACATTTGCGTTTTCAATTGCAGCACGTGCGATTCGCAATAATTTTGTCAATTGCATTGGTCAGTTTACCGCTAGACTCAAATTCAGGGGGCTTGTTTGTGGTAAGGTCAAGGTTGATTATATAGCGCGTGGTAGCTGCTGGTAATTTGTGAAACATAGATTACTCATATGGGGGTTGCCAATAATAAGATGCTTGAATGTTTATGTTAGTTTAAGCTTGAAATAGAAAACACTGAGTGATTGATGATGATTGATCAATGTAAAAATGGGCGCAGAATCTTATTTAAATAATAAGTATAGTTAGCAGAGCATAAAAATAAAAATGTTTGTCTTTTAACTAAAATTGTAGCACATTTAAAGATGTATTTGTATATGTACAACATGATTGATGATGATTGAAAAATAATAAATTGTAAAATAGTGCTGTTAGTTACTTATTGCTTTTTCTTATTATTATTTCTAATATTTTTCTATAGCTTTATGAATAGCAATGTCTTAAATTAGTAGCTGTCTTTATGTGTTGCTTGATTGATGATGATTGATTGATAATAAAAGCTTAATCTTGATTAAAATTAGACAAAGAAATGGTAGTTTTTGGGTAATGAATTTGTTAAAAAGCATTTTGCACCATTTTGTTTAACTTTAATTAAAAAAAAGCTTACTTAAAGTTCTTGTTAAGATATGTGCATTATTATGTTCTAAGTTCTATTCTATGTTTGCCATGAATTTCGCAACAAAATTAAATACAATGCCAAGGTCAAATTTGAGCACAGCTGCTGCAGCTGCAGCCTCTCCTTCTAACCTCCTCGCTGCCGTCCCTCCCCTCAATTGGAATGTCAAACGGCTCACGCGTTTTAGTTTTTTTTTATTTTTTGTTCATTTATTTATTGTGGATGCTTTTGGAATTGCAAGTTGCGAGTTTTGTGTGTGAATTGTGGAAACATATATTATGGATGCGACTCCGGGCCGTAAAAGGCAAGTTGCACTTGAAACAAACACATAATGCCATTTTAAGTTGATTGTTGTTGTTATTGTTGTTGTTGCCGCATAAAGTTGTATGCATAAATATATTCATGCATTAAGTGGCAAATGCATTAAAAAGTCAATCCTCACAGGTGATAAACCTTTTTACGACTCTGAAAGTTCTGATTTGTTTTGTTAATTTTTTAGTGCATAAGCATACACAAAGAGAAATAATGAGGTGTTTTGTATTCAATGCAAACGATTTCAATGAGAATTGTAAAAAAATATATCAAGTATAGTTTACTTACAGTGAATTAATGTCCTTTAAATTAATTGTTAGTACCCAATTTTTCTCTCTCTGTATACTCATTTCTCAAATTCAACTTTTGTCAAAAAAAAACACAGACAAACCTTGTTTGTTGCCAGGTCGAGAAATTGGCAAAATTTTTAATGCGCGCATCAACTAAAAATAAATTACACAACACAAATAAAAATAAAAACTGCCAACTGCAGGCGACGTTTATTATTAAACAACAATAAATGTCTTTTATACACAATTAAGCATTAATTGTTGTTGCTGCTTTTTAGGCTTTTATGGGTGTATTAACTTGGGTGTGTTTAAGTTTTATGACTTCTCTCACAACAACAAAAACAGAACAAAACTTTAATACACTTTGAGCTTTCGAACGTTCCAAGAAATTCCATTTTTTTTAATCCCTTTAAAGAGTAGTTCTACAAACTTTACTCAATTTGCGATACAATTTCTTATCTTTCAGATACATATACGTATGAGTTCTCAGCCTTGATAAAAACCTCTAATAAAATTGAACGAGATAATGCGAATAATAAAAACAGGGAACCCCCATTTATCAACCAAAATTTACCACTCTTGTCCACTGTACTCGCTCAATATGTTTTTCTTGTATCTAGAGCTGTTTATGCTTCAACGCTCATGACGTCAATCTGAGACAATCTAATGCTTAAAGTTAACTTGGACTGTAAACATGCATATATATTAATATATTTGTATAGGTTGATAAGCCGGTTTTTTGTTATTTTTATTGAAAACCAAGCTAAATTCAAAACGATCGTCCGTATTTAGTACCAAATTTGGAGTTAATTTGCCAAGGCTGACGTCACAGAGCAGGAAAGAGAAAGAGATATATATTGGCATTGCGTATACGCAGCGTTTGTTTTCTTTTGTTATTGATAAAAATGCTAAACTAAGCCAAAAAAATTATGTCATGATATATATTTTCTCAACTGGCTGGGTGAAGGTGGGAAAATTCAAGGGAAATTCTCAGCAAATGTCAAATGTTGCGTGCTTTCACTTTCGATTTTGACACGCGGTTAGTTTTTTGTGGGTGGAGGGAAATTCCAAGAAACAAATTTCTGGGGAAAAACTTGGCGTTTGTTGAACCTCGGTCAAAGGTTATGAGGGGTCGCGAGGGCGCAACTTTTACTAGAGTAGCAATTGTAATTGAGTTATACAGTTTTTGGACTAATTTAGTGCGCATTTTTGGCAGCGGAAATTGCGAGGAAAGAGGAAAAGGAGCACATCTGGCAAAAGTGCAACACAGCAGTGAAAGATTTACATGCCTCACTGGCAACGCCACGCACCAAGTTTCTTCTTGTTGTTGTTGTTGTTGTTGTTGTTGGTGGTTCGTGGTGGGGATTATTTTGTGACGCGTCATGGCGCCGAATTCCAAGAAAGAGGCGCAGCATTCCGCGCTGCCTGCCAGCAACAAGAAAGCAAAAAGAATGAAGAAGCAGCACTTCGAGAAGTGCGAAAACATTTCAAAAGAGGCGCATTAAGATAAAGAAGTACAGTGGACACACACTAAGAAGGCGCATATAACGTATAAGAAAGTGTTAACTAGTGAAAATATAGCATTTATTTGCGGTTCATGGATATAATCAAATTTTATAAAATAGTATTTTATGAAATTTGTAAAGTCTTTAGAAGATATTTTAGTTGTGGAAATTGTCAACAACTTTTTTCTCAATTATCGCATATAATAAAAAAATGAACTGTCTTATATTTATTTTTGTTTATTTATTTTTAAAATATATTTTCTTTCAATTTTACTTACTGTGTATCTTTAAAAATATTATTATATAATTATCAGAAACCTTTCTATTACTTTATCGAGCTTTTACTGTAACAGCAAGCAGAAAAGAGTTGCCATCTTTGCTGGCAGGCGGCACGCATTTTGGCGACGTGGCTGCTCCTTGCACTTAGCACATGTTGTTGTAGTTTCTCGTTGTTGCTGTTGTTTTTGTTGTTGCTTTGACTTAAGATATGCTGGGGATTTCCAACGGTTGTCGCGCTCTTTCGCCCCCTCCACTCTCACTCTCTGCACTCAAAGCTCAATTCAACTCAAGCTCTCTTGCACTCAATGCGCTCTCATTCTCTCTCTCTCTCTTCACTTTGAGTGCTTTTGTTTGGTGTGAAACAAGTTTGCGCTTGTCGGGCTCCTACGCCTAAGGCTGCCCCTCTTGTTGCCTCCCCCCCCTCTCTGGGGAGCTACTAGCTGGGCTTAATTCTGGCTAAATCGCAATGAGTCATCACTGAACGTAAAATGTGTGGCGTGGCGTAGTTTCAGTCCAACAACAATATTTTCAGTTCATTCATTTCACGCTCTGCTTTTTTTTTTTCTTTTTTTCTTAGCCTTATGAATGAAATTTTGCGTTGTTGTTATCGCAGCTCTAGGTTTTGATAGGCCAACAAATATTTGCACGGTCAACAACAACTGAACACAGATCTCATGTCAAGTGCAAAAAAACAGCTACAAACAACAAAAATATTCCCTTATTTTGATATACATTTATTGCGTACAAGTATTTTCGTCCAGTGTTTAAAAAAGCTTTCCATTATTGTTCCTTGGGCACCTCAACACTGGCCAGAATAACGGTAATATCGTCAGGCTTACCACCGATGCCATAGCCCAGATTATTGGCCCTAGCCTTCAGGGCAAAGGGTGAATGATAGTCCTGGTTGTGGGACAAGTGTTTGGCCAATGCAACCAAATGGTTGGCAGCCCGCTGCAGTTGCTCCACCTGGAGTTCACCGTGCAGCTTGCCCAGATGTTGCACCAACATGCTCTCGGGCACATTGTCAAACAGCCCATCCGTGGCAAGGAGCACCAGATCCCCCTGCTGCAGTCGCAGCTGTGTGGAGATTGCCTGCTCCGGCTGATCACAAAGCACTTTATGCCGTTCCCAGGCCGGAGGCACTGACAACTGATACGGCGTATTAAAGCAGTGCAGCTGCTCATCGGAACGATGCAGGACTTTGCCATGGCGCAGCACGAGGAAGCCACTGTCGCCGAGATTGGCCGAGTGCAGCGTGCAATCCGGACGATGCAGCGTCACCAAGCAGGCTGTGCTGCTGCCCCAAATCTTCTTGGGTTGCTCCTTCATGCGATTGAAGCCATCGACCAGCAGCTGTCTCGGATCGCTGCCATCGTACTCGGCCTGCTCGGCCATTTGCGAGCAGCAGGACATCAGCTCCTTGGCAAAGATGCCTGAATCTATGCCCATGTTCCGCCAGCCGCCCACTCCATCGGCCACGCCCAGTGTCTCAGCCTTGGGCGTACTGCGCACAAACCAACTGTCCTCGCCAAAGCGATGATCCTGATAGCTTTGTATCTCCTCCTTGGAGCTACCCTGCACCGCCTTGATTAGGCGGGGTGTTCCCTTCTGGCTCTGGCTGTTGCTAAACTGGCGATATTGGAGGACGGCATAGTTGAGGGCTGTGGAGCCGGCCTTCGTTATGTGTCGCACCTTTAAAATCATTCTGAAAAAATGTTCGAAATATATTTTGTATTTTGAGTGGTTTATCTAAAGGAATTTTGTCAACGAACTAAAATTTTGAATTTTAGGAGACATTCTAGAAATGGAATAATGATTAAAAGTTATGTACAATTAATATAATACTTGAAAACTGCTGGAATTTTCTATATTCTTTAAAAACCCTCAAGATGTTTGGAAAAAACCTTTAAATATCCCTGTACTAATGAAGTTAAAAACCAAACCTCTTCGATAAATCGTTTTAAAATTCTGAATTTGGGAGACATTCTAGAAATGGAATAATGATTAAAAGTTAGGTTTGTGGATATGTTTGTGTGATATTATGTGAAATTATTATAATCTTTGAAAACTGCTGGAATTTTCTAAATTCTTTAAAAACCCTCAAGATAAAAAAAATAAATTAAACCGATAAATATTTTGACTCAATCCTTTAAATATCCCTGTATAATGAAGTTAAAAATAAAACCTTATGAAATTTTTAATGTAACTGTTTTCAACACTTGCTTAATAAACCCCATATAACCCCTTATTTCTATCAATATTTAATCTTACGATTCATTTAAAATCATAAATGAGTCCACATATCAACAGGTTCAACGATTACAATCTTACAATCTGCCATGAGTATTTTTCTTTGTTATTCTTTTTTTCTTTCATTCGAAATCATTTCGTGGTAACTCAGTTGTTATGGACATTATATGTGTGTGTGTGTAATCTTATCGGGCTAGACAGGGCCTACGACACAGTGTCAATACCTTTGGCACCTTTGTTATAATTTTTTCTGCTCTTTTTTTTTTTGTATAAATCATCACCGGAAGTGGAAATCGTGTTGTGGATCCGTTTGCCATTCCCTTATCACGATTGGCCTATCAGGAAAGTAGTCTTAACAAGTAAACAAATGCATAATGCGAAATGTATTTATAAACTACTGATGTAAACCTCTTCAGAAATCACGCGTAAGCTTATCATTATTTTAAGGTGCGATTCGTTTGGATACCGTTTTTTAATTCGCCAGAATTTGTCCATTATTCATTATTGGCATTGAAAAGTTCCTGGACACAATTGTAAAACGACGGCATATCTTCTGCTTAGATACTATTTGTAATAAATGATTGAGTTGCCAGAAAGTGCACTGGAAAAAAACATTAGAGAACTTGCAGTCTTCGCTTCTCTTACGGGTTTTTTGATGCAGACATACGATCTACTTTGTTTCTTTGTTTACATCTAATTCCCAAACCTCTATACAGCCTTATTCACCACTTTTTCCCACTTTTCACCTCTTCTCACCATTTAACGGGATATTCTCATTTTCATGCTTGACGTAAACTTAAATGAATATTCACCAACTAATCGTGCTTCTTAGCTTTAAAACATCGCTTTTCTTTAAGTGTACGTTGACATGTACTTATTTGCATACAACTTCCGACTTTCTGGCATTCATTTCCGACATTTTTATTTCATTTTTATCAGCTTTGGCTTTGATGGTGGCAATGACGTTAGTCGCTTGTTTTAAATACTGCTGATTCCTGAAACTCTGCCCACAATAGTTTTTTATAAATAACAAAAACAAAGTACACAAAATGAGGGCGCTCCCAAAGGTCGCTTGGTCGGTCACTTACAAACATACCATACGAAAAAGGACCCGCATTTTACATTTTTGCGGTACAGTTGCCACCGCTTCAAACTACAGATTGCGACCGTCCAATGTCTATATTTGTTTCGGTTTTGACCCTTAGCTCTTTTCAAATGCGGGCAAAATGCGATAAAAGATTCAGTTGAAGAAAATACTTATTACAAAACCAGAAACTAATCACTTTCGACCCTCATAAACATTTATACCAAGTATAATGCGCATTTCTGCATAACTAAATTCCATTTCCTCTTTCTGTCTTTGCAGGTAAGTAATTCCAAAAGGATTATTGCAAATCAATTACCACACACACACACATATGCTTATTGTCACATGGCCCTGTTCCAGTTTGCATTAGACTCTACCCCTAAAAAAGCCACGTTCAATTTTCCCCTCACTCCATGTAAGTGCCTTTGATACCCTTCTATGTAAACAAGGTCAGTGCGGCCTTTTTACTATACCCTGGAAGTGCATTTTCAGAAGGGGTATGCAAGTTGGTAAGTGAGTAAGTAATGAGTGAATGACTGAGGAATAAGGGAGGATTAGGGTAACTATAAGAAACTTAATTCTGCACACTGAACACCTGATGTAACCAATTTCACAGGGTGTTCCAGTAAGTTTGCCAAAGCGCATGTACAGTCGCAGGGGCCCATCAATATATGTGTATATAAAAGCTAACACATATCATAGATAAACCAACAGTAAACAAACACCTGCCTGCCTGCCACACACCTGTGCAACCTGGGGTAGATACCAGTAAAAAAGAGTTAAACTGAATACAAATCGACCTATTTTGAAAGCGCAGCAAAATGATAAGAACACTAAATTCGAGAAATGGACACAAAGCTCAAGCATTGTAATTACAACTGTGTGTGTGTGTAGGTGTGTGAGGTGTACTTTACCTAGGTCTTTAAATTTAGTTGCTTATGTCATAACCAAATTGTCTGGCGATAAGATAAAACAAGCGCACACACAAGAAGCTGCTGCTGCTCACCAACACTGAGCGGCCGAAAGGCGGTCAAAATGCAAGCCAAAAAAAAAAACAAAAAAAAAACCCACACAAAACTGTATATCAAACTATTTGTGCGCTCAGGAAATGCCAATTGCCTATAAGAAAAAAACAACAAAACTTTCAACTCACTCAAACGCTCAAAATTGCGCTCGCGCTTTTGCACACACTCTCTCAAGTTTTCTCGCTCTCGGTCTCGCTCTCGTGCTGTCGCTTTTGCTGTGGAATGCGATAAGCACTCAAAAGCCGATGGCGCTGTGCAGCTGGCGTATAAAAGTCAACGGCGCAAACGATGACGCATTTAGTTGAAACCCGTTGGCCGTACGAAACGTATCGGCAAGTGCAAAAATTGTATACAAGAAATAATTACAGTAAAGTTAACTTATTGAAACGCGAACATTTTGTGTACAAAAGCAACGAAAAATTGTTGAGCATTTAGTAAATAAAACAAAGCGGCATGTGCGGTGTGAGCGAGAACGCGAATAATTCTCAGAAAAACTGACAACAAAAACAAAAATAAATTCGCACCATTAAAAAAGACAACAAATACAAATACAGATACATTTTTGAGTGCGAGTGAAATACAAAAATCAACAACAACAAATACTAAACACAATAAAAGCGAATTTCGCCAGAAATTTGCATTCGTCATCGCAACAGACGCCGCCGTTTTTCGCCTGTTGCCTATAACATAAAGATACTATATTTATTTAATTGAAACATTTAAAAACACATATTAAACATGACGCTGGACAGCTATAATATCTTTGGCGATGAATATCATCTGTTTAATATGCCGCTATCGCCATTGCCCAAAGTGGTAAGCATAAAAAAAACTTTTTAAACAGTTAAACAAACAATTGCTTATCAGTTGGTTTCAGAAGTTTCAGCCATTTTTGCAGTTTTTTTCAAAAACATTTAAGCAAATAACATTTCTATTGCATTCCACATTGAAGCTTATCATCGCTTCAAAATTCTTGGAAATTCTTGATATTTTTTTGCCCCCATTCGACATAGAGATATTATATATCGTGTATATATATGTGATTTTGCCTGTTTTGCAATTGAATTTGTTGGCTTAATGATTACGCTGTCTTATCAAGCGCTCCGATTTATGTTCACTTTTGCTGCGATAATAACAATTATTATTATTGACTGTGGCAAGTGTAGTTTTGTAGGCGGCACCACCTAAGTTAGCCTTTTTTTTTTAATGTGTGTGCTTGCTGATAAACCAAAAAAATATTTCAAATATTTGTACAATTTTGGCGACCTTGTTTTTGGGCTAATAACAAGATATGGTTGTCTATATCTGGTTGTGAAAAATTATGATCAATTATTATTGTCTGTTTTTTGGTTGATAAGTGATATGATTGATTTTATGATAAAGTAAAAAAAACTAAAAATTATTTTTTATGGTAAAACTCAACTTTTAATTATTTTTTTTAACTATTGGTTTTTTATTCTTTCAAATATATTGACTTTATTTTTTTGCAAAGGCTTTTTTTTTATATTACTTATACAACCCGTACTCTCAAGGGATTATTATTTTTTTTTTAGTATTTTCTTTAAAGTAAACCACCCGCATTTTTTTTTAATTTTAACCCATTAACAGCCAAACACACAAAGAAAATCACGTTGCCAACTCATGAGCAACAACAACAAAAACAAGTTTTCAGTTATTATTTTTTATGTATTTTTTTTTGTTTTCGTACTTTTCGTTTTTTGCATATTACGTCCATTGCATTTCACAGTCCAGTGATCGCGTCGGGCGTCTGGAACCGGCGCCGCTTGACGATATCGCACACGTGCGATTTTCGTGGCAATTTATCAACGTTTTCGGGTCTTATATATCGACTTATGCACACACACACACACATACTCTGGCACCTTCCGTTTTATGGCTTAAAGGGGTTGGGTTCAATGGGTTCAGAGCGGCTTGGCTTTAATGCGCATAGAAAGCGAATTGAAATTGGCAGCAGTCCGTTGTCGTTGCATGCATGACCCTTTCAACTACGAAAGTATTTTCTTGTTTTTTTGTGGCCTAAAAGGGCTTTTGCGTGACACTTGATACTCGTTTTATATTCGGTTTCATAATGCATTCGTACATAAGTAGGGACATGTGTTTTTTTGTGTGTGTGTGTCTCAAATATACTTATTGCCACAATTGGGGCGGTTCAAAGTAACATGCTGCATGTCAAATACTTGCGACTTCTGACATATGCGACTTAACGCGCTCAAATTGTTTAATTAAAGGCGCTTTAAAAAAGCGTACTGTACAAAATTAATGTTGAAAAAGTTGAAGCAACTTCTGAGGAGATTAACATCTACATACATTTCTCTCTGTGTAGTCGGTTAGTAGGCTACAAGGGAGTTCCAAGGGCAGACTCGCTGTCGTTAAGTAGATGCACGTCAAAAACTCGTTCAATAAACCACAAAATTCAAGTGTGTGTGTGTGTGTGCGCCCCCACAAAAAGAAAGAGTAGAGGAAACAAAGACAGACTAAAGACAATTTCAACTTTCTTTGGCGAACAACAAAAAACAAAGCACTTTTAATTAACTGAATATGGCAAAAGTATGTGTGGGGTAATTTTTATTCGATTGTTTTCGTACGATTTTGAAAGATTTGTTTATTTTATATCTGTTTTTTTGGTGCGCACTTTACGACAAGTAGTTGCTATCTTTAAGGGGGGCGCTGTGTGGGCGTTAATTTTGACAGTTCGTGGGCAAACGGAAAGTAAGAAAGCACTTGACAAATACGTGACAGAAACATTGCCAAAAAAAAATAACTACCCAAACATAAATAGTTGTTAAATAATGAAGAGATTACAAAGTAAAATTGTTTAAAAAAAAAAAGCCAAAATATTTAAATAGTCACAGAAAGCCTTAAGTTCAGTTTTAGCTTATAATTCGCAACTGGTTCAAGCATAGTGCATAGATTGCACTTTACATATTTTTGCAGATATTTACTAATAAACATAGTTTATTGAAAAAAAATTATAAAATTAAATTGTTAAAAAGACCGTTTGTTTACTTTCATAAACACAAAATGCAATAATTTTGAATTTTAGGTTATAATTCCCAACTGGTTTAAGCATTCTTTTAATTAACTCCTTTCAAATTTTATTAAAATAGTAAAAATTGTAATTTTACAGCAGGAATTTTAAAAAGACAATTTAAATACTTTTATAGCTTAATTTTAATTTTTGGCTTATAATTTCCCAACTAGTTTAAGCAAACATTAAATAAACTCCACATCTCCTACAAACTTTGTTGCCAACTCAAAAAAAATGATTAAATTTCCAATTTAATGCAATATGGCCATTAACCATATATAGATGTTTGTCTGCTCGTTAATACAAACAAACAAACAAACATACATACATATATTTATTATTATTATTATGGCCACTTTAAAATGCAGCCCAGTTAATTGCAGCGTGAAGCTGAACATTGCACTCGACTCTCTCAGCTGCAATTGGCAATTCAATTTAACAAACAGCTAATGCAGCCTCAAATTACAGCTGGCAACTAAAGTATATACTTATTTATATAGTTAGTTATCTAGACTGCAGCAGCAGCAGCAGCAGCAATAATGTCTGCTTGAGTTACTTTTTTGGCTACTAATTTGATCAGGCAGTTTTTACTTTGACTTTGTCGTTTGACTTAAAACAGGACATGTGTCCACAATCATTTTCATTCCTTGCGCTCTTCTTTTTGCCAAACGTAATTTGAAGCCAAAACCACAAAATGCACAATTTTCCATGTTCTTTTTATTCGTTTTTTTTTTTTTTTCTGCTTTTGACTTTCAATTTGATTTGCCGCGGCGTCGCATTGTCCTTCTAGGAATTGGCCAAGCCCAAGACCCTTGAAAAGTGAAAACAACTTTTACTACTTGTCTGGCTGTCTGTCTGTCTGTCTTTCTGCCTCCCACTTTGTGTGTGCAATGTTTCGCTTGCATTTTACGTGCTTTTGTCGTTGTCCTGTCGTCCTTCGTCTTTGGCGCCTGGACGACGCGACGTTTGTTTGCCATTTCCTCCTTCGAACTGGCAAACTTTGCCATAAATTTTGTATAACTCCCCCTAAAACGATTTGTTGTTTGCTGGTTGTTGCTGGTTGTTGCTTTTGTCATGTCGCGACAAAATGCATTTAAATAAATTATTCCTAGACCAATGTCGCGTCATTTTATTAGCCGCTTTTTCGTCGGGTATTTCCCCATTTGTTTGTTTGCTCTCACTTTGCGTGTGTTGTTTTTTGTTTGTTTTTTTTTTTTTTACAAATTTAATTACAAGTTAATGACACTTGAACCAAAGTGCATTTCTAATTGTCAGTCAGCGAGAGTTTTCTACTTATATATGTTATCTTTCCATATCTACATTCATTTGGACTTTATCAATATTACGCTTATCAATTGCAAGCCTGGGGTTAAATATTTAATCAGTTTTACGATGAATTCTGATGAATTGCAATGAGCCAAAGTGCTTGGCAATAAATAAAAAAAATAGACCTAGAAGACTAAAGTGAATGTAGGCTTATTTTGTATACTTTATATGGACTTTCTTGGAAATAGGGATCTAAGTGGTTACAGTAAGCTCTTTGAAATAAAAAAAAATTGTTCTTCATGTATTGGTTAGCTCATAAAATATTGACATGATAATTACTTAAGGTTTAATCTACGGGTATTTTTAGACATGTTATCTTTATGGTGTCAAAATTTCACAACACTCAACCAATAAAGTAAACCAGAAAACTTAACTGTAACTGCTGAAACTCTGCAAACCCTAATATTGCACATTTTCTACCCTTAACTCAAAGAAGTATTATTATAATCATTTGAAAGCGCTATCATTGCTAATATTTTGCCAGTCACATCAGTTAGACCATTATTTCTTATCGCAAAAACTCACACCTTTGTCAAATATGTACTCAAATCCGTTTATGTGTGTGAATATTATAATACAATACAAGTATATTCATTAGGCGGGTTCAATGCACTGCTTAAAAGGCAAACAAAACGAACAGAACAGAAATATTTTTTTCTTCTGCTGAACAACACATGTAAATTTGTCAAATGTGTTGTTTTTGTTGGACGGACGGACGGACGTTGACACGCCCCATTGCAGCCCCAAAAATGGCACAGGCCAAACAAAAGTCTGATTAATTTGACACTGAACCTAAAAGCCTGACACGAAAGGAATCGCAATCGGATACCCTCAAAAAAACAGCAAAAACAATAAAGGCGATATGAAAAATATATATGTACATATATACAAATTGAGTTAAAATTTATGTATTTCGACCCTCGGCTGACATTTTTTTGGGTGTTTTGAGCTGCACTTTTTGGCAAATTTTTGAAATATGACTGCTAAAAATGTTTAATTCAATTGCAACCCAAGGTTTGCGTGGGCGTGACAAGTGATTTTTTCGAATGCCAGCCGTAAATAATTATGCACTCAACAAAAAAGGGGAATAATTGAGTTTAACAGAATAACTAATGTAAGGACTTTCGTTAAACAGAATGTCTAATGTTAAGCATTTACAGATTTGGTTTATTCTCTGCAATTTTTTGTTAATGTAAGTTTTTTGCATAAACGAAAATGCTTTATTTGTACCCAAGTATACTTTAAATCATTTCCATATATATATTTGTATTGTACATATATCTTATTATGCGGCATATGGTCAAGCGGTGTTTGCGTGCCCGAAAAAGGCCGGCAATAATAAAAAAATACGAAAAATACGAAAAAAAACAACTTGGAGGCAACTGTCCGGGCGTTGACTTTGTTGCTTCAAAAAGCTCTCTGTGTGTCTGGCCACTGGGCGCGGAAGCGAGACCGGGGCTCCGGGAATGGGAACGGGGCTCGGGATTGGGTCTGGCTTTATCAAAAGAGCAGGCGAGGCGACGCGAGGCGAGGCAAGGCAAGGCAAGGCGAAGCATTCAGCACTTTAGCGAGCTACCCACTCCAAGACAGCAACAACAAAAATTTCACTACGGCATTGCGGTCACGTTCTCCTTTCCAGTGAAGGCAGAAGAAAAAAATATATATTCAGAAATATGTATATATGACAAGTAAAAATTATTTTATTTTCTTTGCTTCTCTCCCTTTTCATTAATTGTTATATTCGCAGAAATTTGCTTATGCAAAAATAAAAATATGTTTGTGCTTATCGCAAAGTGAGGGAAGTGCAAACTGTACGCACACACACACACATGGCAACTCTGGCCTACTAACAGCCCGCGCACTTGAACTTGTCAACTCTGCTGCTGACATTGCTCAAAACAACTTTGACTGCAGTCACGACAAATACTAAACAAACTTGCACTTGAGCGCATTTTGTTGCTGTCGGTTGCTGTGGCAACTCTTTTTTTTTTTTTTGCCAATTAGAAATCGAAATTGCATTCAAAAATGCGCATTTCTAATAAGCCTTTGTGTTCAAACAGCCTTCAACAGCCAATTGGCAGCATCTAAATGCATCTAAAAACAATTTAAGCTAGCAAAACGTTTAATTTATGCAATTGCACATAGAAATAAATAAATAATAGGCATTAAATAACAGCGCATGGCTAAAATAAGTGTTGAATCAAAGTTAAAAGCAGTTCTTTACATATTGCCAACACTCACATTTAACATTATCTTAACAGCAGCCCCGCTGTCTAGCTAGATTGATCCACACACACCACACACCACACACACACTGTTAGGTTAAGAGCTTTCAGTTTATTCGCCACTTTTGATATAAACAATGAAATTGTCATCGTTTTTGTAGCTGCTGCCAAGTTGTTTGTATTGCGTTTGTATTTCGCTTCATTGCGTCATTGTCTGGCTAAAATAAGCTTAAAAATAGCTCAACACGTCAGCTATACAAGCAGCAACTAAAAAGCGATGTCGTCGTTTCTTTTTTGTGCTTCAGTTTTCTTAACCCTCACTCGCCACGAGTATTTGTCAAATACAAACACACACTCACACAAACACACACAAAGCAACAAAACACAGTGCGAATTCGAATAAGTGAACTAATTAATTTCAAGGGCATCTCAACTTTCGCTTGCCAAACAAACACACAAATCACATTGTGTGTTTATTATTTAATTAAGTGTTTTAGTATATATTCTAATTAGTTGATGTTTTAGTTTGTAATGTTTTCGCTATGGCAATAGTTTACTGTAGCTATGCCTTCTCTTCCTCCATTTAAATACAATATATTTACTGACTTACATTCGCTTATCATGCTCGCCTCAGTAATCAAAACTTTTACAAGCTTCGACATTGCACTACATGCATTAGTCAGCGAATGAAGGAGTGTTCTAAAGCAATGCTTAACGTGGAAATACCCTGTAAGAACTTGGAGAAAGGAGATTAAAAAGGCTCAGGATGAAACTTAAGAGAAAGCTTGGGAGAAAGCTTAGAAAGCACCTAAAAAAACAGTTTCGATTGAAATTAATGAAGAATCTTAATAAGAAGCTTTGGAAAAAAGCTGTGAAAGATGCTGTAAAAGAAAAAATTCAAGACGAAGCTTAGAAAGCATATCAAGAAAAAGCTTAGCAGTCAAAGCAGAAGTCCCGGAAGAAGCTGCTCAGGAAGAAGCTTAAGAAGAAGCTAATGGAGAAGCCTTAAAAATTCTTATAAAGAAACTAGAAAGCTTATTGAAAAGTCTCTTTTCTTTACTCACTATTCCTTATTCTTTTCGCTAATGTGTCCCAATTCTCTCAAGTTTTTATGATCATCTTAACTATGCATAAGTTTCACAAAGTACACACACTTAAACACCCATTATTCAAAAATATGCCGGCAACTTTGACGACGTCAGTTTTTCATATAGTTGTACAGACATAAAGTACATGGTTAGTATTTATTTTTTTTTTGTGCCCGCTCGAGCGTCGCAGCTCAATTGACTGACCCCGCGTGACCTGAACCTTTGGGACTGGTTGTGATAAGACTACTATATATATATATTCATATGTATATAGTTAGCTCGTTGCGTCAAGTGAGCTCGTTTCAATTTAGACAATTACGTTTACACGCGAGTGGATGTCATCTACATACTATATTATTATTATATATTTTTAATTCAACTAAATTGGCTGATTCATCTGGCAAATGGCAAATGCTGTTGAAATGGGTTCTGTGAAAAACCATTTGCATACATTTCATTTATTTATTTTTTATGCAATGCCAAAATAAAAACAAATATATCCCTTGCGACTTTGAGAAAGTGGGTTAAAATGAAAGTCGCAAGTGTTTAAATATTTACATAAACAACAAAGCGGCTAACTTCAAAAAAATAAAATCAACGACAAATACTTACACAAAGAATAAATTTAATTGTTGTTGTGGCAAGCAAATAAAGGAAATGCATTCCGATAAGTCAAAGGATCAACGCTCCCAACATTTGAACAACAACAAATTACGCTGTGCCCCAAAAAAAAAAAACACACTTTTTGTATGTTAAGTGTTGAACAATAATTTTCTGTTTTTCTGCTAATTTTCGTTTTGAGGCGCCCTAAAAATAAACCGAAACTGGGAATTTCGGTCGTACGCCTAGTTACAGAGATCTCTTTGAAAAATACAATTATTGTTATTGTTCATTGCTGCTGACAAAACACCTGCTCTCAGCCAATCTAGCTAACGCATTTTGCACTTGTCTGTCTTCTTCTGTCTTTCCTCTTGAGAAATCTGTGACAGCTTTTTTTTTTTTTTTTCGTGGGGTGGCTATAAATACAAAGAAAAAGAGTGTTCAGTCTGCCATAACTCTTGCTGAATGCCTTCAAGCCTGACAGCCTGAAAAGGGGGCGTAGTATGTATTGAGTTATTAGCTGATAATTTATGACAGCTTACAAACGTTTAACCAAATGCCTAACAGTGGCACTCAAGAGGCAGAGGGAGAGAGAGAGAGAGAGAGAGAAAGAGTGCGTGAGTGTAAAAACAAGTAAAGTTTTTATGTTTAATATTGCTTGTCGCTAGTTAAAAACGTAATTGTTTTGGACTTGTAATGAAAACTATTTACATGTTAAATTGCATAACTCTTGCTTTTATGCTTAAGTGTTGTTATAATAAATTGCTATAAACTTTCTTTAAAACAAATTGTTGTTTATTTAGTGAACTTGATTAAAAGTAGATAGCTAAAGGTATAAATTATAGCTAACTTAAAGTTGCCATAAAAACTTTAAAACTTACCAAGTTTTTTGATTCAAAGATTGAACTGATAAAAATGTATAGATAATCACAAATGAAATTCGCTAGCTGGCGCTACTAACAGTATACAAAAAGTTTATGGCAAAACTTATGGCAGCAACTGTTGCTGCTGTGTTCAACGTGGGTTGCTGTTGCTGCTGCTTCTTCTTGCTAATGTTATTGTTGTTGCTGTTGTTGTTTTTCGTTGGTCGTGTGGGTTGCTGCCTCAATTAAGAGCCAGGCACCAGCGAGCACATTTAAAATTTATTCGATTTGCTTAGCTGCTAAACAATATTGTTGTTGTTGTTGTTGTCGTCTAATTTACTCAGGAGAACAATTTAGTTCTCTCTTTCTCTCTCTCACTCTCTCATTCTCACTCTTTTATTGCATCTCAGAAAAGTAAAAAAGAATCGTTTTCTGCCAATTTCAATTTCTTTCGCTCAGTCGCAAACGAACAACGAACCATCGAAGTTTAGAATTTTTTCTGAATTTCAAAAACACACACAATCACACACACACAACACACACAGAAAAAAGGAAATAAAACAAAAACGGATAAAAACTTTTCTGTGTGGATCGCGCGCGCTGTACCGAAATAAAACGAAAACGAAAATAAATTTGGAAAACAACGAAACAAACGAAAACTTGCAAAAAATAAAAGAAAAAGGAAATAGTGTTTTTGTATATTGTTCGGGTTTTTCACACACACAAACACACACACACACAAAACACACAGCGCAAAACGAATTTGAAACAACGAATCAATCAAAAATAGAGCAACAAATATATATATAAAAAGGAATTTACTTATACATTAAAGAACATTTTTAAGTTGCATGCCGCGTGGATTTTTATTTCTAAGCATATGTAAAAAAAAGTTTATTTCGAGGCGTTTCCCGAGAGACTCGTTAAAAAAAAAATTAATTAAACATAAAGTGTAATTATTATTATTGCTGGGCCAAGAAACTAGCGCAAGGCAGCCAAAACTGAAATAAATAGTATATACATCTTAATGCTCTTTATAGAAATCACAACAGCAGCAACATAATTATATAATCTGAGCAAATTGCTCGGCAATTAAAAACAGTTTTTGGGCCATGCACTAAGATTTATTATTGTTAAAACTGTTATTATACACAGTGTAAATATTTTTAAAAGTTATTAGAAACACGTGCCAAACGAATTTCGAATTGAATTTATTATGTTTGCATTGTACTCACATTTCGAATCCTTGCGAAATGTGCAAACGCTGCTCATTGTCAAGCGTCTAAAGCCGCCGGAAAGTAAATGAGGAGAAACAACAATAATAATAATCGAAATCTAACGAATTGAAAGCCCAAAACGAACAACGAACAATTCGAAACGAAAGGCGAAAACAAAAATAAAAACGAACGAACTATTTTGGCGCCCCTCACAGCTAAAGAGCAACAACAAAAACAACAACAACTAAGACAAGGCAACAACAACAGCTATATATTATATTTTCACAAATTCGCATCTTTTACAAGAAAAGTTTTGCTGTAAATATTTAATTTAACTCGACTTTTAAGTACTTTATCGTTGTTTGTCCATTTATATATTGTTATTTAACGTTAAGAGCCAATACGAAACTAGTCAGAAACACTCAAATTGTACGAACTGTACGTATACGTAACTTTTGTGTAACGTATACTTGATATTTATTAAGCTCTAGTCCTTAAGTTTAACGCACGGTATGATGAAAAATCTAAATGGTAGGACGCATAATGCGTGCTACCATCCCTACTATCAGCAACAGTTGCAGCAACACCAACACCAGCAGCAACACCAGCACCAGCAGCAGCAGCAACAACAACAACAACAACAACAACAGTTACTGCTGCAGCAGCAACAATTGCAACAGCAACAACAACAACAGTTGCAGCTGCCCTATGCAGCACAATACAATCAGCAGCAGCAGCAGCAACAGTACAACCAACAACAATACTACAATCAACAGCTGCTGCAGCAACAGCAACAACAACAACAGCAGCAGCAGCAGCTGTTACGTCAGCAACAGTTGCTGCCCACGCAATCAGCCTACCAGCAACAGCAACAATCGAAGCAATCATATGCCCATAATAACAACAGCAACAACAACGCCAACATGGCACGCGGCAACATGCACGCAGCAACAGTTGCTGCTACTGTCAATACTAACGGCAATAGCAACGCCAACGCCAACAACAACAATACAGCGACAGCAGCAATGGCTGCCATGTGCCAAATGCAAAGCTTTTTAAGCCAGCAACAACAACAACAACAGCAGCAACATTATAACAATAATTGTGCGCATATTAATTATAATCAGCAACAACAACAACAACAACAAGAACAACAGCAACTGCCAACAGCAACAACAACAACATCGGCAGCAACACAAACAACAACAAATGGCGATAAATTAGCATTGGATAGTGCCAGCGAAATTGCAAATTTTTTGGCTAGTGAGCTTTTTATGCAGCAGGTACGATAACAACAGTGTCGATAACAAGCGATTACTTATCGAAGGGAATGAAGGCTGCATATTGTGTGAACTTTTATAATAACTGTGCTAACTGACAACAGCAGTGTGACCGTATTTCATGTCGGTTGTTATTAGTCGTGACATTTTTGATATTTTGTGTCACTTTTGTTGATTCTTTTGAATCTTATTTAGGTTTTAGGAATTTATTTAAAAATAAATTAATGATTATTTGATACATTGTTGCTAATCAAAAATTCGTACTTATTTTGACAACTTGCAGCTCGTATCATTTGATGGAATGCAGAGTGCACCGACGCTGACAACGCCAACGCTGACGCCAACAACGCTGCGAACGATTGAGGAGACGATCTACGAACTGACCTCGGAGCCACAGAATGTGCCGTTTCAGGCGGGATTTAAGCCACCGCCGCTGACTTCATTGTGCAATGTATCCGTTAACAACAACAACAACAACAACAGCAACAACATTAATAACAATAACAACAACAACAACACAACAGTCACAACAACGGCCAGCAATGTAACATTGTCGAATGTGATCAACACGAATTCTTTAAATGCCAATCCACAATTTGATTTACTCGGCCTGAACTGTGGCAGTGTGGCCGAAAGCGATTCCGAGGATTCAAACGGTTCCTGGCGAGAGGGCCAGCTGAACGATGACCAAAGCACAACAGATACTTGTAAGTACAATTGTAATTTAACAAAAACAAACTCTTACTAAACATAACTCTCTTTTGTTTTGTTTTTTGTAGCAAGTGCCGCTACGGATAGCACCTCGTATCAGAATGGTGGCCATAATATGCTTGGCAACAATGGTTCGAATGGCTCGTCGGCCAATAATTTTACAGCTGCTCTGGCCGCAAATAACAGCGCTGGACGCGGCAACTCATCATCTACCTCAAACAGTGCCACGCCAGCGCGTCGCGGCGGCGGAAGAAGGCCCAACAAGAACGCCAACATGTCGCCCGAGGAGGAGGAGAAGCGTCGCATACGACGGGAGCGCAACAAGCTGGCTGCGGCACGCTGCCGCAAGCGACGCGTCGACCAGACCAACGAGCTGACCGACGAGGTCGATCTGCTGATCAAGAAGGGCGAGGACATGAAGAAGGAGATCGAGATATTGAATGCGACCAAACATCAGCTGGAGTACGTCCTGCAGGCTCACCGTCCCACATGCCAGAAGGTGCGCGATGATATGCTCAGTGTTGTCACCTGCAATGGTCTGATTGCACATGCACCCACGGCCATGTTGAGTGCTGGCAGCACCGCCAGCAATGGTAGTCTGCACAACAACAACAGCAGCAACAACAACAACAACAACAGCAATAGCAATGACAGCAGCTGCGGCACGATAACCGGCTTCGATGCATCGCTCAACTCGACGGGACGCAGTAATTCACCGCTCGATCTCAAGCCAGTGCTGACCAACGAGCAGCTGTTGCAGCACATCAAGCATGAGCCACAGGATGGTGGCCTGGATTCGGGCTCCTCGTTGGATCAGGATGGTCCGCCGGCGGCCAAACGCTTTGCGCTGCCCAACATTGCCACATTCAATGCATCGCTGACGACACCAACGGGTCCCGTCTCCTCGCTGAACACGCCCATTACGGGCACGGCGCCCGTCAGCTTTGGCTCCTTCAGCATGGTCAGCAGCATGGGCGGCCTCCAAAGCCCCACGCTCAACACTCTCAACACTCTCAACAAGCTGACGACACCCCAGACGCGTCCCAACACGCTCAACGTGCAGCAGCCATTTCTACACAAACAGCCCCACATCGATGGCAAGGCGCCACCCACGCAGATCGAGGGTGTGCCCATCCAGACACCCTCGGCGGGCAATTTCAACTTTGATTCGCTGATGGCTGGCGGCACTGGGCTGACGCCCGTCTCTGGTCCCTTGGTGCCCACGTGCTCGTCGCAGAACAAGCATCCGATGGAGCTGCCAACGCCCACAAGTGAGCTGGAAAGCTTATAACCAGTCGTCTAGGGTGCGTGGCGGTGGTGGCGGCGCACACTTGTGGCGCTCACTAAAGTCAACAACAAGTACATTTAGTTTAACACACATACATACATACATACTATACTATATTATAATGTGCAACAATTATGTTTAATTAAGTTTTATACACAATGTTTTTTGTACATGTATGTAACGAACGAGGGCAAAACTTGGCTGCCACGCCCACCTTAACCCAGTCGTACGACGTTCTGGGCTTATTTGTAGGTCTTGGGTTTTTGGCAGCCGGGTTCAAAGCTAGTTCTTCTACTTATTTAATATGTTTTTTATACTATTGTTTTTTTCCCCCGTTTAACTGTAACTGCTTTTGTATTATTATCTTTATTATGTTTTAATTTATGATTTGCTGTCAATCTATTATAATACTACGCATATATTTCTACAACGATTTATATAGTATATATATTAACTTGTATTTTTTGTGCAATTTTTCAACCATTTTCGTTTGCGTGTGTTTTTTGAAAAAATATACATAGAAAATATTTTATATATATATATATATATTATATGCCTAAACATTTTGCAACAAAAGTAAAAAAAAAAAACTGTCAATGATTAAGAGAATGTATGGAAAAAAGTAAGAAGTAGAATGTTGTATATGAAGGATGCGTTGTGATATTTATTATTAACAAGTTAAATAAAATACAAACAAAACAAAACAAAACAATGAATTATTAACAGAGCGTTTAATGAAAGGAACTAAGCCGGTTTTAAAATTGTACATTTAAACATAGTAAAGTGAAGTTGCGAAAAACACAAAAAACTGTAAAAACGTTGCCTTGATAAAGTGAAATAGGGAAAATCAAATAATAATAATATAGTTTGAGAGAGAATGAGAGAATTTGAAATACTATACTTATACTACTTAATGTTTAAGGCGCTGTAGAAAAACCCAAATATATTTTTACTAAACGCAAAATGCGCTCTATTTTCAAATACAATTTATAAGAAATGACAACAAACAAAACAAAACGCAAAGCAATTATTTAATATGTAATTATGTGTATTATGCAATAAAAAACATACATATGTATATGATAACAAATCAAAGCAAATGCAAATCAGGCAACAATATTTGATATATAGCCTTACGATATATAATACGATGAATTCCTCCTTCCTCAATAGTCCCCCTTCCTTATTTTTGCTTATGCAACTTGCGCAAAAATTGTTGAAGTAAAATTCACCAAAAAAGTTTGTAAACAAAAAACGAATTCAAATTGCACTTCTTTATGGGGTAAAAACGAAACACCAAAATTGAGTAAGACAAATAAAATATAAAACAGAACAACCTAAAAACCAAAAAGTGACTATTTAATGTTTAAATCTGTGGAGTTTTTATTTCTTCTTTACCTGGTAACTTTGGAACGGATGTGTGAGAAACAATTGCAAATCGCATAAAATTACAATTTTGCTGGCTCAGTCATTGATAAGACTGGTAAATTAGGCTGGACCTTATCTGTTATGTGTTCAACAGTTTATAATTTAAGAAACGTTCTTTTTATAAAGTAATCTGACTATTAAGTTGCAGTTTCACATTCACAAAGTAAAATTTCTCGCTACCATAATATACATAAGTAACTCAAAAAGATATATATTTATACAAACCAGCTGAGTCGCTATGACTACCTTTTTTTGGCACCAGCCTAACGCGCAGGTAAGACTCAAAAGGGGCGAGCCACAAGCAGACGAATCTATGTATATACGAATGAAAGAATATACAAACTGACAAAGAGCTGAGCAGGCAGGCAATATAGATACAGATAATGCCCATATATGTATGTTTGCATACATATGTATGATGATTTTAAATTTCGGGCTCGTTTTGTATGTATTTCTTTTGTTTTTATTTATTCGCTGTACATTTATTTCGGACGTGACTGCGTTTCAGTTAATCTAGAACCGCCGGCGATATGGGTAGCTGTGCTCAACTGCTGCGCGTTTTGAAGCGCACACTCGGATTGGGAAGACGCCAGCTGAGTGTGGGAGAGCGTCAAGTGGTCCTTGTTACAGGCTGTGACTCGGGATTGGGGTAAGTTGACTGAAAGATGACCTTAAACCATACAGTAAATATATGTTTATTATAGACACTCCCTGGCCGTCTACTGCTACAAGGCACTCAAGATGACCGTCATCTGTTGCTGCCACAATCTGGAGTCGCCGGGCGCACGCCTGCTGCAACAAATGAGCGCTGGGGCCGAGGAGAAGCGGCGCTTGTACACCTGGCAGCTGGATCTGCTGCAGCCCGCCTCCATAGAGCAGGTCCAGCTTAAACTGGATGACTTCTTGAAGAAGGATTATGAGCTCATGGCGCTGGTGAACAATGCTGGTGTCATGTGCTTTGGAGAGTTTGAATGGCAGCTGCCATCACAGATTGAGCTGCAGATCAATTGCAATTTGTTGGGCACAATGAGATTGACCAGACAACTATTGCCACTGCTGCGGCAGCATCGTGGACGCATCATTAATGTGACCAGTCATTGTGGCTTCCAGGCGCTGCCCTCGTTGGCTCCATACGCAGCCTCCAAGGCGGGTCTAAGGGTGTGGAACGATGCGCTGCGCATTGAGCTGCAACAATACGGCATGGAGGTGGTCAACTTTGTGCCCGGCTCCTTTGTGATGGACAGCAATATTGCTGCACGCCAACAGCAGCATGCTCAGCAAATGCTTGAGGGATTTAGCGAGGAGCAGTTAGCTTTTTATGGCAGCTACTTCAGGAAGTTCAATGAATATCTGAGCGTTCTAACGGGCTTCAAGCAGCCCAATCAGCTGCAGGATAATGTTCTGCTGGATAAGTTCAAGGATGCCCTGACGAGCAATCAACCCAAGACGCTGTATTTGCACGAACCATGGCGCTATAGAATCTATCGTTGGCTCTTCCAAATAAGTCCTGCTCCTCTAACGGATTGGCTTGCAGTGAAGTTCTGTGCCATGCCCAACTATAAATCCATCAATTGTAGTAGTAAAAATGTGTTTTGATTAACACATTTATGAACAAGTTAAATGCCTGCTTGAAGACTTGCAACATTAAGAGCATACTTTCAGGCTGGACAATAAAATAAACAGATTTGCAAAGCACAACCAAAAAAAGCCAGATTTCCCGCTAACTACAGCCCGTAACATTAAAGACATGTTTATGTTTCTCATTAAGAACTATTGTTTATTTTATATAAGCAAAAGTATAGTATTTGGCTGGGACATTACAGTAATAGATTGGGACCTTACACACACACATTATAATGGGATTTGGCACACAGAACAAGCACACAAACAATCACACACACATTAACAATGAAGCACAAACAATCACATCAATTTATATAGTATACACAGTTGGCAGGTGAGGGTAAAGGAAGGGGGTGTAGTTTATAACTAATAGCCGGTGCTGCGACAACGCTCGTAGACGGCATCATTAAGCAGCTGGAACCATTCGCTGGCATATGTAGAATCCTCGGCAGCACGAAAAAGAATCAACTTATCCTGTGCAGGAAGCGCGGCGCATAAGTAGTAGCTGATGGCAGTCTCGGTGAGTTCCGCATGGTAGTTCTTCAACGCCCATTCCAAGAGGCGCAAGCAATTTTTCGAGTCAAGGAATTCAATAAGACGCTCATAAAGCAGCTCCTCCAATCTAGGCATTATGTACACTCGCGACATTTCAAAGGCCTGCAGCAGTGCTCCGTAGTCGGGCATGTTGACATGAGGCAGCTTGCAGCTAATCAAATGGAGGAAGTAGCGCAGTCCATCGGCCGTATAATCGCGCAATTGAATCTCGCCGTCGAGCCCCTCGCGAAAATCACTGTTGAGCATCTTGTTGAAAACATCGCTGGTATCACAGAGCACTTGCTTGTTAAAGCCAATACTGATCGTCACTTTCTCTACAGCTTCTGCACCTGCTAAAGTGGTCTTGTTCTCATCTGCCTGCACTAGGAATCGCATGTCGCAGTCCTTATGCAGTGGATCATCAGTTGCAGTCCACTCAGTCGGACACATGATATCAATATCGTCTTCTTTCTCTGCTTCGGGCAGCATGATGCCAAGCGTAAAACGGGACATGGCAGTGACTGCATCGGCTGCCTCATCAGCATAGAGATTGTCGGTTCTCTTGCGCAGCAGCAGATCAAACAACAAAGTCAGCGCATTTCCATCATATAGAAACTGATAGAGCAACCGATGACTCTTAATGATATATGCCACGGATATGGCAGCACGTTGCTGTGCTTTGAGATCTGCATCGCAGCGAAGTAGACGCACTAGCTCCTCCTTGCCGTAGTTGGACTCACCTACATTGGTAAGCGTCTCCAGAAATGCAAAGCCATCCTTGCGCATCTGCAATAAAAAAATTCAAGATTAAAGATTCGGATCAATAAAGAAAATGGACCCTAAATACACACCTCATCCACTTTGGTCAGCTGATAGAGCTGATGCACAACGCCATGCTTGATTATCTGGGCAAAGAACTGGCTTTCACTGAAAAAAAAAATAGTTGAATTCGTTAGGCGTACAATTGAATCAAGTCAATTAACTTACAGCAATATATTGGTTAAAGCGTTGGCAAAATTGTTGTTGGCACCGAAAAGATTAATGGCCCTAATGAGCGTGTCCAGCGTTTCTGGCTTTCCCAACTCCGGTCGCTTGTTGATCATCAGCGTAATGCGATAAATTAGATTCTCAATCACATCGATAGTGTCGGCCAACTGTTGGTTGCGTAACTGTGAAAGTATTGGTGGCACATCGGAACTCAGTTCCTCCTGATCTTCCTTGTCGGACAAGGTGTCGTCAATCGGTTCGGGGCCGTCATCAATCAAATTCAATATATCCATTACGTTCTCGGGCTGAGCTCGATTCGAGGCTATGCGAGATTCTCGTGTGTCATTATTAGGTTTGACATCATCCTCATCGTCATCATCGTCACTGCAAGCCGGTGAATAGTCTTCATCCTCATCGTTATTAAAGAGATTTGAGCATGTCGGCGACATACTCCGCGAGCTGCAAGGACTGGTGGTCCGATATGATCGTGGCGAGCTGCTCGGCGAGTCAAAGTCCGAATTTAGCGGCTCCTGCGTCTTCGAGAACTGCAAAAAAAATTTTTTTTGGTATGTGTGATTTTAATTATATTACTATTGTTAGCAATAGTACCTTGCTAAGAGTTTCCGGCGTAGTGGGGTCTGTTAGCTTGCGTTTCTTAAAGCCCTGTATACGGTCATCGTATCGTCGCTTGTGGCACTCCTCATCGCTGGTCAGATAATCATTTAACTCGCGCACCAGCATCGGCACCAGGCCCTCATGTAGCAACAGCTCCATACTCAGATTGTCATATTGAAAGTTGTTCAGAATGTAAAAGAGCTGAAAGACACACAAAATACTGAGTTAACGAAGATGCACCTGGCTAGGACTGCTGCGACTTACCGATGAACGCTCGCTTTTAGAATGTGACTCACGGATCATAGCCACCAGTTTGCGCAGTGCACCACAGCGTCGGATTTTGGAACGGCTACAGGCATCGGCAGATAAGGTTAATATAATATTTACGCAATGACGGCACTCACTTTCCGAAAGAGGCTTGGCCATATTGACAGCCATCAGCAGCTCACAGGCAGCTACAATCGAATCCGCCGTACTGAGCATGTAAAACGCGCACGGATCCTTGCAAAAGTTGGAAAGTATCTTGAGTGCCGTCGAGCGCTGCTCGCTGTCCTCCTTAACGAAATACACTATGGGAGAGAGGGAAGTGTTTCGCGACAGGTTCTGAAAGGCATGGAAATTGTTTTATAAGCAAACTGAAACCGTTTCAAGTTTTCATACTCACCTCCCAGCCCCTCATGCCAATTTGTTGAGCAGAGAGAAGCATCAGACACTTCAAGATCTCCAAGGCCAGCTCAATGGCATCGTTTTCCTTGGGCATTGTGTATTCACAGTTTCGGGTGGAATTCTGTAGCATTTGATAGTCGAAGATGTCGCTGCGTACACCTTCCAAATTGCGAGCAACTTCCTCAAAATACTTTTCACGATGCTGATTGCGCTTTAGGCCAATTAAAGCCGACACATCAATGTCCTGAGTCGTCTCCTTGGGCGCCTCATTCTTCTTCATCACGGCCGAAAATATTTTCATCAGCTGCACAAATCCATTGGAGACCAAGAAATGTTTGTAGAACTGACTGTTTCCGAGTAGAAAGCGACAAACCCTGAATGCCATAATCCTTGTTTGCACTGCAGTCGTGGACTCGATAATATGGCAAATGGCTGGCGCTATTGCACCATAGTGTACAGTTAGAAACGACGAGGCCTTCTTGCTCTTGGCCAGATTGCCAAGCATGCGACAAGCGCGACATTGAATCAACGAATTGGGAATCGTTTTCAAGATCGAAACCAGCGGCCCAACCACTTTGCACTCAACAGCCTGTTGATCATACAATAAAAAATCAATCAGTCAATAATGTATACAAGTAAACTGTAATTTTTTTATAGCAATAGTATGATCCTTAATGAGTTTTATTTGATTTTTATAGACTGATTATTTTTATAAATTTGGATAATTAAGAATGTATTAAATAATTTTTGTTTTCTTAACTTACCTCGATACACGCCAGATCATCCGTACAACAATTTCCCAAAATACTCAAAACCACTTCCATGATCTTTTCATTGAGTTTGCTAATCAGGCGAACTATTACCGGAACGCCCCCTGCAGTTCGAAACAACACAATGCCTTCTTTATCTTTAACCACATCTGTGCGCAACTTCACAAGACATTTATAAATTACAGCTTTGTCCGTTGAGGCTTTAAGGACACCTAGCATGCCCTCCACCTGCTCCAAGGACCACAACATTGTAAAAAAAGCCAATAAAATCTGTGGTTTTTACACACTTTTTTGTTGCTTTTGCAAAAACAAACGCAATAACTAGTGACCGTCAGCACAAGGCGCAAAAATACCAAAATTTCAGTATGAAAACCACATAAAATACTAAAAGTACTTTGACGTTGTAAACGTATTCAGAGTAAAAACAGGCCTAAAGGGTAGGTAATTTGCATGCAAAGAAATGTACTAATACCAAAATTCATCAAAGATTTCATGTTTAAAATATTTTACATCAATTATAACGGAATATGTGATTAGTTTGTGATGTCATATTTGACTTTAGTCTTTTTTGACTGCCAAGCAACACTGCACATTAGAGATGGACAATTTTCGATAGCCGCACTTCTAATAACCATCACATGACAGTCGGAGCATAGTAGGTTTTTCTCTGTGCAGTTGTTCGTCATATGATTAAAAGGCTGGCAGAAAAATGAAAATGTTGCAAAACGTCGTAATTTTCTCGCTATTTATTGCAGCAAGTAAGTAAAACTGTTAAATAGTTCTTTTAATATGAACTGAGCATTGAAAGCTGTCAGTGAATTGTGTAAATTTCTTTATCTTTGACTTGCATCGATTCTACTGCCAAGTCAAAAGGGGAGGAAAGTAGGGGTGCTCCACTGCTCCTTCTCGCGCAGAATCTGTGGCTGTATCTCAGTGTGTTTGAGAAAATAAAGATAAACACTAACTTGCTTTACATTTTAATCTATAGTTCACGCCGCTGGCGAGTTCACCGTCCTCAACAGCCCCAAGGCGATAAGTTTCAAGGGAAATGATCCATTGAACAGCCGTTATGTCGGTGATGTTCTATATGCTGCCATGGGCAACGCTGTCGTTGGCGACTCTGACTGGAGTGGCCTGACCATCAACGATCCCTTTAATCTAGCCAAGGGCATCATTGCTGTGCACGTGGAGGGTCTAAGCCATGTCACAAGCGCTGGTAATGTCAAGGCCTACGAGCTGTCTGGCTCCTATGCTGGCTACGCCTACAATGCTCTGGCTGCAGAGCTGGAAGCTGCCAATGAGCCTGTTTGCGACATCAATTTCGATCAGTATGATGAGGGCGTAAGTTGCTGCTAAATTACAAAGCCAAGCCATTATCTAATATCACTGTCTTTTAGGTCCAATCGTTCAAAGCGTGCTTTGGTGACTTTGAGGCACCTGCTGCCAAGCCCACGAAGCATCTGAACCCCGCCTTGCACAATGCGGATAAGCAGTTCCTGCAGGAAATTGGTTTCATCAATGCCGCCTCCGAGAACCTCGCTGAGATGATGAAGCCCTCAAATGTTTTGATCATTCGTCTCTCCGTCGATGGTCTGGCCAAGGCTCATGGTGAGAAGTCAGTTGCTCTTGATGAGGCCAACAAACTTATCTCTGCTGCCATCGGTCGCCTGCTGGCTGCCGCACAAAAGTCCAGTGATTCGGTTCTGTTTGTGCAGACCACAGACAAGGATGCCGCCAATGCACGCGCCAAGCGCGAGGCTGTCGCTCCCGACGCCGCCAACGCCTTCAATCTGGCAGTCTACTATAACGAAGATTACCCCGTGATTTTCAACATCATCCTATGGTTCATGGTCATCTTTGGTCTGTCACTGTTGGCCATCTGCTACGCCATCGGTTCCATGGATCCCGGCCGGGACTCCATCATTTACCGCATGACCTCGACTAGAATGAAGAAGGATAATTAAGCGCTTACGCTACAAAACCTTCCTTTGTTAATTCGCCCCATTTTTGTTGCGAAGAGTCAACTCACAAAAACTTTTCTGTTCTAATTCAATTCTTAAGCGGAAAAAATTGTGTGTATGCGTGTGTGAGAACAGTGTGTAGTAATTGACTTTGTGAGTACCATCCCATAGCTACATGTAAAAATAAGTATTAAAAACTTATTATTTTTAAAAACAGTTCAGTAATTCCATTATCGACTATAATAATTTGTTATATCTTGTGTTTGTTGTACTTTTTAGGTTAACATAGTATCAAAACAGTCATTTCTTAATTCAATCTATGTAAATTATCCACTGTAAAATGTTATCAGTGTACCGTTAAATAAATATAACCTAAAAAGTCACTAGTCCCGAAAATTTTTTACTGGGTGATATGTACGTAAGTTATTCTTCTCTTTGGTTCGAAGTAATAAAACCAATGATAAGCTTCTCTTTGATAAATATTTATGGATATTATTTTCTTTTTTTATGTTATGTCTATTTTTGTAAAACAAAGTCTTGTAAACATGGTTTAAAATTGCACTTGTGAAGCTGTACACAATATTATGATAATTTTGATATTGAATGACAATTTGTTATCCGATACCAACAAAAACGTTAGCTTTTTTAAACATTTATAACATAAATGTTCTAAAAACTTTTACATGGCCTGCAATTTCGATTGTCTTTCTCTTTTTAGTTGCATTTTACTTTGTCTTTGGCAATTGAACTAAATGTCCTGAGCTACGACAACTAAGTATTCCAATGATCCTTGGAATTGCTTTCATAACTTGGGGAACAGCTGCTGCCGCCGCTCCAATTGCAACCGTTATGTGAGGATGTTGGCGCCGAGGCGCTGTTCTCATAGTCATAGCTGTTGGAGTAAAGCTGTCCCTGGGCATCGTATTGCAAGGAACGACTGCTGCATGTAAAGGAAACTAGTTCAGTTTCGGGTAGAGCATGATTATCCCGCAACATTGCCTGCAGATGGTTAATATAGTTGATGGCGATGCTGTACATGGAAATAAAATCCGCAATTAGACATTCCTGTTTTTCTTCTATTAAAATTATTTACTCACCGCAGACTCTCGATTTTGGAGTACTTCTTTCCATTGGGCTTTGAAATGGGCAGTTTGGAGCGCAGGAGATCAAAGGCCTTATTCATATCTCTCATTCGAGTGCGTTCCCGATCACAAGCTGTGCGTCTATAGTCCTTCTCCATCTGCAGCGCTTTTTCGCGCCAAGCGGGATTCTGTTCCTTGGCAATCTCCAATTCCACACCACCATTGTGATAGCTCATGTACGTAGGCGGTGGCACCGTAACTAGTTCGGGGCGTTTAGGTTCAATGGGTGGTACTCCTCCACCACCATGCCACATGGATACGGTCTGTGGTATGCTTATGCTATAACCTGCATTTCCGATCATGCTAAGATTGTGGTGAGAATGCGCCTGCGAATGTTTCTCATAGCTGGACATTAAGCTTGGTGCATAGCTAATGCTATGTGTGTGTGGCGCACTATATGTAAGTAATCCTCCTCCATCCGGAGCCAGAGTGTAGTTCAGACTCGCTGCCGGCTGTGCTACGCCCAGCTCGAGCAACACGGGCTGCTCCGTAGGTTCTGCATCGGCGTAGGCACTGGACAGTGAGACGGGCGTGGGTATTAGTGCAGGTGGATCGTCCGAGGTTGAGCTCAGCAGTTGATCAGTCATCGCTTAAGCCGATTTATTGACGTCTGCTTGTGACGACCTGACGCAGGCCAATGATCTCTGCAGAGTGCTTCGACGAGCTCAGTTTTAAGTAAGAACACTTTCGTTTTTAAGGGATCATACACTCAAAAAAAGAAGAAACAATTCAAATAAAAATCTTCACTGTCTTCTTTCTGAAGAATAACACTGAGTGTTTAATATCGTTTACCTGATAACTACTGCAGTTGCAGTTTTCTTTGGCTAATGAGTGATAGATGTCTTGGAACAGATCTATTCATCATTTGGAGCAAGTACTCATTCACTTGTTGGCTTCATCTAGTTGATCAATTCTTGAAGAGAAAGAACTTCTTATTTGACAAACTGCCCTTTGTACGTGTGTCAACAATTCGAGGATCGTTCGATCTGTCGGCTTTTCCTTTTGTATACCTGCACACCACAGCAACAACAACTACAACAACAATGATGTTGCGGCTTAATTTCTTTGCTATTGTATTGAATCGAAGATGTTGAGAGGAGCGCGTGTGCAGTGCTGGAGTTGCGTTTGGCTTATGGGATCGCGTTGTGACTTGGATCGTTGTCGCCACAACTTCAGTTTGAGTTTTTCTTTGCAGCAGCATTCTTCGTATGTGAGACGACGAGCTCTGTATATACTGTGTAGTAGGTGTATACATATGTATATATTTTCAACGCGTGTAAACACAAGTGTTTTGGCTTAATTAAAAAAATATACCCTTATGTACATATTCACGTCAACACATATCAATGGCAAAGAGTTTGGCATATGATTGATATACATACATACAAACATATATTAAACTACAATAACTGAAGCTTAGCCCGGTCGACGTCATAGCTAACCAACTACTTACACTCTGGAAAACTATACATGCAATTTCTAGATCAGATTTCCAATGTACTACAATACTTTTTTAAAACTAAGTTTATCATTTTGACAAACGGCTTTAAACACAATATAAAGGTTAATGACTTTTTGAATTAAAAAAAAAAAGAAATTGATTTTTTCGCCAGTGTACTCGTAAAATATAGCCCAACTTTCTGTTATTTGTAGAAATTAAAAGCAATAACTCTCGGATTACATGAAAATATTAATATTTTTGGTTTAAGAAAAATGTATTGTTTTAGCTGCTTTTCCAGATGCCTAAGTCCGTTTGGGTTAAGTGGAAAGTAAATGCATATTGTGCTGCACATTTAAAGTTTAGTTCCTCAGTAGCTTGCAACTCAGACGCATCGCTTTGAAATTAAATTCCGGGACTTTTACAGCATTTTTACAACTGAAGCAAAGTGGGTCAAAATACGAGACGTTTATTTTTTTTTGTGTGCTTTGTGTATGTGCTTATAAAAATAATAACACAAAATGTTTAGCTTTGCTTAGTAAATAAATAGCGAGCGTAATGCGACGTCAAATGTGCAACAAGCTTCCAGCTCTGGCAAACATAAAAGCAATAAATACATTTATTTTGTGTATATATAATGTTCTCTGTATGCACTTTTAGCTGCCGAACTTTAGTGCTCTGATCTCAAAGTATTTGTCTAGCACTTCATCTGTAATCAGTTTGCGTGCTGTCTGATGCGCCTCTACAATGGGCGTGACAGTCTGTTAGAAATTAGAAAAGTTAGTAAATAGAAAACAGCTGTTTTTCATGCAGCCTACCTCAATAGCTAGTTTCTTGATCTCGCCAGTTAGCATTTCACCTTTGCTGTAGGCCAAGCGTACCTCCTCCAGTTTGTCATCGTCTTCCAGGAAGAACTTCAGCAACTGATAGGCGACATCAATGTCAGGTATGCCGCCCAGTTGACGATGCTCCTCCACTGTGGCGCGTCCGCCCGAAAATGCATACTTATTGATCTTGTTCTTGATCTGCTTAGGTGTGTCAGTTAAAAACACAGCTGAATTCTGCTCACTGGACGACATTTTCGTTTTGGCGCCCTGAAGTGCTGGGAAAAAGCTCGAGTGAATAAGCGCACACTTGGGGAAGCCCAAACGAGGAGCCACATCGCGCGTCATGCGGAAGTAGGGATCCTGATCAATAGCGCAGGGTATAAGACAGTGCACCTTCTTGTGGCCAAAAATAAATGGAAATGTACTCGACAGCGCCGGCGCTGCCTGCGCGGCTGGAAAACCAATCTTGCCAATAATATCGGAATCACCAAAGCCAAAAATTCCCTTGACCTGATTAAAGGTAACGCACTTTTGAATGCGTATGATATTTTGGTACATAGCGGGACATTTGCTGTAAGGAACAAAAGATTAATTCTAAGCGATGTCTAAGAATTTACAAGTGCAACTTACCCCATAAACTCCAAATTGTTGAATATAAAAGTCTTGTTTAAGTCAAATCCCATGGCGACAATATCCTTAGCATTCTCGCGCGCCAGTTTAATGGCATCCTCAACTTTCAAATCCTTCCACAAGGTCTTCTCATCGTCAGTGAGCTGAATAATTAAAGGAACATCGAAAGTCTCCTGCAGCCATTTGGTCATAATGAAAGGCACCAAGTGACCAATATGCAAGGACCCCGAACTGGGACCACGGCCCGTATACAAATAGAACGGTTTGCCCTGCTCGCGTAGTGTTAAAATTGTGTGCAGGTCACGGTGTGAGAAGAATATGCCGCGTCTGATAAAGTGATGAGCTGGCTTGCCCGTGATTTTCACAAAGCGTGCGATAAGTTCCTCATCGATTTTGCTCGAGCCAAAGCGTTCTGCAACGTGTCAACAAAAACAAATGTCTTAAGATTTGCACACTTTAGCATAAGCGCATTGCATACTTATTAGCTTATCGTAGTCGATGCCTGCATCGGTGCTACTGGCCACGTTCCATGGATCCACAACATCATCCGCATTTGTTGTTGCTGTTGTTTCCTCACCGCCTGCATCCGTTGCTGTTTCGACCACTTCTGCTTCTGGTTTACCATTTAAAGTCAGTGCTTCCACGCCCTCAACAACCGTTTGTTTAGTGTCCGCCATTTTTTAATAAATAACTAAATAATTAAGTAGCTTTAAGCGTATTTCTTGAGTGATTAATACTGGCTGCTGAAATTGGCCTTTCACATGTGCAAGAACCAGAGCTGGTGTGTTTAGAGGGGCTCACACACGACACATTTGATTGTACAACCAATTCATATGATGAGCCGGAAAACAATAAACAATATGAAATGGCATACGTTTTAACCAAAATCAATAAACTTATTAGATGAAAATACTGCATAAGCGAATTTCTATAAGATAAATAATATTGAAAATATATATGCAATTTATTTCTCAGCTGTAACGATATTTTGTCACAGCACCGCTCATCACTACTTTAAGGTACTCGTGACAAGACATAGTTACTTTAAAATGAATATTTTCTAGTAACAACAACAAGTGCAGCTGAAGGAAAATGCACACTGCATTGGAGAGGGGTTGTTTATATTTGTTTGTTGAATTTAATTGTTAAATAAATTGTTTCAAAATGCCAATTATGTACAATACGGGAGAGTGGTTCAAGGTGCGCCCAGACTACTACAGGTGAGTGTCAAACGCCCACACATTAATCACTTTTACTGACTGTAAATATTTTTTCGGCATACCTGCATTTTGTGTATCTACATTTTGTGCATGTATCCTTTGCGGTCACACATACCCCCAGAAAAGTGGAGCTCGCAACGCCTGATTGGCCAATCGATTTGGACTTGGAATACATGCAAGTAGTGGCTGCACCCTATGGCGGCCCCCTGGCAGTAATACGCGATGCAACCAAACTGGTTCCGGTAAAAGGCACTTCAAGGCCAATGATAAGGATTTTTGACACCTCCGGCAATGAGACAGGACATATTTTGGTAAGTAAATGAAAACGCCAGCAATAATTAAAAAACTATATTCTTTAACAATTGTATTTGCAGTGGAATCATGGCAAACTTATTTCCATGGGCTGGTCTGATACTGAGGATCTCATTTGCATTTTAGAGAATGCCAAAGTATTTGTTTACGACATGTTTGGTAAGGAGAAGGAATCGTATAGCATTGGCGGCGAAGCTAGTGTTATAAAGATTGTGGAGGCCAAGGTTTTCCAATCCGCTGCAGGCACTGGCGTAGCCGTAATGACAACATCCGGACGCATCTTCTTAAAGCAGAACAGTACTAAAACCGAACGGAAGCTTCCCGATATACCAAGTGAGAAATTAATCAAGATTATGAAAGCATGTGAACTTAACAACATAATATCCATGTTAGATTCCAACTCGAATTGCTCATGCTGGGAGATTGTGACCGAGGGTCGTAATAGCTATTGTCTTCTGGGTCGCGAGCGCGAAGTGATCAAGCTTCTTCATGGTCAGACAGTTGGCACTGTTACCGCAAATCTATTCGAGAAGCCACACGATCGCATTATCAAGATTTCGGTCTCCTACAACCATCAGCACTTGGCGCTGTATACGAACACTGGATTACTATGGCTGGGCAGCGTTGACATGCGTCAGAAGTATTGCGAGTTTGATACTGGACGCAAGGATATGCCCTTGCAAATTGAATGGATTATGAACACTGACAACGCTGATGCAGATGCTGTTGTCATTTCGTATCCATCATATTTATTGATTGTCAATCGCAATGCGGACAGAAGTGAATTTCCATATGATCCCATAATGTTTCTCGTTGCCGAAATGGATGGCGTCCGTATTATAACCCAAAGTTCACATGAAATGATTCAACGTTTGCCCAAATGTGTGGAGAACATATTTGCTGTTAACAGCCAGGAGCCGGCCAGTTATCTCTTTGAGGCACAAAAGAAATTCGAGGAGCAATCCTACAAAGCTGATGAGTATTTAAGCATGTGCCGAGCCAACATTGAACTGGCCGTAAATGAGTGCATTGAGGCAGCTGCCTATGAATTTTGTCCCGTAACCCAAAAGAGTCTTATGAGGGTAAGCTTCGGTTGGAGACCTTATATTTTGGAATAATAATATTAATTTTAATGCCATTCCAGACTGCATACTTTGGCAAGGGATTCATACTTGAACATAATCCTGAGGAGTACATGCGCATCCTAAGGATATTGAGGGTTTTAAATACATTGCGTCACGAGAAAATTGCAATGCCCCTTACCTATAAACAGTAAATTAAATATGTGACTGTACTTTTAGATTTGTTTTAAAACTTAACACCTATTTCAGATTTATTCATTTGAATCCTGAAGTCATCATAAGTCGTCTTGTCTTTCGTAAGAACTATGCCGTGGCCATACAAATGGCTAAGCATCTCAAGTTACCCGAATCTTGGATACTGGAGCATTGGGCTTACCATAAAGTCATGAGTGATCCAAGTAAGCTTGTGTTCAACCTCTATTGCTGCTGGTTGCTTATAAATATTTATTTTAGATGACGGTGAAGTGGCACGCAAGATCACAGAGAAATTCAAGAATCCCTCGGTTGAGGGCATTTCGTTCTGCAATATTGCTGAGAAGGCACACCTAAACGGACGCGATGAGCTGGCCATTAAGTTGTTGGAGTTAGAGCCGCGACCTTCACGACATGTGCCATTGCTACTTAAGATGGGAAAGTTTGACCGAGCTGTGGCAAGTGCCACACAGTCTGGAGACACGGAGCTAGTCATATCTGTGCTGCTGGAAATCAAGAAGAAAATGATGCTCTCCAATTTCCACGTAAGCTTCTTGTTGTATTTACATTTGTATCAACAACTTAATCGCATAATTCATAGATGATTATACGAGAGTATCCATTGGCTCTAAATATGTACAAGAAGATTATGATGGAGTCAAGCCGTACCGCACTCTATGACATTTACAACACGGAGGACGACCACAAAGCCATTGCCGAGTATCACTTCAATAATGCCCTGGAGAGCGAGGGTCTGGAATCGAATTTGTCACTCATTGGCAACAGCTACGCTCAGGGCAGATGCACTGTGGAGGCAGAACTTTGTGCCGAAACTTCACGCATGTTAAAGCTGCAGAGGACGCTGTCCGCTAAGCGTGGCAACGAGGTTTGCTTGCACGGACTGTCCATACACGACACCATGATGGAGCTGTTGCGCATGGGCGATCTGAAGGAGGTTGAGAAGATCAAGAGCGATTACAAGGTGCCCGATCGCCGGTACTGGTGGATGCGCATACTCACTATGGCCGAAAAGCTCAACTGGGCGGAGCTCGAGAAGTTCTCAAAGGGCAAAAAGAGTCCTATTGGCTATGAACCCTTCGTCGAGGTCTGTCTCCAGCAGGACAACGCACGAGAGGCGCGAAAGTACATTGCACGCTGCCCGGACAAACGCAAGGTGCATTGGTATATGCGAGCCAGGTAAACTGATGGGCTTTTCTTAATATAAGAAATAACAATTATGTATTTCACCGGTTTGGCAGCTTGCACGAAGAGGCAATCGATTGCGCGTTTGAGCAACGGGATCTGCATGGCTTGTATGATCTGCAGACAAAGATTCAGCTCCTCCGGGATCAGGCACTGACCGAGAAGATTTGTAATTCCATTGCGATGCTTGAAGCAAGGCGCTAAAGATGCCAAATTACATTCCCGAACAACAAATATAGGACTATTTATTTTACCACATATTGTTATTATTACTATAAATATGGGAAGCCCTTAAAAGGCGTTAATATACTCATATATAAAAAGGAAATATATATATTACATATTATATCGCTCAAAGTTCAACTTGTAACCAAATAAACTTATCTATTTTATTCAAAGTTCAAATAAAGCCGGTTGTTTAATTTTCTAACTTCGGACTATAGAAAAGAAAACAAATCTTATATTTTTTTCAAGGACATTTTTTATTGTACATATATATAGATATATATGTTAATGTAGTTATGTACGTTTTTTTTTTATGTATATGTATAATAGATCACATAAAGCAAAAAGAGAATATTTTACTACTTTGTTTTTTTTTTTTGTTGATGATAATGATAATGATGATGTCGGTATACGATGTAGTTTAGATTACTTGATATTAAACCCGTTATATTTCAAGTCTCTACAACTTTTAGCCCTTGTTACAATATATGTTGATTTGATGGTTACATACACACATACGCTTCAATTTATTCTCTACACATACATAAATACGAACTTTAGAAATTACAGTACATAATATATATATATGTAAATGTATATATAGTATAGTACATAGTCGTATGTATATAGTAAGTAGAGTATGAATACATTTAACTATTCATTTAGCTTTTATTTTTTTTTTTTCATTTTTCATTGTTACCTTTTTTTGTTATAATTTATTTGTATGTATGTTTATATTTTTCGTTAATTATAGTATATATTAAATATATTTACGAACATAACAGCAGTCTTATATAAGATGAAATACATTTAAATATAGAAATAGGTATATATATATATTTAATTTATTGTTTTCATTAGAGGGTTTTGAGTTGGTTTCCAAAAGTTACCGTTTGCCTATTTCCATTTTCATTTTGTAGCGCAAAAGTTTTAATTTTATCCTTGCAGGACTTTTAAGGACTTTATGTTGTTTTTGAGCAATTTAGTTCTAGGGAACTTACGGACTGAAGTTTGTTTCTTTTAATGGAGCTGCAAGGATAAATTATCTTCGGAGTGCCGAAGAATTGTTTTTGTATTTTTTTTTGTTATTGTTGTTGATATAAAAGTTGATAGCTAAACTATGTCGGCTGGTTAAAGCCGCGTAAGCGTGTGGTCTTATATATAATTCATACATATATTTATAAGATTAGGGGTCGCACATTCATTTTAGTATTGTGTATTGTAGTCTAATTTAAGACGCTGGGCGTCTGCAAATGCGCTTTAAAATTTGTTTGGCGGTTGGCGGCTTTTTATGTTTACTAAAAACTATATATTATTACGATTATATAATATATATAATTATGTTAATGTTTGTATATGTAGGTATTGTATGTATATTAAAAATTTCAATTAATTTGTTCTCTTTCGTTTTTAGTTTCTTTTCTTTCTTTTTCCATTAAATTTTATGCATTATTCGTACATAAGGAACCCAATTACAGTGTTTATTTCATTTTTATTGTTGGGCGCATTTCGACGCTTCCATATTTTATATATGTTTATTAATTTATTTTTTTTTTATCGGTTTTAAATAATTTCTAATTATTAAATATGTTAATTTTGTATGCATGCATAAAATACTTTGAATATGACTCTCATCATAGAAATAGAACATACAGGCTATGTATTATTGTTAAATTTATTACATTTAAGGACGATCAAAATTTGAATTAAGACGTTATACATACATCAATTTATATAATCGAACAGACACACACTGAGACACGCACATACATAAATAGAACATATTAATAATAATATGCAAGTATATAAATTAAACGTACACACATATAACTATATATATTTATATTTTTTATATCATATAATACTATAACTACCATAGAGTTATTTTGGGTTCTAAACGGAAACAATTTGAAGCTTTAAAGCTTCTTATCGATCTTCTTTTTTTGTTGGTTTTTTTGCTTCAGTTTTTATTTCTTTTTTTGTAGTTTTTGTTAATTTGTAGCTAGCTAATTTTGTTGCTTGCATATTCGATTTTTTGTTTTTTTTTTTTATATATTTTTTTTTATTTTACACGAAGCTTTTGGCAATTTTAACTTCGTGCCTACCGAAAAATTTTGCTAATATAAAAAGCACGATGCTTTTTTTTTTGTGTGTTGCCAATTTGATGGGATCTTTAAATTATAAATTGTTGCTGACAATAAGTAGTTGGCAGTAACTTTATATATGCATGTAAATCAAAATATTTAATTTAACTACGATAATGACTAGGTTGAAGAAACACCTTCAAAATTTATTTACTACATTTTACGGTTATTTTTAATTGTGGGTTTTTTCATTCACTTTTTTCTTGTTTTCATTTTCTAATGCAGTGTGTAGCGAGAGTTTTTTTTTTCTTGTGTGTGTAGTGTATGCTGTCAGCCAATTGTATAAAGTTAGATTTGTTTTGGTTTGTTTGATAGTTAGTTAAAAAAGTGTGCAAAATAGTGTGTAGTGTATAGCTCTCTGAATTCTGCCTGATTGACGAACCCTCTTGCTCCGCCTTAGTTAAAAACACTTTAGACATAAACCTACTGACATCACAGCCAATCAATGAACCGATTCCATCATTCTCTCTCTTTGTGTTAGTTGATAGTTTTCTTGTAGAGATTTTGATGTATGTGCTCGTTCTGCAGCGCGCACATTTGGCCCACAGCAACAGCGCCCAGCATGTTGTTGGCGCTGCTATTGCTGCCGCTGCTGCCACCAGTTGTGCCTGCTGCATCTGCAGCAATAGCAGACGCCGCCGCAGATAAACTGTCGCCGTTAGATGCGGAGTTTGTTGCAACTCTGGAAGCGCGCAGATTTGAGAAGAATTTCTCTTTGAAACCAAGGGCGGAATACTTGTGCTCAATGAAGGTGTACGAGATTTGCATGGGTGTTGTTGTTGTTGCTGGCGATTTGGTTGCTGAGGATGCAGCAGCTGGTGTTGCCACTGCTGCTGTTGCTGTGGGCCTGTTGTATTTAGCTGCTGTTGCAATCAGTTTGCTGCTGCTGCTATCGCTGCTGTGGTTGCTGTGGTTGCTGTTGTTGTTGTGTGAGCAGGAGTAAGAGGTTTCTGCAATAGGTAGAGAGAAAAGGAAAAGAAGTAACGAAATCATAAAATAAAAACCAAAAGGCAAAACAAACCAATAAGAAAACAAAATAAAGCAGAAAACAAATTATTGTGTAAAAATTGCGAGATGAAAATTTCATAAATATAGAAAAAATATATAAATATATTGCACTAAATTGGAAAGTATTGAAATGTTTTGTTATTTTTGTGTATGTTTGTATGTATGTGTGTGTGTTTGTTATAACTTAATTATAAATACAATGAGAGGTCTGTGGCTAATGCTAGTTTTGTAAAAAGTTACTATGTATATATATAATAATTATTAATTTTTGCTAAAGCTTAAAAGATATATAATACTTTTGTCTGTGTTTGCAGTTGCTAAAAAAAGTAGTTGCTACTATACATATAAAGATAAAATAGATATAGATGTGTATATGTAATCTGCCTCTGACAATAAAAGTTTTTTTTTGTTAAATTTGTAAATTAAATTCAAATTATTTGCACTTTATTACAATGTTGTTGTGGTTGTTTTTGCAATCGTTTCGTCATATATATATATATATATATGTTAATATGTTGTTTAAGTATGTCTAAATTAAATTAAGAGGAGATCAGCCGTTAATCGCTAAATAAAAGTGTTTGTATACAAAATCATATTGCACAATCTGTACGATTCTTGTTTCCATAATACATGATACAAAATTACCATTCAGTGTTGTCTATTAAGCCAAATGTATAAAGCAGTCTACAAAATGTGTTTCCAATGGGTTTTGGTGAGTGACAACGCCCCTAACGCGTGGGCGTAGCTTAAAAGTAATACAGTAACTAAAAAACTAAGCAGTGAGAACAAAAACAGTTCAGATTACAGTGTACAAATTGTTAGAATGTTTTATGTTGGTTTCTTTCTTTTTTTTTTTCTCTCTATGTTCTTCGTATACGGGAAGCGGCGCATGCATTTTCTATAAGACTTGTTGCTGCTGCGCCGCTTCCAGGGCGCACCTGCGATGCATTAGTAGCTGTTTAAGTATAGGCTACGTTTCGGCGTTGACAACACCACTGCCAACAACTTCAATGGCTGCCACAGTGATGGTGCCCGAAGTGACGGCCTGTGTGATCGATGAGGGCATATTATCTTTGCCATCTGAAACAATTGTTGTTAGGCTGCTGTCCGTTAGCGTATCACCGCTGACAATGATCGGCAAGTCATCCGTGTCCATGGGTTCAACAACGTTGTTAACATTTGAAGCTGCTGTTGTGGTTGTTGTTGCCAAGATGACATGTTTCTGTTTCATGACCGTTGAAGTTACGTTTTTGTGCAACAGTTGCTGCTGTTGGGCAGGTGTTGGTGAGCTGCTTTTGCTGCTGCCAATGCTGCTTGTGGGACTGATTGGCAGCACATGTTGCTGCTGCTGCTGCTGTTGTTGGTGTTGTTGCTGATGCTGCTGCTGTGATGGCGACTGTATCAGGTGTGTGGTCACAGAGTTTGGCTCCTGCACTAACAAGATGTTGGTCTTGGGAAGCTTTTGTTGTCCATGCTGTTGCAACATGTTGCTGGTGAGTGTGGCAACCAGGGCCTGTTGTTGCTGATGCTGCTGCTGATGGTTGCCGGTCGTGGTGGTAAATGTCAATGTCTGTGTGTTCTTGGTGGGCGAGGAGGCTGGCGTCAAAATGCCTAGATTTACCAAATTGGGTAGCGTGATTTTAGTTGGTGTGTTAGCACCAACTGTTGCCACCGTTGCGATATTGTTGCTTGACTTGACCATGTTGTTGTTGCTATTGTCAATCAATTTGTGCTGCTGTGCAATATCGACACCGTTGGCCACGTTGGTGGCCAACTTGAGTATTTTGTTGGCCGTTGCGTTAGCAGCTATTAAATTGCTAACGGACTTAGCATTGTTGTTGCTGCAGATAATGTTGTTGCCGCCAGCAACAGCGACAACATTATTACTGTTGTTGTTGTTGGCTTTAATGGATACTAAACCGAGTGTGCTGCGCATTAAACTGTTGTTGCTGTTACCTGTTGTTGCTGTTGGTGTTGCGGTTGCGCTTTGCGACTGTTGCTGCTGCTGCTGTGGCGGCGGCTGGTGTTGCTGCTGCTGCGGCAGTGCTTGTTGCTGCTGCTGCTGCTGTTGTGGCAAATTTGTAACCGTCACAATATTGCCATTGCTGAGCTGCTGCAACATATTGCTGGCAGTGGCAACATTGCTGGACAAACTGTTGCTCCCGTGACAACTGGTGCTAGTGCTGCTCGACATGTTGCTGCTGGAGGGGCTCAGCGAGCCCAGCGACTGTGATGGCGATTGGCTGCGCTGTATAACATTGTTGTTGTTGTTGTGGTTGTTATTGTGATTGCTGCCAGCATTGTTGCTGTTGCCGCTGCTGCTGCTGTTGTTGTCCGGTTTACATCTGGCCACAGAATCAGAAGCGGTTGCCGCTGCCGCCGCTGCTGCTGTCAAATTGGCCAGCTGCGCTGTGGTCAGGACACTGTCCGGCTGTGTGTTGTGGGTGAGGAGCGCATGGTTTTTCAGGCCCTGCGCCGTTTTATAGCTCTTGCCACAGTGGCACTTGTAGCCCTTGCGCACTCTGTGAAATTTATTGGATGGGAATATGGGGGCAAATGAGTTTTTTGTGTTCTTGATATAATTGCTTGCTGCATTTTGCTTTGGCATGCTAACCTGCCATCCTTTTTGTGTCCGTTCTTCGAATGGTATTTAATGCCATTCACGTTCTTGTAGCGCTTCTTGCAGCCGGGCACTGGACACGCAAAGGGTTTTTCATTGCCGGGCGTGCCGTTGCTGCCGCCACCGGAATGCCTGCCAATAAATAAGTGAGTGCAGTGTTTACCAAAGTGTTTAAAGGTGCATAAATACCAGCGAAAACTCACCTGCTGCCATAGCGCATAATGAACTCCGAGCTAAACTCCTCGGTGGTCCAAGAATCATTGCTGTCCTCCGATTCGGTGACAACCATTTCATCCTCGTCCATTTCGCTGCCTGCAAATCGAGTTAGAGTTCAGTTTTAAAGGTTAAATTGTTAATGTCAAAACAAGTTCAACTTACCTGTGGGCGTGTTGCTGCGATTTGACGATGACATGCTATAGCTATGATGCTTAATGGCCAGCTTGCGTTTGAGCTCTGCGTTGCTGCCCGCATTGTTGCTGTTGCCGATGTTCGTGGCATTGTTGCTGCTGTTGTTGTGGTTAGTGTTGTTGCTGGTGGTGTTGGACAGAAAAGTGGAAGCCTCCTTGCGCGCATCGTCAGAGATAAAGCGCAGCACATAGCTCAGCGGCAGCGATGCCGGCTGCGCCAGCTCCTTTTGCTCGACCACCTTAGGATCATAGTCTACAGGGAGAAAAGGAGGAGACAGAAAGAAAGATATATGACAAATATATACATACATTAAAATTCAAGACGGGCACACACAAATAACCTGCATCCAAAAAACAATCACTTCAACTTGCCCATAAATTATAATTGTTGTTTTGTGCTTTAATGAATGGTATAATTATGCATTGAACAAGTTCAATCACTCTGTAAATAAAGACGGGCGCTTGCTCAACACAACACGAATTATTTCAAGTTGCTTGAACAATTTAAAGATCAAAGTTTTTATAACGATTTGTGTGTAGAATTTTATCGTGTTTTTTTTTTTTTTGTCGTTAAACACGACACGCATTCATCTCTATTACTATATACACAGCAGACAGCGTATCACCAGCGTACTAAAGGCAGTCGTTTATTATTGAAAAGTTAAAATTATATAAATAAATAAATGTGAGCGCATGTAAAATTTTGAACGACTGGCCTACAGCGTTTATAATGCGGTTTGCTGACGCATTTTATGGGGGTCTTGTGATTGTGCATACATACACATCGTATATGTATATGTATATGTATTTATGTATATAGGGGTGTGTAAAGGGATGGGGGCATCTCTTCACACATATGTATGAGTGACTGACTGACTATCTTATCGAGCGACAAACGACAAGCATAAGCTCAAAGTTTTGCCTAATCAGCCCAGTGCATAATAGTAATGCCAAACAGGTGATTGGCTAACTGCGTGCGCAACCTAACCTCTGCTACTGCACATGAATCTCATGTTTACTTGCAGACAGCCAATCAAATTCGCTCGTTGCATTTGAGACACCCTGCACCTGTGCAATTTGCAATCGATTAGTGCGCAACAAGTAATCGAAGTTTCCAGCTGCGCCCACGCACCCAACCCACTCACTATTATTGCAGCGATAACACAAATAAAGTCGATAGCATTGCAGTAGCAAACAAACACAGCGAGCAAATGCGGAACATATGCGGCAAATTAGAAAATGTATATCAAAACATATGTCTGCATATGCGCAAATATTCATTACGTACTTTATGTGTATATCACTCAAATGCCTTATCAACTTCTATAACTAACAATGATGACACATTCTCACAGGCCAATACACGTACTGCCAATAGAAATTTTGAATTACTTAACATTTTATTGTTAGCACTTATTATATATAGTATATATTTTGTTTTTGGCTGATGAAACCGACCTACTAACTGCCCGCCCACCAATTCGAACGTATTCACGGCGTCATTTGTTACGGTACAATCAGTTAAGAATATTTTCGTTTTTCATTTTTCGCATTAATTTTTTGTTATGATTTTTTGTTGTTGTTGTTATTGATGCATTTGCTTTTGTTGATAACCCCAGGCAGTTGTCGTCGCCGTCGTCTAGCGGTGCTCGTAGGTGACACAACTATTCAGCTGTTTTTTTGTGTTGTTTATCAAATTGTCGAACACACTGAAGCGCATTTGTATTTAAACAAATTTGATCTAGCTATATATATGCATATGTATACATTTGTATACATACGTATATATGTACTTGTATCGCTTTGCCATGCATTCACATTTTTAAAAACAAAATAAACATAAACGACAAAGCGGCGTTGTTGTTATTCCTGTTATTCTTATTGCTTTTGCGTTGTCATCTGAGTCATTCACTTGTTGCAGAATTTTTAACAGATAATATTTATACACAAATACATAAACATTTACATATATAAAAGTACATCTGTGAAAGTACAGATGTTGTATACTTGCTTTTGCGCGTTTTTGTTTTTGGGCAATCAAAAATTTTCCACTTATCGAAATTTGATAAAAGGGACCCAATATGTCAATGACTGGGTCGGCATAAAGTATATAAGTTTACTTTATGTTTATCAAATTGCATACAAAAAAAAAAAAAAAAAACATGTCGCGCCGGCTCTTTTCGCTCTTGTTAACATAAATATTGCAAAACATGTAGCCGCATATTGCATTTCACGGTTTGCACATGTTATCGATAAAGTTACATAGCGCGTGTGGTTCTGTGTATGTTTGTATGTGTATGTATAAATGTTTGTATTGCACAACAGGTGCCTGGCAACTGTGCAAAGGACAAACTTGAAGGTCTCTCTTTGCAGCGTTGCCATAACGACAAAAGGAAATGGTGAAAAAATACTATATATACAATAAACACCCAACTCCTGTTCAGCAAACAGAACGCATGAAGAGATGGTGGATGCGATAAGCGAGAGACAAACGGCCAACTGGGCCAAGCCATCAGCAATTACATACATACGCAGAACAAACAGTGTTATATATGAATACATATTTGTACATGCACATGTGTATACAGTAAATTAACAGTGATATCTCGTAAATGTAAACTTTAATTCTTATTGTCTAAATTTGATGGTACAGCATTGCTATACATTTTAGGGGTGAACTTGCTAAAAATTAAATATTTTATCCTTTGTTTTAAATACACATTTTTAGTATCTACAAATTTCAAGTTTGCAAGCGACCACTGTACAAAAAATGTAGTACATAATGTTAAAAGGCACACAGAAAAAGTCCTTCAAGATGATATCTTAGGCAAAGCCTATGAATACACAGATACATGTTCATGTATTAAATGAGATATAAGTACATATGTGCGTGTCTATTTGTTGCCATGGGCCGCAGGGCGTAGGCGTGGAAGCCATTAGCAATGGGAACATAACGATGACAACGATGCCATTTACAGTTGACCGTTATCACAACAACAACACAGCAGCAGCAGCAGCAACAACAACAACAACAGCTGCTTACTTTTAGCTGTAATAGTCAGCTGAGCTTGTGCCACCCCTTACATACACACACACGCATACATAAGTATGTACAAAGATAAATGAGGCACAAACAGCCCTGACGTCGCTAGGACCACCACCACCTTATAAATAACACCCCTGTAACATAACGTAACGCACTCAACCCCCAACCACCCCAACCCATCGCCACACCATTGAAACCAAGTGGCAACACTGAGCTTAATTTTATTGATTTTCCACCCCCACACAAACATAAATATATACAAACACATACACTGACGATGCTGCTACTTTCAGCTCAAGTACCTGGGCTGAGGCAGCGCTGCTAAAATTAGACGCATTTTTTTTTTTTCTTAAAGAAGCCCGGCGAGCTTTGGAAACTTTGTGTTTTTTTACGTTTCCAGTTCTCACATTCACTATTCATTTGCTGTCAGCCGGCTTTCGTTCATATAACTTGATTAATAGGGCACGCGGTGAAATGCACGTACAGTGGTTGATCGTTAATAAGAATGCATCGATTTTAAAACCAAATTTGCGCTTTTAATTAACATTGCTTTGAAACAGTTCTAAGCTATAGAACTAGAACTTGAACTAAACCAGTTTAATATTTTTGTGGTTAACTTTACCTGCAAGATATTAATTGGAAATCTGATACAGAATAAGTTAGTAAAGGAGTTTAGAACAGAAAAAAGGTATAAGCCATTTCCAAGTGACGATTCTAGTTTGATAGCGACCGACCACTGTAATCGGTAATCGGACACGTGTATCGGACGCAAGAGTTGACAAGAATTGATTACGCATAACCAAGAGCGCGTGGGTGCTGCAGGTGAAGGGGCGAACTCCATCATTCGTAGCAGGCATTCATAACAGCAGATGCACCTGTAAGCGACGCGCTCAAATCCCAAACCCAAACCGTTGCCCAAGACAGGTCAAACACATCAAACACCAGAAAAAAGGCGCTCATTTGCCCTTGCCGGCTGTGGTACAGATGCTGCTGCTACGCTGGCGGCTTTCCCATACAGCCATAAACACACACACACACATACAAGCACTTGTGCTGCTACTGTTGTTGTTTAATGGATCACCGGCTTTTTGCTTGTTTTTTTTGTTTTTGCTTGCCATGCAATTGCGTTCTCACTCGCACTCATACTGTTTGCCAATCTAAAGCGACCATATGTATGTTTGGATCTATGTATGTAATTGTGTAGAATGAATGCTGTACATGCCACGAATGGACGCTTGGTGTATGTGTGTGTGTGTGCGGGCACAGGTAATTCAGCTTGGCTTGTCGCCTATTGTGAATGCGCTCGCTGCTTGTTTCAATTGAAGGCGACGACGCGTACGCATTAAAACGTGCGTGCGTATATAAGGCCTGGCCATATTGATTTTCCATGGCATACTTTGATATATATTGTTGCTCTGCACTGCAGCAATATACATAATTGCATTACACATTTACACAAACAAATGTGTTTCTCTCACAGCAAAATTGATTTCAGGGCTGGGCGAATGCAAAATAATATTTTATTCATGCACTGAGAAACGTTGCAACTGGCGTGCATTCACACTCATATATGTTCACTCACACAGCTATACAATTCATTCAGCATATGCCCACTTCACGTATGTACATACATACATGTATACTGTGTACATATAAATAAATTAAATAAACAAAACACCACAGTGCCGACGGCGACGATGCCGCCCCGAATATCACGCGACTAATTAATGTTTGTTTGTCATTGGATATTTGGAACACTTGCACTTCGTTTTTATGTTTCTCCAATGCTTACCTATGTGTGTGCCCTCGATGTGTGATATTAAGTCGCTTAGACTTGGGAAGGTTTTAAAACAGCCATTAAATTTGCAGATGTTGATTAGAAACACGGCCATATCACTCGACGTACGACTGTGACTGCGCGTTATGTAAGTGTCACTGTTTGTTTAATGTTATGTTTCTGGCATCCACTAACTTAACAGCTTGCTGAACTGTTATTGAACAGTGTGCACTAATTAATGTTGTTCCAAATGAATACTGTTGGTGGTGGGGCAACTATTGCATGTACTTAACTATCGATGTATTCGATAGATAACCAAATTAATCTTTGCAGCGTCGATGCAGCATTCATTCAATCCAATTTACTTCAGCAAAAATGCAATATGCAGCGTATTTCAAACTTGATAATCATTTAAATGACCGATCTAGCCTAGTCGTATTGTGAAACGTTCCGTCCGATTAGTATGTATTTGTGTGTTTCCTCCCTGGTCGCACGCACACACACACCCACACTTATGCAAAAACGCTGTTATGCAATTGAGGGCTGCAAGAATACACAAAACACAAATATTAGTTTCTGTACATACTAAAGCCTTACGGCTGATTATTATTAGCACCATAGTTTCTTCCTTTACTTACAGCATCCTGTTTATATTATGCTGGGTTTAAAGTTGCTCAAATTATAACATAATCCAGACGATGTGACGACACCACGACGCGTGGCTGTATGCGGACCAGGGCTGGATAGCTATTCGATATATCATCGATAAAGATCCATGAGATAAATGCTTTAATCAGTTGCCTTAACTGTAGTAACTGTCTTATCCCCATTTAAACAGAATTTTTAAGACCATTGAGCTGATATTCCAACAATAAATCAAGTTTAATAATAATATTATCTGTAAGTCATCTTTTTAAATTCTCGCGCTCAATAATTACAATCGAAAAGCGAGTATCAATAGTTGGCTTGGACTGAAAGAACTTGTCAAGTAATATTTATATGTAATATATTTAGAACTATCTAATAAGCGTCAATATAATATTTTATTGAGCGAAACGAGTTATTTAATATTTTTCCACAAAGAAGCGACATTCCAGGATAAAGAGGGCCGGCATAAATATACGAGCCCACTTCCAATTCACCACGAAACAGGTTTGCATTTTTTGACAAAAAGTTTTATCGGAGGCAATAGGCAACAAATTGTTAATAAAAATAGAATTTTTAATGTATAAAATTGATCCACATGAACATATTCGCATTTTGCGTGAAAACCATAAAAGATATAGGGTATTCTTGAATCATATAAATAAAGAGTATTTTGTCGCTTGAGCAGTTCTTTAAAAAAAAAAGCTCCTGAATTATTTAAATTTCTGCATACGTATAAAATGTTGAGCTTAATATGAGTATACTACAAACTAATTTAGGGTAGCACTTATTTTATTAAAGCTACATGTTATCGATAAGCATTCATGCGCGCACAGGCCTTCCAGCTGACTTTCCAATTCACCACTGCCGAGATTTGCATGGCGACTATAGGGTAAAGTAAAAATTCGCGTTCAATACGTTTTCACTGTTGTTAAGGGTTTGTTCGAAGTGAGTTCAACGGAGAATTTACGCTGAGATATAAAATGTGGAGCACCCCCGCACCGCCCAACGCCTTGCCTGCGATTGCTGCTGGTTAAATAATCAGTGTCAAATGAAAATGCCTCAAAACTATTTTCTAAACGAAACATTTTAATGAAAATCAAGTGAAAAAGTGTGACCAATGCAAATATTAGTGAAAATATTATTTTCTCAAACGTGTTCAATGTCGCCATTTTGCGGCACATGCACACACACATTTATACAAGATGTCACACGGTCGTATGAAGAGAACTGTCAGTGTTACATAGTGCCATAGTGTGCGTTTAGTAGAGACGTTGCGTCACAAGAAAAGTTGAACGATTGAAGAAAACTGGTGTCAACTCGAAACAAATTAAGTAAAAAGTAATTCGAACATTTACTATTTGAAAAAAATGTGTCTAGTTTTGATGAAAATCGTGCCTCGCGTGGATAGAAAAGTTTTTCATCGTTACGTAACCAGCAGCAAATTGCAGACGGGCAGCGGCACTTTATCAGCAATTCGAAAAGTTTGCTTTACATACATATATTCTAAACCAGCATCTATATCTTTTTTGCAGAGCTACGTGCGCTTGCTTCAATTTTTGTGCTAATCGCCAATTAAAATTCAACTAAAAATGTTCGTGTCGACAGTCTCTCGCATTGCCCCCGTTGCCAGGACCGCGGTAAGTACATAATCTATGAACTTTCAAGTGAGATAAAAGGTTGTTGTTTTTGCATTAGTTTTTAATAATTACATAATTCAAATAGCCGCATCGATTTTCGTTTGAATGTAAAGAAAATCTATGCTGCGAGTTGTGTGGTGACTTTAAATTCCAATGGAATACACATACAATTACATAAGTTATATGCGACTATTGAGGTTATGTTCGGTTGATAGCTGAAACTATTTGATCTTGATCCCTACAATGAAAAACATATTTAGTAATGTGTAAGATAGTTTTATTTATTCAAATTAATTTTTTTCAATCTCTTTAAAGCTAGTTTTGTAATGGCTCTGTGTTGTATAACCAACAGCTGTAGCGTTGCTTCGTCTTTGCTGTTGAGGTTAGAACCGGTAAAAGCTTTTCGTGAATTTCTGTATACTCAACAAAGATTAATTAAACTTTTGGATTTTAAAACAAATAAGAATCATATAAATGTGTAACATTAAAAATAAATTTGTAGAAACGTGTTGATTTTTGACCGCCTTCCGTGAAATGACAACAACAACAAACGGCGTCTGCCAAATGGCTAACATCCAAATTGCTTAACTCATTGCATAACTTGGTAACAGGGGAATAATCTTCAACAACAACAATTTTTATCTCACATCGAACGCAATCAAGTTTCGTTGTACACATTACATAATTAAATAATCTTTTCTTTTAACAGCTCCTCGCCAACTCCAAGCAATACTTGCGACCATTGAGCAGCGCCGTCATCAGCCAGAGCCAAACCTTGGCCGCTCAGAACACAACCCCCGTTGCATTACTGCCACAGATCAGGTCATTCCAGACCTCGCCAGTCACGCGTGACATTGATTCGGCTGCCAAATTCATTGGTGCTGGTGCTGCAACAGTCGGTGTCGCTGGTTCCGGTTCGTATTGGTTTTTATTCAATGTCCGAATATTTCTGATGCAGTAATCGCTCGAAAACTAGTAAACATTACTGCAGTATATTTAATTGTACACTTATTAATTGGTATATTTTAACAATTTGTTCAATACATCATATTAAGTAACCAATTGTAGTCATCTTTGGGAACTCATTTGTTCCTTTTCTCGAGCGACTAACTGCAAATGAATTGTGTCTCGAATCTGCCCAGCTGTCTTATCATCTATTTCAGTCAGTTACAATCTAGCATCTGGGGCACACACAACGAGTATCTAATTACTCTTAATTTACGCCCCGGGAAGGTCTGAGAATTGGTCAAAACTCCCGTGTTTGTGTTGACAACATGCGATCGCTGTAAAAGGTGCTCGTGTGTAGCGGAGTTTCATTTCCTAGCAGGAAACCTGTGTAATCGCAGGGCGAAAGTACCAGAAATGCTGCAGCGTTGTTGTTGCCGTCGCGTCTTCGGGGGTTGACCGCCAACGCGCTGCATTGAAAACTTTCGTGACCAGCAATTTTAGTGCGATGTGCTTGCTGCAAACCCCTCCTCGGAGGAGGTGCGCAGAACTCAATTCAGACTAATCTGTGACTGACTGTCTTCAAAGAACATAGACGAAAGGCTGTTGGGCAAAGAAAGGGCATAATTTATGCAGTAAACAGCTCATTTACTTTTAGTTAAAAGAGCTGTTTGCTTTTCCAGCGGCAGCAGTCGTTGAGTATTTCTTATTTTTAATTTCTTTGTCTGTTTAATGTTATTAATCTATTGTAATTTTTTTCATATCCACAAAACCAATACAACAGGTGCTGGTATCGGAACAGTATTCGGTTCCCTCATCATTGGTTATGCCAGAAACCCATCGTTGAAACAGCAGCTGTTCTCCTATGCCATTTTGGGTTTCGCCCTGTCTGAGGCCATGGGTCTGTTCTGTCTTATGATGGCTTTCCTGTTGCTGTTCGCCTTCTAAGCGCCAGACACGACGCTCCTCCTCCATTTCTTGTTTTCTAATGTATGCGGTCTGTGCGTGCGTCTGTGTGTGTGTATTTGAACGCTTAGGGATATCCATCCCAGGAGTGGCAAATCGCATTTAACAACAACCAAACTAACTGCAAGCGGCGGAAACGAGAAAGCAAAGTATATAGAAGAAACAACAAACAAACAACATCAACGTTAGTTTTTCGATTATTAATGATAACAATAATGATTGATTGATAGCAACAACATCATCCTGTGTACTATCTAATTATAAAATAACAACCAACAAAACATAATATATGTAATTTTTGTTTTTAAAAAACATTCGAAAACTGTGGTAGTCACCTCGAAAAAAAAAACCAGCAAACCGAAATCAATGCGCAGGTGGAATACACTTTAGTTTTAATCAACATGCTAATAAAAAAAACGAAAAGAAAACATTGGAAAACAATCGAAAAACTAGTTGGCAGCCGCCGGAAAGAAGACAAGATTTAAACGAGAACGCTGAGACGAAATTGTAAAACATTAAAATTAAATTTTAATTCATATGCAAGCTTCTGATTCACATAGCAGCCCCAACAAGCAGAAAACATCACGGCAATTAACAACAACACTCGCATCCTGCACTGCATTCTTCCCAAAACACCAAGCGAGAAGGTTAAGCGTGCTCTCCAGCTCTCTCTCTCCCTCCCAATTAGTTGCCTTGACGAACAACATCCGAGTCGAGGCGGCACGGAAGCCCGTTTAAATTTCTTGCAAAAAATCAACAACATCCTGGTGTTTGGGAAAGAATGTGGCGTAGTTGCGTCTTCCGTTTTGTTCTTGCTTACCTTATGAATTTATGTGGCGCGTACTGATAACGTTTCCTTATGTTTCATTGTTTTTTTTCAGCTAGTGTTTTTTGTTATTAACAATTTTTATTGCCACTTGATCATTGTCACATAGTCAAATTTAGTGGGGTTTGTTTTATTGGCTAAGCAACAGAAAAATAGGTATTCGAAGGATTGTGTAATAAATAAAGGAAAAATGAATGTGTTAAAGAATATAACTGTATTTTGTTATTTACTGAGCTCGAATGGGCTTTTGGCTATCTGTTCTCAAGTATGTGATTTAAATTATGGCCCTCAAAAATTCTACTGCGGACTTCTTAAATCGCTGCTAGATCATTACAAAAAATACTAGGTTGCCCAAAATAATGGATTTGGTTTAAATACGACAACATTTATGTTACGAATCTATGATGAAAATTACTTTTATTTAAGGGCCGGTTTAAGGCTAAGATGTTATTTGTTTGAATTATGTTTTCGCGCTCAAAATGCAGCTCTGTTGGTAATCGCCCAGCCCACCCTGTTGCGCACATGTTGAAAAGCGTTATCGATTATTAAAAATAATGCGAGCGATAACTAAACAATAATAAAATCACATTGTTCTTTAATGGATTTTGCTAAAAAGATATTGGGTAAATACGGTTGGAAAGAAGGCGATGGATTGGGCAAAAACAACACCGGCATAGTGGTGCCATTGAAAGCCAGTTTAAAATTTGATAATGCTGGCCTGGGCGTTGATCGTGCAAAAGAATTCAACGATCATTGGTGGGAGCGCTGCTTCAATGAGGCGGCCTCAAACGTTGCCGTCCAGGTGGAGAAAGATGGTCAGGTAAGCACAGCGCGCAAAGCAGGTGAAGATGCTGTGGAAATCTCCACCAAAGGCTATTCAGCGCGCAAGCTAAAGAAAGCCAAAGATAATCACAAGAGCTCGGAAGGTGGCGCTGTGTATGAACACTTTCTGAAATCTGCAATGCTTACCCAAAATGGGGATGAAGTGGCCAATATGAAGCGCATCAAGGGCGAAGATATTGCTGTCACCACAGTCAATGTGCTGACAGACGAGGAGCTGTTTAAGGCTTGCGGCGGTCGCACTGCTCACAAAGGAGCACGCCATGGACTTAAATTGAGTGGAAAACTAGCACGCGTGGAGCAACATGAGCGCGAAATGCTCGAAAAGCTATTAAAGAAGCAAAGTTCCAACGAAGAAGCTGAGCCAATCAAGAAGAAGAAGAAAAAGCGTAAGGAATCGAGCAAGGAAGAGCCTGAGGCTGCCACTGCTGATGTGGAAATCGAGCCAGAGCCGCAGCCCCCAAAAAAATCCAAAAAATGCAAGACGCAAGAAGTTGCTAGCGAAGAAACTGAGACGCCTATCAAGACGAAAAAAAAGAAAAAGCACAAGCAAGAGGAATAGATTACAAAAGTAGTTTTAATGTACATAGAAAATGTATGTATTTAGTTATAATAAATCTAAATGTGGCCACTTTAAATCTAGTTAATTATAAGCTCAAATTTATGCATTTCACTTTTTGCCCTTGGCCTTCATGCGTCTGGATTTGCCTAATCGCTTGTTGACCGAGGCGCCCGCCTTGACGCCTCGCTGGCGACGAGTGGATTTTTCCGAGTCGAGTCCGGCAGCTGAAGATTTTGTGTTTCGCTTCAGACCCTTCTTTTTGCCGCCAAAGCCGAACTTTTTGTTACGCATTTTGCGATTAGCTGCCGATTGTTTCTGTTTGGACTCTAGGGCCTTAGCATCCTCAAGGAAGTCCAGGTTCTTTAGCTTGCCCTTGCGGAACTTCTTCAGCTTATCGAGCATATCCTTCTTCTCAGCCTCTCGCTGCACTTTGGTCTGTTTGGCAAGCATTTTGCCCATTTTACGTTGTTCGCGAATTTGTTTAATGCGCTCCGATTTCTGTTGACCCTGCTGCTTGGCCATCAAATTGGAGCGCACCTTCTGCATGTGCTCATCCGACTTGGCCATTTCGGCAAAGTAGTCGTCAGGACGACGCGTCTTAATGCCCAGTTCGTGCAGACGTTGGATGCCTTCAAGAACAGCGCTCTGTGCCTGGCGATGGAACATCATTTCTCGCTTAAAGTCGTTCAGTACCGGATCCTCTTCAGGCCGCACATATGGGATTTTGGCGTTTCCTTTGAACTGATTGGCACGCTTCTGTTCGTGCTTCTCCATCTGCACAGCGAGCTCGGGCGCCAAGGGTGCCAGATCATTGACCATATCAAGGCGCTCCACCCAAGGCAGCTCCAGGCGTATGGCGTGTGCTTTGGCTAAGAGTTTGGTCTGGAAAGTGGTGCGGTTAATTGTATTAAATATAACAGTATATTTTGATTTACTCACAATGTCATTGATTTTATCGCGCTGTCCACTAAACTCCACATTGAGACCAGGTTTCAGGTCGCCACGAGCGAAAGCCGCTTGCAGCTGAAAAGAACAATAAATTTGAATTATTCACTGTCTTTCATAAATAGTGCATTTACAAACCTCTGCATCGGAGTTGTCGTCTGAATCGTATTCTGACCCGCTTTCTTGTGATTCCAAGTCAGACATGATTTAAATTATATTAAAAGAAGTTGCCTAAAATAAAAACAATGTAAACACGTGCGACCTGTGCTCAATATTATCGATAATAATTTAAAATCAACAGGGTGATTCGCGATTTGACATTTTGTAGCCAGTAGCTTATGTCTGACAACGTTTTACAACTCGATAGTCACTTGGAATGCAGCCGTAAATTAAAATTGCCGCCTGTTTTGCGCTGTTATAGTTTTATTGTGACAGCACACAGCTCTTAATTTCAAATTGGTGCAAGGCTGTAAGCTTATTAATAATAATAATAATAAGTTATTATTAATATAATATGTTGAGTTTAATTGTTATAGTATAAATGGGCACAACATTTATTATAGACAATCCGTATATTTAAACTGATAAGCGAGTAACTGCAGTTTATCCATGTAAAATATATGAGTCGCTGTTAACAACATTACCGCAAACTGTTAAGTGTTTTGGATGCCATTTTCGTGTTTTTGCTCGGCGGCAAGTTTTTGTTTTTGCGCATTTTTTTAAATTTGTTTGTGAAAAATGTCTACTAACCTTGCGAATAAATACGCCGAGCTGCTGCGGAAGTATGGTGAAAACTACACTATTACATATAATGCGCCGCCTAGCTATTTAAGCAAATTAGTGGGTGCGCGTGAAGCATCGAACAAAATCGTCTTCTTCTACAAGGAGGATCGTAATGGTGCAACGACGCCAACTAAATTGTTGCTCAAATCAGAGCCGATGATGCCAAAAGATGTTGATCTGGATTTGACTGGCAGTCCTCTAAAAGACGATTGTGGCGTGGACGCCATTGCCGATCTTTCTGTGCTAAACTTGCAGATTGTGCATCGAAATCCTTGGAAGCCAGATGAGGAATACCATCGCGGCGAGACTGCAGATAAGGCGCGTGCAATTATCTGCACAGAGTACTTTCAGCAGGGTGATGGCCTCGGCTCCGTTTGGTTTCTGTGCGATGGCACTGATTTTGGACACACGCTCCTCCTGCAGTACGAGTTCAATCCGACGCACTTCTCGCGTGGCATAGTCTCATATGCAGGCGTAATTCCTTCCAACATGGTCACCTCGCAGTCGCTGGTGCGCCAGCATTGTAAAGCCCGCGGCACACCGCTGGAAACGTATATTGAGAACTGCTATCAGGTTAATCCTCAGATGATTCTTCGCTGCAGCTGGTCTACGCTTGCACCCCTGCCTCTATTGGTGGACCTCAGTGGCTGCCACGTGATGCTGAACCAAACCTTTCGTGTTGGTGATTGTGGACCCTTGACGGAGGACTTTATGAACCAGCTGCGCATTTTAGTCTACATACGCGAGGACATTGTCGGCTATCACAAAGACGAAAAGTTGGGCATCCATCGTGATCCCGTCTATCGATGTGGCACTGGCATTGACATGGATGAGCTGCGTGAATCAATAAACAAAACAATGACCGAGGTCTCTGGCTTCACGGACGTCTTTACCGACGGCCATAGCGAGTATGACATTGAGGAGGTCGTTCAGCAAGCCAAGCAACGCAGACTTACCGACCTCACCGACAAGCTGTGGGAGCTGCTCAAATGTATGTTTGTCCAATATGTATGAACATTCTTGGTTGTTAATGACTTTGTTTACCACCAGGCTGTTCCTCCTACAAGGATCTGAAGGTAGCCTTCAATATGCTCTTCCAATGCGCTGTGCGCTGTAATATTGTGGTAAGTAAATAACTTAAATAAATAAACTATAAATGTAGCCAATATGTACATCTTTTTCTAGAATACGCCCACGAACAAAAATCGATTGGCTGAAATCATTTCGAACTTGGCAAATAGTCGTCTGGCCATGCCATGCCTTAGCGGCGCTGAACCCTTAGAATTGTTGCTGGAAATTGGATTGGAAAAGGCTTACAAGGACTACGAGTTCATATTTACAGAGAGTAAAGTGTGCAGCACCAGTTTGCTCAAGAGCTGCAGTGAGTCGCCAAATGTTGATTCCAGTGATGGCGCCTCATCAAATGATCTATCAAAGCTGCGCAAATCCCTCCACAATGCAGTGCGCGGTGATCCTACACCACTTGGAATACGAAAGACTTTGCTGCATCACAGTGCTGGCCACAAGCAGACGGGCCAAAAATATCAGAATGGCGATAATTCTGGCTTTAAGAACAGTAACTTCGATGAGCAGGAGAGCGTGCTACGTGTTTCCAAACTCTTTCAAATACACTGCACGCTGGAGCATCTGCTGATGATACACATCAATTTGAATTTACCCAATGGTGAGTACAGAGTTTTCCGATTCCCATAAATACAAGCTTAAGCTTATTATATAATCTTCATTTCTTTTAACAGTATATGCCGATGTCTGCACTCAGCTATTGAATAAACATCCTCGTCATGTGGAAAGCATTGATGATAAGCTGAGCGATGTGGTAGACATACAGCTGTCGGCGCACTATGTGAGCGAGAATCTAGATGGCAAGGATCCGCACTCGCGTCAAGTCACGATGAAGTCGCTCAATACCTTTAGGGAACACACAACCACATTCTACTTTAACCTCGAAAACATTTGTCCGCCAGAGCTGGCGCAGTGCTTTCAATGCGATGGTTAGTTAATAATAATAATTTTCAATTATAAAGATTAACCTTTTGTGTTATTCTTACAGATAAGGAGCTAGTCAAAGAGCGTACATATCATAGCTGGATCTATCGCAAGATACGCACGCTTAAGTAAAGCTTTTTTCCAATTGTTTTTTGATAGTATCTTAAATCAGATTTTGTACGCAAATTGTTTATAAATATTTTTACAACAATTGTCAGTTGCACGCTTAAGTTCTTACAACATGCTTATCGCACGGCCTGCAATCATGTGGCACGAATTCGTACAAGTTTTTAATCCGTACCCGCGCAGCATAAGTTCGGCATGGGAATCGCCTTGGTGAGCCTCAAGGCTTGGAATCTTTTTTCTGTTTCAAATTTTCAGAGTAAGCACCTTCCGTTTAGCAATTTGCATGTGTTTTGCTTGGCATATTCTAAACACAAAAAGGAACTGAGCAGCCAACCAGGCGTATAGTAATGCTATATAAATCGGCCCAGGCGTGTGCCCAATGATGGCGCCATGGAACAAACCCACAGACCCAACAAATGTTACAATCCAATTAGCGTCGTGCGCCACTTTCATTCTGAAAACTTGTCGTCAAATGCGCACCCCGATTGATTTTCAAGTCTCAGACGTGCGTGAAACGCGCAGCGGTTCGGACGTGTTGGTGCTGCCCTTTAAGCCAAGTTTACTAGTGAAACAAAAATAAAGGATTATTCATTTGGCTTCGGCGCACACACACACACTTACATACACAAACGTTCACAAGGCTTCAACAGTGACGCACATCCTGTGCTGGGCAGCAGTTTTAACATAGTTACAGTTAATATATTTAATTAAAATACCAAAAAGAAGAGCCGAGCAGCTAAATTAAATTAAAACTTATTCCAAATGCCAATTATCGTGTGTGAATAATCCAATTAACAAAATGGTGTGTATATAAAACAAAAAACTACTATATTGTGGTTGCTTTATAATTTGAATGCTTTGATTTCAAAGCTTGTTTTAATTTAAATAATTAAATGGTTAAAAAGTCCTGATTAAATAAAAAGTGAAAAAATAATATGGTTAATATAATTTATGTAAAATTTTATGTCTTTTATTGACACACATTTAAAGTGAATGAAATATTGTATTTAAAGTTCAAAAACATAAAATAAGGGGAAAGGAAAAGCTCAGGTCTAATACAATACAAAAGTTCTTATATCCGAGCGATTACTGTTTTTTCCAAGAAAAAGAGCTAATTGAAAAAGGAGGAAGGACATTTGATATACTTAGCAAATAGCCTTAAAAGTGCAAGCCTTCTGGTTGTTACCAAGGGTTGATTACGATAAAGTGACCACACAAAAGAAATTCAAACTAAAGACCATGGGAAACCCCACAATGCCAAAAGACATTTGTGCTTACTTCCTGAAATGTTTAAAGTGTGACAAACAACAAAAGTTAAAAAAATGCTGCCCATTTCTTACATCCTTCCGTTCTTCCGTAGGGTCTCGAGTTCTTCTTTAAATTTGGCTATGCCTTCCTCACCATTACATTGATTATAATGATCTGGATGTCCTTGGCACGTGCCTCGATGTTCAGTCGCGAGATGGAGGAAACACGATATCCGCCATGTATGTATAATGTGATGTGTACGTGTTCCAAGTCCTCTACGGATCTGGGCATTGTGCACTGCAAGAACGTCCCGTTCCCAGCACTGCCGCGCATGGTTAACCAATCCAAGGTGAGTAACAGAGGAAACTCTTGCAGGATGGACTGTCATTTGTTCCTCCCTCAGGTTTTCATGCTGCACATGGAAAACACGGGTCTGCGAGAGATAGAACCGTATTTTCTACAATCGACGGGCATGTATCGCTTGAAGATTTCTGGGAATCATCTGACTGAAATACCAGATGATGCCTTCACCGGATTGGAGCGCTCGTTGTGGGAGCTCATACTGCCTCAAAATGATCTGGTGGAGATACCTTCGAAATCCTTGCGTCATCTACAAAAACTGCGCATTCTGGATCTTTCAGATAATCACATAACAACCATACACCATGATTCCTTCCGTGGCTTGGAGGATTCGCTTCAGACTCTTATCCTAGGCGAGAACTGCATCTCAATGCTTATGTCTCATAGTTTCTCCGGGTTGCTCAATCTGGAGACGTTGGATTTGAGTGGCAATAGTTTGTTTGAAATCGATCCAAATGTCTTTGTTGATGGCATGCCGAGATTGACGCGTTTGTTACTTACGGATAATATTCTGTCGGAGATACCCTATGATGCATTGGGTCCACTGAAAACTCTGCGTACTTTGGACATTTCTCATAATGTGATTTGGTCACTGAGTGGCAATGAGACTTATGATATTAAGGCTAGTACTAAACTGAACCTGGATAATCTTCATCTGGAGTATAATCATATCGAAGTACTGCCACCAAATTCGTTCAAGTACTTCGATACTGTCAACCGAACCTTCTTCGATGGAAATCCCATACATACGCTGAAGGTGAGTTCATTATATGATCCTTGATACATTTACATACGTAGCTAGACTTAAATAATATATAGGATATTAAGATCGATTAAGACTTTGAATTATCCTTAACTAAACTTAAGCATATTTCAGGACGATGCCTTTAAGCCAGCTCGCATACGTGAGATCTATATGCGCTACTGTGGTCTGACCAATATTTCCCCGGTGGCTTTCGACAGTCTGGTGAATAGTTTGCAGATACTGGATCTATCCGGCAACAATTTGACCAATCTACACCACAAGCTATTCAATAATTTCGATGTCTTGAGGTGAGCACTGCCCCCTAATCCGATTGTCAGCAACCATTGATTTGTGTGGGGCTTCTCTAATGTGGGCTAAATGTGTGACCTGCTTTTGTGGAACGTGACGAATGCGAATGCAGAGAAATGAGGCGATATAGCAATAAGCAGCTATGCAAAACCCAAATAACTCAACCAATCTGCCCTTATTTCCGTCTTCCACCAATACAGGGTCATCAGCATGCGTGATAACAAGATAAAAATACCGAAGCCAACGGAAACCTTTAATGCCATGCATTATACGCTCCTCAAACTGGATCTCAGCGGGGATCGCAATGATCCAACCAATCTGCAAACGTTACGCAAGTAAGTGACCCCAGCACTGAACAAATATTCCTGCTCCCCCACACAACCCTTTACCCGAGCAAATCGTTTTGTATTTATTTTCAAAAAGTATGACCAGAATGCGGAATATGCGATCGCTCTCAATCTCGCGCATGGGAACTGCATCCGTTGGGCCCGAGGACTTTAAGGACTTTGGTGTCGAGCTGGAGGATCTGCAGATAACAAGGGCTAGTCTAACAGGAATACAATCGCATGCCTTTAAGCATGTCCGTGGTCTGAAGAGATTGGATTTCAGTGAGAATGGAATTTCAAGCATTGAGAACGATGCTTTTCATGAGGTAAGAATCATGTAATTATGATCTGCCTTTATTCAAAATATTGTCCTCGTTCCAGATTGGTCACTCACTCATTTCACTCAAGATGTCACATGGCTATTCTGGCGGCGCTTTGCCTGCGGAGGCACTGCGTCATTTGACCTCTCTTCAAGAGCTGGACTTTAGCAACAATCACATTACCAGCATGAGTGATACAAGCTTCCATTTCTTGAAGAACTTGAGACTCTTGGAGTTGCATGACAATCGCATAGAGCAGGTGCTCAAAGGCACCTTCCAGGGTGACATACACTCAAAGCTGGAGGAGATCTCTCTGCGATTTAATCATCTAACATCGATCTCGCAGCACACCTTCTTTGATCTTGAAGCGTTGCGCAAACTTCAACTGGATGACAACAAAATCGATAAAGTGGAGAGACGTGCCTTTATGAATCTGGATGAATTGGAATATTTGAGTCTGCGCGGCAACAAGCTCAATAATTTGGCCGAGGAATCCTTTCAAAATCTGCCCAAGTTGGAGATTCTGGATATGGCTTTTAATCAGCTGCCCAACTTCAACTTTGACTACTTCGATCAAGTGGGCACCTTGTCCAATCTAAATGTCAATGTTAGCCACAATCAGATCCGGCAACTGATGTACAACTCCTCCTGGAGTGGCCGCAATGAACATGGTAAAGGATTTTTTCATATCTTTATATTTTCCATATCTTTATAATATATTTCTTATTTTAGGCGGCATGTACCACTCGAATATCAAGATATTGGATCTGTCCCACAACAACATCTCCATTATTCATCCCGGCTATTTCCGTCCAGCTGAGATCTCATTGACGCATTTGCATCTGGGCTATAATTCTCTAATGGTTTGTATTTACCTTAAATAAAATAGCCTATATAACAAAGATATCCTTTTGTAGAACACCACTCGCGATGTCTTTGGTAACATGCCACATTTGCAATGGCTTGATTTGAGCTACAATTGGATACACGAAATGGACTTTGATGCGTTTAAGAATACCAAACAGTTGCAGTTGGTTTACTTTGACCATAACTATTTGACAGATATACCACAGGATATTTTCAAACCTGTGCATGGACTGCGCATTGTTGACTTCTCACATAACAAATTGCGTGGTTTGCCTGATAATCTGTTTTACAACAGTGGCATGGAAAAGTGAGTGTACCTTATGTGCTCTGAAGGAATTTCTTTAAAGTAAATTTTTTTTATTTCTAGATTGGATGTCTCGCACAACATGCTCCTGAAGATACCATCTTCGTCGTTGTCTAGCTTGGCTGCTCTGACGCTTTGCGAACTGCATTTATCCAATAACTTTATCTCAACCATACACAGCATGGATTTGTCGAATAAGTTTAGGGTAAGAACCATTACTAACCTAGCGAACTTTAGATTTCTTAAAAAGTTGATCATATCTTTCAGTCCTTACGATACCTGGACATATCTTACAATTATTTGCTACGCATCGATGATGCTGTCTTTGCCACCATGCCCAAGCTGGCTGTTTTAGATCTCTCACACAATCGTGATCTTAAGGTTATGGATAAGTCGTTTATGGGTTTGGAGAATTCGCTGATAAGGCTAGGATTGGAAAATGTATCATTAAGCACAGTGCCTGAAATTCGTTTGAAGTATCTGCGTGAATTCCGACTTGGCTACAATGAGCTGCCATCAATCCCACAGGAGCTGGCACACAATATGAGCAATCTACGCATGTTGGATCTATCCAACAATGATTTGACTAATGTGCCTCTAATGACACAATCGCTGCCACATTTGCGGTGAGTAAGGCAGGACTACCCCTTACTTATTCTGTTCTTTACTAAAGTATTTTTTTTACAGTCGTTTAATGCTTTCTGGAAATCCGATCACCTCACTCAACAACAACAGCTTCGATGGCGTTAATGAGGATCTGGAAATGTTGGATATATCCAACTTCCGTTTGCATTACTTTGAGTACGGCTGCCTTGATTCCCTGCCTCATTTGCGCTCCCTGAAATTGACTGCCTATTCCCATCTGGAGCATTTCAATATTCCCCATTTGCTGCGTCATCATCACAATATACGCGAACTGTGGATTGAGGCACCACAGCCTTTTACGCGAATTGTAAAGAAGGGCTCTGGACCCACGCAGGAGATGCAAACGGTGCAACTGGGCATGCCCACGGACTTGCAACGCGAAATGGAGGGACACCTGCCCTCCAAGCTGACCAATATAACCTTCAGTGGACCACAATTTACAGCTTTACACGAGCGCATACTAAAAGTGAGTCTGTAATGAATCGAATTTATGTATCTAAATTGATAATCTCACTTTTTTAGGGCATGCGTTCACCTTATCTCTACATGCAACTGTTTAATACATCGCTGCAAGCACTGCCTCCAAACTTCTTCAAGTATATGGGTCGGGTACGCAATATTTCGTTAGACATACGCTATTCCAATCACAACTTGAAGAAGATACCCAATCCGAATACGGGCGCAGTGCCATATCTGCCAAACAGCGTGTTTCTTACTGATCTCAAGATGTCACACACGGATCTCAATTGCGATTGCGACTTGGGGTGAGTTTTATAAAGGAGTTGAAGTTAAGCATTCTGAAGTATATTGCATTTTTAGTTGGGTGGAGTTTTGGCAACGTAAGCGCCGTCAGTATATATGCTCCTCGCAAACCTGGACCGATACAGTTTTCCGTACGTTCATGAATTCACCGTGCCAGGTTTATGGACGTCACAATTGCGACGATCATGACGACGATCTTCGCGAGACGCGTTGTGATAATAAAGGCGGGCAGCAGTTACTGGAGGTAAGTATTTTGGATGACCAAAATTTCTACATGATTAATGTTCACATGTTATTCCTAGGCTCTGAAATTCGATCTGGAATGCGGCTGGGATAATGCCAACTGTCGAGAAACTGCCTTAGTTATAGTTGCCGTATGTTTAGGATTTGTGTTCTGGATGTGACTTCTGTACTTTACATATAAGACATCCACCGAGTTTTACGATGTTCTAGAGCAAATCTATGGCAGGCAGGTCATATAAGTTTTTTGCAAGCTGACCATCTAGTATTAAGCGTGATGAGACTTTTTTTAAACCTTGTAGTTTATGTTCGTTTTTTAAATCCTTTCCGAAATCTTTAGACTCCTTGGTAACGCCTTATATGTAGTAATCCTCACTCATCCTCACTTTCTATATACCACACACACACACATATAATTAGCTTATGATTATATACTCTTATAATAATTTTTCTATTTCTCTCTATTATATTATCCAGCTATGGGGTAGACCATACACTAAATCCTCCGATTTATTACTATATAATTACTTAAGTTAGGTCACTGCTTCGCCGTTTCAACAATTCCAATTGAAAGTCTGTAAAATGTTTCATAAACATAATAAATATTTACGGTAGGTTAAATTGGGTTTCTATTTTTGTTTCCATTGCTTGTTTGGTTTGGTTTCGTTTGGTTTTGCTGTCACTAACATAAAACCTTGGACTCTGTTATGGGGCCAAAAGGCACAACAACAACTGCAACACACATTACAGCAGCAACAACAAATAATGTACACAAACGTCGGGCACAACAACAACATCAAGTACACCAACAACAAACAATTAAAAACTTTTGCTTAAAGTTTCAACTTGGTTTTTTTATACGATAAATTATTATGTAATGCCACATTGAACTTTTACGTACTGCCTTTAATGGCATGCCTGCCTGTTTAATACCCTCTAGCCATTAAAATTTGTAGTAGTAGTAGTAAATGGCTGAAGTTGTTAAAATGTCAGTAACAGGATGGAGGTGGCTTCTATGATTCTATAAATTACCTTATGTATTTTTAATCAGACGTTAAACGAAGAGAAGAAGGTAGGTTCCACATCTACTTTAAGAGATTTTATGACCTAGTCAAGCTAAGGACCTTAAAAACTTGCACCTAACAACAATGAGACCCTTATACCACCAAACTAACTCAAGACACTCGACTTTAAGCTGGATATAAAACAAGGAAAATATAACTTATTTCATGGCCATTACGAATTTGTTTGGGAAACTTTTAGACTAAGTACAGGATATTAGCCGGTCATTCAATCTGCATTAGAGCAAAACCGATTTGTTTTTTGTTTGCTTTCTTCTTTTTTTTTTTTTTTTGGCAGTTTTATTGAGCTAAAGTACTTTGTGATATATATGGACGGGCAGGCAGAGGGATGGTTGTGGGGCAGACAGTGTCCGGCAACGACGGCAAGGCTGGCAGCATCGCACTAAAGTTCAAATGGGGCAGCAACAATCTCATCAACTTCCCGTTTATGCACTTTGCCAATGCCCGTGGCGGTGGTGGGTGCCTCACAGCGGCCGCAGTATTGAAGCTAGAGAGAGTGAGTTTTTTTTATTAGGGGCAAGTCTAGATGTATGTGTATGGTACGTGGCTTACCTGCTGGCCAATTAAATTTTCAAAGCGTGGCCGCACAAACGACCAGGCGCCCATATTGCGATGCTCCTCCTGGCTCCAGATGAAAGCTGCAACAGAATAGGGTTTGAGATTAGTAAGTGGGTGGTTGGGTGGTTGTAACTGGTTTGCAACTTATTCTGTGCAAGTTTATGATATGAACTTACTTTGCGCATTGCCATATTGCGCCAGCTGTGCCTGCAGCTCCTGCACGGGGAAGGGGCACAGTGACTCAAGGCGCACAATTGCCGTATCCTGAACCTGTCGCTTCGCCCGCTCCTCGGCCAGGTTGTAGTAGTGCTTGCCACTGCAAATAATGACCTTGCGCACCTGCTCCGGCTCCACGCTGCTGTCACCTACAAGACAAGGTTGGGTCAGCAAAGACAGGCAGTAATAAAATGTACAAAGGATAGAGTCGACTAGGATATACCCATTCCAGGTAACTGCAAACCTTTGTTGTGTTATGTCAAGAAACTAACCTAAAACATTGTAGAACATTGTGCCTGGCTGAAAGTCCTCATGGGTTGAGGTGGCGGCTGGGAGACGCAGCAGTGTCTTTGGAGCAACTACCACCAAAGGCTTGCGAAAGTTTCTGGCCAGCTGGCGACGCAGTACGTGATAGTATTGAGCCGGAGTTGTGGGATTAACAATATGAATGTTGACGCTGTCGCCATCTGGAGCTGTTTCCTTAGAGTCGGTAAGCTGCAAATAACGCTCCATGCGACAGGAACTGTGCTCAGAGGCAGCGCCATCATAGCCATGAGGCAGCAACATGACCAAAGCATTCGATTCCATCCATTTGCCTAAGAGATGACAGATAAGGGTTTAGTAAAGTTATTGCTTGCTTACTGAAGGTACACAAACTCACTTTCTCCTGAGGCAATGAAGGCATCGATGATGATTTGTGCGCCATTGGCAAAGTCACCGAATTGCGCCTCCCAAATGATTAGGTTTTGCGGATTATCTATGGCCATGCCGTACTCAAAGCCCAGCACTGCCTCCTCCGACAAAATGCTGTGCGCCAGCTCCAGCTTACCACCATTTCCACCCTCCATACGATTCAGTGGCACATACATCTCGTTCGTCTGCTGATCCACCAGCATGGCATGACGATGCGAGAAGGTGCCTCGACCCACATCCTCGCCACTCAAGCGCACATTGTGACCCTGGTACATCAGACTGCCAATCGACATGGCTTCCGCAGTGGCCCAGTCGATTTTGGCACCAGCCTCTAGTTTTTTCAGACGTCCTTGCACAAAGGTCTTTAGCAGATGCGGATGAATGTTCTATGAAAAGAAACAAAAATCGTTTTATAGAAGTCAAAACAGAGTATTGCACAAACGTTCTTTTCAACAAAAAATGCTTTTCCTCTTTTCTTGTCACTTACAAAGTCAGCGGGGTATGCGACGCTTTGCTGGCCAATCCAGTGCAGCAGGCTATAATCCAGGCCAGTGTCCCAATAGGTGAGTTCATTCGAAGGGGCCAGCTTTAAGCCAGCCCACTGCTTCTCAAAGAAGGATGGCGGTGGCTGATAGCTGGGAGCCAAAGCCAGTTCCTCATTAAGATGGGCAATATAATTATCACGCATTTGATTAGCTTGCTCTGCACTGAGGACGCCCTGCTTGGACAGTTCAGCGGTATACAGATCTGGCACAGATGAACGATTGTGAACGATTTTATAGACCAAAGGATTAGTAAAGGTCGGATCATCCAGCTCATTGTGACCCCAGCGACGATAGCAGTTCAAATCAATAAAGATATCCTTGCGGAACTCGCGTTGATAGCGGAAGGCGAGATTGGTGATGCGCACCAAAGCCTCCGGATCATCACCATTGACATGGAAGACAGGAGCCTGTATAGACTTGGCCAGGTCGGAGGTGTATTCTGTGGATCGGCCACGCTCAGCAGGCGTTGTAAATCCAACCTGATTGTTGACAATCAGATGCAAACTGCCGCCCACCTCAAAGTGTGGCACATAGGCCATGTTCAGGCACTCCTGATTAATGCCCTGGCCGGGAAAAGCAGCATCGCCATGGAGTATTACATTCAGGACATGCTCACCGAATCTCTGAGCACTGCCATCCTTGCTAAAGGATCCCTCGCCAAGGGACTGCTGCTTGGAACGTGTCTTGCCCATGGAGACGGGATTAGCTGCCTGGAAGAGAGTAAATTAAATGTGTAAATATTTATATCTAGCACAAGCAATTACTAATCTCAAACTTTAATTGTTTATTCAGTAACTTAAGTTGGAGAACTTTGTGAAACTTACCTCCAGATGTGAGGGATTCCGAACCATGCTAAAGTTGATGGGTTTGCCAAGTACTTGCAGCTGCTCGGAAACATCTGTGTAAGATGTGGGTTTGATTAAATTACGCATACGCTGCGTGTGCGAACAGAAAACGAAACACACGTATCCACCAAAAAATATGTAATCCCTACCCCCTGTCAATAGGAAAAGTTTCACTTACGGAAGTGACTTATGACGTCCGACATGGCCTCGATGTCGTCGGCAAACTCCGATGCGCCGCTTAGTTTTCGAAAAACTTTTGCTGGCCGCATGTTCAGCAACGCTGCCTGCAACGGGGTGCGTCCTCGGTGGGGCATCGCTAGCACCACATGCTCAATGTTTGCTGTTGTCATTGTTGTTGTTGTTGTTGTTGTTGTCATCGTCATAGGTGGGCCATGCCAAAAAGGAGCAAAGTTTTTGTGAGAAAATCAGATTAGGGTTAAAACAAGCGTGAGCATCTCAAGTTACTCCCAAGTGGCAAGTGATGAATGTGTGAACAAACTATATGATAGATATATATTGATAATGGCAAATGAAAGCCGATTGTCGAATAGGAATAGTTCTTAAAGCTATTTTTAATCTTTTTCCTTAACACTTGCTCTCATATTCTGCCTTACTTTGATAAGATAAGTTCATTTAGCTTTCTTCGTGATAAGACTTATCACGCGCCCATCTCTACAGCAATATTTCATTTGTGAACTCCCCGTTGAGTTGTGTGCGTGATGTTTCAACTTAATGTATCAGAATCTCAGCCCACTGACCTTGAACGCTGGCGCGTAAAAGCTGCCAGAAGAAGGCCAACATGGATTCGGCACCCTCGCCACTATACCGTTTGACCGTGGGAAATTTGAGAGCCATAAAATTATCCCATGCCTGTGACTTAATTAGCACCTCGGCGATTTCGCAGCGCTCCGTCGACTCCAGCTGATGTTCCGAGTTCAGTGCCTCAAAGTTACGTGCCAGCCATTCCCGTTCCTCCGTATTCTATGCGGCGAAGATAAGTCAGGATTTATTTACTTATAGTCTTGTTGGAAAGAGAGATGTTTTTAAAGGATTTGAATCTTAAAAGTAAACTTCATGCCGCAAGAGTATCTCAACTTCGGTGTAAAACAGATAACTTCACTTGCTTATTTTGTATTTTTATTTAAAAGTATGCCGTCTTTGCAATTTTGTCGTATGAATTATATGGCTGCTTACCTCAACGTAGGCAAACTCGGCGCTTGCCGCGCTGCTGCAGTAAATGTCGCGAAGCAGCTGCTCCAACTGGGCAACATTGTGGGTGGCATCTTCGGCGGCAGTTAGGAGGCCAGCGGTGCGCACCGTTTGCTGTGTCTGCAGTCCATAAAATGCGGGATTTAATTCCTGCAGCTCGCTGTAAAAAAGGACAAGTTGACAATACGAAAGCGAAGCAGAAGAAACACCAGCCAAAATATATATAAATTATATATGTTACATGCTCTCTCTCTCTCGCTCTCTGTCTATCCCTCTCCTTTATTTACCTTTGACTGCTGGACGCTTTGATGCTGATGGGATTTACGGCTGCCAATTTGTGTCCGTGCTGGCGAAAGGCCTCCACCCAGCGATAGACATTCGGCTGAGAGTTCCTTGCCTCCCGCACCTCCTTGGACACTGCAACAAAGAACACATGCGTAAACAATATAAATTTTCCGCCTCACAGTTATAAATTATTAAAAATAAAGAAGATACGTTTGGTGTATTTGTGTTGTGTTCTTTTTTTTGGGTGTGCATTTGGCACTTTGTGCGGGGGACCTTTTGAATTTATTGGCATTTTACTTTTATGGCATATATGAACATATATATTTTGGCAAAGGCTCAGAAGGCGACCGGACGTTATGAATGTGGGGTATATTTGTTTCCTTACTGTGACTTGACAACTACATTAAGCTTTACAATATAAACTTCTTGTCTTCCTTTCTCTTAATTATAGTTTCATGGCAGTCCTTTCAATCTCTCAATATTAATTCACAATTCCTGTTAATACCTTTTTAAAGGACATTTCAACTTCGGTGCCTGGCAGCCAAATATATATATTTTTATTGTGTAGCTGAAATAAATGTGAGATATGGGCACAGGATGTTTTTATTGGGCATGCTTTTTATGGTGTTTTATTTTTGTGGGAGCTAAGCCGTTGATAGCTTGTTGCCTGCTTAGGTGTTTATGTGCTAAAGTGTTATCCTGCTTAAGGGATGTGTGTTCCTTGGTCGATTACGGAAGTGCTGGGCGCCACAAGGAAGAAGGACGAAGGGAGCCCCAATCATTGACAGTTGTGAGCTTGTCTTACTTGGAAATGCATTAAAACTTAATTTGCTTAAAAATTGATGCAATTCTTGGGACAATATTTTTGTGGTAATAAATCAATTTATTGCGGTGCTCGAAGGACATGCAAGTCCTGCTCCAGCTACTGTTGCTCCATCTACGGTTGGACTCAAGGAAAACACACAATGAATGATGAATGATATTTGTGGCGAAAATATTTCATCTTGGGCGTGTAAATATTATTGAACCACCAACACACAGCAGCAAAAGGATAATGCCGTCCTGACAGTTATATATGAGCAAGCATCACAACAGGACAGCACAGGACAACACAAAGTGCAAGCAGACATGAGAGGGGTGGTGTGGTGGTAGAGGTAGGATGTAAAGTAAATCAAAGGTCCTCTGATTGGGCTTTCAACTGAGTTAAAGGGAAAGCTCGCCTGCGCACAGCTGATGTCATACAATACACAGGATCAAGCCAAACAACAAAAACAATAACAAGGCACGAAGTCACGTTGAGTTCTGAGATAAAGTGCTCAAAGGAACAGGCAAACAAAATTTCAGAACATACATACAATAGTTGAGCTATACACTGCCAGAATTTTTTGTGGGAGCAGCTTAAGGTTATTTAAAGCTTTAAGGAAATTTCTTTAGGCGAAGATAAAGAAAACTTTAAGAATATTTAAAAAATAGTTGCATCGGAAAGTTTTATTTTTAATTTAAAAAGTCTTACGTAGAGTTTATATTTTTTTTTAGCCAATTTCTTAATCCTTAAACACATTTTTCTTTTTTTTGAGTGCTTATAGAGATGTTGCCACTTTTCCATTACAATTGCCTTTCTTTTTCTCTCTTTTCGCTCTCTCTCTCTCCATGTATGCCTCTTAATAAGGCCTGACGTGCTTCGTATTGATAAGACCCCCAATTCGCCCCCTTTTATTGGTTGCTACCAATTGTGTGGCCAAGGCTTACTTCTGGCCATGAATCCAATTCGCAATTTTTGGGCCTTTGTTTGCTTGACTTTGTTATTTTCTGTGCCCACATTGAATACGTGTGCGTGTGTTATTTCTAGTGTGAGGTGTGTGTGTGTGTGCTTGCATAGTTTTGTTTTAATTTTTGCAGCTCGAAACAGAACCAATCATCGTCCTGGCAAAAGCTAAGCCAAAACTGATAAAGAGATTGCCAGTTTTGTCAAGAATTTTAACTGGAATTCAACTATTTCAGTTTTGGAAGTACAAAAGCAAACATTTCAATTTTAGCTAAAATTTTACAACAATGCTTGCAATTTTATTATCAGTTGGGCTTAGCTTAAATCTGGACCATGATTTGAACTGTTTCGAAAACTGCTTCTTTTTTGGCAAATGAAAGACCAACATTTTTACTCATTTTCTAAGATAAAATATCAATAGCCTTTTTTGAACACACTGCAACAGGTTGCTTCACACATGCTGCATGCTGCTTGCTGCGTGTGTGGACAAAGTTTGAGGCGAACGCTGCAGGCAGCCAACATGTTTGAGTTGGACTGCGGCTTTTTGTTTTCGGTTTGCCCGCAGCAATTCGCTTTGATCTATTGTTGTTGTTGTTGTTGCAGCTACAGCTACAGCTGTTGTTGTAGGTGAAGAGTTTGCGGCGACACTCAAACACGCATTGATAAACAGCCCAACGACAACAACAGCAACAACAACAAATAGCTTAAGGGGTCAGGAATTGTGTTTACGGCACTTGCCACAACAATTTCAAGCCATTTCACATTCCCTTTAACGTTTCCACTGTTCACAGACTTATCAAAGTGTTTGCTAAAAATGATTGTTATCTCAGCAGCAGCTGTGAATTATATAGGTGTCAGATTAAAAAACAGCCAAAGTAATCGTCCAACACGACACTGATTATTACAGGCACAATTCACTTTCAGGCACTAGTATAATATAAATTTACCTTCGTAGACACGCTTGGCGACTGGACGATAGCCCCACACGCCCTGTTTACTATGATAGCCGCGTCCCACTAATTTTCTTTCCGTTTTCACCAAGTGCCGCAGCATTTTTTATATGTTTGTTTTTGATATGTTTTTCTAATGTGTATTTTCCAGCACTTTGCGCTTCTTCGCGTCTTCTCCGTTTTCGACTGCAGCAGTTCGCGTTCGATCCACAACTAAAACAGACCCCCATAGGCTTTGTTGATAAGCAAACTGATCTAGCGGCAAACGATCCATTTCGCTTAGAAAAGGCGAACTCGGCGAACTGGTATGAAACCATAGACCAATTAAATAACAAGACTGGAAATAAGCACTGCTCTGTACTGTTAGCTAACATTCTGCGTGATGGGAGTGCCAACAGGGGAAAATTGAAATTATTCGTTCAGTTGTTTCGTCGATTCTCGGTGACAACCAGCGGCCATTATTGTTTTGATTTTGTTTTGATTGCAAAGTGTGCGATGTGCCGGACAAAGATTAGTTGTTGCCCTTTTTCATTTCTCTTGTTGTTGTCACAGAAATTGAGTTTTGCAATTTTAGACTTTTGCTTGAATCTGGTTGCTGCTACCCTAGCAAGGAAGGGTAGTTTGACTTTATTTAAACTTTGCGTTATTAAATAGATAAACGCAATATACTTAATTATGCTATTTTTAAAATGTGTTTTGGCCATAAGGAAGGGAATATATAACTAATTAAATGTAATTTATATATCTTAATGTGAAATTTAAAATAACGTTTAAAAAACGTACTATGCTATCAAATACTTATCTTTCTATACTAATCATACATACATACATACTATTAATTTTATAGCGCAATTTATTTGATAATTCAATACACTTCATATACGCTGTTCATTCATTCTGTGTGCGTCCATACATATACACACATACATATACTCTGTGTCGTGTGTATGCGCAGAGCAATACACAAACACGAACCAAAAATAAACAGCGAAGCCAAAGTCAAAACAAAAACGGCAAGTTTCGTTAAAGGGGAAGTGGTTTTTCGCTCTTGCGTTTTTGTTTACAGGGCCTTAACATGAACAACTCTGGTTACCAATCTTGATGTTAATTGGTCTATGGTATGAAACCATGTTTGATCAGACTTTCTCTCTCTGTCGCGCATTTCATTATAATTGACAGTGGTATACTTTTAGGCTGCATATTTTTGAAACTTTGATAATCTTATTGAATCTGATACTTTATTTAAACAGTCTTTAGATTTACTCAGCCTTTACAATTTACTTTGAATTATTTTTCAAGCCACTTTTTTCATTAAATAAGCCCTTAAGCTATTCATTTATGCATGCAAAAGCTTTGCAAAATATTAAATTTATCCTAAATTGTTTGCCAAGTTGAAAATAAAAGCTCCATTTTAGCTTTTTGCTGTTTTCTGTTGACATAATTTAGAAATTTGACTGATTTGATTGAGTGCTTGGTTGTTAGATATTTGTATTTAAGTGAAATGGATTAAATTATTAATGGTGTTTTCTCGCACAGATACCACAGGCCAAATCAAATATTTATGGGATTTTCATAGTTGGCCGAAATGAATTGCGTAAATTAATGTGACGCCGATTTCATTCATAAATTTCAAAGCTTGAGCGGAAATGCCAACTTGTTGCCCATTACGATGGCTCATTGTCTATAATTATAATTGGATGAGGACAAGGAAGAAACGATGATTAACTGTAATGGAAATGAATCACAAATCGTAATGTGCCTAAAGTCAATAATAGATAAAAAAGAGAGGGAGAGAGAGATATACAAAATGCGAGAGCATTAAATAAACAAAAGAATTTGGTAACTGGCAACTTGCACAATAACCCAAAAGCAATTTAACGCCACAGCTCGCCTCAAGACCGGGCCAACAAAATCTAGAGCGCCAAAACAAGAAGAGGAATGCTTTGTTATCAGTGCGTGGTTTTACTGCGATAAGATAAACGCCACAGTACTATAGAGCATAAAAGATAACACGGCTAACATTTCACAATCGAGTAAAATAGTATGGGTGACAGGTGAAGCAGTCGACTGGGTTTTGGCAACGCCTCGATTTTAGTCTTAATTGAGCGGGCCGCTGTAACGAACGTACTTATTTTGCAGTCTATAAGGTTGGTAGCAACAAGAGTGTACAAAGGTGTGATAAGAAGTTTTTGTGGCTGATAAGAACCAAAGACACACACACATACTGATGATGTCATCAAAGTGAAAAAATGATTTTTAAGTGAAACAAAAACTAAAAAGGATAAAGAAAATTGAAGAGTGAATTGTATATTGTACTTAGCCACAAGTGTATAACAAAGACAACGAAAAACTTATTAAGTTTATTGTTTTTTAGTGTTTATTGCATAATTCCCCTTTGTGTTTTAATTAATATTTTACAGTGCGTAACGAACGAAAAAAAAAAAAACGAATTGCGAATAGAAACACAGAAAATTCGAGTTATCGAACAGCGTTAAAATGCGCTTCAAACTGTTTGTGGTGTGTGCGCTGGCCTGCGGCTTTATGGCCTATGTGCTGGCCAATGAGAATATCTCTACGGAAGTGGAAGATCAAATTGTGAATCACCCCGCCCCTGCGCCGTCCCCGTCCCCGCCGCCCCCGTCGCCACGAACAAAGCCAACAAAATCAACCAGGCGGCCGAATTTGTGGAAATACCCGTTGTGGTGGTGCCCAAAAAGCCAAAGGACAGTGTCAGCGCCAGTTCCGTTAAAATGGTCGAAAAAGCGCCAGCAATTACACCAAAACCAACAGTTGCTGCCGCAAAGCTGGTGCCCGTTGTTCATGTGGCGCCCCTTGCTGCATCCAATCGGGGTACTGATGATATTCTCACTGTGGCAGGATTGAAACCACAACAGAAATCTGGTGCACTGGTTATGCCATTTGATTATCTGGGCGAGCTGTACGATCTGGATTCCACAGGCTATAACTGGGGTAAGTGTTGTTAATGAGCGTGTAAAATAGGTTTTCCGAACCGAACCGGTTCAGGCCAAACCACAAATGAAAAGTGAACTTAGTAATTTTTGTTCTTCATTTTACATTTTAAAGCAGTTACAAGTTTTAGTAGCCTTGGTTAAGAATTGGGCGCTGATTCAGTTCACATTACTCATACGCCGCGTTGTGAGCATTTAGCGGGGTTGGCTATCTTATCTGCTGTATAGAGCGCTTTTCTTGCCCGCTTACCAATATTTGCTCAATAACCTGTTCGACTTTTGGCGACACAACTCGCCCATCCACCCTCCGCTCCCCTTTGGCGTACAGGTGTCTCTTTGTTGGTTGGGCAGTTAGTTTGTTTTGATAAGATAAGATTACTATATATGAGTTTGGTATTAAAGGCTAACGGTTGTTTTGCTTTGCAAACAGAGAGAGAGAGCAGAGCGCAAAAGAGAACAAGAGAGAAAATGAGAGAGGGTTCAGGTATATAAGCAGGGTCATATATAAACCAATATAGGTGTGTTTCTTTATATGTAGAGTTGGCTTTTATTGTATGTTGCCAATGCATGATTCAGTTTACAGCTATTCCGATAGCTTCTATGTACTATGGTTTGTAATCGGTATAGATACTATAACAGTACATTGTTGATTTTGATCATTAGTCATGTTAGTTACACAGTGTGATTAATTTTTGTATGTACAAATTTATGTATTTGATTTGTAATTGAATTTGGTTTGAGTGTTGAAATATAAGGAAACTATATTGTTGTCTAGACTTTTCTATATGAAAGGGGTTGAAAATGAGTCAGTTGTTTCTAAGAATTGAATGAATATTGCTTTTGTATACTTTCCAAAACCCAATCTTGCCCCTTTTTAAGTGGTTAAAACACAGATAATTTAAATGCAGATAAGCAAAGATAGTAAAATTATTGATATACACTGCAAAAAAGTTCTTTAAGTTTTATTCTTCTTTTATTTTTATTGTCAACCTTAAAAGTAATACAAATTTAAAATGCTTATCAAATAATTTGAACATTTGTGTAGAATATGACTAAACTATGTCTAAGGGGTATCCTTGGGAGTTTGCACTAGAGTTTCAACCCTCAACCAAAGGGAGGGTAAGGAGTGTTGCATTCCTATGCATTCAGCGAGATGCGCTGCTCGTACTCAGCTATGCGTAGCCGCACCGGCACCACCAGACTCAGATCCTCCATCATGGCATGGCGTTGTGGACGCAGTGTGGTACTGGAATTCTGACGGGCGATGGTCGCTCGGGATTTCTCCATGGATGGTTTGCGGCGTAGTGAACTTTTACGTTGTGAGGAATTGCTTGAGGGTGGTTTGGCATTTGGTGTGGCAAACTGATGTGGCACGCTAGCTGTTGTTGTTGTTGTTGTTATTGTAGTGTTGTTGGCTATTAAGCGCTTGGGCTTTGGCGGTGGCACAGGACCAACGGCACTACCGCCAGAGGTTGTTGCCACGCCCATTGGGTGTGTGGAGCGCAGCAGCGAAATGAAGCGATTGTTGTTGTTGGAGTTGGAGTTCCTAGAGGATTCATAGGTGTTGGTCAGCTTGTTGAAAAAGTTGATTTTGTCGCTGACAGTGAAAGAGGTTTCAGTTGGTTCTTTAGGCTGTGTCGAGTTCTCTGTCAGCTGTTGCACAAAACGTTGTTGCAAGTTGCTTGTAGCTGAAGTTGACTCCTCCGCATCGGAGGCATTGCTGCGCTTGGACATTTCCAGCACCTTCTCACGCAGCTCCATGGACCAGCGTTTCTGTGGACAACGCAGCTGTGGACGCAGTGCCTCCACGGGCTTTGTTCTGCTCACCTCGGGTGCACTGATGGCCAGTGAAACTTCATTGGTATACCTAGGTGTAGTCATTACCGGCGGCTGTTTTACGGCTGGCAGTGGAGTTGAAGTAATTGCTGGTGTTGACATTTCCTGCTGCTCCTGCTCTTCATCATCGATGTCCATTTCGAGCTCACTGAAGCTGGAGGCAGTTGTAAACTGTGGCACTTCCACAGGCAACTTGTAGTTGTAGAACTCAAAATTGAATGTGCTGATGCTCATTTTGATGCTTTCTGGTGCGATGTTGCAAAAAGACTAGAGCTCCTCGAATGAGCGGTCAGTTTATATAGTCCAAGAATTTAGCTACCTGCCAGGTGGCTACCAAAAAGCAGCTGCCTCTTTTCAGGTACTTGCGGTTTTGTGTGTGTGTCCCAGATTTATAAATCCTTGCCAAAAACTTGACTTGCTTCCCAGAAACTGTCCCAAAAAACTGTTAAATTTCCCTTGAATTGTCAATTCGAGCACGCGAGTTTTGCGTATTTTCCGCGCTTCAATTTTTGGCACAAAACACACGGAGGCAGGATCATAAATCAGGCAGCTAATCTGCCTTTTTTCCTACCTAGCACAATTATGCATGTTACCCCAAAAAGGATTAGTTTTACTGCGACACTGATTCATAAATGGATTAAAAACTGATCCATTCTGTGACAGCTGTGCGGAAAAAATGCGAGTTTTTATGAGCTGCTGAGTTTAGGTAACATGCCAGCTGACAACTATTAATTACAGATTGCAGCCATCAACAACTTATCCTACTTATTTGTCATCATTGAAAAGCACTTAATAATTGTCGAATGCAGTGGGAAAGAGAGAGCTGAAAAGAATGATTATTTATAAAATGATGCCTCATTGCAAATTGATGCGTTAATTGCCCGTTGGAATTGTTAAACGTTTAGTGCCTGGGAATTTTATTAAAAAAGCATATTTTACGACAAAAAAAATTTTAAAAGCAAAAATATTCCATTGTTTTCACATTAAGAGAACAATGTTTCTTGTGGTGATACTTTAGCCTATATTACCTTGAAGTTAACCTTTCTGTAAGCTTAAAATTCAGAAGTGATATCTTAGCTATTGACATTCCAAACGTGTAAAAAAGAGGGAGACCAAAAACCGCAGCCCTAACAAGACATCTAAAATTTCTTCTCTCTTTTTTTCTTGTGAAATTCTATTCTTGTTTTGCAGCGGTGGCTTTGTGTCCCCAGAGATCATCCACATTGTGCTTAGTCAGTTTAAATTGCTTTAAAAAAAAAGAGCCAGACGCAAAGAAATTAGAAAGAAAAATGTGTAGTGTATAGAGAGAGAGAGAGAGACAGAGAGAGCGAAAGATATTGTAGCTGGCAAGTTGTTGGCAAAACTGAAATGAATATTAACTGTGACCTTTAATGGCTAAGTGCAGGGGAAGCCGAGCGAGCCACGAGGCAGCAATTTTGTAAGTGAGTCAGCAGCAACGGCAGCAGGAAGCTGCAAGAAATGAGAGAAGATGGCCAAAGTGTGGCAAGTAAAGCAAGTGGCATGCAGCATGCGGCAAGTGAAGGTTAAGACGATGGCGATGCAAGATGGCGAAGATTGCTGCAACGCAAGTGCAAAGTTTTAAGTTTATGTGCCGCCCCATCGCCCCCATTCACCCGGCCTAAATTGAAATGCTGCCGGGCCTGAATGCTCCATGGATGCTTAGTAGTTGGAAGTTGTGGTTGATGGTGGGCAGAGCGGGGCGGGGAGACGAGGGGCATGGTTCGGTACGCCCATTTTTGCGGAATTGAATACGTAATCTCCGAGGATTAGCTGTTGAAATGTAAAATTATTATAATGGCGTCCTGCAAACTTGACTTTAACACTTATACACGCGGAGAAAAATAAAGTACAAGCAGCTTAGAGTTTTTAGGATTTTTAGCAACATTGTGTAAAATATTTTTTACTTCGTTTATTTTAAGAATTTAAAGTGAGGAAAACGAATGTAATTCCTAAGTCTACACCCCGACTTTCTAAGTGTACTTTTAACATGTATATTAATTTCTTGCAGATCCCAACAACAATGTGGCGCCACCGGATACGCCTTCAACTGCTGCTGGCGGCTATACAATTACTAATGCCCGCCTTGCTGAGCTTCGTAGTAATTTCATGTACTGGTTCTTTGACAAGGACAATTATGGTGGCCGTGGCGACTATCAGTTTGATATACACGCCTCCATGACGCAGCTGCACAAGAATCTTAACTTTCAGATGCCCTTCTTTGGCTTCCGTTTCAACTATACGAGAGTAAGTCAAGTGGAATATTATACATTTATTTATACTGATAAACAATCTCTAATCACACTTGTTAGCTCTCGTTGAACGGTTACTTGGAGTTCTCGGACCCACCGGAGTATTTGACTTATCCACTGGTTTTCCCCATTAAGGACTGGCCCAACAAACGTGATCCCTCCTTTATGGGCATCTTCTTCAGCAAGTGCCGTGTGGGTCGTATTTATCCATCGGATCTGGATCAGCGCACTCCAGGCGTTTACTTCCGGTAAGCTTTAGCTCTTGATTTTTTTTGCATATCTATTTACTTAGTCACGCTTCCTGCATATTTTTCCATTTATAATCACATTTATTGTTAGTTTCTTATGCCATTTGCATACTTAAAATCACTTCAATACCAATACAGACACACATGTCTATGGAGAGTTACATACGTGTGCCTGTTGTTATGCAACAATTTTATACTCTTTTCTGTAAGTTGTCAGAGGAGTTTTCTCGCTTCTTAGAAATTGAAGAAATTTGTTAAATTATGAAATGTATCAACAATATTATTCATATTACATTTCATATATATTTTGCTCTTGCTGCAGAGTATCTCTCCATCAGTTTCTTACCATTTTTCATTGCCAACTTGCTTTTAGCGCACATTGTGTATGGTTAGCATGTTTGCAATATTCGCTCTCTATTTCCGCTTTCACATTGTGTGCGTTTTGCATTCATGTATTCAAATTTGTATCGTATGAGTATGAGTATGTGTATGTGTATGTGTATGTGTATGTTTGCATTTGCATTCAGAGTTGCATTTGAATTCCCGTTGTTATTGTTTCTGACTAGTTACTGTCATTTATTGCCACAGCATTTTTTCATTGTTTGCACAGTTTCCCTTCGCTACCTGTTCTGCTCTGTTCTGTTTCGTTGTGCTTTTGGTCCGGTATGCTCTATGCTCTTTGTGTGTGCCGCTATCTGGCCGCCATTTGTTACCCACTGAGTGCTGTCAGTGCAGCTGATTTCAGCATTCATTTATGCGTGCATCCTTCCATTGCAAAATGGCGTCAGCAACGACCACAATCATGGTGCCAACCAACAAAGCTGGCTAGCTTAAGGCTAAATAAAGCTAAAAATAGCTGATAATAGCTAAAACTATGAGTCTGGAAGTCTGAAAGCCAATTTAAAGTTTTCCTGCATAGGCTAACAGATTTAAATTATATTTTTGCTTTGTTTTTTTTTTTTTTGGTTAGTAACATGCCTTTTTCATCTCAAAATGAAGTTTAAGTTCTTAGAACAGTACATTCAAAGTGTGTTTAGGCAACAAACATGCTTGCTTTTTTTTCTCTGAGCCTTGCGTACACTCTGACCTCCTTTGAGTCGTTGTTGCAAGTGCAATGAATTCTCGCTTGGTTTCTTTTTTGCGCTACTCGCTTCGCTACGTTTCTTTCTTTGCTTCATGCTTCGTTTAAGCTGTGTCACCTTTTGTAACTGTGCTTTTATGCAAGAATAATATTTTTCCAAAGTTACTTATGTTGGCTTAAAGTGTAAGCCAAATTGGCATCTCTGTTTGCCCATCTGATCTCTGCTTGTGCCTATCACGTACGAGGCAGTTTCATAATGTCGCCATGGGAGGTCCTGGCAAAAGCTCGGCTCCGTGTTGCATTTTTGATGGCCACCGAAACCAGAGAACCTTTTGGCCAAACCAAATGGATGACTTTATTGAATATTCCATGCGCTTGTTGTCTTTTGCCATTGCCATTTGTCTGCCTGCAAAAATGTTTTCGTTGTTCGTATTTTATTTTTCCTATTATGAAATAATTAAATTCATTTTTGACTATGTTTTGTTTTGCTGTTTATGCAAACGAATGCGAACGTGGCCAACTTTTTCAGTTTGTTTCTTTGGGTAAAAATAAAACAGACAAATATATGGCATTAATTAGCCGCAATGTTGTCAACAGCTGAAATCCACTTAGAGTCCAAGCTATGCCATCCACTTTATGCAAAGAATTTCAAGCCAGTCGGATGGGTTTATTTATAGTCGCTTCGCTCTAGATTGTTTCAGCCTGCTTAAATTTCATACTCTTGTTACTGGACTACCAGACAAAAAAATGCGGCTAAAAAATAGCACATACTCTTACATACTACGTAGCGCATAAATAACGACCAAAAATTGCTGTGAGTGAAGGACGCAGCTGGACAAGCGATGAGTACATGCAACATGTACGTTTTACATGCAACACATTTTCCACATATTTGCCATGGAAATATTTTTGGGCTCTATTTTATATGAAATGTGTGCTGCTCAGTTTAATTAAAAGCTTCGATGTTGGCTCTGTTCAGAGTTGATTAAAATTTCTGCGAACTATCTAATACATTGTTCGTGGTTACAACTATTATTTGAGTCTAGTTCTGCGAATCATTTTAATGAATAATATGATAGAGACATTCTTTTTGTTATTATATCAGTTACAATGGTTTAATCTCATGTGAACAGTATCAATAGTGATTGTAATTTATATTTTATATTAATTTGTTTTTTAATTGCTAAACCATGCTTTGTAATATAGTTTAACTTGGCCTGAAACATAAATGACAAATAGGACTTTAAGCGATATTGAATAACATTTTTTTCTTTAGTTAAGCGTCCACAAACGGACTCATATCTATAATTCAAGCAAAACCATTTTATGTAAAGAGCTAGTTTGTTTGCTAGGTAGTTTGTTTCAGTGTACTTTGGATGACAAATTGGTGCGACAAAGCAATTAACGGTCTGTGAAGCGCATTTGTTAAGAGCAATTTAGTGAAAAAAAATCACACACACAGAGGAGAGGAGACAGCAGGACAATGGCTACAGCACGGCAAATGCATTTCCATTTTCATTTCATTTTCGTAGTTTTTCCGTCAGCGGTGGACAATATGTCAAAGTAGCACCGCCAACGTTGAAGGGCTTAAGGGTGCCCTTTAGGGGCAGAAGGACTTGTTGCCTTACACTCTGACATTTAATTGTCTTGCAAAAATGCTGGACTGAAACTTTGATGTTAGTCTGTGTATGTGTGTGTGAGTGACCATTGAGTGGAATTTAATTTAAATAACTTTGCAGTAAATAACAAAGCAAAAGCAGCGAAAGCAGCAGCAGAAGCAAAAGCATTTGCCATCTAAATTCCAATTGCTCGCCAAACAGCAGTACTTGCATACACATACACATATACACATACACACACTCACGCACATGCACTTTAACACTTAGCCGCATTTATATGCGGCTATCAATTTAATTACACGCTTATAGTTAACACTGTGTGTGGGATTAGCTTAAGTGTTGAAACATGGTGTGAGAAATTGTTGGCAGCTGCATTACGCATACGCCACGTAAGTTAAGCTTATACACTGTGAACTTCATTTGCGAGTCACTTATTGTTGCACTTCCTCCCGCCTCTCCCCCTTTGTGCACACACAACTTGACCATTAAATTCGTGATGAGCGCTGGTTTAATTACACACACGCAAAGTGTTTTGCCAGTGCAAATAAAACAACAATGAAGGAGCAGTTAACAACGAAATGATGACAACTAAATACCCTTGAAATTATGTGTATACAAAATATACAAGTAGTTGAGTCTTTTATACAAAAAGATTGTCAGTTGATAGTTTAATAATCTAGTTTTTATAAGAAATCACAATTATCTATAAAAATACATACACCCATCGACTTAAAAATTAACCATGTTTTTGCTACCTGCCTTTTACCTACGCCACATCAAAGCTATAATGCCTGTTAGCGAGGGTACATACAAAATGAATGCCTCCACTGCTGCTAGTAAAAGTTTTGTGGAAAAGTGTTTGTGAAGCTTTCAAGTGTGTAAATCAGCAGCGTTGAGCGTTTAATTGTTGTTTGCCAAGGGCAACAAAAAAAAACAAACGTGCTCGTGCTGCCCAAATGGGGCGTACGCACAATTAAAACATTATGTCAATGGGCGGCACACGAAACTTACGCTTACAAACAACACATGCAATGTTTGAACAATTGTGGAAAAATGTGAAACAATTGTTTTTAATATGGAATACTTATTGTATTTGCTCCATTTATCAGATTTACTTCATGGTATGAAGCTTTTGGGCTTTCGTGCATTTTTAACAGCCGTTGCCCTTATTTTGTTGAACTATTTCTGTTTAAAAGCTAGAAGGATTGGAAGTATTCATGCAGTGTGCATGCAATTTTCGCCATTTTCTTTAAGTACGGCCATTGTTTCACTTTCATTTACAACACAGAGATGAAAATTGGGCCACAAGCAAAAACGTAAAAATAAAAATAAAAGAAAACTCAGACAGCTATGTCGACGAGTGAGGTGAAAAACTGAGGAAGAAAGGCATTTCCAACCAAAATGCAGACAAAACTGTGGCGGCGTCGGCGCCCCGAATGTATGCAATAAAGTACATAATGGCGCAGTTCAAGAACTGGGGCGGGCAGGGGGAGGGTAGGCAGCTGACTGAAACAGACGCTGACGACTGGCAAAACGAGCAGCGCGACGCTGCCTTGCAAAATTTCCATTACTTTTGTTACACTCACTCTGTCTTTCTTTATGTGTGTGTGTGTGTGTGTGTGTCTAACTGTCTCGCTGTGTCTAAGTGTGTGTGTGTGTAGCTTTTTGGCTTACTTTACACGTGCAGCTCGTTTTGGCAACTGGCTGCTGCGCGCGCATTTTTAGGCCGTGTGACAATTCCTCTGTTATATTATATATATATTTTTCTTCTATTTTTTTGGTTATTTTTAACTAGAATGTCAATTGCAGACATTTAAAGTTTTATGGCGTAGGCGTTGGGTGGAACAAAACGCACACCTATACACACCCAGATGATAAACTATGCAAGTGCAAGTGCATTGTCTTTGTGTGTGTGTGCGGTTGTCTCTTTGTGGCATGAGGTTTCTACTGTGCGGTTTTCTGCCTTGTTCCTTTATATATTTCCATGTTTGCAACCAAAAGTGGGTAGCATAAATAGTTGGACTCTTGTGAATTGAATTTCTAAATGAAAGAAGAAATATTAGAGATGTTGAAAGGATTTTTAAGATTATGAACTAACAATTGATATTTTGAACAACGTATATTTAAGATAATAATTATTTTCTATACATATATCTTTCCATATTTATGCAGTATCTTTAAGTATAGTTCTTTCACTGTAAGGCTTTACTGTAGTCCTCAAACTATTTTTACATGCCATCATCTTTTTTTGGCTGTCTTTTTTTTGGCCAAGTTTGGTTGTTGGTAGCTGGTATCTGGTTTTGCGCTAACAATGTGGACAGCATATGCTTTCAGTCAGTTGAGGCCGAAATGCAATTTATTTTCGATTGCCAGCTGCTGTCAGTCATAATTTATGAGCGCCGTAATTGCATCATGTGTGTGTAAGAGTGTGTGCCAAAATAATAGCCATATGGGATATTGGGCATATACTGTTATGATTATGGATGTCTATTCGTATGCATATGATGTGCATTTATTACAAATATTACAAATTATTTGCATTTATTTTGTGCATACGCGTCGAAGTGTTAATAAATAAATGTTGCGCATACGAAGCGTACAACTAGTGTAACCAGCACCAGCTCCCGATGATGATGAATGCATGCTTATTCATGAATATACTCAAACACACACACACAGAGCGCAAAAACTTGTTTTTATTTGCTGTTTACATTCCGAGTAGATTCCGGAATTTTTACTTTGCATCCAGCTCTGTTTGCTTTAGTTGTTATCAACCGAATGCGGCACGGAAATCAATAAATTCTTGATGCACTTGCTCCAGTTGTTGTTGTTGTTGTTGTTGTTACCCCATCGCTGTTGCATGTTGAATACAAATATTGAAAGCATTTATCAATGTTGCAGCACATGCACAAATAAATATATTTCGCATGGTTTGCCATAAATATTTTCAATTTCATTTAATTGCAAAGACACTCCTTTGTTTATCAGCAACACAAAATGCCAAATGGCATCAAATTTAATAAACATTTTCAAGGAAATATTGATGAAATGATAAATTCTAACGAAAATATAAAAAAAGTTGTAAATAATTACTTTTTGCAACGAGGGAAACTTCAGAAGCTTTATAAACAAAGTACAAAACGTACTTGAAGTGCTGTATTTATTCTTTCCAACCTCGCAATTAATCTTCTGATATTGGAAATTTCGTATTGTTTCTGGGCCAATATAAAACTTAATTGCTAACCAAACATAAAAGAGCAAGGGTTAAAACAATTGCAAAACAATTTGCTTGCAGTTGATGACTTCCGAAAGCACAAACTCAATGCAGTATTGATGTCAGCATTAAATTGTTTTTTCACTTCATAAAAAGATTTCTTTAAATGGGACATGCCATAAAAAGCCCAGCAGGGCCATGCGAGTATTAAACAAAAGCCAAATCCTATTTTGTGCGACATGCGTAATGAATAATTAAAGCATATAAATCATACGCCACGATGCTGCCGTCAGCGACAGCGTCGTCGGAAGTTGACTTGAAAGTGTGCACAGCGGCGTAAAATACATAAAAATTCACAAAATCTGTATTAAAATACAGGCAATATGCTTAAAAATCCAGCTATCGCAGCCCGTGTGTTGATTTATATGCCAAACATCAAATCCATTTATCTTCATACAGGAAAGAACCCTGACGCCAATACCAAACCATCAACAAAAAACAGAAACCCAAACCTCCAATTTAACTTCCTTCCTCCCTCAACCATATATTTGCTTGCCTGCTGATTTGATTTCACATTATTCACACACATACATATTAATATTTATATTTTGTGTCTTCCTATTTACTTGCAGTGTGGTACGTGATCTGATGGGACGCACAGACCGTTTCGGTGTTGAGGTTCGTGAGCGCACAATGTGGGATATTCGCACTGGAGTTGTTGGTGCCGACACATTTATACCCAAGCACGTTGTGATCGCTACCTGGAAGAATGTCTCCTTTGCCGGCGGTATTGATAACTCGCTCTTTACGGTGAGTGACTGCTTTACGAATTTTCATAGCATACTTTTTTGTGCATGTGTAAATTTCTTTTCAAAGTTGATTATTTATCAAACTTCCTTCTCTTAAATAAAAAATTAATTGATTTAAAATAAAAACGAGAGCACAGAAGCATAATTTTATTGAAATAAACAAATTACTTATATTTCCTTTACCTTTACCTTGCACACTGCAGACAAACACTTTCCAAATGGTTTTGGCCACCGATGAGGTCTACACCTATGTAATTTTCAACTATGCAGTCCTTAATTGGTTGTCGCACACTGAAGCTGGCGGAGATACGACAAAGGGCGAGGGTGGTGTTCCTGCATACGTAAGTGACTTAACTCTATTTTCTCTATATAATTAAAAACTTTAGAAACTTAAGCTTACATTTTTGGTTGCACTTAATTAAACATTTGACACAAAGGAAATTCACTTACATTTTGACACACACGCACACACAATGTGCTTGAGAGCAAAAAAGTGCACGCGAACTACAAGCGACGCAATTTTCATTAATGGCTGCCAAGCAACGGTAAAGTTTTCATTGCGCTTCAGTTTTCAGTGTTGAGCGCTCAGTTACTGTTTTAAATACGCTGTTCGCCCTTTATTTTATTTTATTTTATATAATAATTCCCCGCTGCAAACTAAACACAAGCTGTGCATGATACTTGATACAATCTCTATTTTATGTCTGTCTAATTTGTATTGTTTTGTTCAAGTGCATAAGTATGAAGACGAGACGAGACGAGACGAGAATTGAGTAGATTTCAATGGAAATCAATTGTCAATAAAGTCTTATGTTAGAGTACGTAACGAATTCATTGTAATTATTCGGATATATGCTAATTAAATACCTATTACATGCCTTAAGTAATAAATATCCAACAGACGAAGTATGAATATTGAGCTTTACAAGCTATAAGATTCACCAGAAAATCAAATCCATTAGTTAAAGCGCATTCTGCAGTCGTTGTAGTTGTCATAACTTTCGCAAGTTGTTGATTGAAAGTTGCAAATAATAATTAAACACAATTTCGAACTTTGTCCGCATTTTAACCGAGAGCTTGCTGGCAAAATTGATTTACGCTTTGATGGTCAAGAGATTGCGAAATTGTGCGTAGTTAGTTCATAAGTTGTATACAAATTAATTATAGTTCAGTTATGCTTGTTTATAATTGGCACTTGTCTGATTTAACAAATATTATGTGGCACTAAAACACATAAGCATATTTGCAATTAAAGGAGATGATTATTAATATCGATTACAATTCACACACAAATTTAATGCAGGTCGGTTTCAATGCTGGCAATGGAACCCAGGCCTATGAATATAACCCCTATAGCCAGAATATGGTCATACGAGACTTGGCCAATCGGGGTTGGGGCAATGGTTTCCCTGGACGCCACATTTTCCGCATCGATGAGCAAATTTTAATTGGCTCCTGCAACAAGGATATTGGTGCGTATAATTGCGGTTACCCGATTCTAATTTGCCACTAATTACACATGGTTTTCCCTCTTTTAGATGCTGCCCTCCTGCCGCTGACCTTCGCTCCCGAGTCGGGCAACATGCTGGGCGGTCAAGTGGTGAACATAACGGGACCCTGCTTTGATCCAAGTGTCCGTGTCACATGTCACTTTGATACGGAGTCTGTCCTCGGCACATATGTGGATAGGAATCGTGTGATTTGTGTGCAACCCTTCCTCAAGGCCGAGGGTTATATCCGTTTCCAGATTTCGGTGGGCACACAGCGCTTTAAGTGGCGTGGCAAGTACTTTGTGGAGACACCAGCTGCCGCCACAGAGAAGATCTTCTTTGCCACGGATGATGTGCACAAGCGTAATCCCAACGAGATTCGCATTACCTGGAATGCCTTCAATTTGACCTCGAACCTTAACGCCAATGTCATGATCTCTCTGTGGGGTTATCGGGAGACGAAAATTGAGCCCCAACTCGAGTACATTGATGTCATTGAGCCGAGCTACACGAATACGGGCAGCTATGTGATCACACCCTCAAACTATCTGACTCGCCACAATATCAACAACGATATGCAGTTTGGTTTCCTGCAAATCAATCTTACCCAACCAGATCAGTATTCCCACCTGGCTCTGAGTCCGTAAGTATTTAAAGTGTCCACTCGGGCCAATGTTTATTATGCTTTAATTGACTTTCAGCTGTGTCAGCTTGACCCCTTCGTGTCCTTTCTTGTCCGCTCATATTTTTATTCAATTTGCCACAGCAATTTCAAAGAGCTGCCTGCCTGCTTCCAACTACATAGAATGTCTGCCAGCTGTCCTTGCCTCACTGCTGCTACTGCTGCTGTCCTGGGACCAATCAGCTTGGAAAGTCGCTTCGGCTCTAACCTAGTTGGGCTATAGACGGCTTATTATGACACTTTGTAATTACAAGCGATGGCTTATCAATAGAGCTCTAAGTGAAATGTGTTTTCGATGGCCACACTTGCTACACTTAGTAGCTCCAAATTGTTGCCTTTTTTCGCTTGTTGAACTCATTCATTTGCAAAGCTGGTATGTTTCTTATTTTTATAGCCTGTGGCAATTAAAAATAAGTTAAAAAGGGTGTCTTTAAACTGTACGTTAGCTAACAGTCAAGTTTTAGATAAGACTTTCCTTAAGTAGTCCAGCTGCACACAGGGTATTCCCAAGTCAAACATACTTCTAACTTCTAGCTTTGTCTCTACATTTTGCATTACGCTTTTGTAATTATTTCGCACTTAAACTTGAAGTATTTGCACCAGCAGCAGCAACCAAGTGAACGGGCTCATAAAGAACTGACGTAATACAAATGAGAAACAGCAACGTTAAAATTCTTGAATGTAGAACGCTTGGAAATAACTCGACGTACTCTAGTTTTCACTCCCACAGACTTTTACGAAGAATATTTCTGGAGATGACTTATTAATATCACAAAATTATACAAAATTTCTAGAGATTATTCGCTCTAATTAATTCAACATCCTCGAAAAAGGTTAAGTCGAGAGCTCGGTTTAAATTTTGTGGCTTAAAGGCAACCAATGTTGCATGAGAAATAAGCTCAATTTCCAGCGTGTTTTTTTTTTACCCAGCTGTGTTTGTGGTACGCTTTGGTTTATAATACCTTTGGGTGTCGTTACTTTCACTTCAGTTTCAACTGGCGTGAACGCCATATATCATTTCCGTTTTTGATATTTGTGTGTGTAGGTATGTATTTAATTTGCATTTGATGAGCAACATGCGCGAACAATTTTCAGCGACTACCTATCAACCTATCAATTTTGAGCCATGTCAGTGTCATGGCAGCTAATGGTATTGTCATGTACAATTCTATAACCATATATACACACATCAGGAGTCTATAATTAACGTTTCAGTCATGCACACAACTGCAATAAGCTGCTGTGTGTTCAGCTTGTTGGCAATTGCTGACGTGGCTAACGATGTGACAAATTGTATTCGATGCTGAAATATCGAATTAAAGTGATTGGTTGTTCGTTACGTTCATTACTGATTATAAGTTCGACTGTTTAAAGATTCTTGAAAAAAAAAATATGTTGATTGAATAGCATTTGAACCAGTTTTTGCTTTCATAAAACCTAACCATTCTTTCTCTTGTATTTCACAGCATTCTATGGTCCCGACCCATTCCTTTGGCCTGGTATATGGCACCGCAGTGGGAGCAGAAGCATGGCAAACGTTGGCCTCGTGCTCTATGCGATAATTGGATACGCGCCGACCGATTTCTCAGGTAAGTTAGTGTCTCCCCCACTTCAATAACAATGTGGCACCGCCTGCATTTACATTTTGTGCTAATTAAAAGCTGCCAATGTCAGGGGACTGACTTCTCTCTGGCTGTCTAATTAGACAGCTTTTGGCCTGGCTCTCGACCAAAATAATCTAAATAATACGAAATTTGTAATGCAGAAACTTTGCTGCCGATTTGCCCCTGTGCCCCTGCACCCTGGAGCAGGCTGTGCTCGATTTGGGACGCTACCGACCGGATCGTGAGTGTGACAAGGACTCGAATCCCAGCTGCTTGCGTCATCGAGGCGCCATTCATTGTGTTGTCAGTGGAACTCCAGTGTAAGTTGGCGAAAATAAATGTGAAAGCTATTTTAAGATGCACATAAATCTTAATGTGAAACAGAAAGTAGAAAAGATGTAAAATTTATTGTTATATTGTTTCTCTTTAGTGCCCAAGGTGCTGAGCAACAGTGTTGCTATGATCGCTATGGCTTCCTGATGCTGACCTATGATCAAATGTGGGGTTCTCGTCCACGTCGTATTCACAACCTGGGCAAGATGCCCTGGAATGAGGCCAGCAAAGTGCCATCGCTTTCTATGTGGTTCCACGACATGCGTCCCTTCTACTCCTGCTGTTACTGGCAGGAGGAGCAATCTGTGGGCTGCGAAACCTATCGTTTTGAGCGTCGTCCTTCGCAGGATTGTGTGGCCTACCAGCCACCTGGCATTGCTGGCGTCTTTGGTGATCCCCATTTAATTACTTTCGATGGCAGTGCTTATACCTTCAATGGGCTGGGTGAATTTGTTCTGGCTCGCAGCACAGATCAAAGCGAACGCTTCGAGGTTCAGGGTCGCTTCCAGCAGCTGCCTCCCAATTACTATGGTCAAGTGATGGCTACTCAGCTGACATCAATTGCCATGCGGGGTAATACCACAACGACAATTGAGGTGCGTCTGCGTCCGTTGCATGCTCGCTGGCGTTATCGTCTGGATGTCTTGGCTGATGGACGCAAGGTGTACTTTGATCGCGAGAGCTTGAAGTTCCAGCACTTCGATGGTGTTTCTGTCTATACTCCCACTTTTCTGCTCAACCAGAGCCAGGTTGTGATTCAGTTCGATGCTGGCATTGGTGTGGAGGTTGTCGAGAACGAAGGATTCCTGACGGGCCGTGTTTTCCTGCCTTGGAAGTTTATAGTAAGTCAAGCGATAAAAGTTAATGAAAATATATTCTTATTGTCTTTCCACTTAGAATAAAACGTCTGGATTGTTTGGCAATTGGAGCTTTAATCCCATGGATGACTTTACGCTGCCCAATGGCCAAGTGGCCTCACTCAACCTGAACGATCAACGCAGCATCTACAACAACTTCGGACTTAAATGGATGCTCACGGATCGGGATGTGCCCAATGTGGGTGCAGCGTTGTTCACACGTGAATTTGGCAGAATGGCTAGCTACTATTCGAATGCCACATTCCAACCGAACTTTGTAATGGATCCAGTTGATTTCCTGCCATCGAATCGTAGCTACGATCTGGAGAGAGCGGAGGAGCTGTGTGGCGAGTGTTCACAGTGTCAATATGATTATGCGATGACATTGAATCGAGATCTGGCGCACTTTACCAAAAACTACTATGACAGTTTAGTTAATATGCAAGCGGAGAATGCCAAGTGAGTAATGAAGTAACCTCTCAATTTTACAGCTGCTCAATCTTTATTGCCTTACAGACGTGTTGTATCCTGTGGTGTGCTTCAAACACCTCGCTTTGGTCGCAAGCTCAGCTTTGACTTTATGCCTGGTGCCAAGGTCGCCTTTGAGTGCAATGAGGGTTTCATTCTGGTTGGCGATCAGCGTCGTGAGTGCCTCTCCAATGGAATGTGGAATCTGCCCGAATATGGTTATACCGAGTGTCTGCGTAAGTTGTTTATTTATTTGAAACTTAGGGGTCATTCTTGAGTATCCTTGCTGACCTATTTTGTTTTGCCCTGTTGCTGTTATTGTTGCCTTGTGTACTATAGGTGAGGTGTATTACACGCGTCGGGTCGCTTTCATTGCAATTGGCATTATCGTACTCGTTATATGCCCATTGATGCTGTGCATCGTTTGCGGTGTCTATCGCTATCGTCAGAAGCAGCTGAAGGAGGATCCCCACTGGCAGATGACCTTGCCACGTTCCCGTGCTGGTTCCACACGCAATTTGCGGACGTTGAACTATGATCCGGAGGACGATAGCGATACCGATGCGAGCACATTGAAAAAAAGTAGGTCCTACGATAAAGTATATCGCACGAACGAACCATTACCGGGCAAACCGCAAATTGATTTTCCAGCTAAGAAATGGGATCTGGATATGAACGATGACAACGATGTGACATCATCGGAAGGTAGTGATAATAGAACTAGCACAAAACTAGCCAAGGACATTTCCTACATTAATCAAACTAACCGAACAGGTGAGAAACCGAAGCAGTCCGGCCGACGATCTCTCCGCTCCGCCTCCGGCACCGAACTAGACGAACAGGGTCGCCCCGTCCACCCCGCCGAGGACGATGATGACTTCGATGAGGCCGATGTCCACACTGGCGTCATGCATCCAGCTGGCTATCATCAGCCGATGTCACCCGAGGAGGCCGACCATCTGCACCAGCAGCAATACAGTCCAACGTTCAGTGGCGTCGATAGTCGCACAAGTGCCGCCAGCTCCATTAACTATACTCCACAGTCTGCGGCACAGAATCGCTTTGGAGGCGTGCCCGTGTTGCCCAACAACACGCAATATTACAATAGGCCGCCATCGGGTGTGCCACAAGCGAATACAACAACAACTGCCACGCCCATCAGGATGGCGCCCACGCTTCCCGGCGCACAGCTGACACAGGATAGCGGTCTGCCTTCCCCCCCGCTACCGCTGGCCACATCGCCAACGCCTTCCGTGCAAAAATCCACAGAGGTTTAGGGACACACAAAAACAAACATCACACCCTTCCCCACCTTCACATCGCCTTCTATGCACAGGCTACAAAGTTCAAATTTGTATAACTAAATTCATATACACATATATCGTACACATACATATATTTACTTTTATAATTATTATTGTATAGCTTTGTTTAACTTTTGCTAATTGCCCCACCTGTCGTCATTTTTGCTGTTGTTGTTTCCATGACCTTGCTGCAAATACATTCATGCTAATAGCCCAACAAACAATACACACGCACACACATAATGTTATTACTACTATTTAATAAACTCGCCAAAAATCCATAATCATGTTTTAACAAAGTTTGTTTGTTTGCCAGCGATTTTCATGTATTTTGTGAATTGTAAAGTTTCATCATTTTATCAAATAAAAAACCTTGTTAATAGTATTTAATATCTCTCTATGTTTTATCTATACATATATAGCGTGCTCGGATAATGCCAATTGTTACATGAAAGTTGACACTTCGCTCACACAAATTGCCAAAAGTTATTGATTTAAAATTCTGTCAGATTGCAAAAAAGATATTACCTGCTTTAATGCTAACCAGCGAAAGCCTGTCAATTTTCTGTAATGATTTGCATAACGAGCAATGCCAAATTGCATTCCCAATTTACACTCTGCAACACATGTAAAGTTATTCAGATCTTAAAACAATAATATATGGTTTTTGCTTTAATACTTTTCTAGAACTGATGATGATTTTTGGAATTTAGTTTCTTAAAGGCTTAAAACTATCACTTACCATATTTCTATATATGTACATACCTAAAAGTAGCTTCAATATCATGTTGCTTAGTGTAATTGTGCATTTGCAGTGCAAAGAAAATGCCACGAAATTTATAACGAAGCAATAGGGCCAGAGCCAAAGACATTAATCTTGAGCCAACTGTCACGTGCTTTGGTGGCGCCCTGGACGCAGCCATGACACGCCCCGTTGCCTTCCACCCACTGCCCACTGCCCACCCACACACACTTTGCCACGCCCCAATAGCAAATGTATTGTGTGCATTACGCTGTTGTCAATCAATCTTGAGCAAATTGATGGACAAGTTGCCGTTACTTACACTTACAAGTGTGTGTGTGCCTGTGTGTGTGTGTGTGTGTGAGGGTGAGTCGGTCGTGTATCTGTACAAGTGTGTATATTTGTGTGTGGGTGGATTGTCTGTCAGGGCTTTGAAGCACTCTCCCAATGACAGTTGCGCTCAAAAGTAGGCAACAAATGGATTGCCCGAATGCTTGATTAATTTATGAAATACACTTTTGCAAAATGGACAAATAAATAAAACACGTGTCCTCACTACGCTTTGTCACCTTCCATTTTGTGTGTGTGTACACTATATTTTTGTTATTTCCAGGTCACGAAGAGCATGCGGCACGCGTGGCAAGCATCTCGCTGGGCATGGTTCTGCTCATTGTGATTCCCAGCCTGCTGTTGCTCGTCTGCGGTGCAAACTATTGGATACGCGAACGAATTGCCAGGGAGGAGGCCGAGGCAGCCGAGGCCCTGCTCCCCAAACGGCCCAAGCTACGACGACTGAGGGATGCGAACGGAATTGTCAACGAACATGGGGAATGAGCGGATTTGATTAGCTCGTTAATGAGGCATATAATGCAAATCGTGTGATGGGATTCCTTTCGCTATGTTTGGTTGTGTGAACTGCTCTTAGGATTAAAATGTTAGGCTATGTACAGTATTTGAAACTTAGTTGTAAAGTGACATTAAATGTTGAACAAAAATAAAATTAAAGTATAATCGCATTAATGTGGAATTTAATTCGTTGAGAATTATTTCTTTAAAAAAGTTCTGATTAAAGTTTTGCTGAAATGAGTTTAAGGTTATGCAACACTGCTTTGAAAGAACAAGATATCATCATTCAGGGTTCAATTAGATATTTTATTTATGTATAGTGTTTTGGTTACATATATTTATGCATGTATACATATATATTTATCATAATTTTTAACATATTTAACATTTACACATTACAGAGAGCAAGACAGAGAAAGAAAGCGAGAGCGACAGAGAGGGAGAGACAGAGATTGAGATGCAGAGAGTTAGGTAATAGAGAAAAAGAAGAGACAGTGATTTATTTCAGCTTAACTTTTCGTAATTTACAATTATCATTTTAACTTGTTTTGAACTCTCAAATCTGCTCCCAACTATGTAAAATACTTTGCAACAAACAAACAGCTCTTTTTTCAATCTTACAGTAAACTTTCAGCGGAACATTAAAGTATCTAATAGATGCATCTTCTTTGTTTTTGTGTCGTAGTATTTCTCTTCATATATATTGTTTTGTATGTTGATTTCTATAGCTGTGATTATACTGTTTCTCATATTTGATACTGTGTGATTATAATGCTGAGGGAATACACATTGGGTTGTTTGTTTATTATTATTACTTCTTTTAGATTATGTGATGGCTTAAAAACTATAAAGCTATTTCAGTTGTTTAAGTATAGTACTCGTAGAGATTTGTCTTCATAACACTTACATATATGTATATTGCCAGATTGCTGAATAAATTTACATCGAATTTCACAAGCAATCTTTTTTTTATGGTATATTTTTTAGATAGTTCCGTGTGAACTTGATTCTTTGGTATTTTTTTTTGTTAGTTTAAGGATGTTATTTAATATACTGGAATTTTAGTTGCTGTAGACATTACATTCATTTGTAATATATATATTTGGTATTTTTTGTTGGTTAGTTTTTGTTATTTTTGGTGCGGTTGAGTTTAGCTAACATTTTGTTTTCTGGTCAATAAGCCCTGTATAGAAGTTGTGCAATGCTGCTCTGTGAACTCTGCAATAGATTGAGAGAGAAGTAAGCTTCTCTCCTATTGATCAGATACTATACTACAGCTGGTTTGGTGCCTTTTTGTTCTGGTATACTTAAGTATTTACGAGTTTCGCTTAATTAGAGTCCAAAAACATTTGTGGATTAGAATATTTGCCTTACATGGTTTTTACTCATAGATAATTTATACAGTTCTTGTTCATATGAGTTTGATTTTTTTTTTTTTAGCATATCGAAAAGAATTTTAGCATACATTTTAAATACTTATGTAAATTAGTATGAGTAGTGCCTACATAAATTACATCTATAGTACAAAGCACAAAAAGTTCAGCCTAAGAAACCATCACAAAGTAGAAAAATAAATATTAACCACATCTTGATTTTTATTCACAAACACACAAAAAGCCTTGACGAATACAAATATTTAACTCATTTTCATATTTTATACAGGTAAAACTTTCACACACACACATACACACTCTACTAACTAATTGCCACGTACAAGTAGTTACAGCTTGGGGTCCTTAACATTTCTGATTCCTGCAAAAAGAGAAAGATATTGCTTTAGAAATGAGAATTTTATTTACATTCACTATATATAAATGCGGCCTTCTGCAAATGAAAAGTTCATAAACTTTTTTAGCTTGGCCATAAAATGCGGTTGAATAAAAAATCAAAGCCAAAAGACGACGTCGACGCCTTATATAATATATTTGCGCTTCATTGGGTTTTGTTTGTTTTGGTTTCTGGCTTTTGTTTTGCCTCTTTTTTCTCAACACGCTGTACCCTTTGAAAAAGTGTGTGAGCTAGGGTGTGTTCAAGTTTTGAAACTGTTTGTGACGGCCAAGAACAACAATTTAAGAGATTACCAAGGTTGATTTGGGTTACATAAAGAGAAACTTAAACAGTGGGTAAACAATATTTATTTTCAGATTTATTTAATGATTTAAATAAGTATTTTCATAGTCAAACTTAGCCAACTTTCTTATTTTTTTGTTACCTATTGCCCTACCTCTTTTGGCTTCTATGCGCTTACAATTCAATTTTAACCCTTAACGGCCAATTACGCTGCCAAGCCAAGCCGAGTGAAGCCAAGCCTAGCCTGGCCGGGCTAACAGTGTCAATGTCAAAGTTGAAACCTGGCCCGCAATGTGGCAACTTTTGTTGCCTGCTCGTTTTGTATGCCAAATGCGTTGGCCGGGCCAAAACAAACTACAAAGGCGTAAAGCAAGTTTTGATTGCCAAAAAAAAAACAAGTTCAAACGTAGCCGTATAACGTTATCTTTGTTTACGTCTGTCTCGTTGTCTCGACTGTCAGCCGTATAGAAAATTAAAAATTGCAATCACGTAGAGTTTCACTAGAAAGTCTGAGGGAAACGCGAACGAACGAAAGCTCAAAGGTCTGCCAAGAGACGATTATTTATAACGTTAGCTGACGATTTTTATGTGTTTAGTCTTTTTCTTTATTCTCACTCTCGACAATCTCCTGTGGTTAGACGGGCCAAAATGCAAAATGTTGGGAAAGTGCTGTGAGCTTTTAGGCTGTGAATGAAACTGGAGGTGTAACAAATGTGTTGGCGTGAGTGGAAAAGTAAAAGGCAACTCAAATGAGAACATTAAGTGTCAGGGTCTTATATGTTATGTTTATATATTAAGTAATTGTGAATATTGTTTAAGAAATGAGTTTGGAACTCTTGTTTCTTAAAATCACGCAACCATCTCTAATCTAATCTTTAACATATAAATTCAATTAAATGCGAAAAACACTGCATCTTTATGTGTTTTTGTCGAAGGCAGAGTGTGTGAAATAAATTGAGCGTTTAAAGCTTAAAAGCAGCAACAGCATGACAATTGCAATTTCGAAGGCGATACAAAGGCGTGGTCCAAGAGCGGGGCAGTCACTGATTGTAATTGCACATGCATGTAAACCGTAAGCCGTTGACAGGATAACACACACACACACACACACACACACACAGGCACGAAGACAGAGTGACACGCTAAGCAATTTAACAATTTTACAGACAATTAAACAACAACATGCTTGGGGTCATTTCGAACGGTGTGTGTGTGTGTCCTTCGGGCTGAGCTTGTCATTGGAATTGACTGGCCGCTTGGCTACTTGGCTAAAATGTGCTTGGGCTTGAGCTTGGCCCAGGCACACATAAACTATCGATTAGTTTAATGCGCAAAAATAGCAGCAAGTGGCTTGTGGCACTTTTGTTTTGGAAGGGCGGACAGGCGGACAGCTCAGGACAGCTAAAGGCTTACCAGCTGGTGGACACAGCAGTACTCGGTCTACAAACAAATTGAATTAAAATTGTAAATATCACAACACATACACTCTCTCTGGCGCGAACTTTATGGCCCACAAATCAAATGCACAAGCCAAGCCCTGTTGTTGTTGTTCAGTCCGTCTTTCTGACTGCTGTGTTGCACTGGGCTTTAGTTCTCTGCCAAATGTTGCGCATACGCTCCGTTGCCCACATAAGTCTGTCTGTTTGTATAGCTGTAAACGCTGTGCATGTCGTGTGCACAAAATCGTGGCGTTAAAAGGATAACAAAAGCTGCCCTCAATGTTGCTGCTGATGTTGATGTTGGGGGCGTATTGCTTTCTACATACATGCTATTTTGTTGTTGCTTCACAATTTTACAGCTTTTTTTTGTTTTTCTGTTTCGTGGAAAGCGCATTTGTTCGCAAACCTTACTCACGCTCCATTTGTGGCCCTGAAAACAAAAGGCAGCCGTGAATGAAGGATAATGCATTCACACAACATTCTATATGATATTGTTTTGCAATATTAAATCGGAAATTGCTTTGGACTGCTACCCACTTGAGAATAGAAAAGTTATTTCGGCTCGTTGAGCTAGCTGTTGCTTCTGTTTTGTTTTTGTTAGATGGCAAAGGCAATTTTACATATTTGTTGAGCAATTAAGCAATTAGTTGTCTATTTTTGAATAAGGTGAAAATGTTATAGTTCTTCTTCTTGTTCTTTTAAGCTGGGAATGTAAAATGTATGCTCTTCAAGCTATTAAGTTATCTGAGAATGTTACGATAAGAATTTAGAACTGCTTTTTTTTCTCGTTGAGAATTTATTTATTTATTTTCTCACTAAAATTTGGCAATATTTTGTGACACCTCAGAAAGTTAGCAGGAAAAAGCCATTAACACTTCTTCTTCTTTGTCTTCGACTATGATCTATACATGTATTTTTAACAAATTATTTTGTGTCCAGTTTTGTGAATTTATGAACAAAAAGATATGTTTTTTGGTGTTGGCCTTGCTTTGAGATTATGTTAGGTGGTTACTGGTCAAAAAACACACATAGAAAAATATTTTTATGTGACTAATTCTGTCATTTTGTATACTAACATTCAAATTGTGCTCAGTGTATAGCTGCGAGCATGGCACAAGCTAGCATTACATTTGCAAAGCCAGGCCAAAATTGAAGAGCATCTGTGTTCAATTAAATATGCTAAGCTTGAATCAAATTGATTTGTTGTAGGCTACACATTTTGGGAACGCATTTCGATTTTGGCTTCGCTTGCAACGTGCCGGGTGTGTGAGTGTGTGTGGTAACTGTGGCAAGGGGGCAGGGGCGAACAACTAAGAAACGTTGCATGCCACAATGACAATGTATGCAAATGAAAGGCGTCTGTTTGCCAACGCAGTCTGTCTATCTGTCTATCTGTCTGTTTGCCAGCCTGAAAAAGGCAAAGGGGTGAAAGTGGGGGAAAGCGGTTCAAGTGGGGCGTTTAGTTAATGTTGTTGTTAAATTGTGCATTGTGTGTGTGTGTGTTTGTGTTTGTGTGTACTTTAGTCAGTTTAGCTTGTTTGTTTGTGTTAGTGTTTGTGTGTTTGCGGGCGCTTTAACTTTAATTGAAATTAGTGCTGAGTTTTCGATTAAGTCTCGACTTGATTGTTTGGACAGGTTCACTTTGCTCGTTAGATATGTATGTGTATATGTGTTTCTAGGCCCCTATTTATCTTGGTAAAGACTCGATTTACATTTGCGACAGGTTGACAATTGCCATGGGGAACTTAACTTTGATGTACTACTTTTTTTATGGCACTGGGACTAGACACTTGTACACTTTGAGGGACATGTCTATAAGCCCAGGCATCATTTATTAATGACAGAGATGAGACCATAAAAAGTTTGAGACTGCTGCTGCTGCACACGGAAAAGTGGCAATAATCAAATAGCAAAAGTTTCAGCAACTAGCCACATGACCAAAACTTTGCTAGTGGCCTAGGAAGGACTCCAAAGTAACCGTAAAAGCAGCGGCCTATAGTTTTCTGTTTGCACAAGGTAAGCAAAAGGGCAAAAGTTGAGGGATCTGTCTCAACTGAAAAATAAAAGAAATAAAAATAATTCAATAAAAAAGTTCTTGTGCTTTCTCCTGAGCCCTTGGCATTTTTGGTGTTTTACCAACGAGAATTTCAAGTGTGACAACGTGCGAATAATTTCTATTAAAATGCGCACCACATGTTGGAAGAAGTTTGTCGCCACTTTTTGCTGCTGCTGCTGATGGCAACCCTTTTTTCTTTTTAACTCACACTAATTTGTGCATCACACACACACACGCGGCGTATGCGTAATTGTTTAGTCTCTGCTGTCGCCTGTTTGACATATAACATGTCACACGCCTGAATGTATATTCAGCGCCGGAAGCAGCTTCGGAGCACATTATCCTCATTGACATAGCCGTTGTCAGCAGCATTCACGTTAGACTTATTATTATCTGGCTAAACTTTTTGCCTTGCTACATTTTTTTTTGTTGCTTTTTTTGTTCGCTTTTTAACGTTAATATGCATTGTTCATAGACATTTATGATGATAAGGGGATATTAGCTAAGTGAAGGAGCTTATGTATGAAATAATTATTTTGAATGATACGAATGTGTTTAAGCATAAACGTAATTTTATAGAGGAATGTTTAATTTATTTTCTCGGCCCTAAAAATTAAAATTTTAACGAATGCTACTGAAGGGTATCTACTTGCCATTTTGGCCGCTTACTGTTCTTGGCCTACTGTTTACTTAAGCTCATAACTAGCAGGCTTTTGCCTCTGACATTTTGTCGTCGTCGGCTCATCGCAATCATAATTTCCATCTTTATGAATTTTTAATGAGAAAAAACCAACTCGAACTGGATGGAAAACGACGCAGCAGCAGAAGAAGAACGCGATGTGGAAAGTGGCTAAAGAAGAAAAAGACGCTTAGCACGAGCAGCGCACGCCTGTCACTTGCAATTTGAACTAAATATTTTATGAGGCTCGCACGCAACGGCCTTGAAAAAAAGGGCAGGATGCCATGGCCACAATCAGACCCACACAGTCAGAGTCATGGTTGGAGTCTGGGACAGGCAGGCATCGAGCTGATGCTGTATTTAGTTAGGCAAATATTTATTTGATTGGTTTCGGGATTTGCATTTGTGTATTTGAAATGTAAGCGACGCGAACAGAAAACCAAATTGTGCGAAAAAATATGTAGAAAATACATATTATATAGTATATATTTATTGATGGATGTGCTTGTGCGGAAATGTAAAGAAAACATACATATACAACTCTTAAACAGTCCAAAGATGATAAATGAGGGTTGCCAGCCACACAGGCAGACCTAATTAAGAGCTCGTTAAAGTTTTTTTTCAAGCTGCAGCAACAGGACAAAGCATCCTGATTGGAATGCAGTGAATGATGAATAAGTGAATGCATTCACTTAAATTAATTACAACTCAAGAGACCTCTTATTACTTTCAAGGCAAATCGAAATGCCATAAAAAATAAATATTACTCAAGAGCTTAAAGGCAATACAAATAAAAAAAAAGTGATGACAAAAGAAAAGCAGCAAGAAAAACAACCTGAGGCAACATCCTGCACAAATAAGCCGGATGTAAAGTATAAATAAAGGCTAAATAGAAGAAATGAAGAAAAATTATTAGAGAAAACGTGCAGCTGCTGCGGGGCTCTAAAGAATAGGGGTTTGGGCTAGGGTTGGTTTTAAGGGTGTGCGTTGGGCAACCGGATGCTAAAAGCAGACAGTGTGACAAAAGTGTTGCAGGAATTTGACCGAAGCAACGAAGCATATTTAATATTCTCTAAAGGGCGTTAGCAAATATAAAAATAAGGTTTTAAGGGTTTGAGGAATTTTGTTTGACTTGAATAAAAATTGTTTTGATTTTAATTTTACAATCATGCCATGCAAAAAATAAGGCTTTTTTAAATCCCCTTAAAACACATTTCGATCTAAGAACAGGACATATCAAAATCCCTACAAAAATCTCTAAAGACCTTAATTTTAAGGACCTGTCCTGTTTTGCATTCGTTATGAATGCAAATGAGCTGCTTGACCCGAAAAAAGAAAAAGACCCAAATAAGATTTATAATGAATTTAAGAAATGTGCTTGGCAAACATTTCGTTTACCCTTTTAATTATTATTGCTAGGCAAATAAATAAATAAATAGGACAGCAAAAACAGAACATGGCGACATTTAATCAATGTTAATCCATTTCTAACGAGGCATCGTTAGGGACACACACACACACACACACACACACAATAATATAGAAAATGCCTGCCACTTGTATGGATGTCATCATCATCAAAATGCCTTTCCAACTTGCAAGTCATCAAATTGCATTGTTGTTGTTTTTGTTCTATGTTGTTGTTATTGTTATTGTTAGCATTTAACGATAATGTGCGCATATCGAGGCCATAAACAGACATTGAGAGCTAATATAAAATTGGCAAAGCCCACAAGCAGTTACCCCAAAAAAACATTTTCAAACAAATCTGTATGCAAGTCTATAAGCAGCTTGCTTTCTCTTTCACTCTTTCTCTGAAAGTATCTGAAACTGTATCTGTAACTGGGTATTTGTGGTATCTCTTTCTGGTTCACTGTGTGGGCGTTTAATGTGACTCGCTTTACCTCAATGTCATATACATTAACAAAGTTTTGGACTTCAAATATAAACTTTAATAACATTCTGGCGAGGGTCGTCACTGCACAATTGAGAACAAGAGTTATTCTCTATGAGATTGCTAACGTTTCGATAATTGCATTTGCGTGTTAAACAAGTGTCAATGATTGTTGAGATGATTGCTTGTCAATGACTTGGATGAAAATATATTAGAAACTAAGGCCAGTACAGCTTAAGCAGCATAACTTTAACTTTAACTTTTTAAATTAACATATTTGGAAGCTTCTTTCCGCTTTTGTTCCTAACTTCTCAAGCCACCCTCGCTCATCTACATGTGTATATCAGCAGCAGCAGCCTTTCTGCTTTTGCGGTTGTTTGTTTATGCCAAATATTTGATATGAAAATATGTGTTAAATTCTAGGCTTTCATGCTCTTTCTTTCTGGCACCCAGCTAAGCTCAGTGTGTTGTGGTCTTTTTTGGTGATATAGAAAGATATATGTATATATAGTTTGCTTGCAGTAGCATCAACAGCAACAGCCACAGCAGCTAGCCTAACTTTTGTAAACAAAAAGAACACACACACACAAAATGAATGCAAACAATTCGCTTGGCGCTGTTGACAATCCTTTAGCTAGCAACCTCCGATAAGTATGCTACAAAATGTTGGAGGCTCAGACTTGGAAGCTACTGAAGGGGAGGATAAATATATATATGTGTTTAACTGTTTGCCTTATTATGGCTTTTATATTGAGTTGTTTTGGACTTATCTAGTTTACTGCAAAAGCACAGAGAGAGAGAGAGGCTTAAACAAACAACAAAAGCAACAACAACATCACAGTGAGCAAGTGCCATGAAACTTGTTCAGGATGTGTTTCTTTTATGTGCGACATAAAATCCTTGTTTAGAGTTCTCAACGACAAACATTTTAACTAATGGCAAATGCCTAGCGAGAGATAAAAGTATGTTTGGGCATAGTAAATGATACATAATGCTAATTCAGCTTGAACAGATACTCGGTTTTGATTTATGCAGTACAAATAAGCGTTGTAAATATGCCATAAATTACGCATACGCAGCGTAATCGCTGTAAAAAATGTAAATCATTGTGCAAACTAACTTCTGTGTGAGTGTTAGTGAGCGTGTTGCTCAATCGAAAGTGTACAAATGGGTATAGAATATTTACATAAATTACCTTTTGCGCAACGTTCCAACGATGCGGATGCCAACTTCTGCTGTTGCTGCTGACTTTTCTCCTTTTGCACCGCAGGACAATTGCAGGCCAAGACAGGATAAATACAATGCCATAGAAATGAAGTGGTTAAGTGGCCAGGACACACACGCACACACACACAGGGTACATACACACACACAGTATGCTAGTTTACACATAGATTTTTCTTCTTTTACATCATGATATTTGATTGCTTGTGCATTTCCTATGCATCCTTTGACGTCGCAGGACCCGCCGACGAAGTACGTGAGACACTCGCATGCTGCCCCATTGCCAGTCGCTGCGTTGTTGCCGTTGGCGTTGTCGGTTGCAGCAGCGGCGAATCGAGACTGCCATTGCCACTGGCTGTGTTGCTGGTGGCACGTGTCAGGAACCAGCAGTCCATCGGTGTCGGCTTGCCCTTCATAATGACCGGGCCGCGGTACTCCAGCTGAAAAGACTCGTCCTGGTTGATCTCCTGGCACAGCAGCCTGCAACAAAGATAGCAAAAGTTTAGTTGCAAGTTGCAATTTGCAGCATATGATTAAAGGCACTTGCGTGCTGTTACTGCTGCTTCTGTTACTGGCTCAGAATGCACGCAGAGATTTAAATTATGACCAATTCGTATTGGCAATGCATCCGACCCCTCCCCCTCAAGCTGATGAAGGCGTGGCTAAGCCACGCAGGATACAATTGGCAGCAATTTATTACACAGCACTTGGCTAATGTATGTCCTCCTAGAGACACACTTAGAGTAACTTAAGTGCCAACTGGGGAAATAAGTGCTAAATGATTTGCCAAGAGCTGCACTTACTGTATAATTTTCTTAAAAATATTAAAAGGCAAGATTTTTATAGCTTATTAACGGTAGGAAATAAAATTTGTAAGCATATTTTATTTCAATAATTTTGGTAGTTAAATGTATTAAAATCTTATAAAAAGCACCTTGAGAGCTGTTAAATTGTATTGCCTTAAACTTTATTTACTTATCGTAGCCAATTGTAATTACTGTTTTTTTTAATAACATATGTAATCATTTTGCTGGCATTGCACATTCATTTTATTTATTTCCTGACATAAATGTATGCATTGTATGTGTTACCAATCGAATTTATTACACATTTTGCCATTATTCACCCAACCTTTCAGAGCATATTATTAAATTTGTCTGGCTGCAAGTGCAGAGAGAAAGCGCTTGTTGCGGTCGCATTTCCGTTTCCGTTTCATGCAGCCACAACATTTTATGTAAATACCCCAGACAATACTCTATGCATATACATATGTGGGCTTGTGCGTGTGGGTGTATGGATGATATGCTTGATTATTGTGCTCAATAACTGATTGCGTTCGCATTTAATTCAATTTATTTGCCACTTTTACAGCGAGCACCTTTTGGCCACAAATTTAATAGGTCGGTTTTAAAATAAATTTGAATGTCAGGTTCAAGGGACTTAATAATGCATTTTTATCGAACACCTGCATCTCAATTTTTCTTCTTTTATATACCCTAAAGGCAGTGAAAGTTGGTTATTATGGCGCAATCCTGTGATATACAGAAGAATATCTGAAAAATTACTTTCCTTTCTTAATTTTTTCATACCTTATGTGATCACTTTAAACCTCACTACAGGGTATCCCCAGGTCCAGCTATCATAACCAACTCCTTCATCCTCATTAGTGTTTATTCAACTGATTAAAGAAAAGCATTCAGATGAATTGAATGGTTTTAATTAATGCTCATTTTAAAATTCACATTAACTCTTTGTGTTATTGTCCAAGTAAATATTTAAGATATCGTTGAACAATGAACGCGTACAATATAAATATTTTATCTCGGTAATTGATGTACAAACGTTTAACATTCTGACCTAACAAATAAATACTTGCATGAATGGCAAATATTTGCCAAAGTGTTATATGCTTAACTGCATACAATAACTTTTGTGAAAGCGCATGCATAAAAAGGCAAAAATATATTCAAGCAGAAAAAGCATGGAATGATTTTCAACAACCGCAATTTAATTGACATATGCAAATAAACAAAAATGTAAGCCACACAAAAAAGAAATGAATAAAAAGGATTTTTAGTTCGTGGTAAAAAACAGCAATTAAATTCATACTCAGAAAAAATTAAATGAAAAATGCTCACAAGCATTTATTTTTTATTGCTGATAGATCTATGATTAATTGAGATGATTTAAGTTTAAGTCTCTTGTGGTTTTTTATATTTATGGTTTCCTTTTCATACAGAGCTTAGGAATTATCACACTTTTTAGCATTTTCTTTAGCATGTAAAAGTATGCTTGAAAAATGTATTCAATATGTTACACATTTTGGTAATAAAATAAAATGCCTCTGGCAAGCATACAAAAAAACATTTTTTATCGTGATGAATAAATTGAAAATGTGTGTTTTTAATTCAATTGATGTTTTTACGACGCACGTGTGTGTGTGTGTGTGTGCTTGCGTGGGTGTGTAATGTAAACATTTACAAGTGCTTATCAATTACGCACTTTGAGCAAAAACAAACTGAAATTCTGTGTAAACTGAAAATCACCAAGCAAAATACCCGGAGACAGAGAGAGCGAGAGAGGCAAAGCGAATGAGAGCTCAACACTGCGTGAGCGTGGGTGAGAGAGAGAGCTGTGTGTGGAGAGGCAGAGAGTGTGGGAGAGAGTAAGCAGGTAAAAACAGCTGAGAAATTGTGTGTTTTTGAAAACATTATTTTGTTGTTTTGGACACGCTCTTCAGTTGGTCGGCGTCTGTTGAACAGCGCGAATTTCTGTATATTTTGCAAGGTGAATTGCATCAGTTATTTATGAAATTTCCATGCAAATTATTGGTTGAAAGTACTATCAAGTGACCGGCTAAAAATAAACAATTGAATTTTAGCTCGTTCGTGTGGTAAACAAACACCTGTTGGCTGGCTATAAAAAAAACGATGTAAACACTATGATGTGATTACGAAGTAAATTACGTTTTTTCTAACATGGTTTTTGCTTGATTGCATTTTGTTTTTTAATGCATTAATCAAATGAAAATATATAGTTGAATATAGTTTGTTTGTGTTTGATAGTTGTTTGTTTTTGCGTACACATTGCAAATGTTTTTTTTTTTTTTTTTTTTTTGGCGTACACAACGTTGCCAGCATGAAAAAAATCAATAAAGAGAGCACACAAGCAGAGAGGGAGCGAAAGTATTCTGCCACCTTATAACGCTCTCTCTCTCTCAGTGTGGTTCACCCTCAAGCAAGTTCCTTTCATGTTTCAAAATTTATTCGCTTCTGCCTGTGAAACTTTGTTTAACGGATTTTTTGTGCGTTTTGAATTTTGACTGTGGAACTAACAGCAATTAGTTTTGAAAATTGAATAAAAGTGTTAGATTTGATTTGTGAAATTGTGTCATGTTTTCACAGTTGCTTCTGGCATTGCAGCAGTGGATAAGTCAATTAAAACGGCAATTGGCTTCACTTTGGCTGCCTTCATTGTCACGCTATTTGTACGGCTTCCGGCCATTGGTAGCGCCACGAGCCACCAGCCGAGCCAGTTACCAGCGCTGTGGCAAGGCACCACGTCGCCAACTGGTCATGGACTACATCTTCGAGTGCTTTTTCAATGACACCTTTGAGCATATCACACGCAATGGACTGCAGGATCGACAGTCACGTCGCAATGTCCTCGATCACCTGAGCGCCATTATCAAGGGCTGCAGTGAGGGCCAGAATGAGCAGACATCTGAGGTAGCCAGCTTGGCTGTGGTTGCTGCCTTGCGCTATCATCGATTGGCCAAGGCGGACAATGGACAGGTAATTGATTTTTAATTATAGAGTCAATGTTTTGTTTGTGGCTTTGCTATAAGAAGATTTCTAACTTATTTCTTGCCAACAATTTACTAAACTATTTTTAGTAGATTATCCAAGCAGCTTTAAGGCTTCCAACATTCGAAAAATGTTCTTGCCTTATTTTATCTAAGTAGTCAAAGTAGTCATTTTGCCTAAGAAAAAATTTGCATTTAAAACCAATTTTTATTCAAAAATGTATTTTTGTGAGCATCTGTGCTGCAAAAACATTTTTGAGATTAAATGCTTATGGCGCATGTTCATAAAAATATATGTATGTATGTAAATAAATCCTGTTTAATTTCAATGTAATTTGTGTAGCACATGTGGCTCTGGTCAAAATCCTTTTGCAAGCACTTAATTTAAATTTTAAACTTGACACAAGTAGATATAAAAGAGTATCTTTCTCTTTCTCTCTTTCTTGCTAGGTCTGCCTCATGGGAAAGTATCACAACATTTTGTATATTGCGTTGCGCACCTGTTGGGATTGGGGAGTACGCGACTCTGAGGTTGTTGTACAGCTGCTGGGTAAGTCAAAGGCACTAACTAAATAATTTAATGCCACACACACACACACACACACACACAAACATACATATGTTTGAGAAAGTGTGTGTGCTTTGGGCCATGTCCTTTTGTTTTGCATATTTTAATGAATTTGACAACATCGCATTAGATTATAACACTCTCAGTTATGGACGCGCAGGAAAAACTCACACGAATCTCATTTAATCACGTGTTTTTGCTAATTGCCAGCGTGGAAATTGCGTTAAGGTGTAAAAGGCGAAAGTTCTGCTAATGCGGCAGCAGCTGCTGCTGCTTCTTGTTGCATCGTAAAACTTGTAAAGTGCCTTAAAGTGTTGCAAGTTATTTGGGCCATGCCTCCAGTGGCTGCGTGTGTGTCTATGTTGCCTCTAATTAAAATGCTGCGTAAAACTTGACAGCCCAAAGACTGACGGAATTTATAGTATGCCAGCGCTCTGGGCTGACTACACTTTGTGAGTGTGTCGAAGTGTGTGTTTGTAGGTGTGTGAAGGTGTTTCTGTAGCGTTAAATTCTTTTGCTCAAAGGGTAAACGTGTATGATTGCAGTTTCTATCAGCTTTACGACACTGAAACTAAAGACTTAAAAATTCAAAAACATTTTCTCAAGACTTGAACAGTTTTAAAGCCACAGTTATACAAAATAAAAAGGTAGTATTTAAACGATTTTCAAAAGCAATTAATTATTTAAGTGCCACTGCCTGTGATTTACAGTTAAAAAGTCACTGTCAACTGATTAAAAATGTTATTTCCCCCTTGTTCTCAGTTGGCAGTTGACTGGCAACAGAGTATTGCGCTGTTGGTTACATCCGACTTTAACGATTTCACTTGCATTTTTTTCTCTTATTCCGGTATCAAGAATTTCCGCGCGTGCAACAGCAGCAGTCAAAATGCTACAACTACTCTCTGCAGCACCTTCCGCTTTATGTGGCTCAGGGCTCACATTTGGAGCCCAGTTATGGCCAGCAGCAGCAGTTAGCTCGAGACTTGCTCGTTTATCCAAACACAGCGACTTTTTTTGTTCTTTTTACTGCTGACATTTTGGGAGCTTCCGTTGCGCGTTTGCCGTTGCCGCTGCTGTGACTTCATTTTGTGGCAACAGCCACATCCTGTATGCGTGTTGCCAAAAAAACAAAAAAAAAGCAGAAAACGGTTGGCAACAAGTGCAGCTGCGTAATTGGCCTTTTTTTTATGACTCTTTTGCTGTTGCTGCTGAGTCGGCTTCTTGTGGAGTTTTATGTAATAATTGCCTCACACTCACACAATCCGTCTCTGTTTTATTTCTTAGTGGCCATTTATGAGTGTGAGAAGACGTTTGAGCGCATCTTTTTGGGTGCGCTGTTTGGGCCACATGCACCTCATTTTATAGCTGGCTGGCGCAGCGATTTTCAGGATCAGGTAAGCAACATTTTCCCAGCCACTCATATAACGTATATGTATTTTTTGTTCCGCTTGATAGCATGAGAATGTGCGTGCCATGGTTTATTTTCTGAAGCATGCAACACGCGAACAACTGACGCTGCCCGTGTGGATACCACGTTTCGCGCAGGAGCGCCAGCTCAGGTAAGTTCTGACAGCATGCCGAATTTATGGCTTAAAGCAAGGATAACACATAACACAAAACAACAAACTCCCATATTTTTGTGCAAGTGCTCATAGAATGACTTTCAAGTTGACAATGGCAAACAATATTTTGTTGCTTGTTATTTTGCGTGTACTTCACATGTTATTTTTGTTCTATTCATTGTTTTTGCATGCCGGTGGCAAGCCAAAGTTGTCTACCAGTATAACAAAGTTCCAGTCAAGTGTGCCAAGTCTTGAGCCAAGTTCTCTGCAAGTTTGGTGCGCTAGTCAAGCTAATTGGAAAATAACACATAACCCTTCATTCATTGATTATGTTCAAAATAGAAAAATGCGGTTTGTTGCATAAATGAAAATGGAATTAAAATATAAATTATTTCTAGGTTAAATGTTTTATAATGAGTTTCATAGATAAACTTCAATATTAAACAATGACACAATGTGAAAATTATTTAAAACTTAATTAAAACTTTCCAAAGCCACAACAATTTTTCATATTAATTTTGCGCTGTATGGTTTACTAATTAATACTAAATACCAGAACAGTACTCGAGTTATAACACAGACCACACAAAGTCTGGTAAATTAAAGCAAATTTTTTAATGAATGTCTGTCTCAAAAAGACAAAACAAATGACAACGCTTGTTGCTTGTAGCCCATTGGGAAATTTCAGAGTAAAAGCAGTTGGGCAAAAAAAAAACCAGAGAGAAAATTGCATATAAAAGGATTTTAATTAAATTAATACATCCTGGCATTGTTTGCTTGCTGTGCGTGTTTGTCAGCCATAATTGAGTAAAAGATGGCGACACTTTACAAGCGCACACAAACACACGCACGCACACATTTAAACAATGGCCGCTGCGGCTTTCAATCTCAGACGCTTCTTTGTGGCATGAGTTGATGCTGTTGGTGTCATGTATAATTAAGATTTTCACTTCTAACATGAGCTCAGCTCGCTGCTTGTCTCATGTTTCTTATTTCCTTTTTTTTTTTTTTGCGCCTGAGATTTATGAGCATGTGTGTGTATGTTTACTGTTGTTGTGTGTGTATGCTGTGCGATAAGCTGCAAGCCAACAGGCAGCAATGTAAACCTTTTGTTATTTTGGCTTTGTTTGCCAGCACTTCGAAGGATTAAAGTCAAAAATGCGTGTAATAAGCGCACACATAGCCAACACTCAAGCGCTGATACACACACCTCCTCCCACATACACTAACTTCACACACACACACACACACACAACACAAGCTGTCTGACAAACATTAGGAGGACATTTATGATGCCCTTTCACTTGACGCTCGAGCTTAAGCAGTGTCGCCAGCCAACACAAATGAATAAGCATTAATGGTTGGTTGTGTGTGTGTGTGTGTGCGAAAGAAAGTAAAAGCAAGCAATGTGACAATAAACATTCTTGTTAAGTGCCGCTAAAAGTTGCACAAATCAACGTCACAAAAGCGTACATAAAATGTGTAACAAGATGCCGCATATTTGTGCATATCCACAAAGAGTATGTTTTAACATGTAAAATGGAATGGATTTTTGTTTTAATGACATTATTAAGGAGCAAACAGACATTTAAGACAATAAAATTTCGATAAAATTATAGAAAAAACATTTTTTGAAACAATACGTATGTAAGTAAATTCTATATGCCTTAAGCAATCATTTGTTACGTATACGCAATTGAATTGAACAGCAGGGTAAAGTCATATAAAGCTGATCAAATCTTAAATTATTCAAAGCTTGTTATTTTTTGCTTTAAGCATCAAACATTATGATAATATTTGATATTATAATAATGTATAGACAAGATCTTGATGGGACACTAGTTGAACTATGTACCCATAACTTTTTCTGCCGACTTTTATAATATCCACAGGCATGAGAAACATGAAAAAACATTCAACCAACATACGCTGCTTTTTTGTCGCACAAGAACGATAATGATGCATAAGACAATCAATTTAATTTATGTCTCCATGGGATAAAGGAGAACATTCTGTGTCCCAAAAGCAGTTAGGAATATGCTTTTAAATTCGTAAATGTACATTAAGGCATTAACATTAAAGAGTAGATTCGTCTTCAGAGTATTATTTTGTGAAAAATATTTTGAATATATATAAAAAAGTTTCTTGAAAGAATCTACATACATATAAGAAGCTTTAATTGTTTTCTTGTGCACTTGAAGCATACATTTTAATATTGCTTACTATTATTACTGTGCACAAACTGAGCTGGACACTGCAAAGTGCTTCTAAGCTGTAAATTAATTTGCGCAGGACTTCCATACCAGAAAGTGAGCAGAACGTTAAATGCTCTTATCACCTGTTCAACAGCGCTGGGTCCCTTTAAGTGCCTTTGTGCGTGTGTGGTGTGTAAGTGTATCTTATGTGTGATGTGCTTGTGTGTGTGTGTGGGTAAATCACCTGCATATGCACTGCTGTCGGTTTATTGTGGTTTTTGGGCTTTTATTTGCCCACTTTTATGCGTAGACATAAAAGCCAGAAGCAGCACAGACAATAACCCACACACAGGACACACACTCACACAGACACAAATGTGTGTGTTTTTTTTGTCTCGCATGTGCCGCAAAGCGCTTGAAGTGCATACGGCGTACATGCTAATGGCTCAATGGAGCTAAACGCCTTCCAACAACGCTGCGTATACGCAATATTGAGGCTCTTCCCTATACACAGGCTTACTGCCAGCAACTTACATTGAAAAAAAAGAGAAAGAACAAAGTTTTTGTACCTCTTGCGGAAGGGCTTAAAATTTAAGTAAATGCATTTATTTAATAATTTTAAATCAAGTACAAAAATGTTGGCAATATCTAATGTAAATGTGTTCGATTTTAAAATAACTTTGTATGTATTTCACACTCTACTGTAAAATCATTATACCCTCTCCAGAAGTGTAGAAAAAAAGATAGAAAAAAACTCCGAAAAGTGACAGCAGTCGACAAGCAACAAGCGAGCAGCTTAATTTCCTTTTGGCACTAGGCAGCTACACACAGCTTTTACTTTCAGTATCTCAGCGTGCCTTGTGTTTGGGGCTAATGTAGCTCTGCCATTTGGTTCGCCTGTTAAGGACTATTCCGGGGCGTAGACATTAAGCCATATACTGTTTTTACTAAGCCACTTAGCCTGTCATATCTAACCAACTATGTATTTATCTGGCTATTTTGCAGATTCATTGATGTCCCCATCGAGTCCTGTGGAAGATCGTCGCCCCTGCGAATTGCGTTGCAAGCAAATGCGCCCGAATTGCTGCTTATACTGCTCAGGTAAGGGGGAAGTGAAAAAAAGCGAGCGTTTTGGGGTCTTGTCAGCCACTTCAATTAGCGCAAAATATATGCAAAAACGCGACGGCACTTGGCGGTCTAAGAAAGACAGATACAGATGAGAGTGAGTAGGGGGGGGTGTTTTGATGCGCTCTAATGTAAGCAACATAAAACTCTATGCAACGCTTAGCATAATCAAGTGGTTGGACTGACAATGACATGCCCCCCTTGACAGCATCATGTTGCTACCCGCCTCTCAGATGCAAGAAGACGCAAATATTAACATTAAATATGAAAGCCGCTGCCAAAGCGAATTTACATGACAAGGCGACGCGAGTGTGTCTCCACTGTGTCTCAGGGCCGACGAGACGCAAGCAGCCTGCCAGCCCGCCTGCCAGTCCGCCTGCCAGCCACAAACTTACAAGTGTGCACTCAAACAGCAGCAGCAGTAACAACTAGAAAATTACACTTAAATTATATGTGTACAAAATCAAATGAAAAGGGCTATTAAATATGTATTAAGGTGAAGAGTTCTAGAAAAGAAAACTAAATTCTTATTTTGAGAACGTAGTTTCTTAGCCCAAAATTTATAGTTACAAACCTATATTTTTCTTAAATTTAAAACACAGTATTTTCTCTAAGTGTAACTAGTAAAATTTCATAAAATTTATATGTAAACGCCTGCACTTTCAAATTCTGCTCAGCCTTGAAAGATGCGTTCAGTTCGTCTCTGAGGCTGCCTCTGCGGTTGGCAATTTATTGTCTTATAACTTGATATTGCTCGATGTGCATTTCCTATCACTGTGGTTGTTGTTATTGTTGATTTTGTTGTTGGTGTTGCGGGTACAACAACGCCTCATTGCTTGTGCAGCTTTTTGGCAACGGTTTTCAATTTTTGATGCAGCGCCAAAAAGTATGCTTTGCATTAAATTGCGAATATTGATTGCAAGCAAGGAGAATGCAAAAGAAAAATAAAAATAATGGTGATTGCAATCAAAACCGAATAACAAAAGCGGCAAAAGTTATAACAATACATGACCGAAACGATGCAAATTTAAATACAATTTGACTTCTCTGAAATAAAACAGCAGTTGCCACAAAAGCAAATTAAGTTGTTCAGAGATAAAGTTTGGTATGGTTTTTGGATTTCATAAAACCTAAAGCTAATTCGGAACAAACTAAGCTTAAAAAGCTAGCTATGAAATCTTATAGAGCATTTATTAATCCAAAGACTGATTCAAGTACTTTTATCTTTTTTCTCATATTATATCCTCAAGCAGCGAAAATTTCATGGTTAAATGCAATGCTAACGGTTGATAAATGTTAAAAAGAGAGGGAAAATCCTGGCTTTCAATTGTCTATTGTTCCAGTTGTTGCCTGATTTTCGATTCTCGATTGATTTCGCTTTTGATGAGCCCATAAATTTTGAATTGCAATTGTTTACGCTTTTCATTTGCGTTTCGGATTTTCGCTTTGTTGCATTCTCATTTTAAATTGCCCATCAAAATATGCAAATGGCCGTTGTGAAAATGTATTTTTCATGGCACCTGGACAAATTTTCAAACTTTTAATGTCTGTGTGGATTAAATTTTGTCATCTAGAACCATTTAAACTATGGCAAAATACGCTCAGAGAACAATTGAAGCATTAAGTACTCGTTAATCTTGATTTGTAAAATGAAAAAAATCTTTTTAGTTAAATAACACTTAACATTTGACATCAGTAGCAATTTTCTCAAGGTGCTTAACATTTCTCTAGGTGCCTTAATAAATTCTTCTACATAAATTTCACAGTTTATCAGCGCGCATTCCAAATAGAATGGAAATGAAGCACAATGAAACATTTTGACAAACATTTTCAATTTAAAATGTGACACGGCTTATGCGTTTCAACATTAACCATTTGCCGTAGAGGGCGACATTGTTGTAGTAAATGCCACATTTGCACTTCATTTGCAATTTACCGCATTACATCACACATACGCAACGTTGTCCTGTCTCTGTGTGTGTGTGTGCATATGACAGCACGTCAACTACATAACCGCGAACCGTGTTCTGCTCATTATTTCATTTGCACATTTTGCTTATCAGTGATTCAAACATTTATTGCCAGTTTTCTGCTTTTGTGCCAAACTTCAACCTCACAACACACAAAATGCCACCCACTTGAGTGCAGCCTGAGCAATATCGTCTACAAATTACAGTTAACAACCGCAGAGCATTCGGGACAAACCACAAGCTAACCAACTACGTGCCCCAGCAATACCACCAGAACCAGCAACAGCAGCAGCAGCTGCTGGCAGCTGGCATCAGCTCGTTGCACGTAGTCAGCAGTTAGCCGCAGTTTCGTGACCGTTTATCATTGCAGATATGGCGCCTCCCCCCAGCCGCCCGACGGTGGCACCTCCGTGATAATTGCTCTGCTCGACAAACTCATTGAGAATGGACGCAATTACAGTTACGAGCTCATTCTCTGCCTTAACATACTACTGCGCAACGTGGCCATGATCGAAATGCCTTTTAAGGTAAGTGAATGCTTAAAACTTATACTGCGGGTTACTCAAACACATGCAAAACATGAACTGTCTGTCTATACTATTTAAAGCCTAACCCTTTATATTTCTACACGTTTCTTTACAGCCCATAGTGTATGCGTCGAGACGTGAAATGTTTTTCGAGCGCTATGGACGTCTTTTAATGGACAAAATCATTGTCAAGGAGCAGGTCTATGGTGTGCCGACATTGCGACATTTGTGCCGGTAATTATCATCTCTGAATTTAAACTTTTCTATAAGTTTTTTGCCTGTCCAATTTTCTTTGAAATTAACAAGAAGAAGAAAGAGAGGATGTTGGGGTAGCTGCTGATGGCTAGCAACGAAGTTAAACATTGTTTTTTATTCAATTACTCCGGCTTAGATTGTTGATGTGCTGCTACAGTTGGCTCTTGTTTCTCAACGCTTGCTTGACGGCTCGCACAGTTTCTCTTTTTTTCGCCTGCGATAAGGCCGGAAAATTTAATAAGCACAAAAGTCGCTGGAAGTCGACCTCCACAACGGCGTCTGATTGACAGACAGTTTGACAAAAGCATTTTGTTGACGCTTCTGTTGCGCCTGTCAACTGCCAACTGGCAAACTGTCGACTAAAAATCTGGCCTTAAATTTGGCTGCGTTTTGTTTTGCTTTTGTGACTGTGGCTTTGCCCTTCGTCTATTATGTCAATCTTTGGGTCTTATTATGCCCCGTCTACTGTGTCACAGTTTAAGCGTTAAATCCACTCCGAGATATGGGAACGGGACATTAACTAGCCCCAAACAGCTGTTTGGCCAAATTTAATTGAATTGCGTTACAAATTTGATTAGTTCTTGGTATTTAATCGATAAGCTGTCAAGCTATTTACTAATTTGATAAGTTTGCACAAACTTTGTGCGGTTGCCCACTTTTCGGATCGGATTTCCATGAGCTAAGGGGCAAAGGTAGGTGAAGTAGAAACGCTTTGACCCCAACTTGTTGTATTTTATACACTTGTTTGCCATTTGCCAACTCACGTGTCACATAAAAGTCGCAAACGATTTGGCCCCCACTTTTACTATGTGTGTGTTTTTATACCCTGTATGCTGGCAAAGGTTTAGCACGGGTATGTTCGTAGCAGGTGAGTTTTTGGCTGAATTGAACTTATGGAAGTTAAAGAAAAGATAAGTAAGTTTGGTATGAAAAACCATTTATGTAAAGACATGTCCAGATCAAACCCCATTTATGCAGGGTATCTTCTCTTTCAAAAGCACTCACTGTGCTTTTTTGCATACTCTTTTGCAAGTTTATTTTTCTTGGACCAGTGTTTGCGCTGCGAAAAAGCGTACTTGCATACTATACACTATACTTTATCGGACTACTGCAACTGGACGTGCTTATATTGCATGTGTGCACATAGTATATATGTATATTGTATATACGAAATAGCATTGGCGCCAACTTGCAGTTGTCGATGGCGAATCTGATTTCGATTGATGCTTCTGCTGCTGTTGCCTTTTGAGTTATTTTTATACTCTGAACCCATAAAATGGGAAAAAAGGGTATAATTGTTTTTTGCAAAAGTATGTAACAAGCAGAAGGAGGCATCTCCGACCCTATAAAGTATATATATTCTTGATCAGCATAAACAGCCAATCGATATAGCCATGTCCGTCTGTCTGGATGTATTAACGCATCGATCTCAGAGACTATAGGAGCTAGATGCCGAAAACGTTTCGTAACGTAGCGTAAAGCTAACGTAAATTTAACGTAACGTAAACGTAATGTAACGGCTATTAAGACACTGCTCTACTCCTCGATTCTCCAAAATTCAAGTAAGCTCGGATGATTTTGGTGAAATTTAGTGACGTGTTTGTAACTAGTGCCTTAAATTTAAGTTTCTTGGAACTTGTAGCACTAGGATGTCAAAAAATAAGTAAAATATTGAAATAAATAAATTTTTACACCATGCGCAACAGTGAGTGTAAGTACTATGAAATATTTTAATATTATAGATAGAGTTGTTGTATAAATAAAATATTTATACACATTTAAATAAAATACCTAATAAAATTCTATGAGTAAATGTTTTAGCATTTATGTGTTATTGTATGACTAGATTTATTGTCATACATACAATTTATGTTAATGGTTAAAAAAAAGTGGAAATAATATATACTATTATTTTCAATATAAAATAATCTCTGGTTTTAAGCACTTCATTTAATTATTTATTAATGTTTGAGTCATACATACAATTACGGTTCGGGGTATCTCCTAGTCGGGATATCTCGACTAGAGCTTTCTTACTTGTTTTTACTTGATTTATGCAATTTCGCTTGCACTTTTCCCTTGGCAAGTTGAATTGATTTTGCTTTAAAAGCTATGTGTTTAATTTCAATTTGTGCTCATTAATGTCACTCACGTTGCCTTATTTGAAAGCCCTAACTTAATATTGCGCATATGTCTTGTTTTTTCGGCGCCTTGGGAGCTTGCTTCATTGATTGCTGGCGGCTCATAAAGTGGCCAAAAAAACAAAAGGCAGCCCTCAATAATGTTGACAACACAAATTAACGGCAGCATAAAAAGTTTAATCCCAAAAGCAGCTGTTGATGTTGTTGTTGTTGGAGGACAGCTTAAGCGACAGATTAGCATATTTTAAAGCTGCAGTGTCAAGCTTTCTGCTGTCGAATTCTCCTGCTTCTTTTGGCAAGTTTAAAGAATTTCGCACACTAAAATTCGCAATTGCCCCACATGAGCACACTTTTGTACACTCACACACACACACTCATAAGTTGCACACAAAGTTTTGCTTTTGGCCGTCTTGAAAAGTGCCTCAAAGACGCTTGATTGCCTGCGAATCAAGTGCGAAAGTATACGAATAAAATACGTATAGAAAATAATAAAAAAAAGAAAAGAAAATCCGCTCACAATTTCCGGCACTTGAACTTCTTTACTTCGTTTTTTGTTTTGTTGCTGTATGTGTGTGTGTGTGCCGCAAAAAAAGCGCAACTTTTGTGCAAAAGTAAAGTTTATAGAAAATTTTCTTACAACAAAAGTTTTAAGCACATGAACTTTGCTCAGCTCTATCCGTACTTTATTTCTGTTTTGTTGTTGTTTTTGCGTGCTATATCAGTTTATTATGTGAAACTTAAATTAATTTATGAAATAGGAAGCTTGTGAAGAGATTGACAGGCAGCGAAGGAAGGTGGAAAGTTGAGGTTTTCCCAATATATATATATGAAACCCTTTAAGTTTCTTGTTGAAGCTTAAGTTAAATATTTCATTTATGGTAAATACTTTACTGAACACAGTTTAAATATTGAGACCACTGCTAATTGTAATTATCTAGAGTCTGCTATATCACATTTAATGTGTTATGATTACATTTACACATATTCCAGCTGTCGTGTTCGTGATATACTGCGGGAACATAATCAGCTCCCAAATGGCATTGATACGCTGCGTTTGCCAAAGCGCCTGCAGCGCTATATTGACCTTACCGAGGAGCTGGAGGGACCAGGGATGCAACAACAGCAGCAGCAGCAACAGCAACTGCCGCCGAGGGAGCAACCAGTGCAGAGGCTGACAAATGCTTTGCAACGTTTGGATACCATCAGCAGCAGCGAGGATGGAGATGATGAGAGTGAGAACCACGAGAATCAGCTGCTGGAGGCGGTTACCGATGCCGAAAAGGCAGCTGTTGCAGCCTTTATGGCCACTGGCGGTGGCAGCGTTACCGAGGAGGCCAAACAGGCAGCAGTTGCCGCTTATGTGGCAGCCAATGAGGCCAACCCACCGACCCACTCAAAGCTTAGCTAGCTATTAAGTGTTGTTTTCTAACACACACACGCTTTAACACACACTTACCGATAGGTATCCTCGCTGATGTTGATGCGTCCGGGCACACCGGTGGTTTCCGTGCGACTCGTCAGGTTGACGGTGTTGCCAAAAAGGCAATAACGTGGCACACGATTTCCAATAACTCCTGTGACCACCTCGCCCGAGTGGATGCCAATGGTGATTTGCTGTGTGTGTGTGTGTGTGTGGGGGATACATGTAAAAGAAAAGTACAACATACTATATAAGGCATACATACATATACGTATATTATTAAAGGGTAAACTTTCTAGTGCTAACAAATTCTAATTTATTTACTGTATAAAAGGTTACTTAACACCCGGTATTTGTATAATTATATAGAGCGAGAGTGAGAGGAAAAGTATGTGCCACTCGCAGATTACCAAGTCCAACACTTCATTGTGCTAATAAACTTTCCGACCAAAGCGAGAGAGAGAAGAGTCAACAAAAATGGCTCAAGTTCGGCACGAAAATGTACCAAGTTGCAAGTTTCAAGCCAAACCGACGAAAAGTTGCCACAATTACTTTGGAAAAAATTGCACTTGCCACTTTTCTACTGCTGCTGTCTCCCTTATTCGGTGGCAAAAACTTTTCTTTAATTAAATTTAAAACGAAATGAGCTGCGGCTGCGGCAAAGTACCAACAACCAAAAGCCCCAGCCCAAAAGAGCAAAAAGCGAAAAGTCCTACAACTAGGTGACGTTGCCAAAAATGCCCAGAAATATGTACACATACATACATATGTACCATGTATGTTTGTGCAAAGGTGGCATGTGTGTAACTTGTGTGTGGATAGTGTTTCAGAGACTTGTGGCAAAAAGCCACCATTGCAAAATGTAATAAATTAGTCGAGAGTGCTCGACGAGGTGTTTACGTATAGTAATTATAAATATAAAGAACAACAAGCACTTTTTTATATGAATGAACGAAAAAATTGGAAAGTTTAAAACTCTCTTATCTGAAAAGATAGTTGAAAAATAGTTTTAATACATTACAAAGAAATATAGAAACATAAATTATAATGAACTAACAAAAAGCTGAAAATAAATGAATTCCTTTATGTACCATTGCACTCTGAAGAAACTTTATCCCATTTGACACTCGTGATTAGATACAGGGTATCAACATAATTACGCTGCTGTAATAACGTGTCTTAGTTAAGCCAATAAAAGTACAATCGAGATGTTAAGGCCACACAAGAGTGCGAGAGTGTTGGTAAACTGGAGCAAAGTTTTCTCCACTCATTTGGACAGCATTGAGATGCGAAGCCGCAGCTTTTATGGATGTATGGTATGTATTTTAAGACCCGCAGAAGCAGCAGTAAAAGCAACAGCTTTGGCTGATACTGCGAGTAAGTGAATCAAATCAATGCCAGGCCAACCATGTGGCCAGCAAATGCAATTTTGATAAGTGAGTTTAGCAGAAGAGTGAACCAGTTGTTTGTTTCTGCTCTACGCTTTTCGCTTTCCGCTTTTCTTCTTCTATTTATAATGCTGTTTCTATTTTCTTTTGATTAAACAAGCGCAGCAATTATAAAGAAAATTGTGAAACACGAAGATTGGATGCTTTTTATGTACATTTTTATACGTTTTTATATCTGATTACCAAACTGGATTCTTACATTCTGAATATATTTTTTTAAGGGTAATCAAATAGCGATGTGACTCAATTCTTGTTAATTGTTTAGTATCTATAAAGATGCAAGCGAAACTTTGTTTTAAGAAACAATTGTAGCAATATTTATTGACTGCAATGCTGCAAACAGCAAACCAACAAGAAACCGGGCAAGATGACAAACAAAAAGCACAAGAATAGAAAACTTTTGGCTTGGAAAATGGCATTGCATAATTGGCTACATAATATGGCAAATGGGGAAAAAGCGCTTGCGGGAAAGCGAAGCAGACGTAGAATTGTGTTACATTTTCATTGTTTTTGCAAGCCATTTAGGTGCAGTTCGTTTTGTTTTTTGTGTGTTTGTTATCAGCAGCTAATGAAGCGCGAAATGGCTAAGGCAGCATGGCCCAGAGCACCCATTCTGCCCCGTTGGGTTGGCTTGTTAATTGCATTTGGAGCTATCTATCAAAGTTTGCCTCGTTTGCCTGTCAAATGCCAAACGAGAACAGTCTATCTGCCTGTCGTTATCCTTTACTTCAGGTTTTTTTTTTCTTTGCAGTTGCAAGTCGTGCGCATCAGAAGGCTGCACATGCATCAACGTTTACGTGCTACTAACTGTTGGCCAAGACTATGCTGGTTACGTGTTTCCTGGCTACATTACCAAAAGCAATCACTCAAAATATGAAATAGTGGCAACCGCAGCAGTTGACTGCAGTCGTGGCATGCAACACAAGAGATGAGATGGATGAAATAGCTTAAGACACTGGTGACCCAAAGGCATGGAGCGAAATGGGTAAGACGCAAAAAGGCAATGGGAATTGTGACAGCAACAACAACTTTGCCAAGCGACATGAGCTGAACATTCGAGGACGACTTGTTCACTCGCTCTCTCCCTATCTCTTTCTCTATATGTATATGTATCTATATATGTAGTTATGGCATGTTGCACACAGACACACATTGCTGAAAGTGAGTGACAAGCCACAAGCATTGTCCACACGTATAACAATGCTGACGTCGGCGTCGACGCCGCTTGGCTGCTGTAATTGTGAAGGATGCCATCAAGTGGACGACCCCCCCACGTCCTGTCTGTATATATGTATATATCTTCTGTCTCTATATATATCTGTGTACATATTTGTAGTATATTTTAAGCTAAAGCCACTCACTTTCAAAATTGTTTAAGCCCAAAAAAACAACCAATAAGAATTTGGTAGTGGAGGGTATGCGACTTGGAAATAGTCAGAAGATAATTATTTTTATTTTTCATTCAGGTAAGTAAACTCATCGATCGTTGCTGCTCAAAAGTATAAATAACTTATGTAGCAGGAAACCATTTCGAATAATTACAGGGTATACACAATGAAGCAGGCCACCGCTGACGACAGTTGATGGTCAAGTGCCAAAGGCTGCCAAGGACTATAGAAAAAGTGAGAGAGTAAAACAAAGAGAAAGAGGGAGAAAAGGCAGCCTGGCTATGTCACACAATTCGCTGCTGCTATCTTTTGACATGGTGTCATCAATTTCGAATTAATTTTAGCAATTTACACAACTTTGCGAAAGTCAACTTTTTGCCAGCACATCAACTTTTTCTTGTTGTCACTTTCTGCATGGTTGTTAATATTTTACGTGCTTTTTGGCGCTGGGTATCTATGAGATTTTAGGTTTTATCTGTGTCGCATTGATATATTTATGCGCCATTGAGTCGTTGTTGCCGCCTCGCTACTCAAATGCATTCAGCAACAAATTGCGCGCAACTTGTTCAAGTTGCAGAATCACACGAATGCGCAATACACAGCCAGCAAGCGGAAGAGGGCAACTTTCAAATGCTTTCAGTGCGCACAATTAGAAGGCAGACGACTGTCCACCCCGCCACCCAGAATGCCACTTGAAAACTTGTACATTAGTTTGCGCATACAATTTGCAGCATTCATTTAATACTGTCGCAGTCGCCAAAGTGTGCAACAGACAGCTGCAACTTGCTGCAAAACAAACACAAATCTGCTCTCAACATTTTTGTACAAAACTTTTGCTACATAAATTAGCAAATGATTTTAGTAATATTAAGTTTAAAGTTGATTTCTACAAGTTTTCATTTAGCTAAGCTGGCATTAAATTAAATTTAAACGGGTTTATTTTTTGCTGAATAAACTATTTATTTTAAACGGTTTGTCACTCAATAGCCAGATAATGTAATGCTTTGAAAATTGGCTTGTTACGTTAGGTTTCTCAAAAAGCTATATATTTGATATATCTAGGAACAGGTGGAACTCACCACAGGATTAGAGCCCATTTTAACATTCTTGGCCATGTCCATCATATCCAAAGCCACACGCGCCATGCACTTGGCATGATCTTCGCAAGGATCTGGCAAACCGGATACTGCCATGTACTTATCGCCAACAGTTTCCACCTGAAAAGACAAGAGACTTGCGTAAATATACCATACAATATTTAATATTGCGCAAAATTTTGCAATTCTCAGTTGCCTGCCTGGTTAATTGACAGTTGACCTGATTGCAGGCAAAAGTAAACTGCTCGGCCTGGTTGATAAGTATGCAAACGTTTTGTGGCCAAGAACAAAATTGTAGTTTCGTGTTGAACTGATGGCAACATTTTAACAGCCATTAGAGGAGGGGCGAGGCGTGCACTTAATGGATTTTTAGAATGTTTGCTGTACTATGTATAGTTGTAAATAGAACTCACCTTGTAGACATTCAGATTGCGTTTGGAGTCGGTGAGGGCATCGAAGACCGTGTACAGCTCGTTGAGCATTTTCACAATTTTCATTGCACCCTCGGGATCTGTGTTGGCCGCGCAATACTGGCCAAAGCCCACAATGCCAGAAAACATGAGCGTAACGGAGTCGTAACTGTCAAAATATATAAGTATGCACAGTTAATAAATTGCGCAAATAGAAAAATTGTTAAGGCTGTTAGGGAGAGAACTCTATCTCGAGTATAAAAGTAGAGCTCGTGTCATGAAAGTATTGATTATAATACTAAGCGACCTATTTTTAACAATCTAGTTATCATTTTTGATTATTATAAGTATCGTCTAAAATCGTGTTTAATAATTTCGACACGCGCTCATCTCTATCGAGGATTTGTAATCGTAGTTAGGGGCTATGACTTACCGTTTGGGCGGCACTGGACGCTGATGTCGTAACTCATTCGCCACAGACTTTGGCAGCACCGAGTACAGTAGCCTGAAGGGAAGGTGGTATCCAAGCAGCAGTTGGAGCAGCACAAAAAGCAGCGGAACGAATGACAAACAAATGGAAAGAAAATGTACGAGTAATTTTAATTTCGCGCCTGAAAGCATGCAACGATTTTTTCGCTCGCATCGCCTTAATGTGTTTCCATTTTTGTTACGCTTTGCATCATTTTTCTTACCTGTCCGTTTTCTGCTTCTCACTCTCGAGATCGCGAAACGTTTGCTGCAGCTTATCCGTCAGCATTTCCAGATTCTTTGTCAACTTGTACTCGGCCTCGAATTTCTCAGAAAGCAGCACCAAATCTCTAGCCGCATCGTGAAGCGGCACATCTGAAATGTAAAGTCCCTTCCTACAAAACGTAAACAGGAAAAGGAAGAGAGAGAGGAATCAGAAAATTACTCGAATTTTATTTAACTTAAGTCTATTTGAGTTCGCTTTGGCTTTTGCAGCATGTGCTGGTAAATAAAATAAAATGTGTACACGACAGTAGTTGACTGTGAGGTGGGGGTGAAGGTCTCTCTGTGTGTGTGTGGCTTGAAGCCAGGTGTGCGGAAATATATATTTACTGTCAACCAATAAATTTCAGCGGGATATTTGCCATTTCTTTCGATTTAAATGCACAAATAATAAACAACAGAACATAAACTGTCAGCTGCTGCTCTATAAATCTACGTTAGCATAAAGCTTTAAAAATAACCATAATGGACTTAACGGAACTGCAAAGGAATGATGTAGAAAAGTGGAGGAAGTACACAAGCCGTATGTGTGTGTTATACTTTTGTGGCATGCCACATACATAAATTCTTGCCATGCTTACTATAGTGTGTACAAGTAAATAATGCAAAAATATACTTACTTTGTTAAATCATCCAAATTCATGACGCTTGGATAGCACTGAAATAATATGCGATCTGTTTCCGGTATGTACATCATTTGTCCCTGTAATAAGTGGATAGGAAAGCAGAGCTGCGTTAAGAACTTGACATGATACAATTATCATAAAATGGATTTTGATGCAACATTCTGTGGCAAACCGCATCAAATTTAATGTCGAACAATTTCAGTTTCAATTCCAATGGCGGCGGCTGTGCTTAATCGGCCATTTTGTATATTCATTTCATTATGTTGCTGTGGTTCTCACTTTATATGTGTGTGTGTGTGTGTATGTGTGTGACCGCATATTGAAATCAATGCGGCTGATTGCAGAGGGAGGCAACGGCTGTTGAAACTTACCTTCAGTCTGAGAAATCGCTGCTCGTGCCTGCAGCACATGGCGCCCTGTCTCGTTTGGAGCACATAGATGGTGTTTATGTGCGACAGAATGTTCTCGAATGTGAGCTGCAAGTGTGGTCTAATGGCCTCCACAACCTCTATCAGCGAGCAGTTCTCCTCGGCCACTCTACACAGAGAGGGAGAGAAAGGCATAAAAAGGGAAATAAGGACACAGCCATAATAGCTAATCGCCAACATGAATGGCCAAGAATGGGTTTCCTTTATTCACCTGGGTATAACGCGGGAAACAGCCTTGCCGGCCTGCACGACTTTCATTTGTCTATCGAACATCAGATGGAAGGGAAACACCTTGCAGAATGTCGCTGGCGATATGAGGGGCGCTGCAAAGGGGTCAAAAGAAACAACAGCAACGTTAGGGTTTTAACCGATTAGTCTGGCAATTAGCCAAATTAATAGAAAAAGCTGCTTCGGCTTACCTTCACAGAGAAACTCCATGTCATCGCTGGCCGCCGCCGCCTCATCCTTCTTGGCATCCGCTTGGGCTTTGGCTGCCACATTTATTTCACGTATCAGAAACTGCACATGGTCATAGCGTTCGATGTCATCGCTCTTGTTTTTGAGCAGGCGCAGGCACTTTGTCTCCTTGTCGCCATCGTCAAAACTATCCTGCCCAAGTGCGCCACCAAGAGGAGACCTCGATGTGGCCGGCAATTGTTCGCCGCCAGCTAAAGAGAATAGAAGGGATTACATTTGAAGATTAATAGCCAATATCGAAAGCTTAGGGCTTATAAGTGTAACTAGCATTGAGTGTTTATATCGTATTTATAGTACTAGCTATAATCGTGACACAAGATTGCCCGAATTTAAGGTTTGATACTAATCAAATATACCTTCCGATATAGCTTAATGTAAGCCCCTCACTGGTCAGCTCAGACAGATAAGCCTGCAGCTTTCAAATGAGTTTACTGCCAACTACCAACTACACCATGGCTATTAGATGTAGCATGTTGGTTGGCCCAATTATTATACCCCGCTTGTGTTAATGGGGTCCACATAATGAGAGTAAGTCTAAAGCAATTTGTTTGCCTGAATTGTCAGCTTACCCAGCTCGTTGGCGATTTGCTGACCATCGTTGTTGTTGTTGGCAATGTTGCTGTTGTTGCCGCCAATGGAACCATTGTTGTTACTGCCATTGTGATTATTGTTGTGCTCAGCACTTGCAGTGACGGCGGCAACTTGAACAGTAGTTGTAGCTTGTGCTGTTGTTGCTGTTGTTGTTGCTGAGGTGGCATCCGATCCGGTTGCTGTCATCTCAGTGTCCAATTGTTGCTGTTCGCGTGCCAAGGCTCGCTCCTTCTCAGCCTCATCGATGGGCTCACCTTTGCGCTTCACAATGTCAATTTCCACCTCGACGCCGTGCAGCTTCGATGCGACGGCCTGTAATACAGATAAGAGTGTTGGGTTAAGGGGTTGTTGGGGCTGAGGGTCAACTTACGACCACAATTGTTACCTTGACTATGCCGATGACAATGTGCTCGAGGCCCGGCCGTTCCGAGTAGTAATGCAGCAGTAGCTCACCATCCTTCTCTGTGCAACGGAACGAGGGTGCTCGCATACCTGGATACAGGGTGCCCAAATGGTCGTGCAACGCATCCAAATTCTATATACCATTTTCATCATTGTTGTTGTTATAACACAAATGAAAATGCAGCAAAAATTCAATTTCATTTTTCATTATGACTAAGGAATGGAATTCAGATGAATAATGATGATGATGATGATCATGATGATAATAATGATGATGATGTGGCTGGCGTCTGTGGCACGGTGGAACGTTGATGGTGCGGTGAAAAGTGTGGAAAATTGAAAATAAATCGAATGTGAGTGCAACAAAAGGCCATGATGCCACACACACACAAACACACACGCACACCGCATTCAGGTTGGCTGCCTGCCCCCAGTGTGGGCGTGTCTCTCTCTATAAATGTGTGTGTGTGGGTGTGTGTGCAGTGAAGCAAAATAATGCTTATCAATGCGACTGGGAAGCGAGCAGCGAGCGAATAGCGAAAAAGCGACTCGATGGCAACATGAAAAATGACTTGCGACGAAATTGCCACTGGGAAAACGCGACGTTGAGCAAAGAGATGATATGAGAAGCTGTGTGATGCATGTGAAATGAGCGTAAAATGCGAAATGTGCTTAATTAAAGATAGGTAAGCGCACAGTCAAACTTTCCTATAATGAACTTTGTAGCTGATTGAGATACCGACATATTTAAGCTTATGAAACAAATATTTTTTAATCAGAAACACTTTTCTTTTCATTCTACCGTTCATTATTGGGAAGTTCTACTGTAGTCATTGCTATTTGCACACATTTTTACCTGTAGAAAGTCACGCGGCGTTGCGCCCAACACTTGAAGAATTTTATCATAGCCCGAATCCTGACAGAACTCAAAGAATGTTTTGCCAAACAGCTCCAATATATCATCAGCAGGAATTTCTGTTTATAGAAGAAGAATATAAGACTTTTGTTAGCTTTTTTTATGGGTGCACCCAACAACTACTACTATAGTACAGTAATAACCAGTTAAGTGCCACTCTAGTGCTTGTCAGCTACTTACTCAGTATCTCAACAGCTGCTCCAATTAGATTGTATGTGATTTCGTCATCGTAAATTTGACGCACCAGAAATTGTCCCTCCATGCTGACCATGGCCTTTTTTCTGTTTGTTAGTGTTATTGTCGTTTGTTGTTTGTTGTAGTGCCCATCAAAACGTCAGAGGAACAAAGTGTGTGTGTTTGTGTGTGTGTGTGGGGAGGATGCATTAACGTCAACGCCAAAGCCGAAATATGAAGACCACGAGCAACAGGAGCAAGTGAGACGTAGTCGAAGATGAAGACGAAGAAACAGCACAAGCAGAAAATACAAACATTAATTTTAATTAAATTGCTTTTGTGCTTGTATTTGTATGCGTATGTGTCTGTGTGTGTGCTGTGTTTATGTGAATTTTGGCCTAAAACTGCCATAAAGCTGACTGACGCGCATATGGTGCTGGATTTTATAACCGCTACTGGAGGGAGGGGATTGGAAATCTTAAGCAGTATTCGGCATATTTGAAATATTTATACTGCCGAGCAAAAATGTTAGCTGCATGCAAATTGTTGATAATTAATATTTTTTATGCTTCCTGTAACTCAGTAATTGAATAATACAAATAAATTAAAGAGCTATGGCTGCAAAGTATGTTTCAAAGTCTAAATATACTAATTTATTGCTTTTAAAATGTGATTTTACTTTTAACATGGCAAGTTATTTTTGTCATAGACCGAGTATAATAAGCTTACATGTATTATGAATCTTTTTAATTTGCATTTTTGATTAAAACCACATAGAACTTTGAGGTCTAGCTGAATTATTTTTATAGCTCAGATTTCTTGGAGATTTAAGAAAAGTCTCCAACAGACTTTTGTTCAATTTCGGTGTATTGAAAGAAGCTTTGTAAAATGTTAATGCCCGAAAAAACTTGAGTCGCATTTGCATTGAATAACAATGCGAAAGACCACAAAAAACAAAAATAAGCCAACAAAAAAAAAGAAGCTTGTTGGTTTGTTATTGTAGTAAACATTGTGCAAATCGACTTTATTATTTAATAGAACTTCTGCCAAGCTGTTGCCAAAACAAATTGAATACAACGTGCCGCAGCGAAAGAGAAGAGAGGAGAGAGAAAAAAAAAACAACGAACGTCGCAGAAAAAGTAACCGAACAGAAATCACATGGAAAAAAAGTAATAGAAAAGTAGATGTTGTACGTGCAAAAGTTTTTCCATTTTCTCGCATCTCTCGTGTCTACCTGGCCTAACTTCTGATACGCCCAGAAAACTCACCGCAAAATAGCTGCAGACTATGTTAAAGAGTAGAAAGAGGACGAAGGAGGAGGAGCATTAGGTTCATGTGTCGACGAGGGCGGCAACAACAGTTCCTTTGGCTGCTCATTTTCAATGTAACAAAAGCAGCTGTCAAATTGCAGCTGACAAATTGCAAATTGCAAATGATAGCAACAGCTGACGCTGCACAAAAACAAAAACAACATTTCGCAAATATTTGAAGCAGTTTAAAATAAAAAACTTTCTTGCTTCCTTCTTCGCCTTAAGTTGTCTGTGCGAGCATTCTCTCTCAGTTCTTTGCCAACTTGAGCGTTAAATTTATACGCAAGTGATAAGTTGATTTTTTAATTTCCTGTGGACATCGCACACAGAAACACAGCTGCAGGCCCTGCAGCGACATTTTGTTGTGGCCAAATATATGGAAATTAATTTTCCAACTGCAATTTATTATTCCATGATATATGGCATGTGGTTGCATCGTGTCTCTATGTGTGTGCGAAAGATTTAAAATTAAAATATGATTTATGCTGGCGTCGCTGTGCAACGTTTCAACAAATCTGTCGATTATTTATGTAGTTCAACAGAATTGAGTCAAGTTTCGCAATAATTGCTTTAATCTAAATGTAGCACTGATGTGAAAATAAAGCTACTTTCTTAGGCTTAAAGTTACTTTAAAGTAAATGTTTTAGAAGTATAAATCACCCAGAATAAAACATGAGAACACTCATAGCCTAAGTTTCTGACCATTTATATACTTTTCTTGGAGCAAGTAATATATTTTAAAAATCTTCTGAAGAGTTTGTAATTCGCCTTGAGGTTTATTTTGTGTGCAGCTCATTTGATTTCTTTACGGCAAGAAGCTCACTAAGTGCCTTTTATTTGGATTGTGAGCAGAAAAAGAAAAAATTTTGCAGAGGCTCTAGCTTCAACGACAAGACACACAGCTTAGCTGTCTACGCACCGTATGATTGATTTTTATTGATTTAAATGCTGCGTGCAGGTGTGAATGTGTGTGTATGTGTGTGTGTGTTTGTGGCACCTTTTGATCGACAACTTAATTGAAAAAGTTAATGTGTGTGAGCACGTAACAAAGCAACAAACAAAATTGGCCATTTGTTGTGTTTGTTTACTTTTTTATACCGTCAAATTTTTTTTTTGGCTGGCGTTTATTATCTAATCAAATGTTGGCGATAAATGTTGCCAAAACGCACACAAAAGAAAATGAGAGTAAACGTTTTTTATATGAGCTTTAGATGAAAGTAAACATTAATTTTGGACATTTAAGCTAATTTATGCTGTACAAATTAATTACAGGCCATACAATTTATCACCTTGTTATTTGCAGCTACTCATGACATTAAATATACGCCCTGTAAGCGGAGCGTAACAAATGCAAGAAGACATTTAGTAGCTAGCTGCCGAGAAGCTGCCGTTGTCTTTACGCTGCTTACAAATTCAATTTCCGCTCTTTTCTCTCAACGCTCATTTGAATATTGTGCGCGGGTGTGGGGTGAGAGAAAAGTGGATGGGTGGGTGTGTTGATGCCACGCCAGCCAACTAAGTGGCCTAATCTGGCAAATGGCGTTTGGCCGGCAAATAATATGCGAACATGGCTCTTCGTTAGCCATTCACCTACCTGGCTAGTTGCCTGGCACGTGAATTGTTTGCCAAAAATGTGCCCAAAAATGTGTTGCAGCCATTTTGGCAATTAGATATTTGCCGTCCGAAACCATTGCCCGAGGCATGATTTTGTTTTTGACGCGCTCGCGTGCAAATATTATTGTTTAATATGCCACAAGGCAAACACATGCAGACAAAACATACACATACACAAACACTCATACACACACACCCACGCAGGCTCACATATGGCAGTTAGGGGCATTTTATGTGCCTCAAACACGCATCTGTTGCTGTTGTGGCACGTATGTTCTCTCTTTCGAAATTTAATGGCATGCCACTAAATCGCTTTATTATGAACTACTTGTTGGCTTTTAATAGCTTTAACTTTCAACTAGCAACTTTGCTTAGAAAGTTTTTAGCTCAAGTCGACCGCAATTGATAACAAATCAATTAGCTAATTTGATTTGCCATTTGTGGCTTTCACCCACACAACTATGCTGCGAATTTTTAATGAGCTTGCGGTGCTTTGTGGCTTTAGTGCGCCTAATAGCATTAAATTGCGAACCGCTACAGACTCAACCATAAAATGATGTGGTGTCCTTGCTTCTTGCTTCTACTCCTGGCTGTCAGCTTTAGCATCAGCTTTGGCTTTTAGCTTATGAACTCTGGCCCACGTCCCTGACAGTTGCTACAAAGTTGTTTTGTCTTTGTAGGCGGCTCAAAAACTTAAGACTCACATGTGTGTCGCGCACATCTCTTTCACACACATAAACATGGGTTGGAACTAGCGCATTGCCTGGCCACTTAGACTAAACAGCGTCTCTGTCTCTGTGTTTAACTAAACATATAAATATATACACATTTATTTTATCTCTGGTTTACAGTTTGTGGGTTACGTTTGCTTTGTGGTTTTCTACGCAACACGGATGATAATATTATTTGTAAGCGTCGCTCTTGGCGGTTTAGCTGAAATTCTAATTAGGTGCAACTAATGAAAATAATGAAAACAGTTGCATTTGGTCCTTACAATTTCCTGGAAAAACTAATTTGCACTTCTCACCGCTTAATACTTTTTCGTGTGAAAATTATTCATAGCAATGAATTACTTGTAATTTGTGATTCATATCTGAAATAAGTGCTCGAAGAGCTTTTTTTTCGTGGAAAATGTATTTATCTAGTCGACTAGACTCAATTACAACATTTACTGGCTGACTTTCTAAGTGGCAACTGCCGCTGCAGCGACCCTCTGCGCCCCCCGCCGAAGAAACGAATAAGTGGTGTGCAGCAAAGCTGCAGCAAAAGAAACGGAAACGAAATAAGGTTAAAAGCCACTTAAGACTTGTGCAAGTTAATGTGGCACATAGCTCAAGTGAGTCACATGTTTTATTGTGCACAATGAGAGAGAGAGAGAGAGAGAGAACATTTAGAATAAGGCTAAAGTTGGGCCATGGCCAGGGCCACATAGTTATAACTAACGCATCCTAGATTCTTAAAACAGAGAATGCTGAGGACATTATCGAGTGGAGCAAAGCAAATGTGTTGAGATTGCAAAATGATTTTAAGTACAAGCCTGCATTTAACGTTAAGCACTAAACACACACAAAACTGGCTAACAAATTAACATTGAAATTGCAATCAACTCTGACGATGTACAGACCATTTATTCCAAATACCCTGTATGCAAGGCATTTTTTGAAAAGTAGCTTAATATCCTTTTTTGCATAAATCAGCTTGTCAAAATAATTGCATTGAACAAAAACTGAAGAGAATGAAACTCACTTCTGTATATTTTAGTATTATGTTAGTGCTAAGACTTTTCAAACAGGGTATTGCCAAGGCAAGCACATTTGAAATATCTGCTTTTCTGTGAATTGTTGCTGTGGCTTGTGCGTTGTAATCCTTGAGGCGTGTTATTCAAAACAGGACTGAGTGTGGCCAAGCAGGACAATGGGGCAGGTTTTGCAGTTGCACGTACTTATATGTGTGGCACTGCGTTTACTTTACTTCAAGAGCGAGTTTCCAAGTGTGTGTGTGTGTGTGTGTCTGTGTCTGTGTGTGCTCGTATTTGTATGCGATTAGCGTTAAACCGCTTGCAGAGCAACCCTACTTGCAGAACGTGATGTACGTCGCCTAAGGCTCTGTTTAAGTCTAACCCACATCATCATTCTCATGACGATTACTGTGAAGCTCATCATTGTGAATGTCATTTACATGCTCATTGTCATTGCCATTGTGATTGCGATTAGCCGAGCCAAGTCAATTTAGCAGAGGCTTAGCATTTTTACTGTCGCTAACACTTGCCACGGCCTCGGGGCGTATGATTAACCTTTAACGCAGCCCTCCTCCACTGGGGCAGAGCTTAATCTGTTTGGGAAACTGTTAGAGCGATAAAAACAGAAACTCAACAGAAAGTAAGCACCTTCAGCCTGGCCAGCCAAATTAATGAATTCCACTCTTGTGTAGCGTTGCTTGCAGCGTGCGACCAACTCATTAATAACTGTCCACATGCGTTGTGGCAAGCGCGCAACTTTGTCACAGACACCAGAAAATCTTTCGCCTCAATCGAAATTCACTTGGCCATTTGTTACGTCTGGCATTTTGTGGCCAGCGCTTATCGATTGACTTTCGCCTGTCTTGTCTCCTACTTATTTTGCCTGTAAGTTTTTCGTTGTCTTCTTGTTTTTGGCACACAAAAATTTATCTACGCTCGCACTGTGACATCTCGAAATTAGGACATCATTAGCAACTGTCGATACGCGCTGATAAATGCGCCCAGGAAAGGCCTTTTTCTCGATGGTGGGCAGAGCCTGAGGCCCTCTGAATGCTGCTGACTGTGCCGAATTTTGAGTGCTATACAGAGAGAAGAGTCCTTAATTTAGTTCGTTTTTAAAGCTGCCTCAGAGTGTGTGCTAATACGCGTAAGTAATGGCAATATCCTTGTTGCTGTTGTTGTTGGCCATTTAATAAACAAACTTTTTGGGCGGATATTTATGTTTATGTATCTTGTTTTTGATCTGCTAAAATATTAAATTCCCTTACGATATTTTTAATAGAATTTAGCTAAAGCTGACTTTGTAGAAAATGATGAGCACACAAAATTTGTACTTTTAATTGCTACAGGGTATAATATTGTGATAATGTTGGCAAGGACGTTCGATTTAATAATGCCTTGCAGCCAAAGCGCTACTCAAAGCAATTCAAAAATTTGAAGTGACATAAACGAGGCAGCTGCAACTACAAATAACAAGAGCAACAACAAGACAAAAATGTCGCACAAATTGACAGTGGCACAAGTCAACACTTCCGGTCTGACATGCCACTGCAGTTTACAAGTTCACAGTTGCAACGTTGCCACAGGCAGTTGAATCCGTGTCCTCGTTGTGTCTGTGTATGTGTGTGTTTGCGAGCAGCGGAAGCAAAGACTCGCATACATGTGCGCCAATATCTTGTTCTTCTCGTTGTTGTCATTGTTGCAAGTATGCAAATCAAGAGAAAATTTTCTTTCACAGTGCTTGACAGTGCCTGCTGGTTGGTCAATGCCATCGATTTGCATGACATCAGCACAAATGGGGAGGAAAAGCGGAAGGCAAACAAATCTCTAGGAGCCAAAACGTTCGAGGCTTTGATTTTGAGCTGGGGCTAAAGAAGTCGAACAAATTCAGCAGAAAAAGAAGAAGTAAAATGCAGATGCAGTTGCAATTGCTGTCAGCAGGCAACAGCTGCCTGTTCGAGATTGTTGCACGTTAGGCAGTGTGGCAAATTGAAGTGTCCGTTGCACACACACACAAACTCTCCAATAAATCCAATAGTATTCGATCTGATTTGAATTGCATTTTATGCGACGCGGTTTCACTTAAATTTAACAAAGGCTAGGGAAAAATCTCCTGTTGAGTTGTTGCATGCCACATGCATGCTATATAAATTGCATTTAAAAGGAAAAGGAGGGACACACACACGGCGAACACAGTCAACTGTGGCACAATTCACAAATGCAATAAATAAAACCTTTTCACTGATGCATTTATACGTGGAATATGTTGGTCCGTTTTAGCCACCCTGCGCCACCTCCGGTTACGCCCACACATAAAGTTTGCTGGCTGTGCAGTTGACCATACAATGAAAATGAACGTAATTTTATTGCACAGCACAAAACGTGAAAACTTTCTGTGGCCGTATGATTAACACGATAGGCATTGCGCATACGCCCCCTCTTCTATCCCCTCTCATCCAAGAGTAGCCTAACCAATCCAGCAACCGACCAGCATATTTAACTTATTTAATTAATATTTGTTGCCTGCCCGCTGGCGCCAATGTTCGAGGGAGGAACTCTGCCTAAGGCCAGATTGTCAGCTGGCGAAAGGGAGCAGGAAGGATGTTGTAGAAGGCTTTGACTGTGACTTTGACTGGCCAGGCAAAGCCTCCCCTTTGTTCCAAATACTGGCGCTGCTGTGTTGTGTGTTTTTTGCCTTGTATCAAGTTATTATTATGAATTAATGGAGCTTTGTGCGGTCTTTAGTTTTGGCACGAAAGTCGATAAATTTATAATTAGCTTTTGGCGTGAAATGAGTTGGAAACAAGTTAAAAGCAGCCTACAAAAGCTTTCTACCCCGAACAAATCCGTCACAAGAAGCCTCAGCTTTGTGCTGTTTGTTACTTTTAACTTTTAAGCTTGTGTACTTAATTACCGGGGAGATATACCCTAACATTTCCTTTGTTAATAACCTAAGTGAACTGTTTGAATTCTACTGAAACTCATTTTTCATGGCTGTCATACAAACATTTAAATTCACAGTGTTAATTGCCTAATGAAACAATATAATATGCACTCGGACTACAATTTTATATCTTTTATTTGATTTTATGCACTCCATTTGAGCTATACGCATGAAAGGACAGTCCACAGGCAAATGGATGGCTATTGAGAAGCCATAACAGGCGATAATGTGAACGCAGTCAGCTCCCTCAGTTCGCATATTACGTATGCGTCGCGTGGCCAGCAAAAGCACGCACGCGAGGCGTAATTCATAAAGCGATAAAAGCGTGATACATAAAACGCAAACTTACAAACATAAAATGTGGGCGTGGCTATAGGCGCCAGGTGTGCAAGTAATACGCTGAATATGAAGCAATCAAACGAACAATAAATGAAGCTTTGCCAAAAACGAAGTTGCGAGAAGTCGACGCAAAGGAAATGCAATCAAAGCTAAAAGTAATCTCGGCGATAAGTGCGAAAACGTGTCAAATGGAGAGGCAGTCAGAAGGGGGTGTGGGGTTGTCTGGGAGTGAAGCAGGTTGCCAGTTATAATATTGGCTGTCGAAAACAATCGACAAACGATGAGTTTGAGATATGAAAATATGACAAGCAGTTGACAAAAACAAACTAACAAAATTAAAAGTTTGTTTTTGTGTTTTTCTTTGTATAAATTGTGCTGGTATAAATTGTGGTCTAAATGGGGATTGGGTTAAAAGCAAGCAACGAAGAAGAAAATATTCCTTATCTGTTTTAAAGGTATCTTGATGAACTTTGACAGTTATTTGAAGTATGTGAATATGTTGGCCTATATTACTTTATCATAAAGGAATATATATATAAAAAAAATAAAATCTCCTCATTTCGAAAATATCTCCAGGAAAGCTTACAGCACTATAAGTTTGTTGTTGCTTTGCTTTGCATGGCAAAAATATATATTTTTAAATTTCAAAAAAGAACCTTCTAAGGGAGTTTACCCAACTCTAACTTGTTTGCTGTTTTAGCTTGGCTTGTTGGTTTTGTTTATTTGTGTTGGTTAACGACACGCACACATACATGCATGCGAACATACCTACAAACATAGATCGCACACCGCTGGCAACTTTTTTATTGTTGTGTTATATGTATATTTAAACTAGACCCATTTTTGTGGGGAGAAACGAACGCCTTTTTGGCTGGGATTGAAACTTGAGACGCACCAACGCACATTTGTTGACGCATTAGCACACACACACACATACACACACACACACACCCTCAACTCGTTACATGCCTGAGAAATGCCATTTCCGACACTCACACAGACAAACACTTGAAAAGCGACTCGAATTTCCATAATGTCTGCCATGAAAATGCGATCGATTTTCGTGTGGCAAAAAAAAGTAAAAGCAAAATAAAGAAGGCAAAATAAAAAAACACACACACCACATAATGCTGCGGGCGAGGACATGGAAGGAGGCGTGTGTATGTGTATGGTGTGCTGGTATGAATATCTAAAGAGAAGCGAGAGGCTGGAACAAAAAAAAAAAAAACAGTAATTTGAAGCTTGGACATGGGGCATGAAGTCAAAACCAGCGCTTGTCTAATGGCCCAAAGAGCACCACCGAAAAAAAAGGAAGGAAAATAAAGATTGTTATGCGCGGTTTTTTTAAGCGGCACTTAGCAAGCAGCTTTTGAATTAACATGAGTGTCAAAATGCGTATTTAATGGCAGTCAAAGGATTTCACAGTCATACCAAATAAGCTCTGCCTAGCTGAAAAAAACCACCGCCCCATTTTTGCTAGCCCTTTTTTTTCGATGCTCGCTGGCAGCTGCAAACGAAATGAAGATTGATGATACTTTAAGATTTGTCAGCAGTTGACGCAGCAGCTGCGCTTCTTTTCAAAGTTAATAAGTCGCGAAAATGTTTCTTCCTTTTTTTTTTCCTTTTTTTTGTGTGTGTGTTTTGCAACATTCGCACAAATTTACATTTAATATGGCAGCTACATACACGCACACACCACTAGGCGTATGCGCAATAAGTGAAGCATTGCGCAAATATGAAAATCAGGCATAGCGAGGCATGATGCTAATCCGACGCCTTGTCAATATATCAAATTTTCCATGCCACTAGCTGCGTTCTAAATGCAAAAATGAGAGCTAGAGATAGCGTTAGAGAGCTGACACGATGACATGGCCAGGTCACAGAATTATGGTTTGCTCGGCTCGAGCTCTGATGTGAACAAAAATGTCATGTCAGAGATAATGTTCCGAGCTGCATATGCGACTGAAATGCAAAATAAATGTGTGCATCGAAAATACAAAATTCCATGAAGGGGTTTCGTATAAATATAGAAACAACCAAAGCCATAGAGCAACCGGGTGCTATCTAATTATAAACTTAACAAAAAAGGAATGAAGCGAAATTGAGTTGAAAGCGTTTCTGAAAGTCCATCACAATGTGTGTGCATAATCAATCGTGGTAGCAGTTGTTGCCCGCATGCCAGTTAGTCTACTGTCTGTGTGTGTGTGTGTGTGTGGTCCAGCAGTTAGTCAAGGGTTGCGATTTGGGGGTTTGGCCCATTAGCAGTGAATTTTTGGCAGTAAGCTAAGCTGAGCGATGAAAATAAAGATACACACAGACATACGCATGAAACCAATTGACTGACATATGAACATGCAGGCGGTCGGGCGAGGGTAGACAATTGTGGGTGGCCTTTTAGGGGCCTTGAGGCTTAGACGCCAGGCCGACACATGCAGCGTGCCCTTATTGTGGTTATGTATGTGTGTGTGTTGTAAAACATTTTATAGGCAAATCGATTTTTGTCTAAAGTGCCACAAACACGCACAGCAGCAGCACCAGCAACGATAACAATAACAAGGACTTTCGCAACAATAACAATAAAGCGACACTGCGACACACACAAAGTAGACCGATTTAAGGGATGTTCTGAGGGGGACTCTACACTTCCGGTTTGTGTATTAGCACAACAACTGGCACTTTGACCGTGGCCAACTGTGCGTATGTGTGTTTGTTTTAAGTCTAGAGCGTTAATGTCAAGCCTCCCTCTGATCCTTGTGGCACATCAAAGTCAAAGTCAAGCCGCAAAAAAAAAAGAAAATAGAAAAATAGAATACACCCACACAGAAGCAAAATTCAAGCTCATATTTCCAAGCAGTTGAGCTTTGTGCTTTAAGTTGAAGCTCAATCTTGTTCGGGTGGCAAATTAATGTAGCTCATTTGCAGATTGATGTGTTGCAATTATGCGGCAACAACAGCAACAGCAACAAGGATAAGCGGAAGACGCAGCCCATAAAGCACTTAGCGCACAGATTCTGATTTAGTGCGGGCGAGCACGAGTCGGCATCTTAGACAGCTTGGCTGACGCGGCTTTAAAGCTAAGCAAGGCGGCTGTAAGCTTTAAAAACAATCAACAAGGAGGCCAAGTGGCACAGAGAGAAACAGAAAGAAAACGAGATACAGTGACTACGTTTATTCGTATTCATTCATTTGCGGTCAGCAGTGCGTCAATCAAGGCAAATGCCATTGCCATTCATATTGAAGGCGCACAGACACAGACACAGACACAGACAAACACTGGGAGACAGATAAAGACGAAGAGAGGGGGAGGAGAGATGGCAGACAGTGAGGCTGCTGGTAGACAGTATATCGGGCACGCACGTATGCGATTCTGCTCCTCTTGTATCCTGTCAATGGTAGTCGCCTTTGGTAGTCTTGCCTTCTTCTTTTTTAATGAACGCTTTGACAATGCCTTCGAGTGCAACTGAACGAGCGGCTAACGAGGACAAGAACTGCCGTCTACGAATGTTGATAGAGAGGCAAAAAGTACGAGAGAGTGAGAGAGCAAGAGAGTGTGAAGGAGATGCGGGCGTGTCACGACGCAAACTTTCTAAATAATTTATAAATGAAAGCGTTTTTTTTTAAAAACCCACAAGGGAAGGAGAAGTGATTTTTTTTTCGGTTTTTGAATGTCTATTAAGATTAGTGCTTAATAATTTCAGTGTATTTGTATGTTAACCTAACACTAAATAAGTAATTAACTAGTCTTGAATTTCATTAGGCTAATGTTTGCATGTTATAGATAAGTAGGTTAGCTCAAGAGCTTTTAAATCAATAAATTAATATTTTTGAACTTTCGTGCTTTGTCTTGCAACTTAAGAAAGCACGAAGCATGTATTTCTGTCTCAATGTTGACTCAAGTGTGGGCGAACGTCAATGCCAATGCCTGGTCGCCTCAAGTGGCAATATAATGAGTGTGGCTCTTGCCACTGCCAACTGCCACACTGACTGCGCCACATTGACTGCAGCTACAGCTGCCACTCGCACTGCCACTGCCACTTCCACTGCTGCTGCTGCTGTTGCATTGATTGCCTGCCCCACTGCCAATGCCAACTGGTCTGCAATGTAATTAAAGTCATGTCATTGGCTGCGTCATTGTTAGCAGCCGTTTAGGCTAGGGTCAAAACGTTTATTTTCAGCTCGCAACAAAACAAACAAATGGCTAAAAGTTTGCCTTTTTGTGTGGCGTTCTCATATTTTCTTTTATGTAGATAATTAAAAGGGTTTTTCTTTGGCAGCTTGACTTGCCGTTAAGCAAATCAAAAATCATAAATCTTGCTCAATTAGCAAAATCAACTCTGACGTCATGTCGGGTTGGCTTGGTTGCTTGCCACATAAGCCACAGGGACTAAACAGGATCGAGCAAATTTAGCGCATGACTCAGGCAAAGGCAAAGGCAAAGGCAACCCCGAAAAAGAACACACAGAACTACTACTAAACAAATACGCACGCAATATCAATAACTTAATTAAGATAAATGCGAATTGTATTTAGTCATAGACACACACAAACACACACGCGCAAAGAGGGTGGGCTGTGAGAGGTCGTCCATTTTTGGTATTTTTGGTCGGATATCCGTTAATTCTTGCCACTGCATTTGGACTGTTTTTAGCCCAGTTTGGGGTCCACAAATCGTTGTTAACATTAATGCGACGCGTGTTTTGCTTGTTTATTTGTGCCACACACACACACACACACACACACACACACACATACACGCCATTAATTTATGTACTTATATGTGTGGATGTGTGTTGGTGTATGGGCGTGGCAGCACGTGCTTTATGTGAAAAATGGATAATTAGTTAATTGCGGCTGCTGTTGGCTGCCTGAGCACACACACACACACACACACACACACAGAAAATTGTGCATAAATTTATTTATTTTAGTTGACTAATTAAATGCGCCAACTTGCCAATTTGTAAAAGCATCTCAAACTGTAACCAAAACCCGACGACAAACACGAAAATCACACATACATTGTGCAATTGTTATGAACACTTCCTGGAATTAGCTTTGCTTGTCTGTGTTATGGGTGTGTTATACGAAATTAAATCAGCACACTGACTGGCAAGGTGTTGGCATGTTGTCTACTATTGCGTTTTAATTACTTTATCTTTAAGCAATTGCTTTTAGTGTTCTTACTTTGTGATATTTTCTAGAGTGTCTATCTTAGATATACTGCATTTGAATGCTTTTCCCAGTCTCATACAAGTTTTCCTTATCTCCAATTAACCTTAGACATTCACAAAGCAAACAAAGATTTATTTAACATCAAATTATAACTAATATTTTTCATCGTGTTTCGTAAACTATCGTTTAAATCTATTTTCCTTTTTAATTTATACTCAAAGTAAAGGGTTAAGAGTTAATCTTAAAATAACCATGGTTTTTCTTTGCATTTAAAACGTAATTGTGGAAATTATTCATCAAGTTCTTTTTCTCTACTTTTTATCTTTTCAGAACAAATGGTAAATGATATTATACATATAAAATTTAAATATAAGCGAATACATTTAACTGAGGAAGCTTCTAACAGTCGCATTCCTATCTTTTTTCCTCTTCCCTTACTAATTGACATGTGCATTATGCAATTTGCTAACGAAAAAGAAAAAAGTTCATGACCAGTAATCATAATACCTGACCACAAATGATATGCCAAGAGGGGAAGTGTTTGTAATTAGTTAGGGGTGTTTTTCTAGAGAAACTTGTTTTGGGCCAGACACACAATAAAAGTTCCGCATTAATATTTGATGATATTTCGAGTTTTGTCTGTGAACTGGAGTGTAGTTTTCGCATAAAATGCTTGTAATGAGTTTCTTGAGCCGTTTTCTTTTGACGTTACTTACTTGATCTTCTCCCAGAGCTCCTCGCCGAAGTGCTTGAGCACCAGCAACTCCAAAGCGTAGTTAACAAAGCCATACTGAAAGAGGAAATAATGATGTGAATAAACATAAACAACAAGAGCAACAACGATTAGTATATGAGTACAATACAATAGCACAATATGTGTGCACAGAATGATTTTTATGCTCTACTTAATATTGTACAACAACAGTATATTTTATCTGGTTTTCATTTATCTTTAACTGACTGGACACTTGTGGGAGCCCCATGACAGAAATTACAGAAGTATTTTTATGGCCACTCAAAATGAAATCATAAAAGCGCTAGCAAAATAGAATGCTGCCCAACAATTTAATTACATTTTCAGACAAAATAAGTGATAATAAAAATGGAGTCCAGCAAAGGAAGATTACCCAAAAAAAAAAAAAAACAGCAAAAAGAAGAATGAAAAACTCGTTGAAGCTCATTTTTGGAGCTGTTTCGTTAGATATACGTAAAAAATGTGAAATCAATAAGGACTGCGCATTTCATTTCTTTTAAATGTATCCTATAAGCAATCAATTTGATTTGTTATGCGAAATCAAACCCAGACATACATTCTTATACAACCCAGGGCACTTACATGCTTGTAAAGCATTGCACACACACGCACACACACACAATCAATCGCATCCGCCGGAAGTAATGTTAAGCAAGCAGGCAAAATACTTGAAATATATTTACATACATTACGCATACGTCTAGTGGCTCCCCCAGCTCAACTGTTTGGCTGCCTGATGAAGATGTATCTAACCGATATTTGATGTTTATTGCCTTTGTTGTGCACATATTGAAATGTTTGCAACAGCAAAAACCCAAAGCAGCTGATAGATCTGGAAACTACACGTGTGTAGCTGTAACTGTTCAGCGTAATTTGAAAAAACAGAATAGAAAAACATGCAAAGAAATGCGAAAATCGCAATCATTAGATGTGAACATTTCCTTTATATGTCTATCTGTATGCGTATGTGACATGTCAACAACTGGGAATTTTTGTTTGCCTTGTCATTGAGTTTAGTCCCTTGGCAAAATGATTTTTATCTTCGGCCTTGGCATTAAATTTGCTTTTACTCAAGACAATTTAAAGACTGTGTTTTTTTCTTGATTTATAATCAGCCTACTTTATTTTCTGGAAGTGAAAATAAGCTTTATATATTGAATTTCATTAATTTCTTTTTGCCTGTCATATTTGAAACTGAATTCATTCAGCCAGCAGACGTGTTGGTAAATTCTACTTAACTTCTCAAGCCACAGTCAAACCTCTTAACAACAAAAAAATTTGCGCCAAATGTTGGTTTCTTGGTAATATTTCCAGGAAAAGCTTGAATTTCAAACCATATTAAATTTTATTATATTTATTGGCTTAGCTGTATTTTCCATTTTTTTGCCCCCTTAGGGAAGGTTTAGAACAGAGTGTAGTCCCAATAGTGTAATAAAGCAATAACGCTTGAAATATACTGCAGAAAAACAACATAATTTTTGGTATAAATTTATTATTCTCTACTAGAAATGCCTTTTTTTCCGTATTTTGTTTTTAATTCCCAGCTCGTTTGTTATCTATGAAAGCAAGCCAACAATGTTTGTTTTTTAGATCAATCAAAATATTTTTTCAGATCAATCATTGTTTGCTTTATAAATATTCAACTATTTGCTGAACTAGCTCAACACACATATTTTGCTTATTTATTGCGCTTTTTTTGATTGTTAGCCATCCAAATTTATGTTTTAAAAATTTAAATATTTCAATTGACTCGGACTGTCAATTAAAAATAAAACTAAATTGATGACAGTTTTGTTTTCTACTCAAGCGTTAATTGAATATGCATAAATTTTCACTTTGAATACATTCACTTACCATTTTGTCAGCGTTTTCACTATGAGCTTGCTGTTCTGAATACGCAAAAGTTTTGCTGGCGATTTAATCCACTTGCACTTAATATAAGTTGATTAAGTGCGACACATAACTTTTTTAATATTTAATTGCAATTCATTTTAGTTTAACATTTTCGTTTATGAAGTTGACTATGAGACCTGCACAAGCCATAAAGGAAAGATGAATTTCTACATTAATTTTGTTAGTAAAAAAAAATATTTCTGTGTTAAGGTACACAAAAGTTTTCCCTATGCCTAAAAGATTTCTTTGTGATGCACTGCTGTCACTAGTGGAGCATCAAAAATTCCACAAAGGACATGAATATTTCATGAATTTATATTTTGAAATCGGCTTAAAAATGTTTTTTTTTTCCTTTTTTCTTTTCATGCTCTGAATATCATACTTTTTTTCGTTTCGCTTTAAGTTTTAAATATTGCTGGCCCCTGCTTTTACTTATGTTTGTTCGCCAGTTGGCCTAAACTCGCATATGTTTAGGACTGGCTGTTGTTGCTGTTGCTGCTTGTTCTGTAAGGCTGAATGCTAATCAAATATTCCAATGAGTGCAAGTGAGCTCTCAAGGAGCTCGTAGCATTTGGCCGACAGCAATAGCTGTTTGTTGTGCCATTTGTTGTTGGCGTTATTGCAGCTGTTATTGCATTCTAGCATGTTTGTTTGTTGCATGTGGCATGCAACACGTGCAGGAGCCAGCTAAAGGCGCGCACACTGCCATCAACTGGGTCACAATAAAGGCGAAACGGCAATGAAGGCAAAGGAGCAGCCAAAATGGCAACAAGCAAGCGGCACAAAGGATGCATAAGGCTTCTTAATTACACACACACACACACACACACACATATGTACATGTACACAAATGTATACATGAGTTTGTGTGCCAAGTCAAGCATGGCTCCAAATTTATGTGCATCGCCAAGTGTGCGTCAATTAAGGCGTCGCCTATTTTTGCACTCAGCATTGCTGCTAAAAGCACACTTTGGGGCATGCAACTAGGAAGGAAAATAACAGAGGTGCTGCGTTATTGTAAAAACGAGAAACGCAGAAAAAAACTTGGAGTAGTATATAAAAAAAAAAAAAAAAACACAATAAAAATAATAACTACTTACTCTTTTATAAATGGTTGAGTATATGATAATTCTGTTAAATTAATCCTGAATGAATTTTTAATATTAATAACATGGCCATTTCTCAAAACCTTATTTTTTCGAGTGTACCTAGAGCAGCTGACTTTAAGTCAACTTTCTGACTAATTCCTTTTGAGTTGCCAACAAAGTTGAACAAGGTTTTTAAAGCCCAAAGTGAAATATCGATTTTCATCTGGTATGTAAGTGCTTGTGTGTGTTGCTTTTGCCCATTAACGCTCTTGCCAAGGTGCATAGCCCAAGCATTTATTTATACACATATATATGTATATTTTAGATATGTATATTCCATACTTATTTCAAGCTCGGGGTATCATTGTTTAACTTGTGCCCTCGCTTATCGCTGTCAACCTCTAGCGCATTTGTTTGCTTTTGCCCCCAGTTGATTTTGGCGTTTAATGCATATTAATCAGTTGAATATAGCTTTCCCAAATGAGGTCGCACATTCAACTGGCAGCTACACCAGCCACCCGGCCCGCCACTTATGTTGAAGTGGCTTCCAATTCAGCGAATTTTAATTACGTGCAACATTTGACATTCTGGTAAATGCTTTCCGCCAAAGTGTGAATAAGTTTCGAGTGGCATTGAGTAAGTGCGGCCAACTGCGTTGTATTGGCTTGAGCCGAAAGACTTACAATGTTGGTAGAAATCGCTTGTCAGCTGCCAAAAATGTTGCACGCAATTTGGTGACAACACGCGAAATGTTAGTGAACTAGAAACTAAATGATATTATTGCTCGTTATTTGCGCACAAATTGTCTGTCAATTTGGCACTAAACGTACAATAACTGAGTAAATGTTGAGCTGGGTCATTAAAGCGCCCAAAACTCATTTCCTAATGAGCGGCGGTGGAGACGTGGTCTAAGAATTATTGTGGTCTGGTTTGGGTTTAGTTGTTGTGGCCAAGTTAAATTGGGCAATTGTACATACAACGACTGTGCACACATTTATCAAATCTAATGGACGTTTACTATCCTTCCCCAGCAGCAACAGTAATAGTATCAGGAGCAACAGCAACTGTCCACAAATTGCCGCGGGCACTCAAAGCCAAATGTCTAATAAACTTTGACATATTGAGGCAAATATTTCTATTCGAATGGTGTCCACTTGTGTTATTGTAATTTTTTTTGCAAACACCAAGAAAACCGTAAAACATAAATTATTACACGCCCCGCCCCCTCCATGAGTCGCAAGACAATAGCGACAGAAATATGCGCACCGAAATAAATTAGAGCCCTCAAAAGTATGCTTTAATATTTTTTGTGCACAGCAGCAGCAGCGAGTCCTTTTTCTTTTGGCGGGTTTCTTATTATTATTTCATATGCAATTACTTTTTTGTTGTTCTTGCCTCGCTTTGTTTTTGTTATTGAGCGATTTACGCCCAGCGTATTTTTATTTATATGTATTTTTTTATATATTTTTGTGTTGGCCTTTGTTTTATTTTTGGCTTGTGATTTATCTGCTTTGTATTTTAGATTTGACTTTCACTTCAGTTTCACTAACAACATCCTGACAAACACTCTCACTCACTGACACACGCACAGACACACACGTTCACAACTTTCGCGTTCGGCTGACTTTTGATAAGCGAAGCGCGCGCGAGCCTATTTCTAAAGGAACACTTTTTCCTTTCAGGATGTGCGAGCGCAAACTTGGAACAACAGTTCGCTTGAAGCAGCCATCGACGACTGAGCATCAGCCGCTAGCTGCTTGTTGTATTAAAGGAACACAACACACACACGAACATAAGCACGAGCACACAGTAAGCGCCAGGACACTTGTGTGCTTTTCAAAACTGCCACTGACTCGCTGCCTTACTGGCTGTGGCAGCTCCTGTCGCCTGAAAATCGCTTGCCAATTGCCAGGCACGCTCAGCTGTTAAACAAGTAAAGCTGCGAGCAAAGTAAAGCTCTCTCTCAAACGCTCTTCTCTCTTGCTTAGTAGCTGCAGCTACTGAACGTTAGATGGCGCTGATGCATTCAAGATGAAAACTGGCTAAATCTAAAACAATTTAGTTTTTCATATTTAAAGAGTTTTTTTTACTAGCTCTTTAAGTTTTTAATTCGAATAAGTGCTGTGCATTGCAGTTTTCAGGAAACAGCTGAAGTACATTGTGGACACATTTCAATTAGCACTTGAATCTGACGAGCATCATTAATTCAAGCTTTAAAGCTGCATCAATCAGATGCGATGCACCTCTTTTTTTTTATTGGTTTCCTGGTCAATTAAGAAGAACAACAACGCAATTAAATGGCTGACGGCCTTTGTTAACATTATCATCCTGTGTGTTTATACACTGTTCTTAGAATTTAAATTGGGTGTAATGTTTGTTAACAATGTTGGAGTGTTAGCTTTTGAATAGAATATTATTATTTCCATTTATGAAACATTTTCTTTTATCGACAAGCTAATTCCCAATTTATATTTGACTCTTTTTACAGAGTATCTCACAGCTTCCAATTTGCCGCCTATAATAATATTTTCTGCTTTAAAACAGCTTTTATTTAACCTACGCTCAAAGGTTGCAAATAGAGCTACACGGCGACCACAACAAAAGTCAGCTGCGATATCTGATAAATGTCGGCATAAGGCCAACGGCAGAGCTCTGTCTCTGTCTCTGACTCTGACTCTGATGCTGACGCTGACAGACCGACAATGCCGTTGACACTGATGGAATGGGCTTTGGCCAAAGAAAGAGAAGCTGTAGTCAGGTAGAGTAAGTAGCCAGTTGCCTTCAACACCAGCAACAGAAGCAGCAGAAGCCGTAGCAGCTGACAGGAGACTATTAAAATCACAGCTAACTGACAACGCACAAACTTTCAGTAACAAAAAGCAACAAAAATATATACTCTATTTTTAACGTTTATAAATAGAGCAGAAAAGCTTAAGGTCATACCAATTAACATACTAATTAATAAATGGGGAACTTTGCATAGACATAAATAGGTTTATCAACTTTGATATTTTGAATTAGACAATTTCGTGGGCTTAAACCTGTAACAAGGCTTTATAAGATTTTTATTTCTATCGAAACAATCTTATAATGCAGCCAATATGCTTCGCTGCCACAATAACGGAAGTGGTAAGGAAAGATGGAAAAAGCCGTTAGCATATTGTACGAATGAAATGGAGCGTTAGAAGAAAAACACGTTCGGGCTCTCGGGGCTTCTAATCAACTTCAGGGCCAAGAGATGACAATCTGTCTGACATTTAATTAACAAGCAAGAAGCAAAGCGAAGATATTTAGCTCGCAAGCCACGCAGCCTCTCTCTCAATACAATTGTAGCAAACACACACACACACACACACAAACCTACATAGATACAATTCAGGGACAATAATAGTAACTGACTATCCATGCCGTGCTATTGCAGGTTGGGCATGGAAACAAAGGACAAGTGCAGTAGAATAATCGCATCACACTTGAGTAAATAAATTCCTGAAGTGGAACCCAGCAAGCAACTAGAGCCAAAATACTGCATCCAGCTGTCTATCTTCAGATGCACAGCCTAACAACCATTGTCACCTACTCTCCCTCCACCTAGAACATTTCTGGTTACAAAAGATATTGTTTATGGGCCCACACAATAAAGAAAATGACTGAGTGAGAGAGCGATTGGGTATAAATAGACGTTTGGTGGGCGAGAAATTGCATTTCAATGCAGTTTGAGTTAGTGGCTAACATTAAGTGTTTAAATGATAAGCGAAAATGTTGGACATGAGAATGTTTCACTCGAATGCTCAGCTGCTTGACCGTACTCAAATATTTAATCAAGCATCCACCTCGTTGTAATCATTGAGCCAATCGCTGCAATCAATCATGCAATCAGTTATTGCCCAGCTAAACAAATACAAAATAATCCGCTTCGCTTTCTAGTATCTTATAATAATCAAATGCCTGGCGATTGGAATTTTAATTGCTGATATAAAATATGTTCATTGAACATTCCAGTGCTGCTGCTCAATGCACAAATATAAAGTAGAAATTTGCAATTTAATAAAATGCATCTGTTGAAAAGTGAATTCATAATATTTCATAATCTGATAGAGTGTTCAAGCGTAATATAATTAAATTACTTTTAATATATATGGTTTTAGAATTCTCTGTGAATGGTTTGCAATAAAATAAAAATAAATAGTCGAGTTAGCAATTAGACAACTCTTGCTTATAATCATACTATTTAAAATAAATAATTTATAAATATCAAAATTATCTGCTGTTTATTTATTTGTTTTTTCGTTTTTTTTTTTAAATTAAATAAACTTTGGCTGGTATTTGATTTTTCTGAATCGCTGCTTTGCACTCAGTTAATTCCCTAGAAATGCCAATCATTTATGCATAACAAATGCGCAAACATTCTCATTTATTTATATCGACATACTTTTCATTCAAATTTACCTTTGCACTTCAGCAGTTTCATTGCATTGCCGATGAACACCTCAGCATTTTTGTACTATTTGGCATTGCACAAATATTTGAATATTCTGCACATTTCACAGTCCAAGGATACACGTATTGATCTTACAACGCACAATGGTCATGACAGCATCCTGTCATTGGCCAAATGTGCAACTGGCAGCTGAATGGCCAGAGGCAAATTATAACCAAATACAGCAACACCAAACGCATCATTAGTGTGCATATCTTGATATTCTGCCAAATTGTAGAATAGTTTAATGAGGATAACATGACGCAGTTACATTTCACATGAACTAACTGCTGCTGTGTTTGTTGGAACTTATTTAAACATATTTGCTTGTACATTTTTGCATTTCAATTTAATTTTATTGATATTTTCATTGACAAAACATTTAGTATTGATGTAGTTTTAGATCCTATTTATGATAAGTCTAAACAAGTCTTGCAAAGTTGGTCCATTTATATAGTTCAAGTATTTTTAGAATTGCCAAAAAGCAACAACATTCAACTAGTTGCCACACTTGACCGTCACATGTTTCATTTAAAAAAAGACCAAAAACTTAATAATAAAAAATAATAAAAAAACACGAAAAAAAATCAAAGAAGAAACAAAAGTTAAATTAGAGCTGCGCTGACAGCCGAAGCAGCACACTAATCTTAAGAGGCTTTTGGAAAAAAATCAAGAAGTTGTCGACAAACGCTGAAGACAACGACAACGATAAAACTGTTGCTTATTATTTAATGAAGAAAAATATATCGACAGATTGATCAATTGCTATGAGGCAGAGAAGTTGAGTGGGGGGTAAAGGTGTTTATTGTTTTGACGTGAAGCAGCTACTGATCGAACTTGAACTTGAGTTTTTCATAAGCTCGAGTCAAAGCTTTTGAGAAAATGTATGTAAGTATGTATTTATTAATGAATGAGCAAGTGAGTAATTACGTAATTTGGATAAGCGCATCTGAGCTACAAAATTTATTACTGCTAATACCTCAAGTCGTGATTGTTTGAAATGCTCAAAAACTGATGCGACAGTCGAGCGTGGCGTCTGCTAAAGCAACAACGTGTCGGTTTTAACGGGCTTAATGGCTTAACGGATTAGGCCATGTGTCAACTTAATCACAACAATTAGCTAAGTAGTAGAAATGATTTGGCAAATTTGTTTACTTTTGGCTTGTTGGCCTAGCGTTGAGGCGCATGTGAGACTAGCTGAGTTTGTTAGCACAAGCACCACCTGGAGAAGTGTGCAGCTATTTCCACAACAACAATGGCAGGCGAGGACAACATTTAAGCCTGCCCCAATGGACCCCGTCTACTGTGAGGCACATGAGTTTAAACACAACTACGAAGTAAAAACTAGAGATGGCAAAATTAAGTATGAAGTACATTTTAATAATTTCCCGCGCACAAAAGCTGGAGAATGGGCCACACTGCGTGATCTATGCGTGGATAGGAATGGCTTGCCCTTGAGGCGACTCTGCAATGCAACTGGCAGTTGGGAAAAGGTCAAGAATGTTACCTGTCTGGCGGGCAATCAACTGAGCCGGCAACTAAATCACCTACGCGAAGAGCTGCTCGGGGCGATGAGCCACAAACCGGTCACGTTGTCCAACTTGCGATCTTTATTGAGCCAGGCCAATGGCAAGTTGGCAGCTGTCGATATCTACAGCACTGCGCAAATATTTGCCAAGCTTGCGGAGCAGAGCGTTAAACAGGCAGCTTTGGGTGCGGATCTGATTGGCATTTGTCGTGAAATTATGTCCAGTGATGCAAAGGCATTACTTTTGTCGGCTGAAATTAATGCAACCAACTCACTGCTGAGCAAATTCGAGGACTATATGGATGCATTACCCAAACAATTTGTGAATAGTGAAAGTTGTGGCAAGGCAACAAGTGATTTAAGTGCAACAGCTGACAATGGTGTAGAAATCATCAATTTTGCGAACATTGGTGTGCATGCGTTGATGAGCAGCAATCTGAGTGTATTCTATGTGAATCCTGCTTGTGACAATATAACTGGCATAGTTATATACTCAACAGCGGCTGCAGATCGAAAACCTTCTGTGAGTGGATTTTACTATCGCTTTCTGTATGCCAATGAGAATTTGGAGGTGCTTAGAAGAGAATCAAATCTGGAGACTGCAACCTTTGTGCCCGAGCAGTTGTGGCGCCAACTTAGAGACCAGGGCGCTTTCTATATAATACTCAAGGTCTATGCTCATGATGGACTCTTTGTGGAGACATCTCAGATGCGCAGTCGAAGACCACGCAGTAAAGTGCTTTCGATAACCATTCCAGGATTTGAGGGTGAGTTAGACAGAAGTTGATCTGTGATTTGTTATAACATACTCAATATTTGCAGGTATGGAACTGCCATCTGCATTGCCTTTTATACTATCTCAGGACGGCTCTAACCACAATGCCAGCGGCTGTGGCTATTGGAACTATGGAAGCTGGTTAAGCAATGGAGTAACTACCTGTCACGAGGAGAACTCGGGAAGAACATCTAATGTTCTCTGTCAGGCGCATCATCTGACACAGTTCTCCTTTCTAGTGGGCGGCAGTTATGCTCAATTCCAAAAGGAGAATGAACAACTAAATTTGAAAACTGAATTGCAAGCTAATGAACAATTGCTAGACATGATAACGCTAGTCTGCTGTGGATTGTCACTCTTCGGACTCATTTGTATCTTCTTAACCGCACTGCTAGTAAAGAAATGGCGCAATCAGGCATCAACCAAGGTGCTTCTTCATCTGTGTCTGGCTTTATCGCTGCAGTTGCTTCTTTTTGGCTTTCTCAGTGGGGAGGATGAAGAATGGTCGGAGGAGAACTGGAACCAGTGTTTGATTTTGGGTGCCTTGTTGCAGTACTCTGTGCTGGTCATCTTCAGTTGGATGCTCATCATTGCCTTCCTGCAGTTTCAGCGATATGTGACGGTTATAGGCGTGGCACGCCCTAATCACTATATACTTATATCAGCCATAGTTGCGTGGACGTTGCCTCTAATTCCAACTCTTCTGCTAGTCCTAATCGATGCCGATTCCTTCAGGCCTTCTGACTACCAGCTGACTACCCATACAGCATTGTGTTATCCCTCAGGGTATGGACTTGCCTTGGGTGTGGTGCTTCCCATTGCTCTGGTTACCATTGCTAATGCATTCATGATGCTCTGCATTATTTATAGCATTCATCGAGCACTAAATCCTCGTAGGCAGCTCATCATTCAACAGCTGCGTCTCTCTGTGCTCCTCTTCTTCCTGCTGGGCCTAACGTGGATTTTTGGTTTATGCAGCTATATGCAACTGGGCATTATATTTTCATATCTCTTCTGCCTAACGGCCACGCTTCAGGGCTTTGTGCTCTTTGTCTACTTTGTGCTCTTGAATAAGGACAATAGAAGAGCTTGGCTAATGCTTTTCTGTCCCAAACTGGTGAAGATGAATGCGCCAAAGCGCTCATCGCAACAATATTCAATGACAACATCTTCAACCAATACCTCCAGAAGATCGTTATCCTAATATACAACAAATGTATAATATTTTATAACAAGATTTTTAAAAGTCACTTTAGTAAATATTGTTAATTAAAATCTATCTATGTAAACCTATTCTATATTAAAGTCGTAGGGGATATATTAAAGTCTAAGCTAAAATAAATGCGTCATCAGTTTAATTTTCATGACTATGCCTAAATTTGCAATACCATAATTATACAAATAATTTCTCACTTCGATCAATAAGTACTTGTAATTGCTACTATTTTCAATTTAATAACGCTTTCTTAGCTTAAATTAAGCAATTATTGTAAATTATATTTCAAATTAGGTCTAGCAAACGAAAGCTACAAAGTTTAGCAGAGACACAAAACCCTTTGTGCGTTTTGAGAGTCACTGTGCATGCAAGCCAGTACAATCACCAGGCAACTACAACCTTAACCGCTAAAGCTACAAGCGAAACCGGTTTACAGTTAAGAGAGCATTGAACAAACATTAAAGTATACCGTATTTGACCTTTCTCTTACAGAATAGCTGAATATTATTTAATCGTATAAATAGTTATCAAATACGTGTTCTCGAATTTTGAATATTTTAATGCATATAAATGTGTGTTATCTTCTTGAATCATGTGAAGCTGAATCAGAGTGGGATGGGTGTGTCACCGTAGATAGTAAATGTTGTTGATGCTCATTTAAAGCTATGTTTATGTCTTATGAATACTTGATTAAGAGATAGTTAACGGGCAGCAAAGTCTATTAAAATTTAAAAACAAAGGTGTAAAGAGTCCAGATGGTTGCTGCTCTTTAATCGCAACTACCGTTTCATTTTGGAGCACGACCTTTTATGGCAATTTATTGCAATTTTGTGATGGGCTTGTTTGTTGCCGTTCGTCCGGTTGTTTTTACTATCATTGTCGTTGTTGTTAGTGTTGCTGCTGCTGTTTTCCGTGCGTTTTAATTTATAGCTTCTAAATTATGTAAATGATATGACAAAGTTAATTTTGGTGAATGTATTTCGTGTATTTCATTACGAACGTTGCGTGGCCACAATTTTATATATAAATGTTTTATTTTTCCTTATCTAATTCCGCAATTTGGAGGCTGAAACTAAAATAGGCAGTAGCTCACATTTTTTGAATTTGTGTTTTGTATTTTGTAGTTCGTATTTTGTATTTTGTATTTTGTAGGCACAAATTAGCGTTGGGCTTAAATTAGAATACAGAATTATATGCTAAGAATACACTCAAAGAAAAATGAAATAAATGCTACTTAATCGAAACATGTTTTTTAAAAAAACAAATAGGATGTGTTTCTCCAAAGTGGACAATTAAGATAATGTTTTCACTCCCAAAGCACATATAATTCGCTGAGTGTATGCTTTAAGAATTAAAATATCGTTAACATTATATAACAACCAGTAGGATTATAACAAATTAACCCCATTTACTGGTTGACGTTGCTGCTGAAACGGCATTCCAAAAAGCCGCAAAACTCTACTCATTTGAATAACAGACGAAGCCGACAGATTCTCTCCCTCTCTTTCCTCTGCTTCTCAGTTAAGTTTCAGTTCATCAGCGTCGTATCCGCAGCAGCTTTAATGGTATATATGAAGTTCCGGGTGCCACATCCTTGCCCTCGGGCAAGAAATTCATTGCATAGTTCTTGGGTGTCGGTGAATTAGGTGGCACCGCATAGTCCAAGTTAAGTTGCGAGGCGGCAGACAGCGGTGAAAAAGGCCGATACATTTCCACTCTCATCGACTGTAGTAAGAGAGCCCTCTGTCTGTCCGCCTGTTGAAAGCGCTGTAGGTGTCCTTGGATGATGCGACGCAGTGCCTGCATGGTGCTCAAGCTGGGTGCATTGTAGTAGTAGGCCTGTCCTTGCTGCTGTTGGGGCAGCTTCTGTGGCAAGTGGCGTGGCGAGTAGCCCAGATTGGCAGCGTACACGACACTCAGCACTGATATCAGCTGCAAGACAAATTACACTTCATACAATGACAAATTGCTCACAGCTGCTCGAAGCAGCTTCGATTCGAAACTTACACACAAACACGTCCTGTACATGATGCACACTTTGGTCATTTATTATGTTTCACACTCGATACTCGATAGTCGGCACTCAAAACTCGATACTCGATACGAAACACACGCTCGCAACACGTTTGCCGACTCGTTCGCTTCGCAGCCGCTGGACAACTGAATCCGAATCTTTTGGCTATGGCAACCAGCAACACTAGCTCGTGTGTTTCAAGTTCACGGGCCGCCAAATGCATTTACATAAATTTCTAAACTAGTCAGCATCTCCATCACCATCAACCATCTCCATCTCTGTCTCTGTCTCAGTCTCAGTCTGCTGGCTGAGTTGTTGCTAGTTCTTCTCAAGTTAGTGGCTGTCGCTTCATTTTTAAAAGTTAATTCTTTTTCTAGCGCTGGCAACTTGGCACGTGATTTATGCAAATACTTTGTCTTATGCTATTTTATTTTTTTTGGAACTGTATTTTTATTTTTGCGCGCGCTTCCACTTTAACTTTAACCTGATCTGGTTTTAGTTTTTGTTTATATTTCTTAATGGTTGATACTCAACATAGAGGAGTCCAAAGGGGTAGTTTGGAAGGGAACAAAAAGGATCTATGAACCAAGAAATCGAGAATAAAAATTTTGTTTTAAAGTGTAATTCTTTTTAAGTTATGTATATAAACAAAATCAAGGAAAAGTTTTTCATAGGGTATATGCTCGTCTATTACTCTCAAGTAGACCACTTACTTTATTTAGATTTATTTTGTAGAGTTTATCAATCGCATTGAATCGATCAGCGCGCTTAGCTAACAAATTCCCAACCCACTCAAAGCAAACAAAACTGAACAATGACAATCTCCACAACATTTTCTCAGCCGAAGTGTTGAGATTGGCGAGATAATCTGCAGGTTCTGTTTCAGTTGGAGTGTAGTACGAATTTGGCTTAGACAACGAGGCGACTCTTGTCTTGGCTGTCCACGCCATTATAATTATGCAAATAAGTCATGATGTATCAGCGTATATCATTTTTGTGACTCCCCGCCTATATGGACTGCATGTACGTATTAATTTTTGGAGTCTTTTAATTTACATAATATTCAGTTGGTTTCAATAGATTTGAGCACTCCCATTGTGTTGTGACTACAAAGACGTCCGGTGAACAAACAACTGTAGTTTTTATATTGATTTTTAATCGCCTGCTTCTTTATGTTTAACCCAGACAATGCGATTCGATCACTGTATTATGAATTTGAAACACTTCATTCATTCATCTCTGGCTGTCGTCTTTGAGGTCTGTATGCTTAACAACTTAACTAAAATATTGTATTGACTGTATTTAGCCATGTTTGGTTTAAACTTGTTTAAATTATACTATTCATTTGCCATCATAATAATGATTATTTATTTGTTTGTGTTACTAAGTTGACTGCTTAACTATAATAAATTGAATTACATTTAAAATGGGCTGGAAATAGCTAATCGATTAGCATGTTGAAATCTGATATTAACTATTGTGTTTTTCCAATATGATTTCTCACATTAGCACTGAAATAAAAACATAAAAATTAGTAGTTAAAATAGTTTGATATTAATTAGTCAATCATTAGCGTCTTAAATTTTTTTTATTATGTAGATATCCATTTGAATGCAAGGTATAATTTTTTAAACATCTCAATAAAGTCATTGTCTCATATAATAGTTTTAGTAGCACCTTAAATTACCTTTAATTTGATATTAAACTTTAACATCTTTCAAAAGCATTTACTTTGTTTGTTAAAACCTTTTAACATTTTATATCTACATAACTCCTTCAGTACTTATTCTAAAATTACCTTTGAACGTGTTATATTGAAATTCCAAATGCGATTCTTGTTTAATCAACCAAATTAGAAGTATTTGTTTTTATTTACACCTGAATATGATTTCAATATTTGCTTAATACGTTTTGAGCACTCAATTTACATAAATTGGTTAACACACATCCAGCAATGCAATTATCTAATGGATTTCGTCGAAATTTGAAGCAGCCTTATCTCATCCTTGACATGATGCTGCTGATTGCGGTGTCTTTCTGAATAAACCCTCTCTCCCCCACACTCCATTTCTATTCATTATCAGTCGTTTTCCAGCTGGATGCTGAATGGCGATGAATGGAAAACGACTATCACAGACATCAATGGCATTAGTAAAAAGGTGTAAAGAGGGCAAGATAGAAAGATAGATGCTGGAAATCAGTTGGATATGCGAGCGGAAACGGAAGCGGAAATGATGCGCTACGTTAGCGGCAGCCATGACACTTAATTAAAGCGCTGCATTGGAATTGATTTAAGCAGCAACAGCATTAAGTAATTGGAATTTGCCATTCTATCCATCGCATCAACGCGATTGCATTAACATTTCGATTTATATGCAAGCAGCAGCTGCAATGAATTGTGCAAATCGTTATGGAAACGATTAGACGCGTTTAATTACTATGTAAATGATGTGTGCAATTAATTTGACTGGCAATGGCCAAGCAAATCCATATTGTGCGGTCGAACGGATGACCCCATATTGATTGTGGTGCCTTTTGGCCAAAAGCGCACACACAGCTAGCTCAACCACAGCTCATCTATATTTCATATGAAATACACACTCACAAAGGACGCATCATAATCATCATAAAGTTGATGCTGTCTACCCCAAAATGCCGCTTCATTACCCTGTATCCTTTTGGGTTGATAAGGCTATGATTTCGAATTGCAAATGCGTAAAAGGCTGAAAAAAACGTTTATCTTCATTCATAATACAGGGTATCTTTATGTCTAGCACTCTTAAGCTGGGCAGCTTGAAGGGCAATATTTTTTCAGTCGGCAAGTTCTTGGAAATGTTCCGGCTGACTGTTATGTAATGAGTTTGATGGGCTTTTGAACTAAACCCAATTGAGGAGAGGCATTTCATTTTATACGGATTTGATACAAATGACGAGGGCATTAAGGAAGATATGTGTGTGGATGAATGTATGAGCTAGCTAAAAGGGATATGTGTGTGTGTGTGTGTGGCAGAGTAGCAACAAATTTAGTTATGCCCCCTAGAGGCAAACGCAACACACTCATATTTTATGCATGACCAGCCACAGCTCCAGCTGGCTAGGATTGGGTTGGGCTCGGCTCGAATTGCTTTCCAATTGACTTGGTTTCGAGCTTATAGAAATTGCTCGCGCTCACGTGCGCTCGCCTTTAAGACAACCAGGACGAGCAGGGCGCGGTCAAGTCGTCATTTTGGAGGGCGCGCCATTGCCAAACGTCGCAATCCACTTCCAGTTATCGGGCTGATCAAATGGATCATCGATTTTATACTGCAATGGAAATGAAATCCTTAAAGACAGACAAACAAAGTCTGCCTTGGCGTAGTCTTTCGCTGCAAGGTAAACAAAGTGATGAAGACCATAACGAAATGTGAACAAACTTTTGCTAAACAGACCGCAAACAGCAGACGATAAACTAATTAAAATAAGTTCGTTGCACTGTGGGAAAGGTTAAAGAAAAACAACATGAAAGGTAAATGCAAAAAAAAGGACAGAAAACTAAACCAAAACTTATAAGCGACAAAAATAAATTTAAAATTTTTGGGTCTACAAGAGGATTAAAAATTATTTTGTTGGGAAAGCAACCCACCGTGCAAAATTTTTCAATCGGGTAAGTGGCAAAGAAATATATTTTCTGCAAGAGATTTTTGCAAAAAGTGCGCCTTGTGGCGCAGATTTACCTTTGACATTTCAGCTTGTGCATAATTAATGATGCTGCCCGTGTCTCTGCATCTGTCTGTGTCTGTGTCAAGTGAGACGCTCAGCTGAGCTCAGGTAACCAACAACATTCATCACAGAGACAGAGTCGCTGTCTGACTTTAAGCCGCATTCTTTGCATTCGGCATTTTCATCATCATCGTCATCATCTGAACTGAACTCGCAATTGTTATTGTCTGGCGGATTGTGAAAGTCCCTTTTCGTGTAGTCCACTCATAAATTCGCATATTTAATAAGTTGATGCGTTTTGTGCAACACGAGGCGATATACCTATAAACATACATACATATATATACAGAAAATATGAATAGTCTCTGCTGATGTATGCAAATGTTGCGCTCTTTCATTTTGACGCAGCTCCCAGGGGGCATGTTAATGCGGCATTTGTTGCCACCGGGCTAAAAGCACTCAGTTGGCTTTTAGCGACTTGGCTCCCAGTTTATGCATAAATACATGAAAATATGCAAATCCCGTATATATTCCGGTTGCCTCTCAACAGCAATAAAAAGTCCTTTGCTCTATCTCTATGCTCTAGTCTAGTATATCATCATGTATTTTTCTAAGTTCCAACTTGCAGTTGGCATCAAAGTGGAGAAGCATCTACTACTGTAACTGCCACACAAAAAAAAGAAAACAACACTCCCAAGTTGATGGCTCTCTAGTGTATCTGGTTTCTGTTCTAGTTGCCTCCGAACTTGTTCCTTCGAAATTGCAAAACTTTTCCTCCAACTACGAGTACAATAAACTTCTCTATATGAGTTTGTTGGTTGGAATTTTGTTATGCGCACCTGAACTACTTTTAGCTCAGCTCCATTATATTTAAAGTGCAAGCATATAAATAAATAAACAATGCAAATGGCTTTTGCACACCTGCTGCAGTTGTTAAAATGCAACACAGACGAACTTAGAATAAAATGCACACTTTAAATTTATTTGCTTTCTATATAAAGTTTTGTAGGACTGGGATTTCAGATAACCAATATTAATAAAAGTTTAGTAAAAGCTATGCAATGCCTATTTGAAGGCATTTTAAATGTTCCAGGGTATTAAATCGCTTCTTTTGTTTGACGCTATTCAACAGAAACAATCGTACGTGAAACATTGCTGGAATTTCAATTATCTGGTTGGAATTTCAGCCAAGCGCTGCTTTGAAGCTTCAACAAGTAATGTCGAGTAATGCAGACAAACGTGATATTAAAAGCAAATTTATCCTTATTTGAAAGGGCACTTGTAGAATGCACTTATGTTAAATTCCTAATCCGACCTTCAAAGTTGAGCATGAAGTTATCTCTGTGATTCCAACTGAATGCGGAACTGCAACTTTAATTTGCTTAGACTTGAATAGAGGAAGTTCACAAACTAACCAGCTTAAATAAATATATAGACATCGTAAGATTAACTGAACTGGCTGCCAACTCAATCTGCCTGGTCGTAATTTCTACTACAGTGGCGCATAAAAGTATGCAGCAGTAGCAACAGCGTACACAGCTGCCAGCTCGAGTGTAATCAAATTAATATTATGCTCGCAGTACTTCAGCAAATAACAGTAATATGGCGAGCTCTCTCATAAAGAACACACTGCCCAGACAGACAAACAAGCAATGGAGAGAGGAGACGGATGTGGAATGAGGGGCGCTGCTGCTTGAATAAGCTTTTGCTCTTCTGTGTTTTTGTAATAAGCAAGTATTTATCTCGCGTTGAAAACCTCATCAGGCTTAAGCACTGCGCTTAATTACACAGACTGACACAAGTGGGAGTGATAGGCGTGCGTGTGTGTGTAAGAGAGAGGGGTTTGTCTAATATTACTTTAATTTACCTACATACACTCATCAGTCAATCTGATGTTGTGGTGGCAGCCGTTTTTCTGCTCAAACAAATTCTAACAGAATTCAAAGATGCCACAGAAACCGCAAATTAGAGCAGCTGCTTGAGTAAAAACCGCAACGCCTTAAACATGATTTGACATTTGATGGGCTTTAAGAAAATTTAATGATAATTCGTGAAAAGATAGCTAAGGATCCAAACATTTGACTCCAAGTAATCCTTCTAATGTACGTGCTATGTATTCGGAACTACTCGACTTGACTTGTGTCAATTAACAACATTCCCAAGTATTTAAGTTACATATTTGATTATGCTACTCTCATACATAAAACGTTCAGCAGCATTTTGTCAAGCAACTCACGTGCTTGTCAGCCATTAATACTTAATTTATATTTTGGTCAGCATTGCGTGTAAAATTAAGCCGCTGACCTTTAGGGTGGCAGGTGTTAGAAAAACGTTGCTGCATGCCGCTTCTATTTGGCGGCAATTAAAGTGTGCTCCCTTGTGGTCTCTATTTTTGGACCTATGAACTCTGCATGTGTCCAGTTCAGTGCGTTTTATGTGTCCAGTTCACCACCATATAAAAAGCAAGCTCTGTGAAAGTATCTACAAGATTCCGCCCGCCATCTGTCAGCGCTTGAAGGTAAAATAAATATTTTAATGGGAATTCCTGCTGGTGACCTTTAGCATAAATCTTGCCAGCCTTTTATTTTGGCTGAGCTCTAGCTTTTTTAATTAATTCAACAGCTGGCAGGGCACCTTTTAGCCACCTTTAACGCATGCTGTTGCTTTAATGGCGTTTTTATGAATTGGAATCTACGAGCATATTAAAGGCCCGTCTGAACCAAACAATTTATGGTCGTTTGCAGTAGAAGGACGATTAGAACACGTGCCTTGTTAAAATAATGCACGCTAGCAAACGATTAAGCCGTTCAGTGAGCGAACCTTGAACCTTAGACCCAACCATTGGCTTAAGATCTTCTCAGTTTCCTTCGTTTCCTGATTTCGTTATTGAGGCTCGCACTTCCGCTTGAGTACCGCACAAATGCGTTAGTCGACGCATACTGTTGTGTCTGGCCTACGACCTGTCGTATACGTAATGTCTTACGTTTCACGTTTTCAAATGCAGGCGGGGCATCTTAAATCGTGAGAGCGCAGCAGCTGCGCATTTCAACCCAAAAACATCGCCAATCTCTCTCTTAAGCTTGTTCTCTTTTGGGAAAATTTGAAATTGTAATCAGTTGTTTGTGATAGCAGCAGCTGGCGAAAGGGCAATTTTGTGGGCAAGTGGCGCATTTTCATACGTGAGCAAGCAGGCAGGCAGCAGCTGAACTCCAAGGTGCAATTAAGATGCTTGCCATTCGAGCTGGCCCCAAGGACCTTAGGTCCTGCCTACGTTTCACTTCGTTCTGCAATGTGAGCTGCTAGGTAAGCAAAAATAATTGAGAGCCGCAGCGACGAATGTAAAATAATTGGAAAGCCTGAAATCCAAGCGCAACGTATTCAAATTTAGAATGTCTTAAACTTGATTTATTAAAGAACAACGAAGTCGAAGCATAAATATTTAATGGTTAGATTTTATGGCACGCAACTCTAATCAATTTGTTTTGGGCTGGCCGTTAAACAGGTATCGAGCGGAATAATTTATATTAATTGGCCAATTAAGCAAGACGCACGCGTTTCTAGCTAGAGTCGCCACTAAACACAGTTCGTTCCAACCTATAAAAGTTAATCAAATTGTTGCTTAGACCCCTGAAACTAAACATAAACAAAAAGAACATATAAATCGCACAATGAGCACAATTAATGCGATGCGAGCGACCCAAAAGACGCAACCTGAGCGAAAGGCAAAGTCTAAATTTGCTCAGATAATAAAATGAGGCATGTAATGAAAATAGCTCATACGCAGCGTTTGCCATCAAAACCTTAAATATAATTAGATGACAGTAGATTACGACTACACCTTAAAACAAAACATGCTCTTATTGTAATTTCTAAGTAAGTAAAAGCAATGTTACCTAACTTATCCCAAAACAGCTTTTCATTTTAGAAACTCGAAAACTTTCTAAAAACAACAATTCTGTTTTCTTGTCGCGACGTTTGCACTTGGTTAAGCCACGAAATTAAAAATTTACTTTTCGGAGTGTACACGCGGGGCATGTTGAGGTCTTAACGTTAAAGTTAGTTGCCTTTTTTGTTTGTTGCTAGGCGAGAGCAAAATAAATTTGTTTGGACTGCAATTCATTTGCCGAGTCGTTGACTTTAAATGCACACATCTAAGACATTGTTTTGTTGCTGTTCGCCGTTGACTTGTTGCCAATTTTTGCTTGACTTGGCTCAGATATTGCTACGTCAGAAATTACCCGTCGGGTTTCTTGACATTGTTTAGCTCAAGCGAAATTCTTTAAAAATAAAACAGATAATTTCAAGTTACACATGAGTTGAGACGTGGCTCTCGGGCTTTTGCTCCCACTCGCTGACGCTGCCAGCAGGTCAACCTTTGAGGCAAACTTTGTGGCACATTGCGCATACGCCGCATGTGCATGTCCTTGACATAACTCAAACGCAGTGCATTTGTCAAAATATTGCAAAAGTTTTGCCGAATTGCAGCTAATGCGGTTTTCATGTTATTTCCACACAGGATGCACTCGTCTCCGCTATCCCACCGTGAACAACCTTCACTCAATCTCATACCCTCATAACGAAAAGAAGCAGCGTGCAAAATGTTCAATTTTTGTGATGCTTTCAAAATCTACTCAAGCCTGCCAGACACCGACTATCAATCAGCTTCGAGCTGGCACATTTATCACGGCCCTAATCAAACAGAAAGCATTCTGATGTTCAATTACACAAACACGCTCACACCTTAAAGGGCAAATAAATGTGGCTCCAAATCGGAGCATGTTTGTTCAGTAATATAAAACTGTATTTAATGGGAAAATACAAATACTCTTTGAGGATTTTTAATCAATAATTGTTTACGTGAGGTTAAAGCTAACAGTTTGGCTTAAATATAGTTCGATTTATACAACTTAAACATAGCAATAAATAACTTCTTTTTTAAAAGTGGCTTTTTGATCGTTTGTAGAATGTAAGAGAACAGTTTTTTAATGCTCCGATCCCCTGCCTGAATAGTTCGTTGAGGAGGTTGTCATGGATTGTAGTTCTGTCATGCGTTTCTGTACATCCATTTTCATGCGGGTTGGACACATGAGTCCCAGCCAGGACTTTCGATTGGCTTCATCGAGCAGCACAAAGTAAACAAATAAGACAAATCCTTGCATTGTGGCCGTGAGACAGAAGAGATACGAGAAAGCGATGCCCGCTTCCATGAAAGCGAAGATGCCAAAGATCCAAGACAGACCCAGCAAGAAGAAGAGCAGCACCGAAAGACGAATCTGCTTGTAAACCATCTGGCGTTCGGCTCGCTGAACACTCTGACTGAGCGAATGGGAGATGCTGTAGAACACATAGACAAAGATCACGAGGTTGGCAACTGTTATCAAAGTCACTGGAAGGACAACGCCAAAGGTGAGACCATATCCAGAGGGATAGCAGATGCCTGTGTCCGTGTCCAGTTGCTCTTGGGTGGGCAAATATGAGTCTGGATCTATGCAAGCCACGAGAATGGTAGGGAGTAGTGGCAAAGTCCAGGCAACAATGGCTGCCTTGAGGATGTAATGGTTTGGTCGCTCGATTCCAATAACCGTGACATAACGCTGAAACTGCAGGAAGGCAATAATCAGCATCCAGGTGAATAACACAAGAATCGAGTACTGCAGGGAAGCTCCAAGTAGAACACAACGAGTGTCATCTCCCTGAGCAACCAGTTGCTCCGAAAGATCGTCCGTATTGATGAAAACGAAGAGAACCATTTGAAGAGTCATGGCTAGGCAGAGATGTAGGAGCACCTTTGTGGACGCTTGGCATCGCCAGCTCTTAAAGATAGCTGCAGTTACAAAGATTCCCAGCACACCGAATAGCGAGAGGCAGCAGCCAACGATGGAGATTATATCCAGGACACGCTCATTGAGTGGAGTAACCAAAACCTCCTCACCCAAATCATTGGTGCGATAGCTGCCACCCACAAGGAACGAGAACTGAGTCAAGTGTAGAGTTTGGCAGACGATAACTGGATCCCGCAGCATATCCGACACACTGCTCGTCGTGATGCCCTTAGTCAGCCAGGTCTGATAGTTCCAGTAGCCACAGCCACTTCCTGTCTTGACAGCCAGCGCATCCGGCTGACGATGATTCTCGTTGCGCAGCAGCAGGGGAAGTGCCTGGGGCAAGGATTGAGCTGAAAAAAGAGAAAGTTGTTTAGCAGGAAACAAAGTTAACTAGTTGATTAACTTACTTCCTATACCGGGTATGCTTATCGATAACACTTTACTGCGTGGTCTTCGGCTGCGCATCTGAGATGTCTCCACAAAGAGTCCATCATGAGCATAGACCTTGAGTATTATATAGGATGCGCCTCGGTCTCTAAGTTGGCGCCACAATTGCTCGGGCACAAAGGTTGCAGTCTCCAGATTTGATTCTCTTCTAAGCACCTCCAAATTCTCATTGGCATACAGAAAGCGATAGTAAAATCCACTCACAGAAGGTTTTCGATCTGCAGCCGCTGTTGAGTAAATAGCTATTCCTGTGATACTATCACAAGCAGGATTGACATAGAATACACTCAGATTGCTGCTCATCAACGCATGTACACCAACATTCGCATAGTTGACTTTTTCCACACCGTTTGTAGCTGTTTCAGTTGTTGTTGGTTGAACAAGTGCCTTGCCACAGCTTTCTCGGGGCACAAACTGTTGAGGCAGCGCATCCATATAGTCTTCGAATTTGCTCAACACGGAGTTGGTTGCATTGAGTTGCGCTGAGAGACGCAACACCTGAGTATCAGTGGACATAATCTCACGACAAATGCTGAGCAAATCAGAACACAGTGCTGGATCCTTTTCCTGCTCCATTAGCTCACCGAATACCTGACCAGCCACATGGACATCAGCTGGCAGCAAGGTTCTATCATGCTGTCGGAATATATCGCTCATGGTTGACGTTGTGCGGCGGCGTTCCTGAGTATTGCTTGTGCGTCTTCTTCCCTCCAGAATGTCATCGTGAAGGGTATTCAATTCTACGCTTATTGATCGCTCTCTGAATCGTCGCATGCATACGACTTTCTTCCAGTTATTAACGGGCTCCCATTTGGCTCTCATGCCTTTGATTTCACACTTTCTTGTCACTGGTAATCCATTCCGGAGAAGGCAGACATCGTGTAGGGTGGCACTCTCACCAATCCTGGCTCTCTTCCAACTGTTGTTATGTGGACTTTGATCATGATCTCTGGTGATATATTCATGCTGAAACATTTCCGGGTCGCAATGGAGAGCATTGCAATACGCCAAACCAGTTATGTCCGCTTGGAAGAACTTCTCCACACATCGCACTGGAGTATTATTTCTACCTTCCACTACGCAGAGCAACTGCTCCTTTGGACAGTCTTCTAGGGGCTCAAAGCTTTCTCCACTATCATCAATCTCAGCCATGGTTTGCAAGGTCAAGGTTACCAATATCAACTGAGTTACAATGAGCAGGAAATTCATCATCTATGACTCAGAGTAAAGTGGAATAAACGAATTTATCACGCGTCCGTCCCAATCGGAATATCACGTTCAACTGTTCAGACGGAGTCACTTACTGAGCTGTGGATCGATTTTTTTTTTTCTGTTATCAATTATCAGTTGCCGGCCACGATCGCTTATCGAGTTTGTTGTTGTTGGGTTGTGCTTGGGGCACACAAATATTTTTTTACATTACTAATGCTACAAAAGTCGGTGCTACTACTCATAGACTACAACCGATAACGCTCGGTGCGAGCTTCTAAACGTATTCGCTTCGTTTTGTTTGATTAGTCATTAGCACAAAACTGCAAATTTCAACGAAAGAAGGCTGATAGAGACTTAAGGGGGTAATACCTAGGGGACGGCAAACATCTGACGTCAAATGTTTAATCAAGAAATACATTTTAAACACGTCTAACAACGAATCTTTGACCTGTTATAATAAATATTTCATTAATTGATTTATTATTATTGCTCTTTAAGTTGTCAATATATATTTAATTTCATTTAAGCTTGAAAAATCAAAGTCAAAGTTATCGCTTAAAGCCAAACCTCAAGTTGTGGCTAATTTTTATTGTTTACTTTACGTGTATCATAGAATAAGTTTTTGAAGGCCCCGAAAACTTATAGTTTTTTACAAGCAAAACATTTTCAAACTATTTGATATGCGAGTTTAAGATAGATTGATTGAGGCTATGTCAGCTTATGCAAGTTTTACTGTTTAAATAGTTGGCAAACTTGAAACTTTCGCAGCTTTTCAACGCTTTCAATCAGGCCTCAAGAAAATCTTTAAGGTTGAACTTTATGAATACTGTTAGGAAAACTTGGCATATACATTTCGCATTGAACATAAGAATTAACATACTCTTAAAGTAAATTTTTGCATTTTGTGAGACAAGAAAATCCACTTTCTGATGCGAAGTTAAGCTTTATAGGGACAACAGTCGCTTAATAATCTTTATAGCCTTGCTTCACGGCACGTTTGGCTCAAGGACATTAATTCTGCGTGGGCTTTCAGAGTTTTCTATTTGCGGAACTTGTTAACTTGTTGACACGTTTTCAATTATCTGAAGAATTCACATGCCACATATATTTATTCCATCTACACAAACATAATAATATATGCGTTGTATAAATTTGATTGAGCTGCATTCATGAATATTTGTAGGTGTGTGTGTGTGTCTTTGCTTTCAATCAAAAATGTCACATTCATAACTCGACATATTCACCTTTTCTTTATTGCTTATTGCTGACGTAGAGAAAAGTGCCTCGTGACAGATGTGCAAAAAAAAATGTAAACGAATTATACAACTTTCTATGGCTTCAGCCACTAAAAATGTCTACGATGAAATATCTCATATGCATAGAAATGTAAATGGGTTTTCAGATTCGTAGGTAAACCAATTTAATCGGCTTAAATATTTACAAGTGAAATCAAGTGCAATTCTTCAATTATGTATTTATTATTGAGCTTTTGGGTAAAGTATGAAATTAAAATGGTTAAATTATTAATTAATGTTGAGCCTCAAGGCAAACGCCAATTAGTGGATTGCAACAATGGCCCCAAAAAATACCGAATGCAAAGCCAACAAGTAAACAATCTTCGGTTGCCTGCCCCCCTACATTGTTGGCAAGAAACATGAACCAAAACAACAAGTAACAAGTAAACCGCCAACAGTTGGCGGCTAGAAGCTTCTAACAAACTCTCTGCTCATTTTGACTACTCAAACAAGTTAACGCTGTGTGCGGCCAAGGAAATCACTCAACGGAACCTCTGACAGTTAAGAGCTCCAGACGCAGGGAGAGGATGGGGGTGTAGAGGGTGGTTTTGTGGTTAGACGACCACCAACGAAAGTAATAAATTTTGCTGTGGCCTTAAACCACAACGTTGCTGCATTGTTGCAACAATGCTGTGTTACCAGCCGCTTGACAAGGTTAAAAGCTTTGCTAGATGCCGGGCTAAATGTGATTAGGGTTGACTCTTTGTAAGTAGTACACCCACCTAACACTCTATCACCGCTTCTTGGTACCAGTAACCATAACAAAATACACAAAGCAGCAAAATAAAAACAAGAAAAAACGTTGCAGTCGGACGCAACCGACTGTGGAATACATTGATACCAGTAAAAGAACGGATAGTAAGGAGTCTTATTTCAAAGGGGGAATGCTGTGGCGGAAGGGGTGGGCCGTGTGTTAACATCGCCAGCTATTATGATACCAAATTTGGTGACTTCAGCTCAAAAACTATAGAAGATAACTGAACAACTCCAAATTCAAAAGGAGGGCGTCAAAAGTGAATGTGGCATCCAAATTTTTAATCCAATTTTTTTAATTGTCATCATTTATATTCCTACCAAGCTTGGTGGCTCTAGCTCAAAAACTGTTAGGGATATAGCCGATTTCAATTTTATAAGGCTTGGGTAGGCATGGCATCCAAAATTTTGATGCAGATCTTTGGAAGATGTTGCCTTCTATCTTTTAACCGAATTTGGGGGCTCTAGCTTAAAACTGGCAAATTTTCGGACAACTTCACCACCTAAATTGCCACAAAATTTGGTGGCTCTAGCCCAAAAAATGTGAAAACTATAGTCGTTTCCAATTTCAAGGAGCAGGGAGGATGGGCGGAAGAAGTAGGCGTGGCATCCAAAATTCTTATGCATATTTTTGAGGGACGTAAATGGCTATCTTCGTGCAAAATTTGGTAATTCTAGCTGTAAGAATGTAAGAAATATACGGTTTTATCGGTTTTTAGTTATCGATTTTCCAGCCTCCTAGTAGGCGTGGCAACCCGATCTAAACACTTTATCTGTACCGGCCATAGATAAATATAATTGCAAAGTTTCAAGTCTCTAGCTTTTCGGGTGTCGAAAAAAGTTGCGTTCATACGGACGGACAGACACCATGACGGACATTGCACAAAACTAATATACTATGATACTTTCAGTATCAAAGTATAAAAAAAGAAAGGAACTGAGGTTCGTTGCTGGCAAAAGTCGGCTGAGATTTAACTGTCATTGGCAGGCAATGATCCATATCGATATTTAAGCGCTTTTAACGACTCGCACGTACACACACGCACACACCATTTATATTTATATTAAGCACTTATACACACACACGCATTATATTTACACAATAAAAATTGGAAAAGTTGCGTTGACTTTTAAGCACTTAAATGCCTCGCCGCCCATTAAGACGTTATGGGTCTGCGTGCTCAATGCTACAAAGGGCAACAATCGCACACACACACATAAACGACACCCACACACATTGGTATGAGTACCTGATGAAACATGAACTCTGTCTTTTCATTCCACTACAGTTTGATATTCTTTAATTTCGCTTGTATCCACTAAGCCGCCAAAACAGCGACTTACGCGCAAAAACCACACCAAAAACCACACGTCAGCACCACAATTTCCATCTTCTGCTTTTCTGAATTCCATTCTCCTAACATCCCCCCACCCTCACCCGGTCAATTGCTAAGATATTTTGCCCTATCCTGTGGCAGAGTTAAATTGAATTCTTTTGCAGCCATCGTTTTAGGTGGTTTTTTGGCTCTTTTCTTTTCAGACAACAGGTTGCTGGAATTTAATGAAATTAGGCATCATGCCAGCGAAGAGCAGCTGCTTGCCTAAATTCTGTACATCTTCTACTTACAGGGTTATGCATAAGTAAACAGCTAAGCAAAAGCCCAGCAGCAACACATTTTAATAGTCTGCAGCTCAGACAAAAATGTTCATGTTTCTTGATATTTTTTTTTTTTTAAAAAGATGAACGATATCTTTTTTGGCTGGCACATTTTTTACTGCTGTCTAATATACATAATCGAATTAACTTGTTATTATTTTTGTAACATCTGTACGGGATTTGGGATTATTATTTATCCTATTTACTCTCTCGTTTTTTCAATATATCATTCACTTTTTATACCAACTTTATAAGCATATCCGCATCAGCTGGCTAATATAATTGGATTTTATGTCATATTTGTGGAACCCTGTATGTGCGAGGGATTATGCTCATATGAGCTTATACAATTTTTAGCTGCCTTAATTTCACACAATTTGGATGGCAACAGACATTATTTACGCACACGAAACGCGAACTTTGACACAGCAGCAGAAGCAGCTGAAAAAGAGAGGTCTTGAGAAGGAGTAGAAGGAGGCGCCATAGGTGGCATGAAAAACTCAAAGCACACATGCGGCCAGTCAGTCTACACTGTTTATGCATATGTATGTATGTCTCTGTGTGTGCGAGTGTGTGTGTTTGTTTTGGTAGAGTAACGCCAACTTTCTACAGTTTAATTTAATTAAAGAGTCTGTCGACTCTGGCACAGCATCTAGTACGATTTGGTAAAAGAGGCCGAGAGGGAAGGAAGATGGAAGAGTTGGCCCTGTTAGTGACACATGATGCTGTTTGCATAAAGTCTTAACTGGATTAGCTAGCTTTTGATATGTGTGTAGTAGTAATAGTAGTAAAAGCAAGTGCACCTACAGCATTTCCATAGAGACTTGATTTATGAGCTGCTCAACTTGCATTTAAATCAACATTTCATGCCAAGAAATAGCTCTGTCATATCAAACATAGCGCATATTATCAAGGGAATACAACAGTTGATTGAAAGGGCATGTGAAATTTAATTAATTTTCTTCTTCACATATCAAACTCAAACTCAGACTTAGCAGCAAGAAGAAACTTTTCAATTAGAGAAACGCTTATGCGTTTTTCCTGTTACAATTTCCCCACAGCGGGAGTGGAAAACAAACTTCCTGAAAGAGAACAACTTTTGAGAGACGAAGTGCTCTGATAATGCAGCAGCTCTAATGAAAAACCACTTAGTCGCAGACAGTAAGAATTCCACTTGGATATGCTGCAGTCGAGGCTGATAAGTTAAGTTCCCTGTCAGGGCTGGGGGAAAGAAGATGACTTATCCAATGCGTATATAAATCCTGAGTAACAGATCAACTTCTGATGGCTGCACATGCATTTTGTAGCTAGTTTAACGAGGGCAAAATAAGTAAAACGGCTCGACTAAAGATTGGAACGTGCGGTCACGTACACAGATTTACAATTTAATGTGCCTACATAGCGCAAAAAGAATCGGACATTCAAGTTGCAAATACAGTTGTACGACATGTTTAAAGTAACGTTAGCAAGAAGCGAAATAGGTCATACCTGAATAGTTCCATTTTGCGTTTTACCACTGTACCTAATTTAATCTACGTGATTTAACTATATGATGTTGTTTGCTTGCTTGTTCTACGTGTTTGTGTGTCTAACTTTCGTTATTCTTGCTTTGGTGTACACATGTCGCATGCTTAATATCTTGCCCCTACATAGCACATTAAACCATATAATGCGATAACTCTTTTATTGCCAGCAATGGCCAATTAAAAATCAATGACACTCTACAAATAAAATTACTCATACGCTGTTCACTTGCATTCTGTATTGAAAAATTGCAATTTATTACAGAACGCAGCAACCACAAAGCAAAACAAGAAAAAGGGCGTAATGTTTAAACGTGTCACAAAACAAATGGTGAATGATGTCAGCTATAAATTGTTGACTAATTGAAAAAGCTGGTTAATGACAAACCCTTTAAAACAAATCTGAAATTTATGTTTGCAGGGTATTTAAGAGCCCGACTAGGTTTTTAATTTATGTTGCCCTTTTACTGCTCAAATTCTAAGCGATTGAAATTGTGAATGTTTTTGGTTAATTCCGTGTGGTCGCATTTTCCGTTCGTTTACAAGAGTGCCCAAAGCGAAAATTAATTTATACGAGTCCCCAGGAATATTTTTGAAAAATTAAATGCCAAATAAAACTGAAATATGTACTTAATATCTTAACAGGATGGATGTCGAACTTTGACTGCAGCCAAGCAGCAGCTGATGCATTTTTTATGTAAAAACATTACAGCAAATTTCATCGTGTCTTCAAGTGTGTGTGTGTGCTTGTGTGTGAAGCTTTTATCACTGGTTTGCTTTGCATTTTACGAGCATTTAAAATACAATAAAAAAGGGAAGTAGATGAAGAAGTTGACAGCAAAGGAGAAAATGCTTGCTTTAAGGAACTAAAATAAATTTGGGAGAGCTGCAATCTTTAAAAGCTCTTTTATAACCCATCAACAGATGCTTTGCCACGCTCTAAACTAATTAGAGTGCACGCAACTAACTAACAAACTACATAATTAGCTGAATTGCAATCGGCTTGGCAACTTCTGTAATGAAAGGAGCTCATCGCGTGCACCTTTAGCAGAAGCATTTGTAATTAAATTAAATACACAGCTCGCACAGCTCGTACGAGATCTCATTACTATCGAATTGGCTTCCTTTTGTTTTTGGGGCCAGATGTTTCAGATGCCACAGTAATGCATGAGAAAATGCGCAAAATTGCGAAAATGAGAGCAAACGAGAATTGGCAAACGAGCCACTTAAAGCAATTACATAATAAAATAAAGGACTGTTTGCAAATTTATATCAGCACACACTGTATATAAATAGATTCACAGGTCAATATGGCAAACATGGCTGCACGCAAAAACACATACAGACAAAGAGGAATGAATATTCTGCGTCCAGCACGTAGCTCGATGGTTGGTTGGCCCTGGTTAAAGTTTTCCATATTTATGCTTCAAATAGAATTTATGTGGCATGTGCAACAACGGAAGCCGCAACTCGAAATAACAGCAACTGCCAGAGCAACTGCCACAGGCCATGACGCAATATGCCATGAAAATGTTTTGCAAAAGCTGTTGCAAGTTTGGTTTGGCGAGTGCAGCAGAAATAAATGAATAAATAAAAATGCAAATATCATAAATTATTTTAATATTCAACTAAGAGCTTAACACAATTAGCTTTTTGATAAACTTAAATGAATTAAATTAAGAGCTATTTTAAAATAAATATTAAGAGTACTAAGTATGGTTACAAATATTCAGTACATAACCATAAATATTTTGACTGTATCAAACTGTTTAGAAATTTCCTTGAGGGTTATTTGAATGCTAATGGAAACTGGCATGAAACGCTTCTCTCTTGGCAGCCAGCACTTGCAAACGTGAATCCTTTTTATGTACGAGCACATTCCAGAATGTACAACAGTTGGTTCATTAATTTTTGAGCACTTCTTTTGGACCCTCGACTTGCGGCGTCATGACAATACTACTATTACTCGCATGAAACGAAACCGAAAACGCAGACAAAAGTCACAAAATGCTTTGGCATCCGACTTGGCTAACATACATACGCTACAGTTTCCTGCCCTCAAGTCAACTACATGCTCAGTCATTTCCCTTCTTTTGTTTTGTTTCTTTTTTGTGCGTTGTTTTTCCTTTGCATGTTGTACCCCGCATCATCATTTATCTTGCCACCTGTTGTATGATTTTGAGGATTTAAAGTCGAAGATATCATAAAATTAGTTTTCAGAAAGTTAAAAACTAAATATTTGGGCCCGTGCGAAGCCTGGCTTCAGCCAATACTTCTAGTATATGTCTCAAAAATCTGTCCACAGAGTATCTCCACGTCTAAAAGCCTTAACTGCACTAAACTTTCCTCTTTTTATGCTGCTTGTGTACCTAATTTGTGCATATTACGTATACGCCATGCATGCCAATCTCCGCTTCAGTCTGCTACACTCTCTTCGCTTTCTCTCTCTCCTTCGCCTCTCTCGCTGTCTGTTTGGTTTTGTCTGCCTTTTGGCCCAAAACAAAAACCACAGCAACTTCAACTGGTTTTTTATGCCCTGGCTTTTGTGGTTCTTGTTGTCAAACATTTTAGAGGCAGCTGCAGCTGATGGTTGGTGGGTGGTGAATCCATTACGGTTCAGTTGTTTGCTAATTTGAACTGCATGCCACAGCACCAGTAAGTAAATATTGATTTTGCTGCTGTCAGTTTTGTGTGAGGCAAAAGTAAAAAATTCGTTTGAGTATCCAGTTGAGGTTTTTGGCCTGGAATGATTAAGAATGAGAGCTGAAAGCAAAACTACTTCTGCAATTGCTGGGATAAATTCCGCCTAGCCGCATGCCGGACTGGTATTGGGATTGGGATTTGCAGCAGGCCAAACCAATTCGTTTTCCATTTGTCCTCCAAATCCCTTGCATGACACACACACACAGCACACAGAGAGACACAACACAATTGAACTCTGCTGACAATGCGAATGACAGGTGAATACAAAAGACGCAGATGAATATGCAGCTGGCTAGAAGACTGCAGTTGTAAACGGAAACGGAAATGAAAACGGAAAACGTTGAACACTCAAACTGATTGCACACACTCAAAAGCCGCTGAGCTTGGATTTGTGGCCAGCTTTACATACGTGATCAGCATTTTCTCATTTCGCCATGCCCAACACTTTGCAGATAGCCTTTAATTGCCTATTAACACTTTATGGCAACAGCTGCTATTCAACTATTCCCTACCCAAGCGAGTTTTCTTTTATATATCAAGGTTTTTTTTGTACAAGTAAAAGGGCACGTTTAAGCGCAATTGTCGCAGGTCACGAAAGCGTTTGCTCAGCTGTTTGGTCAATACTCCATTACCACACCTGCCTTTAACATGCGCCTGACACAAAGCCTAAAGGTTAAACTGCAAAATCTGTCACTTCATGCTGACAACTGGCTTTCGTGTTTACAAATGAATGTTTTTTTGTATTCATTTATTTTATTTATTCGGTTTTTATTCTTATTGCGCGTTTGCTGTGTTGGTCTTAAAGCCATAAAAGGGGGTTGTTGGAGGGTGCAAGTATTAAATGTTGCGTGAAAAGCGCGTGAAAGCAGATGAATGGCAGAAAAATCAACTTGGGAAATGTTTTTTTCCTGACGTTCGCTTTGACAACATCATTTGCACATCTCACTGAACCGCATCAATAATTCAGTCGATAATTTATTTTTACCCTCTACGAAGAAGACTTCCGATAAAGTGTATATGAAACTTTTATAAAAGTTGGTTAAGTTTGTTTTCATATATTTAAATCAAACTACCATAAATACATGCAGGTTTATTTAACTTATGTTTAGAAGTTTCTTTCCACTTTGTTACAGGGTGTCTGCTAGTCTTACAATTATTCCTCTACATATTCTTTCCGTTTATCGCTTTCTGCGCTTTTTCGCATGACATAACAGAAAATTGGCTTTAAATTATTTGCCATTTACCTTACTGAATAAATCAACAAAGACTAAAATGCTTGGCCACTAGTAAGAAATTTTAATTAATATGCAAATATTTATTGCAAATTCTTAGCCTTGTCAACAAATACTCGTTTCAAGGAATATAGTTAAGTAAATAGTTAACGAACATTTAGTTTGAATCACAATACAATATAAAGCTTCCAAGAACCCAGTGAACTCGTTTCGAGCTAATTCAAAATAATTGACATAATCGAATTCAGGTGAACGGTACTAGGAATCTTGCAGCATAACAAGTATCTTACACTTTCGCAGGGTTAAACACAGTTTTCAGAAAAAGCGCAAGCTGTTTCTCAAATCAGCTTGTGATGGATTCGTAGTACTTTGGCGAACTTCATAGAACAAAATACAAAACCAATGAGTTACAAAAATGTAAACTTGATCCTTACAGAAAAAAACTTTTAAAGTTAAGTGTTATGCATTTTCAATTGATACAAATAAAATTTTAGATATACGTTTATTTGCAAGTCAGCGACAGTTTGCCGATGGTGACATTAACTTGACAGCTCTTTGGTTACAGGCTAGGGCTCGGGCACTCGATAATTGGGCATTTGTCGCCCAATAAAACTGTCAACTGTAACATCAACGAAACAAAAGGTCGGCCTTTAAATGCTGTCACATTTCATTAAATTGCTTGCTGCATAGCATTGATGAAGAGTCAGTTGCCCAACTGCAAATTAAACACTCTCAACTCTGACAAGTGAATGTTACGTGCTTGGCATATCGATTCGATAGGACCGAATAGGACCTCTGGGTGACCGCATTGAATGAACTTTGATTTTGCAACACAAAGAAAGTCTAATTTGCATGTGGATAAAGCTGACTTGAGCGCGTAGAAAAATCGAGATACGAGAGGGCGTGAGTGGAATTGACAGGGCTTTAAATTTTCAATAGCCCGCAATAGCTTACGAAAGGAAAACTAAAATAAGTTGTTTCAATATCTTTCTAATTTTTAAATTTTTTCATAGCCTTGTTTTTAACATATCATTTTCGTTATAGTTACATTTTACCATAAAAATGGTTTAAAATATTAATTTCCTTTTTATTGAAATCTTTATCAGCTTTGTGCCTATGTTTAAGCCAAGTAATTTATTTTTATTTCACACACATTTTCAATTACTTGAAGTGGTACACACACACACAAGTAAGTTGGATTTTGAGCTTTATTTGGCCTATAAACAATACAAAAAAGTTCTTTCCCATCCGAATTGGAATTGGTGACAAATGCTTTTGCGGCGGCAAAGAAATATATTTCCATGGTCGTTTATCAGAAACAATAGGCAGGCGCTGAGCTGGCTGCCAATACGAATACCTGAAGCAACAATGCGATAAGCTTCCTAACTCACTGCTCCTCATCCCCTAGCCCACTAACTGGGAAAGGCTTTGTTCAATTTGATATTGGCATTTTGTGGGGTTCCTTTGTGGTGTTCGGTTTATTTACGCTTTATGCCAAACTACTATGGAGCACACATAGGTCATTTTACTGTCGAAAATCTGTGTGTCCGTGTGTCTGTATGTTTGTGCTGTGCATATTTAATGTGTTATGCAAATGCTTGAAAGGACAACCAAAATGGCTCCTGTGGTGGCTGGGCAGCAAAGGCTTATTTATTTATTTACATTTCGTTGTGTTGTACAACACAGGGATGACAATCCCCATGAAAAATGTAAAACGAATATGCTTAACTGCGCATTTTGGATTACTGCAAGCAGCGGCAGCAGAGTTCGGCGCAGATTGCGACCATATTTGTGGGTCCTATTACAAGATATATATACGAATACTGAATGTATATTTCAAAAGAAAAGGCAACCTTTTTGACTTTGGCCATTTATTGCTCATTGATTAGGGCCCCAACTTAAAGTCTTGAGCCTTTGAATCAAATTGCGCTTTTGGGTTGACAGCCGAGACGTTTTACTCCACCCAAGTATCCACCTTAGGGCTTGTTAGTGACCCGTTTGATATCAAAGCGAGATGTTGGTTACTTAGCAGTGGGACTTTTGTGTCATTTAAAATGCGAAAGTGAATTTTCCTATTCAATTACTATGAACAGTGCCTGCAGCCAATTTGTTGTTGTTGATATACCGACAACATTCGCATTATTCGGCTCACTTGCAATTAAGTCAAGTGTGCAGAGCATGTTCAAAAACGAAACCTCAACATCATCCATTCAACAAAAAAAAAAAATGTGTATAAATGTAAGAAGTAAGTAGATAAACAATAGATACCCTATATAGAAAAAAATGTATACAAATATTTTTTATATAAATATCGTAATGCTTAAAATAAAAATTCCACGTAAACGATTTTTAAAAGGCGATTATATATATGTTTTGTACCGCCCACGTGCAATGTAAATATATTTATCTTTTTAACTTTTAATATGCCTTTGCTGATAACCACCATCTGTGCTTTGCTATAAATATGAAGCTTTTTCAAAAATATTTTATTGACAATAAAAACATGTTAATACACAGCTAGCTCAACATACACACTCACATCATTTGCATACTCTTTTCTGACCCAAATTTGTTGTCTGCAGAGTATAAAAGCAACATAGAACCACATACACATAGTTTCACTTAGCAAATCAATCGATGTTGATTCATTTCACCCACCCAAAATTCGCAGTTGAAATTAATTGATTTTTCTCTACTCACTAGTACAAACACTTGTACACAAAGATACAATCCTACGCACACCAAACAGTTTCAGTTGCATTCAATCTAAAAATTGAAGAACTAAAAGTTTGCTTCCTGAGACAAGAGCAAAGCAGAACCAGAAGAGAGCAAAAGCAGAACCAGAAACTGAGCAAATGCAAAATGTGCAAAATGCAATTTAAGTGCTTCGATATTGACTACAAGTGAGACTTTCCATTTAGCTTTTGCAGCACTAGATGCAATAAATTCTATATTGACATTGACTCTTGTTGCAAACGCACAGAGTTTGCTATTTCCGCATGCTGTGCACCTGTTCAAAATCAGCATTCAACAGAAAACTTTAAGATGTCGAGCATTTTATGCTAAAGTTTTGCCAAAATAAAGAAACATTTTCTGTTTGTTGAATTGTTGTACATAATGTACAAGGGAATTTTGCTCATTGAAAACTTACAGATTTGTAAATGGCTTAAGTCTGTAAGGTTGCTGCAGAATTTAATAACACTTAAAATTAACGGCTCTAGTTGCTGGCTTATCACATATTTTGAGGTGTGGGGTGTCAATCCATTTGCTGCTGCAAATCGCACTCGCCGCTGAGCTCTTAAATAGCTTATAGCGAACACACAAATCATAGCATACTTTTTAGCGCACGGCATTTTATAATATTTTTTACCGTTGAGCGCAACGCCGAGTTACGGTAAATTGTGGCACCAATTGTTTTTGCTTTTACAAAAGCGAAATAAAAATAATAAAATATATATGGTATTTGTCTAGGAACTTTGCACTCAACGCAAAATCAAATAAAATATTTTTGCAGAAAATACAGAAATATCGCAAATTTTCAACATAATATACCTTTGTTGCAGTTGTAGCATTGTTATGTGTAAAATGTTTTTATGGCTAGCAGCGTGCAAAAAGTAAGCATTACATGTATTCCATGGGGGAACCAAGGTGGATAAGTATTCGTTTCGCCAGATGTATTTTTGTACGTGCGTCCACAACATGAACTCATAAATACGTATTGATTTTCCATTCGCCAATTTCTTTTCATCTGAGACATGCACACACATTCAGACACACACACACAATAAGTGCTTTCACGTGGAGCATATGAAATTGAACACAGCGTGAAATGGCAGACAATGAAAACTGCGACAGAGTTATGATTATGAAAACTTTCTCAAATAAGAAGAAACATAGCAAGACCAAAATTAAATTGCTTGCATATGTAAATGCAAAACAAATATGAAGGACTTACCGCAATTTTCGACGCAATGCCGAGTCAGTGAACTGTAAAAACGGTTTTTGTTAAATATTTATACGATTTCTTGCCAGCAATCTCATGCTCTCTTTCACTCGTGGCAAATTGCAACATGACATGCAAACGAAACTGCAGCGAAAACTGCAGAAAACTAAATGAAAACTTTTACCTTAAGGCTGGCAAGAAGCAGATGGCGGTGTGCAAGCTGAGATAGATTGCTCGTAATCAAAGCGAGACATGTCTACAACATGAGTTCATTAATTTAACACTCCAAAAAACATACTTTATGTACATATTTGTATATAGGTATTATGCGCATGTTATCATTACTATACTTAAATAGGGTTCCACTACATTCCCTTTTGAGTAATGAGCTGCGTGCCAAAAATTTGTGAAAGCGCTCATAACAAATTTGTTAAATGTGCGGAAATTTGTCAAGCTAACAAAACGAGCTGCGGGACTTGCGGCAGACTCCTTCAAAATTACTCAGTATATACCCTGTATCCATTAAAATGAGTTAAGAGCTTAGCTGTGAAGAACAGGAAGCCATTTAAAATCATACAGAGTCGTTATATTTTCAATCAGCTTAAAAAGTCATTTATTTTCGCTACACTCAATTTGATAAAGTAGACAAGATTTGCCCGTATGTGAGTTTGTTTTAAGCATAATAAATGCATTTTTCATCTATAGGTCACAGGGTATCTTTATAAAGATCACTTCAGCTTCTTATTTAATTAGCTTGTTATTTGGCTTAATATTAAGTGAATAAAATTCAAAGAACTTGATTATTCATAGCTGAACGCTACTTTTTTTTGTAGCTAATCATCTATAAAATGTGCAAAATACAAAATATCATTTCAAAATGTCTGACAAATTTGACTCAGTTAATTGGAATTGAGCAGAGTTTTTTCAATTTGAATGTGTGATTTATTTGTGTGATACTTTGTTCAATACGCACATGGTCTTTACAAATTACTATGTGGATTTTGAGGGGTGCTCGTCCATGCAATTACAAGTGGCCAAAATGGAAGCCACCGCAAAATGCAGCTGCCAATTTGGGGCTGTCAGTTATAAGCTTTATTCGCCGCAATCTGCGGCCTGTTTCAACCATTAGCGGACTTTGCAAATGGGGTCGAGCGCTGTGGCGTAGAGTCGGGGTTGGGTCGACAATTTGGGCCAGGGGCCAATTAAAAAAGGCAAGCATTGATTCAAAGAATTTGGTTTGGGCGCAGAATTGAAATTTGTAATTTCATAAAGCCGCAGCAGCTGCAACGGCTTAAACAGGCTTAAAAACTTTCGCGCCCCTTAAGGCCCACAGCCTAATTGCAAAATACTCGGGCCTAAAAGAAAAAGGGAACCCCAACATCAAAGAAATTTGAAAATGTTTTTTAATTTGCGACAAGAGACAATGGAGAATTTTTAATTCTTGCTGGGCGTGGACTTGGAACTTATAAACAAGTTTAATTACGAACTGAGAATACACCTTTAAAAGAATTATCATATGGATTAAATACTTAAGGAACTGTTATTAGCTTCGACAAGTTAGGTTAAACTGTTAAGTCAAGAGCAAACCATTTATGTAAAATGAATTCAAGACAACTAAATTCGCATAAGAGAATTTTCAACATTCAACTCGAGCAGTCTGGCAAATAAATTCATCTCTGACTTTACGTATTGTGGTTTGCAAGTATTAAGGGATTATCCAAGTAATAAATCATTGGCAAGAAGAAAGAGAGAAGCAAAAGTGCTGACTGCGAATAATTCTCCTATAAAATAGTTATAAAGTGACTGAAAAATCTTTTTTGGTCCCAAAAAATAATTAAAATATATTTTTATTCAGCTAAGAAATATTACTTTGAATGTTTTGCTCATTTGTTAATTAAATAAACAACCTTTTGTAATAAAATGACAGCAATTTGTTCTAAAAAAAAAAAAAAAAAAACGAAAGGAATAAAAAAATTAAATAAAGTGCAAATGTGTTGCGCATCGTTTTATTTATGAGATACAATTGAAGCTTAAAAGGGAAAATTACTTTACGTTCTAAAGCAGGTACATTTAGCAAAAAGGACAACAAAGTGGAACCAATTTTTAGCCACTTTTTGCACTTTTGTCCCTTTTAGCCATTTAATTTCGAAATAATTAAGGCAAACAAAAACGAATTTAGGCACGTGCTGGACTTAAGAAATTGCTTTTTCTCTCATTCCATTCGACACTTGAATCGTCGGTTCCGTCTTTGACCTTTTATGCTGCTCAGTTTCTTCTCTCTGGTATTTGTGTTTTCATCCTTTTTTATTCTGTACATACTTTGTGTAATTTACTCGTGCCGTTTTGACTTTATTCTGTTTCATTTTTGTTTTGCTTGCTTGTGTCAAGCGCACAAAAGCCGCACACAGAACGCAAACAATTGCCCCAAAACATGCCAGACCCTCGTGCATGTTGCATGTGGCACAACAAGGACCAGAGACAAAAGTTGCTTGCACGAACTTGTTTCACATCTGCATCAAATTCTTTTTGTTCCTGCTTAAATGCCGAGCAGAGCCTTTAAAAAATGTTCAACTCAACTCGTTTCGGGCCGTTTTTGTTAGTCGTTCACACAATGCGAACAGCCGGCGGAAAACTTTACAATTAGCTTGTCAACAAATTGGGGGCAGCATTAGCAGCGTATGCGTAATATGCATACGCCATGTTTGCCGGGTAAAACCCATTTGGCACTTGGTGCCTGGCAATTATGTCAGTCATACGATGCATGCAAACCGCAAAAGCGACGCTGATATCTTCATCAACGCCATCAAACCCCAAATCACAAACCACAAAAGCTCCAACCCTTGATAATTCCGAAATCTTTTTTTTTTTTTTACATAAAATGGGTAAAAAGGGTATAATGGTTGTGTGCAAAAGTATGTAACAGGCAGAAGGAAGCATCTCCGACCCTATAAAGTATATATATATATATGCTTGATCAGCATCAAAAGCCGAGTCAATATAGCCATGTCCGTCTGTCTGTCTGACTGTCTGTCCGTCTGTATGTACGAACGAGTCGATCTCAGAAACTATAAGATCTAGAGGCTCCAGATTTTGAACAAAAGCTAATCTTAGTCCTGGGCAGTACAAGCTTATTACCAACTACCGATCAATTTTTCCGATTCCGATTCGGGGTATCTTCTAGTCGGGAAATCTCGACTAGTGCCTTCTAACTTGTCTTTTTTTATTTTTGGTTAACTAACCAAACAGCTGCACAACTGCAAAGCTGGCAATAAAAACCGCTTTAAATGCGTTCTACATTTTTCATGCTTCGGCTCACCCTACACTCCCATAGCAATGGGCGCGGCAGCTGTGGTTATGTCAAGCTTAAAATATAAAGCCAAAAATAGTTGAGCTAAAGAGCAGACACAATGTAGGGTAAAATGTTTACTTGTTGGGTTGTTGCTACCATCTATTATGCATGTGTGAATAATTTTGTAACAGCATCACATTAAAGAAACAGATTTTCCTTTCTTCTTTCTATTCGAACAGAAGGCTCTCAGCTCTAACAATAGGTACAAAGCCATATTCTTTGACGAATTCTGACGGGAAAAAAAAGAGTTAAACAATCCATTGAAAATTGATAACTTTTAATAAAACACAAAAAAATTAAATATTATTTGTACTTCTTTACGACTTTTAGTAGTCACTTTAATCATACATTTTAGCTAATACTTAACGCCCACACTTTCTGGAGCGTAAATCTAAATTAATTAATGGTTTTAAAAACCAGAAGAAGCCTATTACAAACTACTATTAATATTACTAATAAAAACTGAAACTGATTTATCTGCCAAAGCTGATTCACGTGTTTGTCATGTTTAAATTGCAATTTATTTCGCATTACTTTACAGTGATTAGATAGGTAAACAAATTGCTGTCCAAATACTATGTTATTCTGGTATTAAATATTAGATTCTTTTTATACTCTGATACCAACGGTAAAGAGTATATTGGTTTTGTGCAATGTCCGACATGCTGTCTGTCCGTCTATATGAAAGCAAGTTTTTTTGACACCGGTGAAACTAGAGACCTGAAACTTTGCAACTGTATTTGTCTATAGCCGCATCAGATAAATTGCCAAGATTAGGGTGCCACGCCTACAAGGAGGCTGGGAAATCTATTCGATCGATAGCTGAAAACCGATAAAAACCAGTCCCATTTATGCTGCTCCTGCATTCCCCTTTTGCAAGCAGACTCCTTCCCATCCATTTTAATATTGCTATCAGAGTATTCTGCAGTGGGTTGCGTCCGACTGCAACGTTTTCACTTGTTTTAATTATTTACTTTTTTATGACAAGTAATTTTTATATCCCGCAGTAGCGTGCGGGAGTTCACTTGCTAAGACCTCCCATAAAAGTTCCCCTAAAAACAAAACCAGTTTCAGTATATAGTTGAAGAGATTAACCGCTAGCGGATCATTTCAAATAGTCAACTTGATCGTTGAGCTGGCTCGCGACCCGCTGTTGGAGTTGGGTTTTCGTGTCGCATCAGTGAATAATTTCGAGGGCAGTTTTCGGGAAACTGAGCACGTGAATCAAACTAGCGTAGCAAGCGGACACAGCCAATTAAATAAATACTTAATGAAACAAACAAAAAAAGTGAGATAAACACAAAATAAAATAAATATTTTGCAAATGTGGGCAAAAATTGGACAAGGTCGAAGAAAAAATCAATAAAATTAATCATTTGATAATATTGTGTTGGTTGATATTTGTGCAAGTTTTGTGATTTATAATATACATTAAATAAAATTCCTATGAACAATGGTTAAAATATCTCCAATTTCCACCGCTGTAGATAAGCTGAAAAGTCTACCATGGCGTCAATTGTTCTATATGTTTTATATAGAACCGGTTGCATTTATGCTAATATTTTCACATATGCTCTCAGGTAAATATTTACTTGCAAAATGATCACGTTCAATGTTAAGTTTTTGTGTTAAATGTTGCATTGCAGGCACTGTGATGCGGAATCAAATTATTTATCAGACATGCAAGGTGATTTTTCATTACAATGAGACCGACTGCAGTCAGCTGGACAACAAAACCGCCAGCCCAGAAGTTCATGTATGTGCAATAATAATATTACGTGCTGAATTATTGAAGTATTGTTGGGTTTTACAGGCCATCGAAACTGAGGTGCAATCGTATGTGGCGGATATGTTTCTCTCACGCACTTTAATGGAGAGCATTGTTCCAGCCATCTGCGGTCTGTTCATTGGCTCTTGGTCGGATCATTATGGACGCAAGCCCTTGCTCGTTGTCTCTATGATTGGTAGGCTGAATGTGAGCCGAATTTGCTAGATTTTATATAGAAAACTTGTTGTGCTGCAGGTTTCTCTGGTTCTGCTTTGATAACAACAATTATATGTGCGCTATCCAGCTATAGTGATATAAATCCTTGGTGGTATACCTTGGCTGCAGTTCCTCATTCCCTACTCGGTGGCATGTGCGTCTTTTCAGTGGCTGCCTTCTGCTTTATATCGGATATAACAGACATTAAAACAAGGCCTTACAGGTGAACAATAACTAGGGCTAATATTGATGACATTACAGAAAGTGTTTCTTCCAGAATGATTGCCATAGAGCTGTTGATGTTTGTGGCACTGAGCAGTGGATCCTTATTGTCCAGTTATGTGTATGCGGCCACAAGTGCTGCTATTACACAGGCTATCTCGGCGGGATGTGTGATATCTGCCACACTGTTCATCATTTGCTGTATGCCAGAGAGTTTGCACATACGCCTCGAGAAGGATGCCAAAGAGGCCAAGGAAGCGGCTGAAAAGGCTCAAAATGAAACTAAAATTACAGTTTGCGATATACAACTGAAATCTGTGACCATTGATTGTGTGAATGATGAGAAGAAAGAGAAGGAGAAACAAGTACCTGATAAGAATGAAAAGGATGCCAATAATATTGATATATTTGGCACGAAAGTTAAAGATGACAAAGAAAAGGAGGCAACAAAAGAACTACCTCAACTAACTGATCCCTTATCCAAGGATACAAAACAGCCAACTGAAACGGAAGCTGAGACAGATGCCAAAAAAATGGGTCTATTCAGTATGACGCACTTAAAGGATATGTTTAACACCTGCACCAAGCCACGTGAGCATAATGCTCGTGAAATTATTTGGCTTGTGACATTGGCCATGTTCATGACCATGTTTGTAATAGGTAAGCGATTTATTTTGATGCGAATTGTGATTATATCTAACGACATTCCATATACATCGTAGATGGTGTAATGACTGTCATGTATTTGTTCGTACGCCAAAAGTTTCATTGGTCTGTGCGGGAGTATACGTTCTTTGAGACCATTGGCCAAATGGTGCCTATGATGGGTGCTTTGATTGGTGTCCTCATGCTGCGCAAGGTATCCTATAAAGCATACAGAAAATCTTTCTCACTTATCAATATTAAATCATTATCATTGTGTGTTACTTCTATTTAGGTTTTTGGACTTTCTGTAGTAACGCTAGCTCTTTTATCTTTACTCTCGGAAATATTCAGCAATTTAACTAAGGGCTTTGCTTCTCTGCCCTGGCACATGTACCTATCAATTGCATTTGGGGTATTCCGCTCAATAGGTGGTCCTATGTTGCGCACCATTGTCTCGAATATAGTTCCTGCTTCCGATCTGGGCAAGTATACAACTGTATTGATTACTTTCTTAACATAATTATTGCTATGATTTTATTTTTTGCAGGTAAAATTTTTGCTATCAAAAATGTTTTGGCATCATTTGCGCCCTTCGGTATGTCAATTTGCGAAAGATATCCACAATTCAATATAAAAATGTTCTTTTGTAGTTGCCGCACCGCTTTATACCTTGATCTATCAGCACACGCTATCTGTTTTTCCGGGTCTATTTAATTTTCTCAGTGCGTCACTGTTTTTGGTTGCTTTTGTGGCCATTGGGTGAGTTAAGAACTACAATTTCTTCACTTTATTATTAATGGCATACATATTTTTTTACAGGTTTGTGTGGCGCATAAAATTTGTGCACAAACAACATTATGCCGAGCTACTAAAGTGAACAATGTCAAATGTTGACTAACTGTAATTAAATAAATGGTAACTGAAAATGTAAATATTAAGCGATAAATTGGAGTAGTTTGTTTTTGTGCCATCAAAAATAAACTGAACTGGAGGTTGGTCAATAATTATCCACATTTTTACGGTGACTAAGCAGTGCAAGATTTATTAAACTGTTTGAAGGTGAAAATATAATTTATTGAATTGTGTACCTTAAAAAAATAAGCCCTCCTATACTATCCAAATTGTTCTTATATTATGATTGCAATATTACGAATGTTCCAGCGCCTATAGGCCAACTCTAGCAAGAAAGCGAGCAGGCCTACTGATAGGCCCATTGTATAGAGTGTAAAGCATTTTGTAAAGAATGTTATAGGTAACGGCAACCTAACATGTGTAACGTAAGGAGCTTGTGTAATCATTCCAGTTTCCTGCGCCTGACGCAATCCCATCTGTGTCCACTTCCTAGTAAGGCCCGTCTCTCGCGCACGTGTTATGAAGCTAGTCAATTCCAACATAAATGGCAATCCCGGTCGCACAAAAAACTTTAGGTTACGACCAGCACTACACAAAGTATCGGGAGCTAAGCGCAGCTTAGGCTTGACTAGACGCCTCTGAATAAACTCCATTGCCAACCATCTGTGGGACTGCAAGACATATGCATAGCTGTCATTCAGACTGAGTAAATGGCGATTCCTTGACTCCTTGTCCACTATTAGCATACGTTCAGTGAGTTCAGATGGTAAGAAAAGGTGAATAAAGCTCATTTGTTGAGGAAAGACCATAATGTGCAATCCACTATCCATAAACGTCTTCACATCCACAATTTTTGGCTTGTAGAATCCTGCGATAAGAGCCGATGTCAGCGCACTCGTAAAAATGCCTAAAATCAAAGTGTTGTAAAGCAACGTACTGATTCCGATAAACTTTTCAGGCAGACGAAGCCGTCGGAATGCTCTGATTGCTAAAGTCTGTCCCAACACGAGAGTAAAACTCCTGTAAAACACTTCCACAAATGGCAAGTTTGGATTTGCTATGCGCTTGATCACAGTATGCACAATCAGGTAAAAAGCCGCAAGTACAAGCAAGGAAAAGTTTTTGCCGCCAGTCAATGAATACTGGTTTAAGGGAATTCGACGCTCATCGGGCAGGACCAGACAGATTCTGGTTGACATCACCCAAGGACTTAACGGGCTTGTACTTATGTTGGATATCAGACTCGCTCCTATATCAATGCACTGTTTGTCCTGACAGCCCTCATTTATTTCCTTCATATAGTCTTCAAATGACATTTGCTGAATATCCATACTTCCATTCACAATACGCATAAACTCTCCCAACAAAAGGCCTGTATGACCGCCTACAGTAATTGAATTCGATGCATTGTACTGTAAAAGGCTTAGGGTTAAGATGAAGCATACCGAGAAGCATAATCCAAACTTACCAAAAACGTATCTGGACTGTAGCCAGGGTAGACGGCAATCAAACATCGGTACTGTTCCAAATTTAGAAATCTACGAACTCCTTTCGTTCCATCTTGACCTTTGAGCTTGTCCGCAACATTAAATATTTTCAATTTCGACTTCACCTCATATGACCAGGTTTCATATTGGTTCTGTTTCTTGTAGAAAAGCAAAACCCTATTAAAATATTTACGTCTGCACCAGTCAAACAAAGTTTTCAGGTCAGCGTAGGGGAGAGGCAAAACCTCATCCAATCTGTAGACAAATACTATCCAAATTGTATTAAGTTCACTCAACGTTTCATGCACAACATTTAGAATGGGATCGTTAATGCCATTTAAAAGCACAACAGCCAAATTCTTATCATTGATTATTTGATGAAGTGATCCAATATGTGCGCCTGCCACAATCACCGGACGGTCGAAGGTTTCCATCAAGCGTTGCTGAAACGAAGTCGTAATTAAACTTCCCTCACCCAAGTCCTCATTTCCAAAAAACGTAATAAAGTTTTTGATAGGCAAATATTTTAAAAGCCCTGATATTCGTTTCAGAAGAAGTTCATTTTCCACTTCGTTTTCTACCACAGGCTTCAACTGACCATCAACTAGGGCCAGAACACAGCAGCACCAGAGAACGACTCGAATACTCATCGCGACCTTAAATTCTCGACTGACCTGTTACCCGTGTGTTCTAAACATTTAAATGCTCGGATTTACTTGTTTGCATAGCTATTAACTGCGATTATTCCTGGGCTGCAGCAAATTCTCAAAAACTATTAAGATTTATGACTTTTTTAATGGTCTCTCAAAACGAAACTTTAATATTTTACAACAATCTTATCTATTAAGTACAAATTCATACAAAAACGATGTTTGTTTTGTGGTGTGACTTAAATAAAGAACACAATTTATATCTCCATGGGGTAAAAATTATGACATCATGATTTAGATTTTTCCAGCGCATGTAAGCAAATTCGAGCAATAACGAAAGCAAGCTCAACAAAAGTCCGATTTCAAATAAGATGAAACAGTTTCCAAAGAATTCCATTGATAAGGACTATCAACTTAGCTTGCTGCGCCTGCATCAAACCCATCTGCATCCATTTTACAGTGAGTCCAGCCTCTCGTGCCTGGTTCACAAAGTGCTTCAGAGCAAAGGTAAAGGATAGGCCCGAACGCACATTGAACATAAGATTAATGTGATATCCGCACAGTTTTTCGGGAGCCAGACGAAGTTTGGGTTTTCGCAAACGCTCTTGCATGTATTCAAACAGTGGCCATTTGTTTGTTGCCATGACATATGCATAGCTGTCATTGTGAGAGAGTATATGCTGATGAAATTTCTCCTCGTCGACTATTAAAACACGATCACTCAGCTCGGACGGTATGTGGTCAA